>ML663008.1:14619385-15261514 GCA_007570785.1 Antilocapra americana | reverse complement strand
CCCCGGGGAAATCTCGTTGCACCAGCCCCAAGCATCAATCCTGGGCCGGCGATTGATTAGACATATGATAATTAACATGTTTCAATGCCATTCTCCCATATCATCCCACCCTTACCCTCATCCACGGAGGCCACGAGTCTATTCTATACCTCTGCATTCCTTTTGCTGTCTCGCATGCTGGGTTCTCGTTACCCTGTTTCTAAATTCCATATATATGCGTTAATATACTGTATTGTTGTTTTTGCTTCTGGCTTACATCACTCTGGATAATGGGCTCCAGTTCCGTCCATCTGAGTAGAACTGATTCAAATGAATTTTTTCTTAATGCGGAGTAATATTCCATTGTGTATATGTACCACAGCTTTCTTATCCATTTGTCAGTTGATGGGCATCTAGGTTGCTTCCATGTCCTGGCTATTGTAAATAAAGCAGCGATGAACATTGGGGTACACGTGTCTCTTTCAATTCTGGTTTCCTCGGTGTATATGCCCAGCAGTGGGATTGCTGGGTCATATGGCAGGACTATTTGCAGTTTTTTAAGGAACTTCCACACTGTTTTCCATAGTGGCTGTACTAGTTTGCAATCCCACCAACAGTGTAAGAGAGTTCCCTTTTCTCCACATCCTCTCCAGCATTTATTGCTTGTAGATTTTTGGATGGCAGCCATTCTGAGTGGTGTAAAGTGATATCTCATTGTGGTTTTGATTTGCATTTCTCTGATAATGAGTGATGTTGAGCATCTTTTCATGTGTTTGTTAGCCATTTTTATGTCTTCTTTGGAGAAATGTCTGTTAAGTTCTTTGGCCCACTTTTTGATTGGGTCGTTTATTTTCCTAGAATGGAGCTGCAGGAGTTGCTTGTATATTTTTGAGATTAACTGTTTGTCCGTTGCTTCATTGGCTATTATTTTCTCCCATTCTGAAGGCTCACGGTATAATTTTGTGTTTAAAAAAAAAACACTGATTACAAAACAATATGTTACCCCATTTCTCATAAAATTGAAAAACAATAACTTGCATCTATATGTGAAGAAATAACCTGAATGGAAGGTTATACGTCAAAACTTTAATGGTATTTCCTTGGGAACAGAGATTATGAGTGATTAAACTTTTTTTTTTGTATACTGAAAAAATTAGGAAGTTTCCCCTTAAGGGGGACATCCGTAAAACTCACTACTGCCACCTGGTGGCTACCACAGGAAGACTTCTTACTTCTTTCCTATCACCTTAAGAAACATCATACATAACAAACACCATAATATAAAGTTGTAAAGAAATCTGCAGTATCACTTAGTTCTATCGATCATTTTACAGCTGAGGAAATAAAACGCAAAAAAGTTTACGCTGTCTGTCTAGAGTCACACTGATAATGAAACCTATTAATAGTAACACACTCTTGCGGAGCCCTTTGGCTAAGTACTTTATAGGTTGACTCATTTTAGTCTTATAGGAACCTATGAGGTAGTTCCTATTTTTACTCTCATTTACCCCTATATAACAAATGAGGATCCTAAGGCTCAGAGAAAATGACCTACTAGAAGTTGCCTGTTCGGGGCAGAGCAGGCATTCTGAGGTCAACATCTCTCTCTCAAACCTCCACCAAGGTGCCATCTTAGTCTCTGAATCGCCCTTGCCCTTTCCATTATATCCCACTGCCTCTTCCTTCAGTCGTTTTGGTGAGAACGCTTGAAAATGTCCAGGGTTAAATTCCTCCAGATTAAAAAGAGTATAAACATTAAGGGAGAGCAATATAAAGACACAGAGTGGCCCTGCCCCCAGCTGCTTGTAAGAATCTTGTCCAGATAGAAACAGCCTTTCTTTGCATTGTTCAGGTGTCCAGATGCTAAGGAATCTTGGAACTATAGACAGGCTTCCCTGGGTTCCCCTGCTCCAGCTTCCTCCACTGTATGTTCCCCACCCCTTAAGTTTTCATTCACCAGAGCTGAAGAGTTACCATCACAATACGCACTTGTTCATGAACTTCTTCCCCTCTCCTAGCTCTTGCCCAAGTTCTTAGAGGAAATGGTCTCTAGCTCTGGATCTCTCTATCTTTGTGTATCAAAAAAAAAAAAAAATGGCATATGTCCTAATAAGTGCAAAAATTGTACTAGGGATGAATCTTCAGAAAGTGAGGTTAGAAATGTGAAATAATTAGTGCCATTAGCTTCTGAGAGCCTTGAATACCTAAAAAGTCTTTCAGAACTGCTCCCAAAATGATACATACCTTTGAATTATCATCTAATTAAAGCTGACTTAAGTATCGGTTTGCTTCAAAATAGAGTAGATATTTTAATTTGATTAAACTTAGTATTAATGCTATAAAAGTGTTATTTTCTAAGTTAGTGACAAGAACTTAGTTGTTAGTCAAATTAAAACTCACAAATAAGATGACTTGAGTAAACTATTAAATCTAACCTAAATTACAATTTTTATCTCTAAAATTAAGAATAATAACATTACCAAAAGTGGTGGAGAGGATTCAACAAGTTGACGCGTAAAAATCACACAGTATAGGCATCTAGAAAATATATCCAATACATTCCCTTCCCTTCTTCCTGTGTAATGTACTTATCTCATCCAAACGTTCTTCATATACCTGGGCTAGGATTTCTTTGAAGGAATCAATTCTATGTTAGCCAGTGTTCTATCTAAGGTGTCTGAGGCTCTTAACTTCTTTTATTTCACATCCCATCTTCAGTTCCTCAGTAAGACCTGTAGGCATCACTTTCAGAATAGGTTCCCAATTGGACTAATTTTTTACCCTTTCACAACTACCATGGGTGCAAGCAATCATCATCTCTCATCTGACTGCTGTAGTAACTTCCTAACTGAACTCCCTACTTTCATTGTTGTTCTCTACCATCTATTCTGCACATTCAGCCTGATTATTTGTTCACAGATTATATCAGGTCATTCTCTATTCGAAACCTTCCAAGAGTCCTCATCACCTTCAGCCTAAAGATCTAATATCCCCACCAAAACCTACTAGATCTCTGTGACCAGAACCTTGCCTACCATTCTCATACCTCTCTCCTACCTTCCTCTGCTGCAGCTGTACTGGCTCCTGTTTTTTTAATTGAAGTATAACTGACTTACAGTATTACAGTAGCTTCAGGGAGCCTCCTTATTATTACTCTTTGATGCTGCCGAACCTACTCCTGCCTCAGGGCCTTTTATGTCTATTGTTTCCTCTGCCTGGAATAATCCTTCTAGATCTTTAATGCCTTGCCTTTTCATTTCCCACCTCAAAGAGGCTGATCCTAGCCACCCTATTTAAACAGATACCCTTTCAAGTCTCTCTCCCCAAGCTTCTTTGCGTTTTCTCATAGCGTTGACCAACTACTGTGGCTTTGAAAAATACATACATATGTATTTTTCTATCCACTTGCCTGAAATGTAAGCTCTATGGCAATGGAGACCTTGTTTTGTTCTCTTTGTATCGCTAGCATCTAGAACAGTGCCTGGCATGTGCCAGGCATTCAAAAATATTTGTTGACTGAATAAATGAAAAAACATAGCCTCCTGCCATCAGATCAGCAAACTTACCTCCTTCTATAGGCATCCTTTCCCCTCTTCCTCCACTAAGCAGAAGAGATGCTTTCCTTTTTATGTTTGTTTCCCTGGGGTTTTTTTGACCATGCCTTGGGGCATGTGGATCTTGGTTCCCAAACCAGGGATCAAACCCAGGCCCGCTACAGTGGAAGTATCCTAACCACTGGACAGCCAAAGAATTCCCCATTTTTCTTCTCATCTGAAGTTAATGTCTCATCTATATCCTGCCTCCTCAATGACTTTGACTTGGCCTTTACATTCAATGCTCCTGCCTACAGAATTTTCTTGCTAGCAGGCACAAGTCTACCCCATCTTAAGTAAAAATTAAAAGGAAAACTATCCTGTCTGCATCTCCTATCACCTGCCAATCTCACCTGCTCCTAACAGCCAAACTTTTTGCAGTATTTCTTAATGCTCTGCATTGTCTCACCTCTCTTTCATTCTGGTTTCTTTGAAACTCCTTAGGAACAGCTCACTCCTGCTGTCATCATTTTCTTCCCTGACCTTTTCCAAGACTTTCCTCTCTTAATGTTTTCTACTACTTCTTTGACTGCTACTCTTCTTGTCCCTCCCCAAAAGTCTTGCGTGTCTGAATTCTGATCAGGGTTCTTCTTCTTCTAGATTCTCCCTTGGCCATCTTACCCCTGTCCATGGTTTCAGTTATCACCCAGCCCTCATCTCCATCTACTGGACTCACAATTTACATGACCAACTGCTACCTGACCCCACTTGGACTTCCACAAGCACCTCAAAATAAAGATGTCACTTTCTTCCTCCAAACCTGTTTCTCCTCCACTGTTACTTAGTAAATGGCACCATCCGCCACCCAGTTGTTCAAGGATGTTACCTCTGGTTTCCCCTTCCCCTCCAAACCCCTCACCCCCATCCAGCCAACCAGTAGGTTCTATTAATTCTACTATGTTGGGTCAAATTGTGTCCCCCTCTGTGTAAAACATATATCTGTGTCCTAAACTCCCGGTGCTTTGAATGTGACCTTATTTGGAAACAGGCTCTTTGCAGATATGATCAAAACTGTCTCGAGATGAAAGCATCCTGGATTTTGGATGGGCTCTAAATCCAATGACCAGGCTCCTTATGTGAGAAAGGAGAGGCGGATGGAGAGGGAGATGTGAGATGCAGGCACAGGGAGAAGGCCAGTAAAGATGGAGAGAGACACCAGAGTTATGAGGCTACAAGCCAGGGAACAACAAGGATTACCAACTCTGTGGCTGACACCTTGCTTTCAGACTTCTGGCTGTGAGAGAATGAATTTCTGTTGTTTTATTCCCCAAGTTTGTGGTAATTTGTTATGGTAGTCCCAGGAAACTGACAAATCCACCCTCCAAATATCTTGAAATCCACCCACATTTCCCCATTATCATTATCCACATCCAGTTCAGACTGTGATTACAACAGTCTTCTGCCTTGTCTCCACGCTACTAGCCTCAGCCCATCTTTCCAAAATTCAGGAATTTTACTCCACTATCAACAGGATGTGAGTGGGTTTGCCAGTGACTTCTGGATTAAGTCTAAATGCCTGGTACAGGATCTATAGTTTTCTGCTTACTTCTGTGGCCTTATTTCTCACCTCTTTTCATCCTCACCCTTAATCCTATGCTCCGGGCACAGTAATCATTTCTTATATTTATGGAATACTCTGTGACAGTTCCAAGAGCTAAACCTCACAACAGCCCTACAAGATAAGAAGCAGGCTTCTTTCAATGTCTCTGTCTTCCTTGCTCTGCCTCTGGGACTCTGAGCATGCTGTTCTCTGCCTACAATACTCTCCCTTTCTCTCCCTTTCTTTTCTCTCCCTCTCCTCATAATTCACACCTATATGTAAGGTCTCAGCTTATTCAGCACTTCCTACATGAAGCAGTCCTTGATCTTCCTAAATCTGGGTTACTTGTCCCACCTCCATTGTCCATATTCTTATTATACTCTCTACTTCCCCTATTGTAATATAAAGTATTATAACTGTTTATTTACTGGTGTCTTAGCCTGTTTAGGCTGCTATAACAAAACATCACAGACTGGGTAACAACAAAAATTTAGGTCTAGCAGTTCTGCAGGCTGAAAGTCTGGTATCAGGGTGCCAGCATGGTCCCCTTGCGGACTGCAGACCTCTCACGGCATCCTCACATGATGGGAGGGGTAAGTAAACTCTCTCTGGGGCCTCTTTTAAAAGGGCACCAATCCCATTCATGACCCGGTCATCTCCCAAATGTCCCACTTCCTCATACCATCACCTTTGTATGGATTTGGGCCAGGATTTCAACATATGCATTTCAACAGGCCTATAGCTCAGACTATATGTTTCCTGGGCAAAGAAGCTGTTCAATCTCTTGCCATTGTAACCCCAAACCCAGAATCTAGCATAGTACCTGGCACATAAGAGGTGTTCAATCAATATATTTGAGTAAATCAAAGAGGCTTGAATGAAAGCTGTGAGTAGCTTATGTCGCTACTGACAGAGGGTAGGAAAAAATGCACCCCTAGACCTAGTTTCCAGATGTCCCCTTCTTCAGAAATCTGTGCCTCCTAGGCCTTTGCTTGGGCCAGTTTTGAAACACTCTTTTCATAGGAATTTCCTAGACTCGTGAGGCTAGTTAAGCAGTTAATCCTCACTTCCCTGTCACACTCAGCACCTGGCAGACAAAAGGCTCTCCAGGCAGCTCTCCTCTCCCACTCCACTCAATTCTCCCAAACCTTTCCTCTTCCTGCTCTTGTCCTTTGCCCTGTGTCCTCTGGAACTCCCAACCTGTCCATTCAAAGCAGTCTCACCCATATTTTAATCCTTGTAAAGAAGTACTCCTTCCACAGCCTGGCCTTAAACAGAAACTTGGTTTCCTTTTAGGAAACTACTTCCTTCCAGCGTGGATGGAGGTTGTTAGTCTGTCTCACCCACATGGAGAACCTCTGAAATACAATTTCAGAATTATACTTTTCAACCATCTACCTGTCTATTCCTGTTGGTTATGTCATCTACTCAGTAACTAGTTATTCTTTCCTACAGTTAATGGTCTTTTATCCCATGTGAGTCCTACCATCATCTGGGATAATTTTTGTCCATTTGGACAGCTCTGTCTATTTCCTTGAATCCTCTCAATCGATGACCTTTAACACACTATACTTGGTCTATTCTGTGACTATACTTAGGTTTTTCACCAGGAACTGCTCTACTTCTTAAATCTTAAACGTCAGTATCTTCCACTTCTTTAGTTTATCAATCTTCTTGCTAAAAGTCCTGTTCTGCCACTTTCTTTACCATCTCAGGTGTATGGCCCAGCTTTTCATGAGCCAACTTTTCACAAATATCCTCACTCTGAGACACTTGATTACCTGGCTCAAATCCAGCCTGGGAACAGGCTGAACCCAGCCTTTTCATCCCTGAACCCAGGCTTAAGAGAACTTGTCCAGGCTAGAACTCTTCGGGCCGGAACTATCAATTCACAATAGTTTAGAGACAAAGAGAGTATCATGGAACTACCAGAGTAGCTCATGTAATCAAGCCACAGGCAGGGCAAGAGTGCAGCCAGGGCTCTGTGTGGGACAGTTGAAACTAGAGACTCCTGCTGCTGGGAGTCACGCTGGCTTTTCTGCTTCTCATGACAAGAAAGGGACTCAAGCATCATATCCTATGCTTCCCATACCTAGAAAGTTACTAACTTATCCCTCTTATGCTAGTTCAGCAAATCCCACAGGAGGGCTCTGACCCAGCTTAGGTCAGGTGTTCACTCACAGGCCAATCACTTATAACTAGAGAAGATACTTGAGTCGGTAGCCTCCATTAGAACTAGATGACAGAATCAGGGAAGGAACCACTTTCCACAAGGAAAGGGTAGAGGACACACAAAATAATAGATGGCTACCTTATAACTCCTAGAGAGATATTAATTGATGCCACTGTAAATATGTAATGTCAACTTCAGAAGGACTCTCAGAATTGTCTGGTAAGTCTGCTTGTCCCTAAGGACTTTGTTGAATCTTCCCTGTTCTTCAGTTCCTCAAAATAGAATTTGAGTCGTTCCGTAATCACGCTGGATTAATTTTTCTGAACCCTGCTGTGTAATCCACTTGGCCCTTGAGGTTTCACTTAACTCAATTATCAAATTTGATCATTTCTAAGCATTGGTTATCATATAACAGAACAATTAGGATTGTCGGAAAGGACTTGAAAACAATTCTAAAGATGTTCGTTTGGGAAAGATCCTATAACCATGAATTGCTTGAAAAATTTCACTGGACCTAAGCTATGGCCTCTGAATTTCTCTCACAACTACTACATTCAAAAAAGAAAACAAGTGCTATGGGTACCTTGGAGAACACAGACACACCACCTGCTGGTACTAGTCCTTAGCAAGCACTGCATCTCCTCTAGGCTGCATGCTCCACAGCCCCTGGCACATAGCTACTACACACAGGAGTCTTACCATCTAAACACCTGGCTTAAGTAGTACTTACATCGCTGGGCTGTGCGGTGCTTAGTCACTCAGTCCTGTCTGACTCTTTGCAATCCCAAGGACTGTTGCCCAACAGGCTCTTCTGTCCATGCGGATTCTCCAGGCAAGAATACTGGAGTGGGTTGCCATGCCCTCCTCCAGGGGATCTTCCTAACCCAGAGATCAATCCCAAGTTCCCACATTGCAGGCAGATTCTTTACCTCCTGAGCCACCAGGTGATCTAATTTCAACCCATGATATATTTTTTGGCAAACGCTAAAAAGCATTTTCTTTTATAGAAATTTTTAAAAATTTTAAAGAATTTTTTTCTTTTTTTAAAAGAAAAAGCTTTTTCTTTTGTAATTCATCTAATTTCTAACCTCACATGAACTGTTAAGACGTCACAGCTGTTAAGTTCCAGCAGTAAGTTTCCACAGCCCAAAATCCACGTGGAAAATGACCAGTAATCTCTTTCAAGCACCTTCTGGCTTCTTCTTTTGGTTCCAAGCCATCTTTTAACCTACAACTTGTTTGAAGAGTATTGGTCATCCTGTATAGTGATCTTTCTCGTGGTAAGTTAATACATTTAACCTGGCAGTCAAATTTATTCAGCAGTTTGTATAAACTGATCTCTCAGACCTTCATTACCAGTGGATGAAGTTTTATAACAGAGTTCCTGAACCCGTGCTTAGCTGCCTATCAGGCCCGACCCTGCTGTCTACCGTAGACACCACTACTTAATCCATGTGCAAACTCATAACCAATACAGGTCATGTGGAAAGCATTCCTTTTTGTTTCTTGTCTATGTCTCTTACAGATTTTGATGATGAAAACCGTCCCTTTGCTAATCAAATTAAGGGCATATAAAATGTCTTCACAATTATTGCATTTCCAGGTGAGACAAAACTTGCTCACTTGGTAAATACTCAGTGAGCATTTCCTATATGCAAGGCTTTATGGCTGGTGTAGTGAGGGACATAAGAAAGTAAAATACATGGTCCCAGGTCCCAATCCAATTGGAATAAAAATTTTTTATAAATAAAAACATCAAATAATCAAGAACTAAATTAACAGTCTGAGCTGATGGAAACATCAGATCTTCTGATGTGAGCAGAAAGGACAGTCAAGCTGAATTTCTAGGAGGGGAGCATCACTGTGGGCTAACACGGTCAGGGGTACATCACAGAGAAAGTGAGACATATGCTATACTTGGAAAGGAAGAGGAATTGCACGGTGAATTCCATGCCAGAAGATGGAATGGGCAAAAGCTCTAATTTTAAAGGTTGATGTGAGTTAGTTTGGCTGGAAGGGAGTTGTGACTAGGAGAGTTGTGGGAAATCAGACTGCAAAGGTAAGAGGACGCGAGACCATGCTTGTTGCCAATAACAGATGTTGTATGCAACCGTCAAAATTCAGCTTATACATTTCATCTTAAACGTCCCTGTCATATCAAAAGTACCCATTCTAATGCTAAGACCACAAGCCTGGGACATGGTGGAATACAGGATCATGGCAACGATACTCTGTTTTTAATGTTGGTGAGGGACTTGGTAAAAAGCTCACATGGCTCCAAATGTATTTAAGTATCCAATGGATGCTCCCTTTGGAATCCTAGCACAATCCTCAAGAAGACTGATAATGGAACTAATTATGACTTTCCTGTTTATCGCAATATATTGAGTACCAACCAGGCATTTAGTATATACTTTGGGGGATTTAAAGATGAATAAATGTGATTTCTGCCCTTAAAGAGCTTACAATAGTGTAAAAATAAGACAAACAGTCAAAAAGCTTAAGTTAACACTACATATAAAGATGAATAAGAGAAAGATGGTATGTGCTAAGAAAGATTAGAGAAGAAATTCTATTTGGCTGAGAAAATGATGGGCAGAATTTGCTCAGTTGGTACCTGAGGAATGAACATTTCAACAAGAGTGAGAAGTATGAAAAGACTTGACATGGGAAAGCACGGGGAATGTTTGCAGAACTGTCAATAATCCAGTTGGTTACTTATCTGTTCACAGATTAACAGAAAGCAGATTTCTAGTTTTTTAATGATGATGTGCTGACTTCCACTTGGGTAAGGCACTGTACAACAACGCAAGCGGCCCGTTCTTTCAACCTTCAAAGTCAGTATTTTTAACAAGCCTCAAGTGTGGTCCTCTTGGCCACATGATGAGTAAAGCTAAACCTGAGACTTTTGTGAGCAACGATGAAAGAGCACACATGGCACAATATAGATTAATATCGTTTTATTGGCATATGCATCCATGGTTGATTCATGTCGATGGAAGGCAAAAACCACAGTACATAATTATCCTCCAATTAAAATAATCAAAAAATACATAGATTAGTATCAGACCATTTCAATCAGAAAATTTCATTTAAATGTCTGAAAATCAGAAGTCCCCGTGCTTCGTGGTAATTTCTTCATCTAACAGCTCACAACTGTTTTTTCTAGAGCACCTCTAGGGGGTTATTACTCAACACTAAAAAGGAATTAGCCACTGATATTGCATCAACACAGATGATTCTAAAAACAATTATAAGGAGTGGAGGAAACCCGATTTTAAAAAGCAAATACTGAAGGATGATCTTTTACAGAAAACTCTAGAAAATGCAGACTAATCTGCAGACACAGAAAGATGAGGCTGGGGGCTGGGACAGATGGGAGGGTTACAGACGGGCCTGAGGATTTCTGGGTGATGGGTATGTTCATTGTGGTGACGATTCATGAGTGCACATGTGGCAGTGGTACATCTACTACATGTAAACTATACTTCAATAAAGCTGCTTTTAAAAATACACCTCCCTTTGAGGACCATCAACGTCATCTTTTATACCATTTTACATCGAATCTGAGTAAATGATTAGTGCAATGTTTTAATAAGACCGATGTATGTGTGTTTTAATTTCCAGACCAGATAAGATAATCATGAGAAAAAGGACAAAGGCACTTAAATGATTAGGTATTAACTAATAAATAATTAAATACCTTGTGTAAGATACAATGGTCTACCACATTTATTTCTATAGACTGAAACTGCTCAACTTTATTAGGGAATTAATGCTAGGGAATATTTAAATTCAGAATAGAAGTAGACAATGGAATACAGTCCTGTTAATACCTCATGCAACAATGTAAAACCAGACCATTCACTGACAGAAAATTTGATCAACTTCTTCACTTAAGACGCAAAAACAACATTGCCATCTAGCTGTTGAATACTGAGGATATTGTTGAAACATTCCTGAGTGTTCCATTTCTCTTTCATACAGCTACTTAAGAAACATACAGAAGGCCCCAACCAATTAGATTTTCTTCCTAAGGGTGTGACTGGGACTCCCACAGTGTGGCTTATGCTGCCCCACCACAGATAAGGCGGGTGGGTGACTGTGTCTCCTCCGACCACCTCATGCTCAAGGCTCTCCTGAGAAAATTTTTATTAAGTACTTTTTGTGTTTAAGGCACTTGACATACAAGGTTCCATTATCTCCAAGATGTATATATAACTCAGAAATGTTAAGTAAACTGGCTAAGAAGCTTTCAGGATTCAGACTCAAGTGTGTATGAGTCCATGCTTTTTCCACTGTATCATCAGTTCAGTTCAGTCATTCAGTCATGTCCAACTCTGCGACCCCATGGACTGCAGCATGCCAGGCCTCCCTGCCCATCACCAAATCCCAGAGTTCACCCAAACTCACGTTCATTGAGTCGGTGATGCCATCTAACCATCTCATCCTGTCGTCCCCTTCTCCTCCTGCCTTCAATCTTTCCAAGAATCAGGGTCTTTTCCAATGTATCAGTTCTTCGCATCAGGTGGCCAAAGTATTGGAGTTTCAGCTTCAGTATCAGTCCTTCCAATGAATATTCAGGACTGATTTCCTTTAGGACTGACTGGCTTGATTTCCTTGCAGTCCAAGGGACTCTCAAGAGTCTTCTCCAACACCATAGTTCAAAAGCATCAATTCTTTGGCTCTCAGCTTACTTTATGGTTTAACTCTCACATTCATACATAACTACTAGAAAAACCATAGCTTTGACTAGACAGAGTTTTGTTGGCAAAGTAATGTCTTTGCTTTTTAATATGCTGTCTATGTTGGTTATACCTTTTCTTCCAAAGAGCAAGCATCTTTCAAATCCCTGGCTGCAGTCACTATCTATAGTGATTTTGGAGCCCAAGAAAATAAAGTCTGTCACTGTTTCCATTGTTTCCCCAATTATGTTCCATGAAGTAAGGGGACTGGATGCCATGATCTTAGTTTTTTGAATGTTGAGTTTTAAGCCAACTTTTTCACTCTCCTCTTTCACTTTCATCAAGAGGCTCATTAGTTCCTCTTCACTTTCTGCCATAAGGGTGGTGTCATCTTCATATCTGAGGTTATTGATATTTCTCCCAGCAATCTTGATTCCAGTTTGTGCTTCACCCAGCCTGGCATTTTGCATGATGTACTCTGCATGTAAGTTAAATAAACAAGGTAACAATATACAGCCTTGATGAACTCCTTTCCCAATTTGGAACCATTCTGTTGCTCCATGTCCAATTCTAACTGTTGTTTCTTGACCTGCCTACAGGTTTCTCAGGAGACAGGTAAGATACTGGTCTGGTATTCCCATTTCTTTAAGAATTTTCCACAGTTTTTTGTGATTCACAAAATCAAAGGCTTTGGCGTAGACAATGAAGCAGAAATAGATGTTTTACTGGTGCTCTTGCTTTTTCTATGATTCAACGGATGTTGGCATCGCTGTATCATACTTTCTCCAAAAGACTGGTGAATGAAACCTTTTTTCAAAAGCAGGAAAAAAGGGACTTGCATATTATGTAAAGCACAGATACTGATCCTTATACTAAAGAAGGTGCAGTCCTATAGAAAATGTCCAGGGGCCCTGTCCTCTAGAAGATGGGGTGCTGCACACCAGCCAGAGTGTGGCAAATCCATGATGCTTGTTTCTGCTTCCATGGAAGTCCAGCAGAGACTAGGCCAAATACTTCCTTTCTGCAGAGCAACCCCTGCCAAGCAGCAGCAATTACCACCACACCACACTCCTACAAAGATAAGGCTAAACACTCCCTGGGACCCTCAGTTAACCAGTTTTGTCCAAAATTACTGGATAAAAAGCTGAGAAACTATAGTTCCGTCCCAACTTTTCATTCCTGGTCACTGCTCAAGAGGCAGCCTCCTCACTTCCTGTCATTTCTTATCCTCTGACTGCTGTGTACCTGATAGCATGCCCTCTTGACCTCTCATCTCCACCATTCCCACAAAACTCTCCCTTGGCCCTTGGTGTGGGCCTTGGCAATCTATTCTGCAATAAGTAAACTCACCTATATCTTTACAGCCTTTTTTGAAGACTCTATTTCCTCAACTTCTTTCTCAAAAGATACTGTTTCTTTGGCAGTTTCCCCAAGCTGTATGTTCCACAAAGAATTGGTATTGCTCTTTTTTGTCCCATAGTCCCTTCTAAAGCATTTCACTTTTCTATAAAAACTTTCATTTATTTGAAGTTTATCCCATCCAATTTTGCTATTCTTTGCCTTGCTTTTGTTGTTCACATCTTAATCTCCACGTCATTTTCCAGAATAACATTATATCTGGATCATTTCCTTTAAACTTCAATTCACTGCATGAAACATTTCCTATTTCCATCTTTGTGTGGATGGTCTTTTGAACAGCCAAACATCACAAATCAAGGGCTACTTCAACCTCATTCCATGGGCCACAGTCTCTGCTTTGCTATGGAGTAGCTCTGAGTGATTTCAGTACCCTTATCCTCCATCCAAAGTGTCCTCAGTATGCCTGATCCACAAGCTCATCAAGACCTTCGTTCCTATAATACTGCCTTTGCTTCTAGGTTATTCTTCATTCCCCTTTCTTCTATAACTGGCTTTTATTTGGTGCTTCCAATCCCCCTCCATATGTTCCCTTCCCTGCTCTCTTCCAACACACATTTATAGAACATCGTTATATTTTGCTGGGCACGAGTGCCCTCAACCCGCTTCCCTTCAAGCTTGTCTAACTTCTCTCTAACTCATCCAACTCACAGTTCTCGGTCAGTCCTGTAAACATGCCTGGTTCCATGAGCCATTCAGCTGAGGTACTAGAAACAATCAGAAAATCACTATACTTCCATGATTTCCAAAATCAATTCAGTGGTTAACACTGTTCATTAATGTTTTTGTCTTTAGACAGTTGTTTATTCCAAACCATCTCAATCTTCTTTTCAAACCCCTTCCTGGCTTTACTTCCCACTACTCTGTGGAAACTGATTTTGCAAAGTTTGTGAAGGACTTCCTAACTACAAAATGTAACAAACATTAGAATTGTGAGTTTATGCTACTTTTCACTAGTGGTAATGTTTTCTCTCATTTTACTCAGGAAGAGTCACTTTTGGTTTGAAGTATAATATTGTAGTTGGTGTGAAAGGACAAAATAGACTCAATTATCTCAGTCTTTAATCAGGATACTTTAGCAAGACAGCCTGATAATCTCTAATAATCAACACATCTATAACTTACAGCTCTTGGCCAGGTTACTATGGGCATCTTAGCAACTACAGTTGTTTCTTTCACTGGATGTAAATTAAAGAATAAAGGGTGAACTGGTAAATAAGGGATAAAGGAGGAATTGGTAAACGATCTTAAACATTGATCTTCACTATCTTAAAAATTCACTTCCCACTGAGTGGAAATCCAAACATAAAAAAAAAAAGGTTATGGAACAAAAAGGTTAAGTTTGAAACAAAGCAGTGTCAACATAAAATATGTTGTATATAGCAAAAAAGATAAACAAATACTGTACAAAAGTGCATAGTTTAGAAAGTATCCATTTTTTAAAAATGGCAGCAACTCTTTCTTCTAAGGCAGTTCTAAATAGCCAAGGCATTTAACCTCAGTAATAGCTCTTTAAGCAAAATAATGTGCTCCAGGAATACTGTGTAGTTTATAGTTTGCCTTGAAACGAAGACCTGGGCTCAAGTTCTGCTCTTAACATCTAGTTTTGTGAACTTGAACACCTAGTTTATAATGGGAGAGGGAACACAAGGAAAGATGCACACAGGCCCACGAAACCAGCTTTCTACTACTAGCTGGATAGTCAGTCCAGTCTTTAGTCAGTCATGTAACGTCTCTAAGACACATACCTTCATCCGTAAAGGAAGGAAAATAACACCTACACACGCGCTTTGTTCTCTAAGGCCAAACTTGCCTGTTACTTCAGTTATCTCTTGACTTTTACATTTCAATGCCCTATGATGAAAAGGATGGGAAAAAGGCGAGTTTTCACCCCAATCCCAAAGGACAATGCCCAAGAATGTTCAAACTACCATACAATGGTGTTCATTTCACATGCTAGCAAGGTCATGCTCAAAATCCTTCAAGCTAGGCTTAGCATTATGTGAACTGAGAACTTCTGGGTTCAGAAAAGGCAGAGGAACCAGAGATCAAATTGCCAACACTGGTTGGATCAGAGAAAGCAAGGGAATTCCAGAAAAACATCTATTTCTGCCTCATTGACTATGTGAAAGCCTTTGACTGTGTGGATCACAACAAACTGTGGAAAATTCTTGGAGAGAGAATACCAGACCACCTTACCTGTCTCCTGAGAAACCTGTAGGCAAGGTCAAGAAGCAATAGTTAGAACTGGACATGGAACAACTGATTGGTTCAAAATTAGGAAAGGAATACATCAAGGCTATATACTGTCACCCTGCTTATTTAACTTCTATGCAGAGTACATCATGTGAAATGCCAGGCTGGATGTAGCAGAAGCTGGAATCAAGACTGCTGGGAAAAATACCAACAACCTCAGAAACACAGATGATACCACTCTAATGGCAGAAAGCAACGAACTAAAGAGCCTCTTGATAAGGGTGAAAGAGTGAGAAAGCTGGCTTAGAACTCAACATTCAAAAAACAAAGATCATGACATCTGGTCCCATCACTTCATGGCAAATGAAGAAAATGTGAGAACAGTGGCAGATTTTCTTTGGGCTCCAAAATCACTGGTGACTGCAGACATGAAATTAAAAGATGCTTGCTCCTCTGAAGGAAAGCTATGACAAACCTAGACAGCGTATCAAAGACATCATATTACTGACAAAGGTCTGTACATTCAAAGCTACAGTTTTTTTCAGTAGTCATGTATGGGTGTGAGAGTTGGACCATAAAGAAGGCTGAGCAGCAAAGAATTGGTTTCGAATTGTAGTGCTGGAGACTTCTGAGAGTCCCTTAGACTGCAAGGAGATCAAATCAGTCCATCCTAAAGGAAATCAACACTGAACATTCATCGGAAGGACGGATGCTGAAGCTCCGATCCTTTGGCCACCTGATGCAAAGAGCTGACTCACTGGAAAAGACCCTGATGCTGGGAAAGATTGAGTGCAGGAGAAGCAGGCAACAGAGGCTGAGATGGTTAGATAGCATCACCAACTCAATGGACATGAGTTTAGGCAAACTCTGGGAGATGGTGAAGCACAAGGAAGTCTGGCACCTTGCAGTCCACGGAGTGGCAAAGAGTTGGACGTGACTTAGCAACTAAATAACACATGAATACTTTGGAAATTACAAAGGGCAATAATGCTTTAGATATTATTTGAGTCTCTTCTCTTCTGGAAAAATTGTTACACATCCTCCAACTGGGTCTTCCTTGCAGTCTGGGCTTTTCTCTAGTTGTGGCAAGCACACACTCTTCATTGTGGTGGGTTTTCTTGTCACGGAGCACGGGCTCTAGCGGTCGTAGGCTTCAATCGTTGGGATCCCCAGGCTGTAGAGCATGGAGGGGTCAGTAGTTGTAGAGCACGGCTCAGATGCTCCACAGTATCTGGGATTTTCCCGGACCAGGGGCTGAAACCATGTCTCCTGCACTGGCAGGTGGATTCTTGACCACTGAGCCACCGGGGAAGCCCCCTCATCACTCTTAATACATCAGTAAAAGTACTCTTAACCTTCTGGGAAACCAAACAAGCATTTGTTTTGACTATAGATTTTTTTTCTTTACTTTCTGAGTTAGTATTATCTTAGTATATTTTTGTCCACCCACTTTTATCAGTAGGGAATTAAAACACTTTTTTTTAGCTTTCTAAAAACGTATCCCACCCCAAATGAACAAAAATACCTAATGTTAACATTTTGCCATATTTATCTCAAACATGTTTTTTAAGAAATAAAAACTATAGGACCCTCACCTTCCCAACATGATTCTCCCTTGTTTAAAGAGAACCACTGTCCCGAATCTGGACAGTGGTTCTGGACAGTTTAAAATTCCCAAATCTGTTTTTAAACTTTTACTTTTTTAAATGTGAATATTCACATAAACTATACTTAATATTATCTGGTTTAAAAAATTTAGAAGAAATTTTTTGATTTCTACATACAAGAAATATAAAGCAATTTAACTTCCATTTTGCTTTTGGATCATTACTGTTTTGGAAAGCAATTCTTGATTCACTTAATGCTAGCTTATTTAACTGTAGAGCATTTCATTAAATGAATATACCACAATTTATTCATTTATGTTTCATTTTATTTCCAATTTTCATTATTATAAACAATACTGCAATGAACATAATTGCACGTATCTCTGGCAAATGTGTGGGAATGTTTACAGGGCATATCTCTATATATCTACAGACACAGAGATATATATTGAGAGTTAGATCTATAGATACAGGTATCCTATCAGAATAGCTGGTTTATGCACGTTTCATTTTAGTCAATGAATATTGCCCTCATAATGATTATACCAATCTATACACTCAAAGACAGGATACCTGAGAGTTCGTCTGCTGTTTTTCAACATCTTGGCCAACATTTGATATTCAGACTTATTTTAAAATGTTACCAACTAGATAGGTGTGAATTACCACATCTTGATTTTGAACTTATTGACCCCAATCCTTGAAAACCTTTGATTCCTCAAAACTATTATTTTCAAATTCTAGCTTCTTGACTACTAGATTCTTTTACTAGCTTCTCTTCCTCTACTCCCTTTTCTTATTCTCTTTTGAGCAGTCTTGTCAAGTCATACCACTCATAGCTCACTCTTCAAGTCACTTCTCTTATAAGTTTCAGACTCATATAACTAGCTGCCCATTACATGTTATGTTACATGCCTAAAATTCATGTCTGAAAAGACCTCTTTCTTTTCCCCTCAATTTCTTCTTAATTCCTGTTTAATGATAACGTTAAAGATAGTTGTTTTTTGCCAAAACTCTGCAACACTGCTAACTTTCATTTCTCGCTGATGGAGGTCCTATCTGCCTAACATTTCTTGTATCCTTGGCACTCTGCTTTATGTTAACACTTAACTGTTGCTGTCCTCTCTTCTTTCCAGTTGTTATATTGATCTGAAGCAAGCAGTGATAGACTGATCCTGAAGCAAGGCATACCTGGGCCTGAATGCCTATTTTCCTCACTCACAAGCTATGTGACCAGAGGAAAATTATGATTCTCAAGCTATTAAATTGGAACAGTACTTGCCTCATATTTTTTAACGTTTAAATGAGCTAACCGGTACAAAGTGCTTGCTATATTGCCTGGCACAGAGTAGGAACTCGGGAGTGTTAGCACAGCTTGGGTCTTCTAATCAGCCTTGGGGCCTCCAATCTCACCCCCTATTCCCACCATCACATTGCTAGTGGAGTTTTCTCAAATACTTATCACCGTCCCTAACTCTTCAATAACTGACCTTCGCTTACACAACGCCAAACCTAGTCTTTTAGTAGGCCATCTAAGTATCACTAATTTGAGCTCCATCCTTATTTCCCAGATTCTGTTCATACTACTTTGAAGTCCCTGAATACATGACCTTGTTTCATGTATCTGAACCTTCAGGCACATGCTATCTTTTGTCTGTATATGAAATTCATCTTTATCTTTTCCAAGCTCAAGGAACATTCTCTGTTAAGCTTTTCCAAGTTCATCCAAAGAGAAATGAGTACTGATTCCTAGCGGTTTATATATTGCTGCTGCAATGATTTCTTGATTTGCCTGTGAAAACTGTGAGAGCAACAGCTATGTCATATATCCCCAGTATGAAGCATAGTTTCTGGAGGTGGTAAGCATTTACTAACTACTGAATGGATGACAGGAAAGACGCTGGGACTTCTAAATAATTATAAAAGCAGCATCAAGAAATCTGCCAAGTTCACTAACACTAGTAGAAGCTTCCATGAATGTCAGATTCGAGGACAGAGGTGTTACTGGTGGTTTTCTCTACTGTATGAAAAGGCAAAATAAACTAAAGTGCCAGTACATGTAAAGTAAGCCACTAAGGGGAAAGAAGGCATAATTTGAGCTATTAGTATCTACAAAAAGATTACAAACTATTTCCTGAGTATACTGGTCCAGTGTACTACAGGAGACAGAGATAATCAAATAGAACGCTGACAAGTAAACAGAAGGGAACATCCTTTTGCAAATACTAATACTTATAGCGAATGCTTATAAATAATGCCTATGAATATTTATAATGATTCCTTATGTGTCAGGCTTTCTGATAACCACTTATATACAATATGTTACTTAATCCTCCCAACAATTTTATGAACTAAGAATTCCTAGTATCTTGCCTAAGATACCTGAGCCAAGATTTAAACTTGGTTCTGTCTGATCTAAAAACGTGAGGTGAAGGAAAACCATCCATGTCTATAAACACAAAAATGGCAATGAACAGTATTAGCCTGTCTCATTCATCAAAGTCTCGAACCAATCAAGAATAAAGTAGATACACGTAAGGGTTTGTCTATAAAACAATTCCTATTTCATTACAGAAAACTACTAGGTTGGATAAATTTGGGAGAACTATTCAGAATATTATTTTAACAACTCTCATAAGCTAGTTTTTATTTTGATATATGATTCTGTAGCACATAAACCTCCTTACCAGGTTCTACACCAACAAGCTGTATTGTTTTTAATTCTGTCACAGAATCAGGGTTCTTCTCATACCTGACATTTGTAATAGAAATTCATTCATTTATAGAAATGTAGGGACTTGCCCGGTGGTCCAGGGGTTAAGAATCTACCTTTCAATGCAGGGGATAGAGTTTTGATCTCTGGTCAGGGAACTAAGCTCCCACATACTGCAGGGCAATAAGACTGCACGCCACAACTAGAGAGCTCACACACGGCAACTACTGAGCCGGCACACTCGAGAGCCCGTGCTCCACAACCAGAGAAGCCTGCATGCCGCAACTGGAGGAAGCCCGCTGCCACGACAGAGACCCAGCGCAGCCAAAATTTAAAATTTAAATTAAAATAAAACTTTTTAAAAAGTTAACTTTCAATGAAGACAGAAGGAAAATGTAGTCCTTTATGGAGGAAAAAAACACTACATATTTGATTGGAGGTTTAGGTATGTATATTAGGAGTGTATGAATTCTCAGGGAATAATACCACCTATTCTTATTTAAACGACTTTGTGTTTTGCTTTGGTATTCATCCATTAGAAAACCCAGTCATGCATCTACAGGAATTATTGCTTAAATGAACCCAAGTTACCAGGACATGTAACAAAACGATGTAGAAGTGATTTTCTTTTCATCTTCTTTGAATACCAGCATCTCAGAACAAGATCTCCTGGAGTAGGAAATGACAACCCAATGCAGTATTCTTGACTGGAAAACCCCATGGACAGAGGAGCCTGGTGGGCTACAGAGTCCAGGGGTCTCAGTCAGTCAGACACGACTGAGTGACTAAGTGTACACACACACATCTCAGGTAGTAGAGCAGCAGAATGAGGGGAAAAGCATGGGCTTTCAAAATAACCTGACAATCTTTTGACAGAAAGCTCAGATAAAAATTCTTCCCCTTAATGTAAGATAGGGGAAAATTCATCTTTTTGCTTGTATCTCTTTAAAATATTTTTAACTTCCTCAAAAAAAGAACAGCATACCTTAAGAATCACTGGGGTAGTCTTGGAAGAAAGAAAATAAAAAAGACCAGTGTCCAGGCCTGGCTCCAGGTAATTTAAATCAGAACTTTGCAGGTGGGCCTGGGCACTGGGGTTTTTGACTTTTAAATAATCCCCCTGGGATTCTAATATACAACCAGGATTAAGTTTTAAAAGATTCAATTGCCAGTCCTAAGTAGATAAGATCAACTAGACCACAATTCCAGCTGTGATAAACACTGGCTATCTACAGGTCAAGTGTCTAGAAGTAACTGCTGCAGATCTCCACCTAATGTCTTGTAATGATTAAAAGTGGAGGAGATGCTGCGATCCATGGGGTCACAGAGTCAGACAGGACTGAGCAACTGAACTAACTATGGCGCAGAAAGCAGAGCCTTAAAGGTTAAGTGGTTTGTGTTACCAGTCCCCCACACTGTTTGAAAGAAAGAAAAACGACTGAGTGATAATCTTTGACATAACTTAATACCACTGGGCTTAATTTGTTACCTGGCTGGTTGGTTGCTAAAGACATGAAGGATGAGAAGATTCACTGCCAACTAATGCCACAGTGAACAGGCAACTGAGAAAGAGGATGGTCCTTCAGTCATCTGCTTCCTACAAGGCCAGTCAAACCACTCCTCTGACAAACTATAGGAAGAAAACCAAAAATCAGATGTGAGATATTCATTTAACATAAAAATAAAATAAGATGGATCTGCGGTATTCTGAGGAAATCTCTGAAGACCAACAGAGAGGGCCAAAGGGAAGAAAAATGGGAATATTCTAAATAGATAAAAAAAATCTTTAAGCCTTTGTAAACGAGCTGAAAGTTAATAGTGCTTTATTGCTATTTTCTACCATCTGTAGGCCAATATTCATAGCAAGTTTCACAAAGATTTGAATATCAACTATATACTTATTTAGTCACTACCCTAAGTTGTACCCAGTGTAAATTCTTAAGATTTCATACATCACATTAAAAATGGCTTTACATGAGTTTGAACCAAAGTATTAATCATTTGACATTGCAATTAGATATTTCTCTAAGAAACAAGCATCCTAGCAGGTCACTGAAAAATACTATGAGAAATGGAATGTGTCAGCCAACAGTAGGACTATTCAAAGGCAAATATTAATAGTTCAAAAGAAAGATGAGAGGTGGTTAGCTTAGTTATTCACTATTAAAAAACACCGAGAGTTTTAGAATACTTTAGAAAACCCAGTACCTAGACCAGTTGTGATAAGGCATCAGGCACTAGACAATGGACTTGATAAAAATTGCAGATCAAAATAAACAAATGGCAGGTTTATCAAAGCTCAATGCTAGAAAACTACTGTAGACTGGAAAGACAGCCAAAAAATGGTATGGAGACTTAAGACAATTCACAGGTTAACTAAATATAGAGGGCAAATTTAACTATTAGCTGAAAGCAGGCCATGGGATCCAGAATATATTCAAAAAATCTCTTCACTCCTATGTTGTTTCTGAAACTTTGTACTTATTGCGGCCAAGCTGAGGATTTAAGCAACAGCAGAATTCTTTATCACACAAACAGGGAATTTCCCATCTTTTCATCACCATCAAATTTTTTTTTCAGTTAAGGAAAACTATACCACTTATATGAAATAAAACAGACTCTTTAGACACCAAAAAAGTGTATTAAAAAATGTAAGAACTATATTACAATCTTGTTAGATTGCCAAGTATTAGTTTTGTTACAAGAAGCCTTGAAACAAAGTGTATTCTATTTCTCGCACATAGAACCCTTACAAATAGCAGAGGATTAAAATTCCAAGTTTATCTATAGTTGACAATTCAGTAAGTTCTAACTTAAATAGTACCAATTTTTCTTCCTTTGGCTATAATCCCAAGATGGCACCACTTCAAAGGCCAACTGGGTAAACCAAGAGTCTGGAAAACTCTCTCCTACAACACATTGCTTCCCTTTCCTTCTGCCCATTTTTCCATCACCGTAAAGGAGGGTATGTCCTGATGCAGGCAGCAGTGTTAAATGGGCTGTGTAACCTAAAGTATGCACCCAATAATCTGCTTTATCAAAGTGAGAGCACTCTTTTCTCCAGAACCCCCTGCACACTACCAACATCCCTCTAGCAGGAGCATACTGAAAGTTGAAAAGTGCAATTCAACAAAGAATAACCTTTTCCAAAAATGTTTTATTGCTACAAGTTGTAAGATTTCCAACCACCAAAACTGCAACAAAACTTGAAAGGTTCGGCCCCCTATGGGGCAGCATGGCCACTTCATGGGAGCTTTTCATGTAGATCTGGCAGTGGATTTAGCGAAGTTCAGATGTCAGCAGGATGGTATCAAGAAACCTTGCCTGTAACTTAAGAGGTGGAGCACAAGGTAGAACAAGACTACCTTTCATCGGAAAGGTCAGTCTTTCTTTGAATTCTCTTAGTAAGAGTAATTTCAAAGTTTAAGGCTGGTAACTATTAAGACAAATTTATACATATCTTGTAAGAAAATCCAATACTTCACTTTCAAACTTTTCCTGAACAGATGCTACAGGTGGTAGCTGAACTATTCCTAGAAATGGTGTACAAGAGACTTCCCTGAATTTATCACAACCTACCTGATCTAGACCACATTTTTTTGGCCTCTTCTTACAGTCACAGCTTTCATTTCACAGCTCTCACAGCAATATATCGTGGAGTACAAACAACACTGTGAAAAAGAAGGGAGTGATAAAACCCACAGGAAAGCTATTCACTAGTATCGGGACTACTTTTAGTCATGCTATTAGACCACCTTTATTCTTGTGCATAATAAATAGGTACAGGAAAATGCTGAAAATGCTCAAGACTCAACTATCGAATTAAAGCTGAGGAAAACTAACCTGATAGTCAGATTTTAGTTTTTAAATGAGAAATGACAAGAGTAGTAAATATAAAGAAAAACAAAAAAACCTTTACTTCTCCTATGTTAATACAGTCAAGGGACCCTTTCTTTTCAAAAGGGTTGATAACACCAGTTCTTAGCAATAAACATAAGGCACTTGTTTAAATTACAACATCACTGCATTTCCCCCCCGACTTTTTTCCTAACCCTGTTTTCCCCCACAGCATCATTTGGAATAGAGTAAATGAGGCAAATGTGAGATGATCCAGTTCATACTATCCGGGGTAAGACAGCACAGTACAATGTTTTAGGGGTGATGTCTGGATATAAAATGAACCTCTGTCAATATCCTCTGAGACCAGACAATGTATCCACTATCAAGTAAACCTGAAAGAAAATAAAATATTTATTTAATAGTTCCAGTAAAATTGGGTTGGAATACAATATACATGTTAGGAATTTAGCTCCTCATGGGTGGCCTCTGCATCAAGAGTTCTTAGTACTTATGAATATTCATTCTAAGACAATCTACATCATTTGAACATTGTCAAGACAAATATAAGAATTTCATTTCAATATACAGTAGAGTTGAAACATAATTCACACATACACCCCCCTATTTTATGGCTGGTGCCTCTTCCAAACACCTCATTAGTGGCAGAGGTAGCACTAGTGTTCTTTACCAACAATAAGAACTTCAGTCGCCACTCACAGGAGAAGCTGAAAAAAGTTTTGTTGTTTTTTTGCCATCTGTTAAGATGTTCCTGAGACAGGGCCAGTTAATAAACAAAACAAAGCACTAGAGTCCAGTCTGTACTTGTCTTTATACCATCAAATTACTAGACTGGGATGTGGAATGCAGGTCACGTACTATGAAACGTTGAGTTTAGCACAACTGTTCAATCATTAAAAGGATCGTGTCTCCTGAAAATTCCCTTTAGAATATACTTTCTATAAACTAAAAGTACCACAAAAAGGTCAATTATATATACAATCGATTCATTTTACTTAATATCCTTATTTGCTGAGATCTTGCAAATGCAATGAGAATACAGAGCCTCTTGCTAGTTCTTAAGTGTTAGGGTTTAAAACTTTAAGGCTCCTTTTCTCCAACAAAGTAGTAGTTCTCACTTTTCCTTTCAAATTACTAATTATATTCATAGTACCTGCTGCCATCCTAGCCCTCAAGGAAATCTTAATGCAGGAACAGCACTATGCTTGCTTAATGGAATTTCCCTGACACCAACACTAAGCCCATTCTATAAAGTTCCCATCTGAACTAGCCCTACAGCACAATTACACTGCCTCTGGCTTGCACCTCTGTTTCCACCTGTGTATTTTCACAGAAGCCCAACACATATTAGTTGAAATATTCACACAACTGTTTTTCAAAACAATTTATTGCATCATATTTGGTACCTTATGTTTGACAACAAAAAGGAAATTACATCTGTAACTGCAGGAAAAAGAAGCTGGTCTGTTATTGGAAAAAAAAAAAAAGAAAGAAAGAAATCTTGGGCCCTTTAAAAATTACAAAGTCTTGGGCTTGCCTGAAACAACTGAGCAAGAAATATATTCTTAGAAATGTAGGGCTTCAAGTATTACAAACCTGTGACACTGTGGAAAAATTCCAGAGGTATCTAAACTGCAGCACATTTTTTTTCTGCATATCGTGAACAAGGCCTGCTGAGGTTTTTAACTATTAGTCTCTTGATCAGTCATAGAATGGTAGTCAGGAGTTCTGCTCTTTAACTTCAAGCCATGGTAGATTTTCTTTTTTCACTGTTGGGTGAAAAGTTCATGCTTGCTAATTAGTTGGTGCCACATCACAGTGCATTTGGTTCTTGCATTACAGTTTTAACAAGTTTGGCCAAAACAATGCTGAAAGGTTTGCATTGTTATTTTAGTTCTTCAAGTTTTAGTTAGAATTGAGATTGTTCCAACTGGTTCCTTCAGTTAAAAACTGTGGTACAAGAACACCAAACTGATCATGTACAGTGAATTTTGGAAACACAACAAGCGTATTGAACACCCTCTAGGTTTTCTTATAATTCTGCTTGGTATCTATATGTCCCAGCTTCTACAACATCAAGCATCTGTTGTAGGTTTCTCTGTAAATAGTGATTCACATTGCATACTTCCTATGGTCATAATCAACCCCGTAACAAAATCAGTTAGATGCTAAAGCCCCAACAACTCTTTGTGCTCAGTGAAAGAATCCAGTGCTAAAACAGCATTTATGCTGTCTGAGATATAGTAAAATCTCACAAGACAAATTTAAAGTAATATTTCTGCCACACACCTGCTTTGTTAGCTGTAACAGCCTCCAGATTTTATATAAATTAGTTTAAAAACATGGGTGGGTAGGTAGGAATAGGATAAGGTATCTTTTTTTAACCCCTCAATTTTAGCAGCTTTTAATTTTTTAAGAAACTGAACCTATATCCTGTAATATGTTAGATATTTTATATATACTTTTTCAGCAGGATAAAAAACGTAAAACACTATTTGAAGGCAAGAACATTTACTCTTCTCATTCTGTGTAAGTCAGAGCGATGCAGCAGGTGCGTGACAAAAATATTAGACACTAGATATGGTCCAAAGTCATTCCGTTTGCTTGTTGAATGATGTTCAGATTTCATTGGCCAGTTCTTCGGTTTCTGCAGAACTATCTCCATTAACTGTGATCTTCATATCCTCTTCATATCCAGGAGGCATGAAAGCCAAAGCATAAGGGAAAAGCTTATGACAATTTGCTCTATAAACTTCAGCAGCTTCTTTACAGTCTCCTAGGCTACCATCACACAAGGCTTCTAATACCTCCATACATGTCTAGAGAAAGAAAAAAGGTCAATTATAATTTGCTTAAACGAAAAAAAAAATTACTGTGAATTTATTAGACATTATCAAAAGGTTTCCAAAATGAGAGGCAAAATGTCCATATTTAAGATACAGAAAGTATTTACTCCCACTATGCATTCCATTAGAATTAGTTTCTTCAGAACTGCAAGGTTTATACAAAAGGATGGATATATAAACAGGGTCAGGACTAAGGTGAGACAAGCAAGGTGTGGGGTGCTACATCCAAAAACACTCTCAGCAAGTAACCTCTAGCATTGCTGCCTCAGCCTACCTGGCTCTGAGCGTAAATGTTGAAATTTACATGCCACTGTCAATGACTATACCTAAGTCTTTAAATATTTTGAAGGCTCAGAGCCAGATGGAAAAATCAAAAAAATTATTTTTTAACCTTCTACTCAAATTTAAGAGAATCTTTACGGTATGTCCACTGATAAAGAAGGAAAGAGTCTCAGAAACACAAAGGATATACATCCAAGGAAAAATTTTCATGGATACTAATAATTCTTTCAACCAAACCCTTAAGTTGGTCTGCTTATATTTTTAAATGATTCATGGTGACCTGCATTTCTCATGTTTTCTTTCTTCACCTTTTCACTTGGAAAATACTATGAAGTTTCCAGATATATAGTACCCCACAAACTTTGACTGTCTAAAAGGTTCTAACCTAACTGAAAGCGGAAGTGTTAGTTGCTCTGTCCTATGTGACCCCTTGGACTGTAGCCCACCAGGCTTCTCTGTCTGTGGAATTTTCCAGGCAATAATACTGGAATGGATAGTAGCCATTCCCTTCTCCAGGGGATCTTGCTGTATATGTGTGCACACATATATAATCTTAAATAAATTTAAGATAAACTAAGTTTCTGGGATGGAGTTGTAATAGTTTGGAGAAGAGTATGCATAAATAACAAAAAAATTAATTGGTGAAAATAGAAACAGAAAGAGTCAAGTAACTCTTACAGAGAAATCATGAAAAACTCTTTACCTGGAGGTTTCTGTTAGCGAGGGATTCATCAAGTGTTGTTGCCAACTCTATAGCTCGCTTCTGACTAGAAGGATCTAAATAATATACCATTTTGGCAGCTAAATGAGAGGGAAAATGGAAATGTTTTATTTGAAGGTAAAACCAGCATTTTATCTTCTATCCATTCAAATATAAAAAGCAAGATCCATGTGCACACACTTTACCAGAAAAATGGGAACAGCCATTTGAAATACTGTTATTTGAAAAAACAAAAAGCTGAGAGAGTAGACCAGAAACAGTCTAACTGTCCAACTAAGAGAACAATTAAGGTAATAGGTACTATGAAAAAGCACCAGTATTTCTAATATTATTTGTCTTTGTCGGGGGGGGGGGGACCATGGATAGCTTTCTTCTTTCTAAAATGAACGTAATTTGGGATTAAGGAGAATACTTGTGTGTGTGTGTGAGTGTGTGTGTTTTGATGGGTAAGGGTGTGTGTGTGTGTGTGTGTGTTTTGATGGGTAAGGGTGTGTGTGTGTGTGTGTGTGTGTGTGTGTTTTGATGGGTAAGGGTGTGTGTGTGTGTGTGTGTGTGTGTGTGTTTTGATGGGTAAGGGTGTGTGTGTGTGTGTGTGTGTGTGTGTATTTTGATGGGTAAGGGTGTGTGTGTGTGTGTGTGTGTGTGTGTGTGTGTGTGTGTGTGACGGAGAGTGTGTGTGTGTGTATGTGTGTGACGGAGAGGGGTATGGGAGATACCCAACCCTGACAGGTATGAGCACACTGCTAAAGCACTACCCATGGGTCCCATCAAGTCCAGACTTTGACTCATTAGCACAGACTCTTGGCAGATGATCCCTGCTTGTGAGATGGTTTTCAGGTGTTCAGCACTGTCAAGTTTGACAGCTAATATAAGCATGAGAAATGAAAGATGATGGTTGCATCTAAGTTAATTTTAAGAGCATGCTAATGAGAGAAAAAAATAGAAAGAAAGATTCTCCTTCAGTGTATGTAACAGATAGCTAAATTCAGTTATACTTGCTTCTCTGTAATGCCTATGCAGAACCAGGAGAAACTAACTTTGATTCATAGTAATGATTTTATCTAAAACATTTAAAAATGTATACAAAGTTAAGCTGCCTGTTTCACAGGATTAAATGTGACGTATACACATTTGCCTCTGCCATACAAAAAGTGTGTAACCTGTCAATGACCCACTATAGTAAAAATTGAAGCTGTTTTAGAGGCTGAGATTAGGACAAAATAAACTGATTACCTGATAATCTGTGTGGCAATGAATCAGAATTCCTTTTCAGAAAAGTTTCATTAAAGTTCTTTGGATTCGTTGCTCCAAAAAGACGATTCATTTCTTGTTTTAATACTGTTCTAACTGCATCAGGTAAATCTTTACTTTCGCACACTGCTGAACAAATTAAAAACAAACTCTTATTAGCAGTTAAGATACTGATACAATCTGTGGAATTAAGAAATTACCTACCTGATGAGGTCAATGAAACAAAGCAATTATATATACAAAGACTGGATAAACTTACTAATAATCCAACATTTAAAGAAGAGCTAATCTATATAAATTTAAAGAATGTGTATCACAGAATAATAATTTTCTAAAGGCTACCAAATATAGTGCAGAAGATTAACAGGATTTTCCTCACCCTATCCCATCTTCTTCTATACCCAAATAAACCATTACAAATTTATCAGTTAAAAAAGTCATGGATCTTTATATTCAGTGATTATGTGAACTGAGCTACCACTACATAATACTTTTCAAACCACCACCAAAGCATTTTCCTGTAAGGAATACACTGTTGTCATCATGTTTTGGCATTCAGAAGTGGAAAAACTGACTCCTAACCTCCCTGGGTTGAATCCTAGTTTGGTATAGAGAGTCTGGAGCTTTGAGCCAGACAGACCTGAGTATGATTTGAGCACGGACAAATCATAACCTCTCTGAACCTATTCCTTGATCTGTAAAATTGAGGTGGTATCTAACCCAGAAGGATCACAGTAAGAAAAAGCTACAAATAAAACATTATTGTTCAGTCGCTAAGTCGTGGCTGGCTAGCCAGGCTCCTCTCTCCATGGAATTTTCCAGGCAAGAATACTGGAGTGGATAGCCATTTCCTGCTCCAGGGGATGTTCCCGACAAAGGGATCAAACTATATCAAACCCATGTCTCCTGCATTGGCAGGTGGATCCTTAGAGCTGAGTCATCTGGGAAGCCCCACAAATAAAACAGCTAATGACATAACAGATATTCCATATACTGCAGGTACTATTTTTGTCACAGACAGAAGAAAACATAAATAGATTTTCCTTATGATTAGAAACTAGTGTGTGGCTTTCAAACTCTTGACTACAACCAAGTGTCTGTACTCTGATGAGCACGTTTCCTATATGCATAACTTACTATGGGAAGCGGAAGCTTCACAGAACACTGATCCTTACACTGTGCAGCACGTTCTTGTATCTTATACTCTAATTTATTTCTATTTTAAATTTTCAAGTGCTTTCAAATACTTTCAAATGATAATGACCCACTCAACTTCTTTCATTTTCTCACTAATAGATCACTACCCTAAGTTTAAAACAGACTGAACTTTTTGAATAGCAAACATTCAAGTGAAATATTCTACATGTAGTTAGTAACTAAATAATTGATTGGTATGTGCCCTTTGTTGGTTGAACAGCACAGCATTTCTTCTATCATTCTATAGAACTGGTTAGCTCAAATAAATGAGCTACTAATTAAAGAATTTAGGTTAATCTCCATTATGCCTTATTTTCAACTTGGATTTGGCAAATTTATCAATATTTGTCTTGGGGGTGGGGAATGGGCTTAGGAGTACAGAGAGAACTGGAAGGAGAAAATCTGTTAAAATAGGTTATGGCCAATTACAATAAACATTATGTCAACAAACAGGTATCTATAATATGTTACATCTACGGGCCTCAGTGGTTTGCCTGAAATGCTTTCAGGATACTTTATATATGCAGACAGGAAAGCAATTTTATGGTTCATAGCTGGAAACCATACTTTTCATGTTTTTCATCACTTTTATTAACTTGTTTTCCTCAGATTAAAAAAAATCTCAGAAAAATCAAAACTGCTATTAAAAAAGCCCATACAGTTAAAAAATATATATATATAAATATGTATGTCTTATGTTTAGGATGTCAAAGAGGGAATATTTAAATAACTCCCCCAACATCAACTAATAGCTATTTCCTTATTTTTGTATTAACAGTTTATATTAATAAAGCATTCCTTTATTTAACAGATTAAAAAGAGAATGTTTCCAAAAACACTTCCTTACTAATTCACAAATTGTTTCTGGTCAACTCACTCAAGTTTTCTTCTCTAATCACTAACCATGTAAACTGGAACTGCAATTTCCAGGAAGATATTAATTACAACCAATCAACCAATCAATTCTACTGTAGCAAATTTAGACTGCCCTATGGAAGGAGCAGCCTCAAATGTCCCAGATTTATTAAATAATCTTTTATGGGTGAAGACTAATGGAGGCACAGGGAGTCAATCTAAACATTTTGTGACACTGATAAAAAACTAACCAAAAATTACTGACATTTCAAGAAAGTAAAAAATCTCAGACTATCTAAGATAGTCTTCTATGATACATTAAACCTTTTCCAAGGAGCATATGAGTTGAGTCCTGAGATACCCTAAAATTAAAACAACATTTGGTTCATGTTATTAGCAGACTGAATAAATTTAGTTATCACCAACAGTTAAAAGTCACAGTAAAGAGGGGGCTGATTCTTAGCAAAAGGAGTTTCCCTGGTTCCCAGACTAGCCAGCATTTTTTTAAAAATTTCAGTAGAAAAGGATATTTTTTGTGAGATAATGATTACTCACTAGTGGATACAGTATAACCTAAGTGATTACTACTCAAAACAGCAAAATAAATAAATAACCATATTAATTGAGGTATTTTTTGGAGGAAATACATAAGTACAGATGAGAAATAATCTCCAGAGAAAAGGAAAAGATGAGTTTGTACAAATGAGAGAGGAAAATAATATAAGATCATTATAGATTAACGTGACCAAAAACTACTAAGTTTAAAAACATTTAAGGGAATATAAACATGTAAGCAGGTATTAAAACAAATTAATACCTAAGGTCCCATTTCTACTTAGAACTGACCAGAGATATAATTAAAATTGCCTTAAGTTCTACAACTTAAAAAAAAAAAATTGAAAAACTTGGAAGAGATACTATCATTCTCATAATTAAAGGGGGAAGGGGACATCCTATATAGTAAGTGACTTCATAGGACGATTACCACTCACATTGGTAGTGTAACATTCTGGAGATTTGGAAGATGCTCATAATCACGCTAAAGTGAACATTCACTTAGAGAAGCTTCTACAACTGATAAAGTAAGTGTGGAACCACTGTTTTTTCTTTTTCCTCCATAATTTCTGGATAGGCATTACTGTGAGGATTTCTTTGTAAAGAAATTACTACAATGTAACGTAACATGACAAATGTGTTCCTGAAAGATTACTTCAAAATCAAGTATTTTTCTCAAGAACCAAATATATTAATTAGTAAAAGGAACTCGGGATTTACAGTAACAAAGATGCCTAAATTTAGTCAAAATAAGGATTATTTTGTAAATCTCTTCCTGACAATGATGTCATATGAATACCTAAGGCAATAACAATAGCTAACATTAACTCCACTCAATTAATTTTAACTTTTAATGTTAGGACCATTCTTTGTTCTTCTAAAGTTCATAAGCATTTTAATTTTCTGAAACAATTGTTGCAAGAAGATGGTTATATGTTCATCAAGCCACACACTCATTAGAAGCATTTGTTTGTCACTTCCAATTTATATTTCAAAGGAACATAACTCTAACACCATAAACTTTATATGTACTGTTCTATTATCTTTTAGGAAAGAACTGACTGTATAAAAATGAAGTGTGTATATACTGAAAATATCTTGAATGCATTTCATCCTAACTGAAAATGATTTATGGCTGTTATTTCCAGCCTTAACTTTTTGATTCATGATTTCAAAAATTTTTTTTCTTTAATACAATAAACTTCCTTATTTTCACTAAATACAGCAATTACTTCTACTTTCTATAATATGACTATATTATTACTTTCAGAATTTTTAAAAATAGGGGGGAAAATTTCTATGATTTAGCTTCTGTAACAGGAAATCACTTTTTTGACAAGCATAAATATGATCTAAATAAGGCTGTACCTTTTCTTATAAGTGAAAACAATGTTAACTGAGTCAATTTAGCATTTTCAAAAGAATAATTGGGATACCTGGTTTAATCCTATTATTTTTATATAACGCACGGATTCACATGGGACTGAGTACTTAGCAATGAGACAGCTAATAGTATTTTCAAATTCTGCAGACTGTTCTACTAAACATTCAATTTCTCCTTATCCAGTTACTTAAATACCAAAGCAAAAAAACACTACTTGACTAAAGAAGTACTTTATTCTAAATTTAAAGCTCTGGTAGTAGAAAGGACAATATGAAGATCTGGGCTCTCATTCCTGCTTCATTACTAATTATTGGTGTTAATCTTAAATAAGTAATTTAGTGTTTTAGCATCCTAGATTTCTCAACTACGAGAGATAATTGACATAATATTCCACCTTTTGTTTTCTAAAATTATGTAGCTTTACTTCACATTAAAACTTACACATGGATCTTACTGACTAAACATTTGAAAAGGACAACGATTTGTTTTAAAGTTACTTTTATCCTACATTTACTGACAAAAAATTTATGATTCAAATCATTATGCTAGAGACATGTAAACAAGGAGATAATTCGTCAATTTCAAAGAGATTTTTAAATTGTAGAACATTTAACTACATCACATAATGAAATACGATTCAAAATTTCAACTTATTAACCTGTAAGAAAACAGAAATAAAGATGATTCTCAAATATCTGGACTGAGTGATTCTGTGTCAAAATCAGGTAACATTTCTAGCCTTAAAATAAAGGCCTTTACCACAAAGAAAAGACTTTGTTTTTTCCCCAGGCTAACTTAATACACAACAGCTTTAAAATTATTTGAGTTTATGATAAACTTGTATAAATCACTTATTCAATCACTATCAGCTACAGTAGTCAAATACTTAAGTAACAGAAAATTAAAACATACCAGTACTAAAGAGTCGAATCATACATTCATGAAGCCAGGGATGACTAGAATCAATAGCAAATGCTCTCTTTACTGATTGTAGCATCAAAAGAAACTTTTCTATAAAAAGAAAAAGATATATTTTGATCATTTAAGAAAAAGAGATACCCTCCTTTAGAGGACTAATAGTCTCTTACAAATAGAAAAACTCATTTAGAGGCAATCACATCTGGACAGCAACGTATGACTGAAGCAATTGACTTCCTCAGGTTAGCAACATTAGCTAATATTTTCCAAGCAACATTAAGAAAAATGTTTTTATTAAGTATAAAAAATTTAGAGAGCATTCAACATTATTTGGACTAATGCCACATAAACAAAAAGATTTTGAAGCCATTTCACTTCTTAATCTCCTTTATGTAGTCAAATAAACAAATTTTTCCTATTACTTAGAAAACTTCATTGTTTACGCTTTGAAAGTAACATCGTTTACACCTTTCTTGTATTCTGCAACATATGAGGTCATTCCCCTTCCACCTCACTGTTCCTCTCCGGTCAATCCCTGGCTTCTCTTCCCCATCAAAGGTAGAGTACTGACCAAGGTTATGTTTTTAATCACTTTCTAATCTTTCCCAATGCTATCTCTTCCCACCCCATCCCCCATGTTTTCCAAGCTTTAGTAGTGTCTCCATCTGATAGCTGGAAAAGTACACCCAAATACCACAATTCCAAGTCTTATCCAAAGCCAGCTTTGTTAAAACTTTTCTAATAGGGAACAATTCTCCAAAATCAAAATTTGAAACCCTAGGCTCCTCTGACAATTCCTTTTCCTCTAAACCCTACACTCAGAAAGCTAAAAATATGGCTATTTCCTTTATCATTGCCCATTTCACGCTGTAGCAATGGACTCCAAATGCTGGCGAGTGACTGAGAGGTAGTACATAGCAAAGAAGCCAACTCAGTAGGATTCAGACTGCCTTTCACTACTTAAAGCAGAATAGCTTTTGTATTTTATACTTTGCGGTTCCATGCAAAATATTTGTTTAAAAAAAACTTGCTTAAAAGAGAGTTGTGTTAACTATTAACAAAACTTTAAAATTACTGGACTATTTATTAAACTAATTTACCAAATTACGACAGGAGCACTGCGGAAAATGGAAAATATAGAAGAAGGTATTTTAATCATTCAAACTCCACCAAGAGACAATCTCTTATGTTTTAATCTATTTTCTTCTTAGCAAATGTTCTATTTTACATACTCATATAAATATCTTAATAGAGATTATTATTTATATTTACTTATATTAAAATAAACTATAGTTAGTTCTAAACCTTATTTTGAAACAATGTTATACAGTAACCTTTCCCCAGCATTTGATAATTATGATTTTTTGATGGATACTCTACAGAGGTATCATTTCATTCTATCTCTTTTAGCAGGATAGTTACTATTTGGAGCAGTAATTTTTGTCAGATGTTACTAAACAGTTTCTCTTTCCTTGAATACTATCAACCTTAGTGATAAAATTTTTTTCAATGAACCATTTGGATTACATCAATTCAATACCATAAAATTTTCTTAGTATCTACTACATATATCTTATAAGAATTCTAAATCTAGCAACCAAAATCTTCCATCTAACCTTTACCTGGCTTAGGCAACAAAGGTAACCTCAACATTATTTACACACACTTGTTTCCTCTTAATAGATATTCTTCCCTTCTATACATCTTTTCTTTTAGAAGTATAGTCTGTTCTTCAATATACACCTCAAACATCACATCTTCTATCTGTAACAATGGCTAATAGTTGACATCATATACTGCTTATTGTGTACCAGACACTATTCTAAGATCTATGTGTATTATTTAGTTACTTAATTTTATCCATATATGAGCATAATAATCACTATATTTCACCTTAATTTTAGTTATATATTGTACATCTATTTTCGATTCTAATGCCCCAGGAGAGATGATCACATCACTGTACTTCCCCATAACATGTTGTAAAAAGCAGGCATTTCTTTTTGAGGAAGCTTCATTTGCCAAAACATCCTACACTGGTGAGACCATCAGAATTGGCAACTATATTTTGAGAAATAAAGTGATCAATGTTATCAGAGCCACTATTCCCTAATTGCCTACCTTTCCTAAAGTAAATCTCAAAGGCAAAAAGATGAGTTTCTATCTTGTTCTTCACCAAGTTCTTCAATGGCGTTAAAAATTTAATAGCTTCTTCCAATGGAGTTTCAACCTAACAAAAATAAGAGGTATTATACAAATGGAAGCAAGACTTGGGGAAGGATGTCTATTTATTCTTTCTACTTATTAAAAACATTTTTTCAGTAAAAACCACTTACCAGTCACCCAGAAATACACTGCCATGTTTTACCCTCCCACAATCTAAAGAAAATGGATTCTGAACTCCTCATTCACTGAGATTATACATTATCTGTAGACAGAAACTATCCAACAAGTAAAGAAGATAAAACAGAGCCAGAACCAGGAAAAGAAAGACAGTAAGAGAAACAGGTAAGATAGCCAAGGGGGGGAAAGAGAGAGAGAAGGGATGTGGAACAGGATGACAAGGGCTAAGAACTGTAGAGACTATTAAAGAATGAGTGAAAGTTGAGTATAATCAAGGTATTAAAAGATAGTACAATATCCATTCTGTGTTGCTTTGTTCCACTCCAAATTCTATAGAAATCCATATTTATTCAAATGCCATACTATAGGTGTGGTATCATTTGAAAAGTTGTATATTTAGAGACTGCTGTCTCTGCCACCCTTTGAGTACTGAGACAGGACTGGTCTCTAGACTGGGGCCGGGACAGGGCACAACACTATATTCACACTCAGCACCTAGGTCCTTATACTTGCTCTCTCTTATCTCTGAGGCAATAACAATGTACCCTCAGTGGAATTCAGGTGTGTCATATCTGTCCAGCATGATTCTGCCCATACAGTAATTTGTGGTTTCACCAACACAGATTTAGGCCAAGGAAATTATTATTAACAGCATTAAAAACAAAATCAAGTTAAACAGTAAGTGGTGTCTGCAGGATCTACCCTGTACTAGTATGTAAGGCACCTACTCGCTATTCAAGGACATAAGCCCTAAATCAGCAATCAGTGCGTGGCAGTGTCACTTCTCTGACAGCTGTAGGTATCGAGACAGAGGAGAAAACAGGGGCCCTCAGAAGCACACCTTTCTCACACCGGTGAATATCCTGCTTCTTATTCCCACGACTCTTTTTTTTAAATTAATTTATTTTTTATTGAAGGATAATTGCTTTACGGAATTTTGCTGTTTTCTGTCAAACCTCAACAACTCTATGTTTTAATGAGTTAGAATATGTGATATACAGGGGAGAAATGGTTACCAGGGAAAGTAGAGAACTAGAAACTGAAATTACCACCTAGCTATAGTAAGCTTTTCATTCCTTAAGAAGTACAGACTGAAGTGAACGTCCCTGCATTGACCAGGATAATTTACTGGAGAGAGACATGGCTGCTATCATAATAAAACAGGAACAGAAAAGGATATTGTGAAGTTGAATCATTACAAGCATTGGTGGTGGTGGTGAAAGTCTCTCAGTCATGTCTGACTCTTTGCAACCCCATGAACTATATACAGTCCATGGAATCCTCCAGGCCAGAATACTGGAGTGGGTAGCCTTTTTCTTTTCCAGGGGATCTTCCCAACCCAGGGATGGAACCCAGGTCTCCCACACTGCAGGTGGATTCCTTTCCAGCTGAGCCACAACGGAAGCCCATTATAAGCACTACTGCAACTGAAATTGAGTATTTGAATTTAAAACAAGAAAAGAGAGAAATTAATTCTGTCTGCAACTCTAATAAATGAAAACATATGCCCTCAAAGGAGATGTGGATTTCTTGTCCCCACATGCCTCTGTGGGCCTCTCAAAGGTAAGACTTTGTCAAGTTAAATCTAAATGATAAAATATTATGTACATAGCCAAGACAAAGCGAACTACATTCTACAGCTACATATATATAATGCAGTAGAGTGATACAAACAAAAGCATATAAATAGGGATGATGTTCTACAACCAGTGCTTTAAGATAAAAGCTACCCTTGAAAATCCCTGAAGGTAAGACACATAGATACAGCTATAAATATACAGTATCAGTAGTTTGTGTTGAATGTATGAAAACCATATCTAAGTATCAAAATCGCAATCACTGTAGTAGAACAGTCACACTATGACAGGCATATAGGAACTGAGACGGCAGTCAAACCTCCCGTATCTCAGGCTCAGGTGGGGTCCTAACGTTCACTGAGGTAAGTACTGGGTGGAACTGCCAGCATTATGTATACTCTTTTCTGCCTCTCTCTCAAAAAAAAAATTATATCCAACCTTGAAGATCTGAATTTACATAACTTAAGTAGATGTAGAAAAGGACTACACTGTGTTGATGGCACTTAATGCCATTTAAGACATTTATGAGGGCATTTTCTTCAAATGCAATTTTTAATTTATAAGCTGACTTGAAATCTAATCCAAGTGTTAAAATATGTGGTATAAGGGTTTATCTCCTTATATCCCAACATAGCAACAAAAAATTTAAAATTAGTTTAAAATTCAAAGTTTCAAAACTAAACACTACATAGGGACTTCCCTGGCAGTTCAGTGGTTAGACTTTGCTTTCCGATGCAGGGGGTGTAGATTCAATCTCTGGTCAAAGTTAAGATCCCACAAGCCTTGCAGCCAAAAACCCAAAACATAAAACAGAAGCAATAATGTAACAACAAATTCAATAAAGACTTTAAAAAATGGTCCACATAAAAAAAAAAAAAATCTTTAAAAACAAAAAAACCCTAAATATTTTACAGACAGAATACTAAAGACTTATTACCCTAGATAAGGAACATGTGTGTGTGAATAATAGGGAAAAAAAGAAAAATCCAGTTGAGATGAATGCCAGCCAAAGGCAAGGAGGAACACAGGATGGATGGCGTGTGAGAGGACTCAGAAATACCAACTAAAAACTACTGCCTCATGGTAAGCTGGGTAAGCAAGCAATACATTCCATCAAGCTTTCAGATTTACAATCAGTTAACTCAATAGTAAGCTAATAAACCTCTTATTTTCCGTGTCTCTTTCTTAACTAGAAATAACTGCTAAATTAACAATGCTTTTATTTAAATTATCTTGATTGGGTGAACTAAATTATCATTTGCTACCTAGAAGAATGATGAAATGTAAGATCACCAAAACAAAAAGAAACAAACAAAAAAAGCAACTATAGATTACAGACCCCAAATTGGCAGACAGATTTTAAAACAGCCTGCGATGCCCCTCCCAATTATGACACCTTGGTGTAAAAGCTGGCCTTGCCACCACTTTGGGGTATGAGTGAGTGTGGATTCTATTAGATGCAGATATCCTGGATGCAGTCATCCTATAAAGAGAAAGGTTTTACATGCCTAACAGGTAAGAACAGTATATACTGAAGAGGAGTCCATGAAACTGGGTGCCTTCCACTAGGCTCCTTCCAAATGGAGTCAAAAGTACTTTCTGTCCCAGGAAGAAACCTCTTTTACAGATACGTAAACTGACTTTTAAAATGGAAATTACTTTCCCAACATTGGTAATAGATGTGATTTAAAAAAAAAAAAAAAGTACTTTCTGTAGTGCTTTTGCTATGAGACTTTACAACCCTCTAGCTACAAATGACTAGACTATCACTTGACATCTGGCCCCAAAGCAGCTATCATAGGCTAAACAAAGAAAATGGAACAGTGTATAAGAAGACCAAGTGCAGGAAATCTGCTATGCAGGGTACTACTGATTAGATACTAACTATATACGAGTTACAAGAAAAAAAGTCATTAACTCACGAGACAGAGAGAAAAATGGAAAGAATGACAGCAGCAGGCAGTCAGTGATGGTGGTAAAAGTGGTAGTAAGAAAAAAGCGGATGCATAATGATGGAAGGCCCTGTACAGTTGGTATTATCCCTAAGAACTCCGCAGTTATTCTCCATGGGGCCTGAAAGGTCAATTTTCCATGCTTCTTCACATCCTTGTATAGTCTTTCAATAAACTCCCAACAACAAGAAAAAGGCAGTATCTTTGTTTCTATAAAGCACCAAATTATTTGTCAATACAGCTTTGTGAAATCCAAGCTACATTTATCAATGGTTCTTAAATAGCAATACTGCTATGTGATATTACTGTCCGTCTGCTAAGATATAATTCTAAAAGTATTTTCAAACTCTATTTATTAGGTATTACAATTTTCCTTAATTATAAAGCAATTTAATGACTTTGAATTTTTAGTTACTAATAAGGCTAAAATTCAGCTCTAGGGTTATTGTTTACCATATTGCTTTAACATAGTAAAGCATGCAGTTACTCACACATGGAGTAGGAGGGTGTCAAGGGTCAGAAGAAAAGTGCATAGGTATGTTACTGATCAAAATGATTTACATGACAGTGAATGCCTTGGTTTCAGTCTAACAGTTAGAAATGGCAGATATGATTTTGGCTTGGGGCAAATATTTGAGGACTTCAAAGATATTAGGTACAAATAGGTACAATATACTGTAAGTTGACAACATGAGTGAGCAAGACATATAGAACTCACTTTTTAAGAAGCTCAATTTAGACTATATAAAAACTTAAATGCTACCAATTATAAAAGACACTACATTCTTTACACACATATTTTCTCTAGTCCTCACATCTTGCCTAGTAACGATTTTTCCTAGTCCCATTCTATAGTTGAGAAAACCATGAGAAGTTAGACAAAGTGTCTAAGATACACAGTGACATGTAAGAGCTAATTATGTGGTCCCAGATCAGAAAGACTCAAAAGCCAGAACTTTCCAATATACCACACACAGTACTCAGAATCATTATTTCAAGTCTTAAATGTGATATACAATCAGAAAAGAGAGAAGATAGAAGAGAAAGAGTTTTAAAAAAAGAGAGCAAAGAGAAAAACTAAAAATAAATCTCTTACTCTAAAATCTATCATTCAAATTGGCTGAAAAAGAGTCTATAAAGACAATAGCTGGTCATGAAATTTCACTTAGGTGTGCTAAATACTATTTTTAAGTACCTTGGCCAGTTTCTCTGGAATAAGTTCTTCTTTTGGACCTCCGATTTCCTCATCATCATCATCCTTCTTCTTTTTCTGATTTCTCTGCTGCTTTTCTTTTTCTGCATTTTTTTTCTCTTCCTCTATCTGGGCTTTCTTTTGAGCTCTTCTTTGTTTATTACGTAGCTTCTTTAGCTCTTTATCAGACATGTTTGCTGTAAGCAGTGTTAATGAAACCATCAACGTGTTGTAATCAGATTTATAACCAATTACTACTATGTATTAATAATATTCCCCAACTCCCATTAAAAATGTTTCATATTACACATGTTCATGTGCCTTTAACAAGGCTGCATTTGTTAAAGAACATAAACATCTTCAAAAATTTTGTGAAACCAAGAGGAGACCTGTTGTGACAACCACAGCAAAGCACAAAAGCATGAGCTCCTCCAGCAAAATTAAACCACTTGCAGTTCCAAGAATACAGCAGGCGGTTTCCAATCCCTGTGGCACTGTATTATGCTTTAGTTATGCCTTCTCTAATCCTGTCCAACAGTGCTGCCACCACATGTCTTATGTATTCTGCTTGTCATAATACTCTGTCTATACATCTGTTTCTCTTTTAGACTGTAAGTTCCTTGGTGGAAGAGACTTTGTTTTACTCAAAATCTTTGGGCTGTCAAGGCCGAGCAGCATACCAAAACACACAGAAAACACTCAAATATTTGTTGAAGGAAGAATGAGTAACTGTATATTAAATTAAAAATGTGACATTAAAAATTAACAGTTATTCAAGGTACAAGCCACAGAATGTCTTAAAGAAAGACTAGAAATCTCTGATAAACATGCTGTAATACAGTGGGAAAATTGTACTGTGTAGACTTAAAGCAATAAATCTGAAAGCCACATGTTCAACAGGTATTTGAAAAACACTTGTTAATAATGAGAAATGAAAGAAGTTATTCTAAAATACTCTAACACTACGGTGATTTTTAAATATGCCCACAAATTCTTCCCTTCAAAAAGTAAAGCCTATTTCCCCTTCCCGTGAATGTGAGCTATACTTAGTGACTAGATTCTAATTAATGCTGTGAAGAAACCCAAACCTCCTCATGCAAATGCCCATGTGGCCAAGAACAGGACCCTGGCCATGAGTAAGCCATTCTGGAAGTAAATTCTCCAACCCAGGCCAATCCTTTAATGCCTTGGCTGACATCTTGACATCAAGAAGAGAAAAATGGGTAATAGAAACCTATGCACCAATATCAATACAACATAGTTTTCAGTATGACTTTCTAATAAGCTTTTGGCTTCCCTGGTGGCTCAGGAGTAGAGTCCACCTGCCAAAGCAGGAGATGCAGGTTCAATTCTTGGGATGAGAAGATCCCCTGGAGAAGAAAATGGCAACCCACTCCAGTATGCTTGCCTGGAGAATCCCATGGACAGAGGAGCTTGGCAGGCTACAGTGCATGGGGTTACAAAGAGTCAAACACGACTTAGCAACTAAGCAACAACAACAATAATAAATTTTAATATATGTGAGAACAAGACACCATGCCCACAACCCACCAAAATATTTTTTCAGAGCTTAGATCATGATAAAAGTGACATTTTAAACATATGGATGACCTATTCAAATAAGCACTATTTCAAAGTCAGCAGTGTTTTGTTTGGGGATAAAAAACCCACCCTTCACCTCCCATCACATATAAAAATTATCTCCAGATGATCACACAGCCAAATGTAAAAATAACAAAGCAAACATGATGAGAAAAGAAAGAAAGTGGAAGTGAAGTTGCTCAGTCGTGTCCGACTCTGCGATCCCATGGACTGTAGCCCACCAGGCTTCTCCATCCATGGGATTTTCCAGGCAAGAGTACTGGAGTGGGGTGCCATTGCCTTCTCCAGAGAAAACAAAGAAGACATTTGTAAATATGTTATACATTCTGAAGGAGAAAAGCCTTTCTAAGCCAAGACCCAGAAGCCATAAAAGACTAAAATAGTTTTGTCTTAGAAAAATTAAAACTTTTACATAATGAAAGATACCCATCGTAAAGAAAGTGAAGACCTAAGCAACAGGAAGAAAACATCTGCAACACATAAATAAGGATTAAGATCTTGAACACATACAGATCCCCTACAAACCAAGAAGTTTCAAAATAAAACAGGTAAAAGATATGAACAGGTAATTCATGTAAGAAACCCAAAAGCAGGACCTCTCTGGTGGTCCAGTGATTAAGAATCTGCCTTGCAATGCAAGGGACTCAGGTTACAGGGAACTAAGATCCCACAGGCCTCAGAGCAACTAAGCCTGCAAGCCACAACTACTAAGGTCTGTGTCACAACTACTGAATCCGTGCACTGCAACAAAAGACCTGCACTATGCAACAAAGATCCTGTGTGTTACAACTAAGACCCAAAGCAGCCAAATAAATAAATGATTATAAATTAGATGTTTCCCCCTAAAGTAGCAAAAATGTAAAGGATGAACAATTTTCAATGCTAGCAATAAAATAAAAGACAATCTCAATGAACTGTTGGTGGCAACAAAAACTTTTTTGGAAGGTCATTCAATTCTCATAATCTTTGACCTAGTAATTTCCTCTTCTAACAATCCCTGCTAAATAAATATGTGCACAATGATGACTTACAGGACATTTACTTTAGCACTGTAATGGGGACACAGGAACCCTCGTTCCTATTAACAAAATTTAAAATGTTGTAAATTTTAGAACATTGTGAATGATATCACCCCATTTATGGGTTAAAAAATAAAACAAACAAAACAACCCCAAGAACCACCCTGAATCTGTGCAGAACATATGTGCATATGAAACTGAACACAGTAACTGTGCACAAAAGAAACTGAACGCTTAATAGGGATAGCCCTTTGAAAGGAGAAAACCTTCAGGTAGGAGAAAAGTGAAGAGGGATTTTCACATTTGCTAGGTGTTTCTCCGAGTTGCTTTAACTTTGTATATTCCAGACTTAATTGTGTAATGAGACTTTCCTGGTGGTCCAGTGGTTAGCACTATACACTACCACTGCAAGGGGTATGGGTTTAATCCCTGGTTCAGGAACTAAGATTTTGCATGCCACGTGCGTGGCAAAAAAAAAAGTTTATTGTATATTATTTGCGGAATTCGAAGACGTGGAAGGCAGGAAGAGTAAATAGGAAAGTAAATAAGCAAAGCCAGAGGATCACTGATGTCATCTTCAATTATAAATTGTCCTATAGATTCTCACTAGCATTTTCTTTCCAGCTGAAGCAGTAACAACAGAGATTTAAGTGAAATCTGTGCAAGTGTTTCAATATGTGACCTTAGAATCTTCTAAATTGTTCTTAGGTATTGTATAATAACAAATTAGCAAAAGTATCCAAAGGTCTTTAGCAGGAGGAAGAATATAGAAAGTAACCAACCATAACCTCAGAAGAGAAAGAAACTCAGGACTGAGAAAAAAAATTCTGACACAGTTTTTATGCCCCAACTCCCGTAACATTTTCACCCTCAATAGTCACAAAATTTTTGGACAATTAATTTTTTATCTTTTTACATGCATAGGTCACGTTTATTCTGAGATCCTTTCCCAAATAATTATTTTAAGGAAGACTTCTTCTTACACATCCTGACATCTTGCTATTAAAATGGCATGTTAAAAATGGTCAAGTGATAAATCACTGAGCAATGTTACTGGGGCTTGATTTTAATTCTAACCTGGGTATTAACGTTCAAGCAATATTTATCTTTTAGTATGTCATGGCTTGTGCTCAGTTGTGCCTCACTGTATTTGTGACCCCATGAACTGTAGCCCACCAAGCTCCTCTGTCTATGGGATTTTCCCAGCAAGAATACTGGAGTGGGTTGCCATTTCTTCCTCCAGGGGATCTTCTCAACCTGGGGATCAAACCCGTATCTTCTGCATTGGCAGGCAGATTCTTTACCACAGAGCCACCATATTAAGTTAAAGTTGATGAAATTCAACTTCTTAAAAGCTAACGATCTATGGCTGATTCACATTGATATTTGGCAGTAACAAAATTCTGTAAAGCAATTATCCTTCCATTAAAAAGTAAATAAATTAATATTTTAAAAAGCTAATGATCAGTTACAAATTCTTGCTTAACTTTTAAAGTCTATAGTCAATAGTATTTTTCTTTTGTTGCTCAGAGAAATTCACAAAACAGCCATCACCATTTTCTAAAGCATGGATAACACTGTCCTACAATGTGCAAACAGAAAGCTCAGGAAAGAGGCTTCCCTGGTGGCTCAGTGGTAAAGAATCCGCCTGCCAACGCAGGAGACCCAGGTTTAATCCTTGGTCTGAGATGATTCCACATGCCCATGAAGTGGCCAGGCCCGAGTGCCACAGCTACTGGGCTTGTGCTCCACAGCCCACATGCCGAAACTACCGAAGCCTGTGAGCCCCAGAGCCCTGCTCCACAACAAGAGAAGCCACCCCAACAAGAAGCCCATGCAAAGCGACTAGAGAGAGTGGCCTCTCCTCTTCATCACTAGAGAAAAGCCCTGGCAGCAATGAAGACCCAGCACAGCCAAAAATAAAAGTTTCTTTTTTAAAACATCCTTCAAACAAAAAAGCTCAGGAAAAATCTATGTTACACAAAACTATAAATATACATATATACACCACAGAAAAAAATAACTCTTTGAATATTATACCTGTATCAGCTTCGTGTTCTTTATTCTCATCTGTAAGAGGGCTGTCATGAAGCTTCAAATAGATCTCTATAGCAATTCTTGCAGCCTTGAAGTAAAATGGATGCTGTCGAAGTACATCTTCTAGCTTTAGTAAGTCCACATATGATCTAAGGGTAATCTTCCTCATACAGTATGTATGAAAGTCAAACTGGTCATCAGTGATTTCTATAAAATGCTAACAAAATTATCTTTTTTATTATAGTGAAGTATAGAGACAACAAAGAAGCTACAAAAATGAAAGCCTTGGAATTACTTGCTTCCAGGGCATGAAAATAAAAATCAGTAAAATTTTAAAATATTTAAAATTACAGTAATTCGATTTAAATACCTTACATACCAATTAAGCTAATACAATAGGCCATTACCTAGCATAGTTTGTGGCATACATTAGTGACTGAATTATCTGTTGAATGAAAGGAAACACAATGCTTTATTTTTTTCTAGTTATTTTATGTTTATTTGATGAATTCACATTTTAGAATATCAATAAATGTACTTTTTTCACAATGATGCTTTAAAATATATTTATTCCTTCCTTAATCATATTTAAATAAAGCCACCATCATAAATACAACAGAATTTATTAGCATACATAATGGTGCAGTACAGTAGATTTACATGTTAAACATTCAGCTTTTATATTTAGAACAATCTGCAAAGGATTTTAATATGTAGTATTTGGCAATTTTTCTGAGAATACAAATCTGAATCCTATGCAATGAAATGTTGGTATGTAGGAGAGAAATTAGTTAGGAAGTAAGTCAAGCAACCAGAAACTAACACATTTCAACTAACCTCCAGGATTCTCAACTTGTAGGAGCAGAAGAAGCATGAATTTATATAAATTATTTATATATATATTTAAAAAAAACATTTTAAAAAGTGAAAGCCAACTACTGGTAATAGAAATGACTAAAAAGTGAAAGGACTAAGAAAATAAATTTATCAGAAAATGAGAAATTATATAGGTTACAGAAGTACTGTGAAAAGGCTTCAGAGCTTGTATCTAATATTTATCAAGGACATACGGCACCACCAATCAAACTCACAACCAAGAGATTTCTGGCATAGCTTAATGAGCTTTGTATGTATTAATGAAGAAGCAGCATCAATTTGAAAGAAACATCCAAAAATCAATGAAAACACAGTCAAGATACAAAATTTCCATTACGTTTTTTACATGAATTCTGACAGGAAGAGTAGACAATGGAGAAGTCTGCTGAATATGTAATCTATATTATTTTTATTATAAACTTTGAAAAATGCGAATAGTGATTTTTAGCAATCACTTGTTATGCATTAGAAAGTGAGAGAAAAGAAAAAACTAAGAGGATTTCCCCAAAACTGTCAATGGTAACAGAATAAAATGAGAAACTTTTATGTATGTATTACTTACTCTCTCAATCTCATGACATTTCTTAAGTGCTTCCCCAAATTTATTCATTGCCTTATAAGCTTGGGCACATTCTGTCTGGAACCACATGCACTGCATTTCATTTAAGTTCTCGACCGCTGATGTTCCTTCCTACACGAAAAGCAGATATATTCAAAGACAATTTCTTATCAAATAATAATAGAATAGCAGCATATATTCAATTAATATAAGTATATTCACCCCTAAAAATTTCAACTGAACATATCTCAATATAAATCAGAGTTTAAAAACCTACTGTATTTGGTTTTTAAAAATTTGAAAAAATGATGTGTGCGTGCGCTCAGTCATCTTCACCTCTTTTGAAACACCATGGACTGTAGCCCACCGGCTCCTCTGTCCACAGCATTTTCCAGGCAAGGATACTGGAGTGGGTTGCTATTTCCTACTCCAGGGGATCTTCCCAACCTAGAGATCGAAGCCTGGTCTCTTTCATCTTCTATACTGGCAGGCACATTCTTTACCACTAGTGCCACCTGGGAAATGATGTTTTATAGTAATACTGATTTCAATTATTTTTGATAAGGCAATTTAATTAAAATCTTTTCTTGATATTAAAAATATCAGAAATAAACTTTGAAAAATAAACAAGTTATACAAGTATGACCTTTTTTATTCATAAACAAACAAAACAACTAGCTATACAAACCCTTGTAAACTTGGAGCACATTTCTTCAGCCTCTTTTATCAAATTGGCTTTTAGCATGTATTTTGCACACTTAGAGTTGATAAATCTGTCTGCTGTATCCAAGGCCTGGGCCTCATCCATCCACCTTGCAGCTTCTTTAATATTCCCAGCATGCTAAAGAGGGCACAAAAAAAAAATAAACCTGTCAGTATGCTAATTTTATTATGCAGGTAATTTCTTTCCTATTCATAAATAACTAAGACATAAAAGCTTCCAAATGTAATCTTCTATCTCTTACAACCCTAATCAACGTAGATACATACAATCTACTTTAAGTTTTGATACCTTTCTGGCTATGTAGACTACGAGCTCTCTGACAGTAAAGACTTGTTTTAAAATTTTTGTCTACTGTTATAACCTCATTAGCTATGCACTACAACAGTGCCTGGCATATAGTGAATACTGAAAAATAATGGCTGAATCAGAGGAAACGATCAAAACCTTTAAGTGAGAACAACATAACTCAATGTAAAGGTCATAACAGGCAAAAGGATGGCCAAATTTCTACTCTATGGAATCATGGAAACATTGCAATTAGGACCACTAGTGGAAATTCCACAACGATCCTCATTCTTAATTCATCTACCTAGTCCATTTGGCAAAGCCACAAAACTCATGAGCATTACCTAGCATTTAAAAAGTGCTTTAAAATGTTACTTAATTTCATTATTTTTTTGGTAAATAAATTATTGGTTTAGAACTTCTTCCCCAAGAGCTTCTATTACTAAATTTCATTTGTATTAAAAATTTTTAAATGATACTAGAACATATGACTAGAGATTCTCAAGTGAGACACAGAAATTGAAGAGGCAGAAATAACATGTAGAATTCACAGCAGAAATCTCCAGTTTCATTTTATTAAGATTACCAGATACTGGTACACGATCATATTCAGATGTTAAGAGAAACAAACATTTCACAGCAAATTTAATTACTTTTGATTATCTATCTCTTTGCTAGTTAAAACCAAGAAAATAACCAGATATGTATGTGTGAATACATGAGAACATATATTGTGTATTGGTGTATATATACAGATACAAATATTCCATGTGTTCTGAGCTATCCAATGCATCATTTTTCTTAGAGCATTTAGAATGTAACATATGTTCTTAAAAATTTATGTCTCATTACCTCATAAGAAAAAAAGCAGAAAAAATTTTTACCTTATAAATTTTAGCTTTCACAAGAAAGAGTTCTATCAACGTGGGTGTACTTTCAATAGCGGTATTTATGTATTCCAGAGCAATAGATGGCTGACCAATTTTATCATAATGTTGTGCCAAGTAGTACTGGACCCAAAGTAATGTGGTTGGAGGTTCCTCTTTTCCATCATCTTTAAAGAGTGGGGGAGGAGGTGGAGAAGAATTAGTCATTATCTACATTAAAGAGACTAGCCACCTCAAAGTGGCTCTATCTTTATTAATAAGGAAAGTAGGTCAAATCGTGTTATTTATGCATCTAGTTATGAAACTAGCTCTAAATGTATAAGATCTGTGGATAGCACCACACTTTCTGCTCTGTATCACTATAGCTCCTAGCACAATGCCATGCTTATCATTAACATGGTAGATACATGAGATCAAAGCTGTTTAAGAAGTTACCTAAAAAAGAAAGCTGGGGGGTGGGGGATAGAGACAACAAACTGTACTAGAACTATGGTCAGGCTGTTATGTATGAGGGGGAAAAATAAGAATAAAGAGGAAATTTCCATTAATGTAGGGTTAAAAAAAAGAAAAAAAGAAAGACATGATTGCTTAACTGGGTTTCTAGCTAATCTACCAAACTATACATAAATATACTTGTGATGTGGTTATTTTTAATTCTGCTGATAAGATTCTTAGTATATCTTAATTTTATTTTGAATATGCAAAAATGTCTATTTTGGGTTAAACTAAAAACTATACCAAAAAATGAGATAAGTAAAAATACTTATTCTGTATTTTAGTTCAGTTTTATTTTTATATACTCACAAGAAAATGTGTAAGTTAAATATGCAACTCACACATTAAAAAATGCTCTTTAATACAAATTTCTAAAATCTAAAGAACTGTTATTTGCTTTCAAAGAAAGCAACAGATTGCTTATTTTTATCCTAGTAGAAGTAGGATGGCTCAGTGGACAAACAATAGGAGTGGAACTCACCAACTCCCGATCTGATAGATCTGCAACTAAAGTGCTGCATATTCTTGGGCATGTCATTGAACCTCTTCCACATTTGTAAAATATGTAGGAAAATGCTGATAATCAAAGGAACATCATGATGATTAACCAATGAAACCATGGTAACGCCTTCTAAAAAGTACTATTAAAATTCATCTGAGACCTAGAAACAGTGATCAACTCAATAGCAATAAACACCCCAGGTCCCATACTGGGTTTTCCCACTGTAGAAACAGGGCTCCCTGGGAAAAACAACTGATTACAGGTCTGCATGGGCAAGTATACAAGATGAACTAAAATATTTCTTTATAACAAACTGCAAGGAAGCTATCAACTACTACCCTAGTATGTGAAGGCTGGAACCATTTGAAACTGCAATGATTTAAAACATCAAATACGTTTAAACCCATGAATTCAAAATAATATCTTCATAACATCTTTGGAGGATGCTAATAGTCAATTCACTATTTTGAAATTCATTAGTTTGAAAACTGGTAAAGACCAAAACAGAAGGACAGGCAAAGCAGAAAAAGCAGCTTTTTTTTTTTGCTTTTTCTGTATAACCTGAAATGCTACGTTAGCAGATATTAAATATTATAATATTACTAGTTTGTAATTTGTAACAGTTCATGTAATACATGAAATTAACACTCCATGCCTCCTGATCAAAGGCCACACCAACACTTGTGGTATGATCTTGCTCATCCCTTTGTCTTTAAAATAAAAAGGTGGCAAAAAATCAAATTTCATCAAACCTGTAGACAGTCAGACTTGTCTACGTGAAGTTTCTGCAATGATGGAAATGTTGTAGATCTGCCCTGTCCAATATGGTAGGCATTAGATTTACAAAGCTATTGAGCAGCACTTGAATGAGACTACTGTGACTATTTTAAAAAATTTAAAAGCCCCATGTAACTAATGGCTACCATACTAGACTACATAGCTCTATATTAAACTTACAATGTATAATAAATCCATAAGACAGAGAAACAACTTGTTAAGCAACACTATATGGGTATATTCAGCAAAAACTAGACTACAGAAAAACCAAGACAAAAACCACACACACAAAACTAATTAATAAATAAATTGCAGGAAAAAAGAAAAAACAGAGGGAAACTTACAGATTTATTAAAAAAAAAAAAAGTTAAAGAGACATATCAACAAAACCAAAGGAAAGATTTCATCTGGCTCTTCATTCAAATAAACTTCAAAAACAAAGAGAAAAAATATTTTTAAGGTACCTGGAAATGTAAGCATGGACATTTTCCTTTGGCATTAAGGAAGCATTAATGTTCAAGTATATGCTACTATGGTTGTGATCTTTAGAATACTGAAATATACATGACGAAATGATATGATTTGGGGGTTTTGTTTTCTAATAACAAGGGAGTAGAGGGAAACAGGTAAGAAATACAGATGAAATAAGTTTACCCATGAGGTAAAAATTACTGAAGTTGAGTGGTGGGTAAATGGAGAGTCATTATATTATTACATGTAGTTTTGGAGATGCTTTAAGTTCTACATAAAATTTTCAATAAGCTACTGTTATCATCTTCTTATCAACTATTTTCACATAATATACATATTAATGCATCTTAAAGGGAAAAATGTTTAAATATACTATGCTTATTGACTAAATAATGAACAATACTGACCTTCTGATCAAGAATTTCATAATACAGTAAGATTTTTAAGACTTTTTTAAAACATAAAACTTGAGCACTTACCATTGGGGTTAAATAACCGGCAGCTTTTTAGAGAGGTTTCATAACCTACTACTAATTCTTCTATGATTGCCACCTACAGTACAAACACACAAGCACACTTTAGTAAAAAAAAAAAAAAAAAAAAAAAAAAATTATGTAGTTACTATGCTTATGCAAAGCATATTATTTACTATTAGAGGGCTAAATAAATATTCCAATTCCCTCTCTCTTCTGATCCCACCCCTGGTCTCTCACATACACACCTTTTTATAAATCTCTTAACCTATGGGTAAAAATTCAAGACTATACACTTTTGAAGGTGTGTTTTAAGGCAAAACTTTTTAAAAACACTTACTGACAACTCCTTTTCCTGCCATAAAATAAAGCATCAAGCTGAACTAGAAATCAGGAATAGGCTGGACAAAAAGAGGTAATGTTACAGATTTTTTTTTTAACCTTGGTTCATTTTTATCTCAATTTACATAAATAATACCCACAGTTAATATCTGCACTTCAGGAATCAAGAATTAAATACTGTATGAAAACAGAAACTCCACCAATAGATGACAGCATCAACTCTCAATTTCATTATCCAGGGGAAACCATCAGTCAAACTGAAGCATGGAACAGAAGGTGGGTGTCTCAGATCTAGGAGAATGAGTGGCTGTCCCAATTCTGGTTTCTCTTGAGTCATGACTATACTACTGACTCTAGCTTGGTAAGAGACCTGTGAGTACTTTTAATTTATAATTCCCGTCTTTGCTTAATCTATCTATAACGAATTTATTACTATAGAAGCTCTCTTAAATAACCTCAACCTAACTGACTCAACATGTTAACACCAGCTCTCTCCATTATCTCAGAAAACTACAGTCACAGCTAGGCTATTCTGAAACGCCCATGTTCTTCTGCTCCCATACAGTGAGCTACATGCTTACGAAGAGTTTTGTTCTCCCAAGCCTGTTTGAATTAGTTGCATTCATTATCATCATTGCAGAATTCAATATTACATAAACTTAAGAAATGAGAACAAAAGAAAGAACTGTTTCTATAAGTTGAATGAATATTGCGGAAAGACTCAAAGATAAATTAGGTTGTTTTCTTTTTATCAATCTAGGTTTAAATAAGACAACCATAAAGGGAACAGTCATAATAATATATATGATTCTACAATCAAGACTGCTTCACAAGCATCACGTTCTCACTCTGCCAAAACTAGAAGAAAAAGACCACATTTTATTAATGTGATTTAAGGAAGGAAAAAAAAAAAGAAAAGTGAAATAGTCATCAATAAAGCCCATATCCTAGACCTCTCAACAAAAGACTGGCAAATTAGCGCCCTTTCTGTGCACTGGCTTCCCTGGTAGCTCAGTTGGTAAAAATCCACCTGCAATGCAGGAGGAGCCCTGGGCTCGATCCCTGGGTCGAGAAGATCCCCTGGAGAAGGGAAAGGCTACCCACTCCAGTATTCTGGCCTGGAGAATTCCTTGGACTGTATAGTCCGTGGGGTGGCACAGTCAGACACCACTGAGCAACTGACTTTCACTTAGTTGTGCTTTAAGTGTTTAGTATGTTTAATCTGTTTCATCTTTGAAGAGTTTTTTTTTTTTTAATCCAGCCAACATGTCTTAATGTCATTGTACTTAAAATCATCTAAATGAAGATTAAAACACACTTTAACAAGCATTTTGAATATTGTATACATAGCTAAAAGAGTAAACTGATTTACTGGGACATTAAACAAACTTTTCTGGCAGAATTTTTTTTCTACCAACTAAAAAGGATAAATATTACTAAGCTAAAACTTAGTTTAGTTTAAAAACAAAAAATCACTTCTGGCTTTCACCATGAGGAGGGAATAGAGACAATATTGAAGAAATCACTACTGTACCAACTTTTCATACCTGCACTGATTTATTAAAAAGGACATACCAAAAACAAAAGATAGAAAACAAATAGGTGGTAAATTATTCAGCTACAGAGAAGATGATGAAAAGGAAATAAACAGAAAGCATTTAAACTCTAAGGGCTAGGAAGACTGTTAGCAGATTCACAAAGTGTGTACTACATGCATGGGTAATCAAAAACCAATTATCCAAACACTGAGCAAAGAAAGCATAGTCAAAAAATAAAACAGCCATTGTATTTTGCTTTACCTTTTCTTTATCTTTGTATAACGACCTCAAAGTATTAAAGACTGGTGGACAACCCTTGCTGAAGTTCATCCTTAGGAACTTATCCAAACATTCTTTAAACTTTTCACCTTGAAGAAAAAAATCTTGTTGACTTACATTTACCCAGACAACTCTAAAACGGCATACTTTAAAATCTTAATATGCACACTCATATATTTAAAACCAAGGGCAGATATTGTATACCATAATATCACTGTCATTCCTTTGCAATTATTCTCACTTACCAGATAAAAAGTTTAATGGCAGTCTTCTTGGCACTAATCCCCTGGGATATTTAGTCCAGGCCTCCTCATAAATTTTTAGTCGTTCTAACATATTAGCTGCAGAACAACAAAAAAAATTTTCCTTATGCAACTATACATTTTGCTAGAAAATTACAAATTTCTGAAAATATATAAAAATTACCATATTAAACAGAAAATTTGAACACAGGAAAAAATTATTCATAATCTAACCACCTAAATATATCAACAATCATTTTAGAATAATTCCTTCTAAAATTTTCATATTTTAACCCACAATTACATAAAATACATGATTTTCCTTATCCTGTTCTGCTTTAGGTGGCCTTTCAAAATCTGACTCCTCTACTTAGTTCTAAGAAAGGCTCAGGTATTATGTTTCCATAATGGCTTTTCTAATGACCTCTTCAGCCTCGTCTCTAATGTCTCCCTTTGATTTACTTTGGAACTTTGATTTATTATCTATCCTCTATCTTGATTTTTTCATATTTCTTTTGTTTTATTTTACTTTCAGGTGAGAACTTTCCTTGTTCAATCAATCTTCCACTTCACTAATTTTCCTCAGGTATAGCCTCTCATATTAAATTTTAAGTCACATCAGTAAGTAGGTTTTGTCATTCCCTAGATTCCTATTAGGTCCTTTCTCATAACTGTTCATATTTCATTGCCTGTCTTCATCTTGGATTCTTCTGTGCTCTCTACTCTGCCTTTCGCTGGCACTAATATTTCCATGCTAGTGTTACTACAGAGAATGACATTCTTTGTTACAAGGTTTCTCTCACATTAATCAATGTACCAGGAATAGTTAACTATCAGTTATGTAGGAAATTTTGCTTCAAATTATATCATCCTGGATAAGGACTCTGCCTTTTTGTAGACAGCATGTTTCTGGGACTTGTCCTCACAAGTGGGTCCCCTTCATGCAAGAGAATGGTTGGGGGGAAGAGTCTCTGGACCAAGTTTATTTGTGTCCTCCTTCTCACACAGGAAACAGTGCTTCCCTTTCAGCTTGGTGACATTCACTTGCCCTGGCAGGCCACACTCTGCTATAGCCACAGGTTACCACAAACGTACGCTTCCTTCTTTCTTTTAGGGAAACAACTCTATTTCTATAAGTTAGGATTTTCTTTTCATATTTCTGACACTGCTATTCATTAGTGAATTTTTAAAACTTGTTTCCAAAACTCTTTTTACAACTATTTCTATGAATTTGTAGTAGAAGAGAGGTTTCAGAACACACTTCACCTGCCATATTTAATGGAAGTTCACAAATGTACTTTTTTGGTATTCAGATTTTGAACCAATTCTTAACCAGTTTTTCTAGTCAGCATTTTCAATGAATTAACACAATGTATGTTAACAAAAGAGGCAATTAAAGGTTAGAAAGTTAAGTTTTTAATCAGTGTTACCTGGCTTGAGTGCCTTTTCCAAGCCTTTGTAATAGGCCCAGTTTTCAGGATTTCTCTCTTGTAATCCTCTGTAAACATCAGCCGCATCTTCCAAACGACATAATTGCAACAGAAGTTCCCCTGAACAACAACAACAACAAAATTGAATTAACTAAGTATGTTTAACTTTCCCTCAAACTTTCTCTTAAAACCTCTTCAATATTGGGAAGTGGGTTCTCAACTCTCTCCAATGAGACTATTTACAACGTTACAGTATTGTCTCTCCTTTTTTTAAGAGTTCATATGTAGAAATGTTATCTTCTTCACACCCTCAATTTATTCATGTATATATCTAACTCCAGGCTACCTTCTCAAATTCACTGAGCACAGTCACTAAGCCATCATCTACTCAATTACTCCTGACAACATACAGACAATTTCAAAATCTAAATTAATGCCCAGTCCATTACCCTAACCTTAAGATGTCTTAACCAGCTAGGAAATGATTCTGCTCTAGCAGCCCAAATCATGGCCACATTGTCTCTCTTCCAACTACCGAGTTTACTCTCTTTTTCAAACACACATCCTGCTTTAAGCTTAACTGTCTTGACTTTCCTTCTGTCTCACCAATCCCACCCTTCAGTCTTAGAGAAAAACTGCTCCTGTTTCTTCAGGCCTTTCAGCAACCTTTAAGAAGACACTGCTTGTCTTCCCTGGGCTGTATGACCAGTCTCGTCCCTGAATGACATCAGCAGCCCCAAATATGATGACTAATCTCAAAACCTAGGCTTGCTGGTTTACCAGTTTTAAGGTCTGTATGATCCCAATTATTCGCCTGCTGCACACCTTCACATAAAAGCAGCTGCCAGATGAAGGCACTGCGGCACTGGTTTCACTAGAAACGTATTAGCTCCAACTCACATAAGCCTCAAACACTGCTCAAGAATCCGTTGCCCTACCTTAACGGGCTCCCGTTCACCAAAGGTAATATTTTTAAGCCAATACTGCACTTTTGCACCCCTTTTTACTATTAGATAATAAAAATGAACACTTACTGAGTGTGAAAATGACTTTTCAAATGTTTCACATGCATTAACTAATTCAGTTCTCAAAGTTCCATGAGATAGGCTACTTTTATTTGTGTCATTTTAAAACAAAGAAAATAAGTAAATGTGCCATGGGTCTTTCAGACAATTAATTGTTAAGAGTCAGGATGTGAACACAAGCAAGTTGGCTAAAGTAACCCATATTGTTAATGTCTCTATCCTGAGTGGTTCTCACCAGGTTCATTTTTGTCATCCAGGAGACATTTAGCAATACCGGAGGCATTTTCAGTGTCACAGTAAGGGAAGCAGGTGCTACGGTATCTGATATTAGCTACCGATACTGCTAAATACTATGCAACATACAGGAGACTTCAATCTCCAACATCTCGGTCCCAAAATGTCAACAATACCAAAGTTAACCGTCTGCTCTATACTGACCAAAAGACTACTTTACTAAAAACATAAATAATATCCTGCAACCTTTCTCCCATAGGCCACACCCATCCATATTTCCTTCTCATAATCTTTACCCACCTTTTCCTTGTAGAAGGAACTGATGCTATTACAATTAACAATGAAATTTTCTGCCTAACTATGCCACTCACCCACTCCAGGAAATTCCTAAATTATCCTGACCACCTATCACTAACATCACTGCCTTTATTACTGGAAAGCCTAATGATTGATGATTCTACTCTTAGTTCCCTTCTATTCTCTTTATATTCCCTGTCCCCACCACCCGACTCACCATAGATATTCAAAACATATTTTGTGAAATGAACTGATAGCTTTGTTTCCTATTTCACTGGGAAAATGAAAGCAAGAAGAATTCCCAAATTATCCACCACACTGACACACGAACTTGTCCATACACTCCACCATCTCTAATTACTGTGGATGAACTATTCATGTTGTTATCTAGGCTAACCCTTCAATTTATCTACTAGATCACATCCCCTCTACTATATCAAATATTCCAGTGAGCACAATAAGTACAATCTGCAAAAATCTTTTGATTCTGCAACCCTTCCATCCATCACTACCCTGGATGTGCTTCCTATACAGCAAAACTACTTGTCTGAGTCATTTATGCATGCTATCCTCAATTCCTCTACTTAAATCTCATTGAAATCTACTTGATCTGTTTGGGGTTTTACTACCCTCTTTCCAAATGTTCAGAAAGTCCTTTTGGTAAGGTCATCAGTAACTTCCAAATTGCTAAAATCCATAGGTTAATTCTGAGTCCTCAGCTTGATCTGTCATTCTTCCTCACTAATAAAGTTATCAAAAGAGTAAAATAAAACAATGTACTTGAGTATTTTGAACAATGTCATGGATTTCCATAAAGTAACTGAGGCCCAATCTTGCCCCTCATCATATAGCTGGCTGGTAGACAATGAAAGAACTGAAACTAGTTTTTTGTTTAATCTTATCATCTTTCCAATTAGTCAGAAACCTATTCCTTTATAACTAATAGATAGATTGCTCAGGAATGATCAACTCATGTGAAAGAGGCTGTCTTGGATCTAGAGTTCACAAATGAGTTTCAGGCGCCTTGGACTTCCATTTTTTTTCTTGCCAGTAGCGTTATTCTCTGCTGAAAAGTTCATCAGAACAATGGCTATATCCACTCTGCACACAGACACCACTTCTCCAGTGTTCAACTTCAAAGAGAGTCAGAGAAATTTGAAACCAACAAACTTCAGCTGCCTGGTCTAACAAAGGCAAACCAACATTTCAGATGGCAAGTCTTAGAAAGTACTCAATTACTTGTCGTTTTTCTTTTGTTTTCCATAATCAGTTCCTAAACTTTTAAAACTACAAAGACTCCTTTTTCACAGCCCTCTAATAAATGGTAACACTGGAGATCTTTATTTAAGGATCTACCCATCCTCCTATCATAATCTACACACACAAACTTGAATTTCTAGTTCAATTCGTGTTTTCTGTATTCAGAAAGATATTCAGGTAAACCATAAAGAAGCCTACGAATGTCCCATAAGCACTTTAGTGAAGTCTGATTTATCAATACATATTATTGACAATAAAGAAGTCTGTTGCACACATTGTTTTGCTAATAAGCAGCTTCTAAGAAACTTAATCCTGCCTTTTAAAATTGAGCAACTGCCTCCTGTATTTTAATCAAACTGTAATACTTTCAAATCAGATACTTAAATAAACAATACTACATTGAGTCACTTCATTCAACAACTTATTGTTCACCATTATTTTTTCCTATAACATCTACTGTTTAAATGTGTATTTTCATACATTACAAATTATCTGAAGTGTATGAGTAAGAAATAGATTTTGTCATCAAAGAGCTGTATTATACGTAACGATTTTTCAGTCTTGCTCTTTGTCATAGTTAAATATCAGAATACATTACACTCTTAAAAAAAATACCTTTGGTTTCTTCTACAGCAAGTTTATCACAAATCTGCTTTTCATAGGTACAAAGATGTTCCAGAGCTTCTCTATAGAGACCTGCTTCCCGAAGAACTTGATTCTGATATAAAAGGAGTTCACTATATTCATAATCCACTTTATCAGGGGATGTCTACATAAGGATACAAGGAATACTAACAGTGAGAATTTTATTTTCATATCAAAAAATTTTTCACACACTTAAATACACAAGAGAAGTCAAAGAATAATATATGGTTGATAAAACTCAGTTTTAAAAATTCCTAAATATCTCTCTAGGAAGCAACTAAAACTGACAATATTAACTTAAAACCCACTGAATAAAGTAAGAATCCATAAGTCCTTACATATAACAAATAAACAGGGGAGAAAGGAAAGCTTACTAAAAGGAGAATGTCAAATAAATCTAGAAGAAATAAGACAGAAAAATCACCATTTTGCAACTATCACAGGAACAGCTTATCTAGGCAAGAATCATAATCAATTAATTTTGCTAAAACTAGTGGTGAAAGTCTGATGAGGAAGAGACCACTCATAAAGCCTCACATTATTTATTAAATACAAAGAGAAAAAAAATAACTGGTTTATAGTGAAGAAACCTGACAGTCACCACCTTAACCAAGAAATCAAACGGATCAGACACCACATGGCTTTTAATGTGGTGAACTAAGAAGGGCTTAACATCACTTCTGTAGCCTCCTGCCAAAAATGCATAACAATATCTAATATTGAGGAAACATCAAATAAGTCCAAATTGATGAAAAGTCTACAAAAGCACTGCCATGACTCTTCAAAAACACCAATGTCATAGAAAGCCTTAGAAACTTCCAGATTAAAAGAGACTATAGAAAAATGATAATTAAATGTAAGGTATGATTCTAAATCAAATCATGGAAATGAAAAAAATTTTTTAAAAATCCTAGAAAGGATATAAATAGGCCAGTTGGTAAATACTGCGTACCAGTTGTGGATTAGATAGTAACAGTCTATCAGTGTTAAATTTCCTAATTTTTTGATAATTTATACAATTCTATCTATTATAGAGTTGACAACTATAGAACTATTCTTAGGAAATACCACACAAAAGCATTTTAGGAGTAAAAGAGCATGGTGTCTACAGTTACCCTTGAATATTTCAGGAAAAAACTATAAACTAAATGTACCAAATATTAACAATTAGTTAATATGAGTGAACTTCTATTATGTTCTTTGTACTACTCTTGCAACTGTTCTGTAAGTCTGAAACTATTTCAAATAAAAAGTTAGTAAATGTATATATACTTCTTTGTGTTAGTTATACTAAGAATCAGACCTAGTTTACTAGGTTTAACTTCTGGTTGTTACCTGCTGTGTTTTTCTAAATTCTTCTAAAATCTTTGCTGCCATTTCATAATCTTCTAATAAATGGTAAGCAATAGCATAACCAATCCATGATGCTCTCTGTGCAGGTCGAAGCTGAAGTAACTGATACCTCGTTTCCTTTAAGGGAAAAAAGAACACTTTTTCTTAGGTTTACAAAGAAAGTAAATACTCCTTAAAGATCATATTAACTTACAACAGTAACACAATGATGGAAATAATAGTAAAAAATAGTTTTAAACATCTATACTGTGTAGCTTTATGGAAGCATAAAAATATTTAAGAAGCACAATGAAGCTTCCAAGATAATCTTAGAAATAATTTTTTAAGAAGTTAAGACATAAGACATGGTACCCTTTGTTACTTACTCATCTACTTACTCTGAGAAGAAAGAATGGAAAAGATAGCGCAAAGGTAAAAAATTTTTTAAATGCAATGCCCAACTACTGAGTTAAGATCTACAGAAAGAAACACAGTAGGTACTTCATGGAAAGAAAAAAAAGGAACTAAATAAATCTAATTTAATAGACTGATTTTTAAGGGTTAAAATACAGCTACAGTGGTGATCATTTTGTAATGTATAAAAATATCATAACAATAAATAAAAGTGTGGATTTGTCCTGTAAAAAAAAAAAATATCATAACACTATGTTGTGCACTAAGAACTAATATGGGCAGTTAAACTTCAAAAAAAAAAAAAGCCAAATAACCAACTAACGAAACTCAGAAAAAGAAATCAGATTTGTGGTTATCAGAGGTGGGAAGGGGGTAGGATGGGGTACTGCATGAAGGTGGTAAAAAGGTACACACATTCAATTCCATGATAAAATTAAGTTCTAGGGATGTAATGTACAAAATGATTAATATAAATAATATTTCTGTAGGCTATATGTAAAAACTGCTATGAGAGTAAACCTTAGGAGTCCTCATCATCAGGAAAAAATATAATTTTTTTCTTTTTGTATTATTTTATATCTATATAACATGATGCATGTTCACTAAACTTGTTGTGGTAACATTTCATGATGTAAATCAAACCATTATGATGTACACCTAAATTGTATACAATACTGTACATTAATTGTATTTGAGTAAAACTGGAAGGAAATCTCCCTCACCAATGTAGCTACAAAAACAGAATCTTAGTCTCTATGGAGGTAAAAAGAACGTGTGTGTGTTTATGTGTTAATTTTTCACTAAATTAACTCAGTCTTATACAGTAATCCAACTGTGCTTCATAGTAAAGTAACTTTTAAATCTGCCTAGTCCAGTTACAAACACAACCACTATTGGAGCAAATTCAATTAGTTATGGAAAATTTTGTTATCAAAAAGTACTCAAAAAAGTTTTAAATACGTTAACAATATTTCCTCATTAGAATAAAAAAAATTCTCTACTTACCCTGTAACCCTCAAGATCTCGCATTTGAATCTGTAATAAAGAAAGGTCCCTTAAGATTTGAAGATTGTCTTTATCCCATTTTAGCGCATTTCTGTAACACTTAATGGCTTCATCATATTTCTTGTCTGACCTCTGGAGAAGGCCATAAACATGCCAACCTAAAGGCTTTAGTTAAGGATACAACCTACAAATCAAGAAATAATATTCCAATAATGTTCTCCAGGAAACTCAGAAAGTTACAGCTGTTTATAAAATTACAAGCTTAAAAAAGACAAAGAATATAAGATAGTAGTAGTTTGATACAATGGAAAACAATACAGCTTCTCAAGACAAAGAAAACAGGTCTAGCCTGCCTTACTTTAAATAAGTTAATTTAATCTTACGTTTTCTTAATTAGAAAATATAAATAAAGAGAAAGTCCATACAGCAAAGCATAGCAATTTGGTGACAAAACAGAATAACATGTATAAAGTGCTCAGTGGCTGACCCACAACAAATGGCTCAATAGATATTAAGAAGTATCTATTTTTGAAAGAGAACAGGTATCCATGACATAGTATGACATACATTAAAATTTCATACATCTAGTAAGGAATACAGCTAAGTAAAATTACAGGTTAGGACTTCCCTGATAGCTCAGAGGGTCAAGTGTCTACCTACAATGCAGAAGACTCAGGTTCAGTCCCTGGGTTGGGAAGATCTTCTGGAGAAGGAAACGGCAAGCCACGTCAGTACTCTTGCCTTAAAAACCCCATGGATGGAGGAGCCTGGTAGGCGACAGATCGTGGGGTTGCAAAGAGTCAGGACATGACTGAGCAATGTCACTTTCATACAACTGTACTACAAAGGGGGAAAATATGTACATAATCCTACTCTCCTAATACAGGTCTTTTTTCACTTTAGATTTTGATTACTGCAAATCACCCAACCTCCTGCAGTCTCTCTGCTTTCACTCTCATCTACCAAGAGTAACCTTTCTAAAATATACACAATCAAAAGAAAAAAGTCTACTTCCCTTTCCAGAAACTTAATATTTCTCTCAGATCAGGTTCAAACTTTTCAATCTGACAACTTTCACAGCAAGGACCCTTAACAGAGTCAGTAAATGCAGAATGTCTAGGGTGACATGTATAACTAAAAATACATATACAATGTTATAAATTTTTTTTTTTTGGTGCATTGGCCGGGAATGTTATAAATTTTATTTGAAAAATGATCTTTGCTTTTATATTGCAAACCTTCTCAGTTGGAATGTAGCTTTAAAAGCCTGAGATACACTACCCTTCAAAATCTGGCCCCTATAACCTACTTTCTCATTCCGCCCACCCCCATTTCAACAATACCCTATTGTCTGAGGACTTGTTCAACTCTCTAGAGCACTGAAACCCCTTTTAACTGCCTCTAATCTTCACCAGTGGCTCAGCGGTAAAGAATCTGCCTGCCAATGCAGGAGACGCGGGAGACGTGGAAAGATGTCCAAGAGGAAGAAATGGCAACCCATTCCAGTATTCTCACCTGGCAAATCCCATGGACAGTGAAGCCTAGTGGGCTACTGGTCACTGGGTTGCAAAGAGTTGGACATGACTGAACACACAAGCACATACAAATCATCTAAAAATCTATCCTCAAAATGTTTATCACTGCTAAAAATTTAAAGAAATTTACGTTCATCAAGAGGAACAGAATTATATAAAACATGGTAAGTCAATAGAGAACACTATATCAATATTAAAAATGATGAAAAGATATCTACAACAGCCTTATTAATCAACTCTTTGCTTACCTTTATAGTTTCTGGTTACTCCTAACTCATTTCTGCCTTACTGGATTAGCGATAATTTTTGAACAAGCTTTAACATTTTATGTAATACTTAGAAGTGTAAAGCTTCTATCAAATATCTTCCTGCACTAGGCTGTAAGATCCTTGAGAGCAAAATCCATTTCTTTTCTTACTTTATATTATTCCAGGGGTTGGTGAACACTTGAAAATTTGTTGCTTCAGCACTTAAAACTGTTAGCCAACAAAACAGGTAAAGAAATATTTGTTTAAAACTATTTAAAAAATAGCAACCCACAATTTTGTCTCTATCTTCCCTTAGACATTTGTACTTGTTCTGACTCTCACACTTCCCTTAATGAAGTAAAATTTATCTCATACAGTACTTAGCATTATCAGGGACTGTGTTAAGCATCATTAAATCTTTACAAGACCACAGTGAAGTGGGTATGATTATTCTCATTTTACACATGAGCAAACTATGCCCTAAGATCACAGTTCAAAAGAAGCCGAGCTGAGACTCAAGCCCAAGTGAAGCATACTCCCAACCCTGGGCTTAATCAGCACACTATACTTGACTCCTAGCATGCGTTATCGTATATCCTTCTCTAAATTCATGCTAAGATAAAATTGGCAGGGTGCCTCTTTTTTAAGTGTGGGAAGAGCTTTCATAAATATTAAAATAGCCAAGTCCCGTTTATCTGTAAATAGATATGTTAGGCCATGGTAGGTATACAAAAATGTTTCCTGAATGAAGGCAACTGATGGTACTCAACTGAAGAATCATCTCTTCTTGAGTTACACAGTAAGAGAGATCTAAAACTTCTGACTCTCAAATTGCTGCCTAAACGCAAACCATCCCAATTCAACCCTTAAATATATCTCAAAAAGGATACACACATGACTCTTCAAGTCATTTCTCAAACCTCTACGAACCAATTCATAAGCTTCTTCCTTTTTCCCCAAACAGTTCAATGTTAATCCTTTCATAGCCAGAGTTTCTATTTAAAAAAAAAAAGAAAGAAGGAAGGAACTTAAAGAGAACCAACAACAAAAAAGGTACTATAATCTCAAAAACAAATGTTACATTATCTTAAGTATTTAAAACTTCAAGGAGATTATTGGGAAAATGTCCAGGCTTTTACAGAATTAAAATATTTTTTAAATGAAGTAACTACACATTTCTATAATACAATGTTTTTTATTCTATAAAATTAAAAAAATAAATTTTTATTAAAATAAAAACTAAAAAAATAAAATTCTATAATACAATGTTTTTAGATAAAAAGATACAAAAATGCATGAGTATCTGGTAATGTATATGGTAACAAGACAAAATTATTTTCCATGGGATGACCTAATTAAACCACTCCTTTCAAATATGGGTAAGTTAAATCCTGTAACAGACTTTATCTCTGTGAACCCAAGTTACACAGAAATTAAATTCACTGTTCAATGATTAAAATATATGCATCAATTATCTACATTTCTGATTTTCACCATTTTAAAATGATTCTTTGGGATTACTATTAAAAATACAAACTAAAAGTGTCAGGCATCCATCATTCACAATCCAAAGAACTGATGAAAATACTAATTTTCAGAAAGGGAAAAACAATACTTCTAATTTTACAATGTATATTCTATGAAGCACAAATGAGTATAAAATATTCATTATGGTTAATCTGCCTAACTTTTAGGACTACAAATTAAAACTTATAGAAAAATTAATTAGGGATAAAAGATAAGGATTAAAGATAGGAAGAACCAATATTTATAGTAAAATAGAGATAAAGAAATGGAAGCAAAAAAAAAAAGGAAAAAATATGCACTAATCATCATAAATCTGTATAAATTCAAGGAAAAAAGAAGCGAACAAACAAAATATATTTGGTAAGTAGCCAAATTAGCAAGGTACTATAGAAAGTAACACTTTCTTGTTAAACAGGTAAAAATCTGTTCTTGAAAGAAACTCCTTCAAGTGTTTTAATGAAATGTAGGTTGTCAGTAAGTTTAAAATAAATCATAACTTACTGCTGTTAAAAAACTATTGCAATTAAATTATGACACTTCATATGCAACCTGATTTCAGATGTGTTCAAATATGAGGGGAAACTGCACTTTAGAAACAATGAAAGCTGGTTCTATGCTGTACTCAAACTCTATGTTGTCTATACCACTAAAAATTACATTACTGTTATGCATACTTCTGGAAAGAATATAAAACAACCTAATATCCAACTGGCTAGCAAAATTGTGTGTGTGTGTGTGTGTGCGCGTGTGTGTGTGCGCACGTGCGGCATGGCACACGGGATCTCAGTTCCCCGATAAGGGACGGAACCTGTGCCCCCTGCAATGAAAGCATAGAGTCAGTCACTGGATGTTCAAGGAAGTCCCAAGCAAAACTATTTTTTAAGAAGGAAACGGACAAAGAAAATTTCACATACTTAATATCCACTGCTTTCCATCTTTAAACAATGTTATTATTATAATGAAAGTATGCAAGAGTAAAGAAAGCTAACAGAGAACTATTACTCTCTCTCTTCAATACTAAGCGAACATTATCAAACTAACGAAGAACCACATTTCCTAACTGTACAAATCAGACCTGTAAAAGTTTACTGTTCCTTTGTCTCTTCAAAAGTTTAGCTACAAGCTCTGCCTTTACCCTACAAACGTCTCACTGTCCAATCTTCTACCCTCACACAGGCTAAAGTTACATAAACTTTCAAAATATGTATAAATCATGTCTTAAACATGACTATCTTGAAAAGCTAAGATACAATGCTCTAAATAAGAAGATGCTGGTTCATGAGCAAAGGTCCAAATGGACACTTTCTGAATAAGTTTATTGTAAGGAATAAATTTCTTCAGCTCAACCAAAGTTGTCAAGTAAAAATTTCCTGTAACCATTTTAAACAAACTTTCTTATTAAACTTAAATTAGTATATTTGTTTTATTAGGTTCTTTTGCCTTTCCTATGGTGCTAATATTCAAAGCAGGAATAAATCAGAACTCAAGTAGATCATGTTATCATTTTCTGAACAATAAACTCAAACTATTAGTATTAAATATTTTCCCACAGGCATAAGGATAAGGTCCATTCTCTCTGAAAAATAGAGTTGGCAGCTGGGGGTAACAGAACCCAAATAAGTGAAATCAGACAAGTAAGAAACCTTACCTACTTATGCTTACATGCAAGTGTACTACATTTACACTTACCTCCATGCTCAGCAAATTTGGGATTAGAGAGGATTTGTTTACAGAATTTCAATCCATTTCTGTACTGTTTATGTTCATAACACCTCTGTCAAAAGAAAAAAGAAAAACTTAAATTTAGTAAAAAATGTAAACAACTTTAAATTTGGTGCTTCCATATTCTAAATTCCACAAGAATGCCAATTATATAAACACACACACACACACACACACACACACACAGACGGAACTCCCTGGTGGCCTAATAGTTTGGATTTGGCCCTTTCACTGCAGTAGCCTGGGTTTAATCCCTGGTTGGGGAACGGAGATCCTACAAGTCACATTCCACATTCAAAATTAAAAAAAAAAAACAGCCATACTGAGCAACCAAAAATTTTTTTAAAAAATACAGACAGTTCAAATACAGAAAGTAAAAGGTAGACAAAGGGAAAAAACACACATTAGAAAAAATAAGACAAGCATTAGCGGACTTCAAAAGGTCCAACAAGTGTTAATATAATGTGAAAATAGGAGGGGGAGGTGAAGAAATTATATTTTAAAATAACATTTTCTTTTTAACTGAAGGAAAGAAGTCTGTGAAGCCACAAGAGACAAACAAGTGCATGCAAATTAAAGGGGGAAAAGGACACACACGTCATAATGAAAATTCAAAGCCAAGAAATAAAGGTTCTTAAAAACTTCCAGAGAGAAAAAAAACAAGTCACATAAAAAGGATATGTAATCAGAATAGCACTGAAGGTTTACTCTAAAGTAAAAATGGCATACTGCTGAAAGTTATAAAATATCTACACAGTCTTCAAAAGTCAGAATTCTCTACCCAGCTAAACTGTCAATCAAGTATGTAAGTAAAATGACATTTTAAGTCTTCACAGAAAGTTAAAAATTTTATCTTTGCACTCTTCCTTAGGAGGTTATTAAAAGAAACCAAAACAACAAAAAAAGAAGACAACGTGGGACTTAGTAAATAAATAATCTAATGTAGGAAAAAGAACAACCACTCCAAAATGAAACAGGATGCCAGAGGCCACCATGGAATAGGTTTCCAGCAAGGTCAAAAATGGAACCTGTGTACCTCATAATATGGAAAATATTATTTATAAGCATATGACAGAATACAGGCACATTTGGGGAAAATGACCAATGAGTCTATAGAAAACCAACTGAATAAGTAAGATAGATTTTAACTCCAGGAGAAATAAAGGCTTATATAAGAAATTATGGTCTCAGTGTAATATTCAGCTCAACAATAAATAATACACATATAATTATAGAAATGTAAATATTTAGTTCTGGTTTATCAAAATACTATGATATAAGTACAATGACAGAATGAGGAAAAGACAAGTGAGCAAATGTGGTAATGAAGTTCCAAGTTCTCCTTTTCTATAAATGTATCAACATGTACTTTCATAACAGTAATTTTTAAAGCACTGTGTTCATGACAGAAAATCTTTCACCTTAAAGATGTGATAATTTATATCAGAATTTACTGTCCTAAGTTCAAACAAAATTTTACTTTTAATTTTTGAAACAATACACTCAAAATCTGGCTGAGATAGTTAATGCAAATGATAATAAAATCATAGGAGAAAAATGTGTAGAAACAAAAATGTAAAATTTTACATTCAGCCCCAAGAAATCAACTGGCTAAAGCTCAATGCAAAAGCCAACCACAGGGCTGTTCTACAAACAACTATGTACTCACCATCTCTATTTTATTGTTCGCATCTCAAACCTAATATACAGTCCAAAACACAACTGACTTTTTCCCCCAGAATCTATTCTTCACCAAGTCTTTACCATCTCAAAAGATGCATTTCCTTCAACTCAACCTCATTCAGGTGACAAAACAAGAAACCTAATTATCCTCTGTGCTTTCATCCCTGACACTTCCATCCTCTAATAGATTCATCAGTCCTAGCTTCTCTGCAATGGCTTCCTAACTCTCTGCTTCTCCCACAATCAACAGGCAAAGTGATCTGAGGGATACAAGGGAGGGGAGAGTAGAAGCAGTAACTTAACTATATACAGCCAAAGAAACATAAGACTAAGGAACTAAATTTAGTGTTCCTATTTACTCAGCAGAAAGCCTAAAGCAAAGGTTTTCTTATAATAATAGTAGAAGTCATTAAAGGAAGCTAATTAAAAGTGACACCCATGAGTTGTCACTATTTTCCAGGAACTACACCAAGGGCTTCCCTGGTGGCTCAGTGGCAAAGAATCCTCCTTTCAATCCAGGAGACAAGGGTTCCATTCCTGGGTCGAGAAGGTCCCATGAAGAAGAAAAGGGCAACCTACTCCAGTAATCTTGCCTGAGAAGTCCCATGGTCAGAGGAGGCTGGTGGGCTAACAGCCCATGGGGTCACAAAAGAGTAGGAAAAGACACAGCGACTAAACAACAAGAACATACATACAAAGAACAATTTAATTTCTACAATTTTATTTCTCTAAAAATGTAGTAAGGGAACTTCCACTTTTGGCCACAGTGAAGTGAGGAGAAATGTGTCCTTTTATCTTAAACAAAAAAATGAAACAAAATGCATAAAATAACCGCTGTCAGACACTGGACGACAGGCAGCGCGGGCTGTGACCCACTGAGGCGGGGGAGGGATGTGACCCACTTGGTGATGTCACTGCTTTACAGATCACAGCACAGGGAGAGGGGTCTGAATAGCACATGACAGTCCACGGAGCTGAAGAGCCAAAAATGGAAGTTCAAGGAGGCTGAGGTATTCTGTAAGACAGAGTACTGAAAATGATGGAACTATTCAGAAAAAAGACATCCAAAAATCTGCATGAGGTCCTTCATGCATCGGTTACCAGAAATTACAAACCAACTTAGGGGCAAAATACCTAGAGAAGGGTTGGAGGGCTTAACAGTGTTGAGGCCCTCTCTGAGTCAGTCCCGATTGAGAGCTCTCTGCACCACTTATAGAAATTTTATTAACGTTAAGTATTATTAAAGCCAAGAGCTGTCATCTTCTAACAGATATCCCAATCAACAAATTCAACTTTTATCTCACCTGCTTCTTTGCTTACTCAGTGCGTGCATACCTGCGTGCTAAGTCAATTTGGTCGCGTTTGATTTTGTGCGACCCTATGGACTATAGCCTGCCAGGCTCCTCTGTCCATGGGATTTCCCAAGTCAGAATACTGGAGCAGGCAGCCATACTGGAAGATCCAGGGGATCTTCTCGACCCAGGGATTGAACCTGTGTCTCCTGCACTGCAGGCCGACTGAGCCAAGACAAGCCAAACAGGCAATAAAAATGCCAAAAATTAGGTGACAGAAATAAACACACATAAAACAATTAACCAACTGGAAAATTCCCCCAAATAACTTGAGTCTGGCAAATGAAAATTAAAAACCAAACTCTAGTTGAATATGAGATGCTCTAGTACTTAGCTTTTTATTTTATCACACTTCAGAACAGTAATTATGTTTCAGTTCCTAATGATTATGTTCCTCGTTAATGAAATCTGGTAGTCTTCCATACTGAAATTATACTCAATTCCACTAACCCAATTATCTTCTGTCAATGTGACCTGTAAAAATAATTGAAGATGGCATACCCTTCAGTGTGCATTTAAGGAAAAAGACTTCAATCTATTTTTTTTCTAAAAAGCACTATGCCTACAACAGGTCACTCATTACAAATGAGAGTAGTAGTCTCACAGTTTACTGGAAAAAGTAACAACAGATATTCAACTTACTTTATCCCAGAAAAATTCCTAAAAATTCTGCTTTTGCCAAGGATAAACTCTAATGGCATACAGGATTTACAAGAAAAATAAGAAAGAGTGCATCATATTTCATTCAGTAATTTCTTTCCTCCAAACATAAGGTCAGATATATGCATAATTCAGCTTTAATGTAAGTGTCTGTCTAATCAAAATATAATCTTATAAAAGCAGTCTTAAAATATAATAGAAGATATAATCATAAGGTGTCCTCTTCTGAACCATTTAAAAGATGTAAATGAAAAAAAAAAATTTGCTTGTTTTTGCAACCCCCATGTAACACCATCACTAAAGTCCATTCTATAGAATCATAGAAATAAATTTACCACAGTAAGATTCTTTCTTTTTTTAAAATCATATGGTTCTAAATATTGTTTTAACCAAACTTGTAGACTTAAATTTTTTAGAGAATTTATTTAGAGAAAAGAGATGGAAAACACTACAAAGTATATTGTGAACAAAGATTTCACATCAGTTCATTGAAACCAAGCTTTGTAAAATGACACAGTAGGCAGACATATTAAGTCTTCACAGTAAAATCATAAAAATAAAAATACATGTCCAAAATCCTGTCCCCGAAATTCTTGTATATGGAGAGTTCTTGAAACTTCAGAATTATGAATAAGGGTTTCCCTTAGCAATCAATGAATGCCATAGTATTCTATTCTTCATCTGGCTTATATTAATTCAAAATTAAACATAATAGTATCAAAATATTAGAACATTGTAGACTGTTAGTTTTCACTAGCAATTAAATTTTAAAATATTAACACTGCTACAGAAACAGTAAAGCAAAACAGGACATAGTTAAAACAGAATGAACTGTTCAAATCCCATGTGCGAAATGTTGGCAACATACACTGAGACTCCTGCTTCTAAATGTATAGGAATAACTGATACAGCTGATGCTCCTGCCAAGCATGAAACTGGTTAAGTAAATAAATAACTATTTTCAGCCACTGAACATCAGCCAACACAGGATTGTGCACTTTCAGAAGGAAAACAAGGTAAATCTCAAGAAAATCCTTTTTTTTTTTTTTTTGCCTAGAGGCATTTTCTAGACTCTAGAATAAAGAGAAAGAACAAAAACAGAACATGGCAGTCTTACTGATCTAAGCAGGTATTGGAGTTAGAAACTGCCTGAAAAGATGAAGTTTATAGAGCAAGGTATCATCAAAAAGAACCGTACAGATATGAAGTTTTAGAAATCTGTATAAGAGTCTTGGTCAAATATTAAATTGGTCAGGAACACTGCAGAATTCTACTTAAGTTGGCAAAGAATAACTACCAAGTAGCATGAGGTAAACAGCTACTGATACTTACATATGGCTAGGAGACATCTGAGTGCCAAACAGGCTTCATTAAATACTCAAAACCTTAGGAATAAGGATAATCTAGACTCAGACTTTATTTTTGGGGGCTCCAAAATCACAGCAGATGGTGACTGCAGCCATGAAATCAAAAGACACTTACTCCTTGGAAGGAAAGTTATGACCAACCTAGATAGCATATTAAAAAGCAGAGACATTACTTTGCCAACAAAGGTCTGTCTAGTCAAGGCTATGGTTCTTCCAGTAGTCATATAATGATGTGAGAGTTGGAGGCTATGGTTCTTCCAGTAGTCATATAAGGATGTGAGAGTTGGACGGCGAAGAAAGCTGAGTGCCAAAGAATTGATGCTTTTGAACTGTGGTGTTGGAGAAGACTCTTGAGAGTCCCTTGGACTGCAAGGAGATCCAACCAGTCCATCCTAAAGGAGATCAGTCCTGGGTGTTCATTGGAAGGACTGATGTTAAAGCTGAAACTCCAATACTTTGGCCCCCTCATGCGAAGAGTTGACTCACTGGAATACACCCTAATGCTGAGAAGGATTGGGGGCAGGAGGAGAAAGGGACGACAGAGGATGAGATGGCTGGACGGCATCACCGACTCGACGGGCATGAGCTTGGGTAAACTCAAGGAGATGGTGATGGACAGTGAAGCCTGGCGTACTGCGGTTCATGGGGTCACAAAGAGTCAGACACGACTGAGCGACTGAACTGAACTGAGACTCATTTTTATTAAAGTTTAAAAATAAGAACAAGCTGATGCACAAGCAAATTAACCACTTGCCAAAACAAAACTTTATTATAAAAGAACAAAATCCACACACTGAATATCCTAGCGTCCATAATTTACATTATGGAAAAACAGGAATCATTAAAAAAGTGAAGAAACAGGAAATTGTGACCCTGACCTACAGAAAAAAAAATCAATCGACGGAAACAGATTCAGAAATAATGGCAGAAGTAGCAGGCAGACTTTAAAAGTTACTATTAGGTATTATTAAAGGATTGAAAGGAACCATAAACATAATCAGAAAACAAACAGGAAATCTCAATAGAAAAATGGAATTATTAAGGAATAGAAATTGTACAATAGAAAAATATAGCATCAAAAATGAAAAGTTAATGATATGGCCTTAAAACATTAAACACTGTAGTGAACCTGAAACTGGTTCAGTGAACAAAAACATGACAGAGAACTTAAGTGACTGCATGAACTTGAAAACATATAACAGAAACAATCCAAAATGGAAGATGAAAGAGTAAAATGAAAGACTGAACACAGAACTCCTACCTATGGCACAATATCAAGTGGTCTAATAGCCTAACACATACATGTAAGAAGAGTCAGAAAAGAGGACAGAAAAACAAAAGTGGGAAAAATATCAAAACTGCAAATTTGATGAAAACTCTAAACCCACAAATCCAAGAATCTCAACAAACTCCAAGCAGGATGAACTAAAAAAAAGAAAAGAACAAAACAAAACAAAACAAAAAAAAGAGGCACATCACAATCCTAATGCTAAAAATTAAGGACAAAAGAGAATATTATGAAAGTAGTCGAGAAAAAAACCTGTATTCTAAAAGATCTCCAATTATCATCTCAGCTTCCACCTTGAAATTAGAAACATAAGAGCAAATTAAACTCAAAGTAAGCAGAAAAAACAAAAAAAGAACAGAATGAATGAAACAGGAAAAAAGAAAAAGGAAATCAGTGAAACCAAATGCTGGTTCTTTGAGAAGATCAATAAAATTGATAAACTTCTGGCCAAATACGGGCCAGATAACAGAAGCGTGCAGCAGAGCAAAATAAGGAGAACCCCAGCTTTCTAGTCAGAGGGTGAGACAAGGAGCCTAGGAAACAAAATATCAGAAACATCACAAAGGAGGTGGAATTGGGGAAAGCAATCTCATAAAGATGTTTATGAATTCCAGGGTTCATAAACACGCACGGATCTGATCACAACTCACAGACTTTGAGAACTAAACCAATAGATACATCATGCAGGCCTCAGACCAGCTACTGGATGGCACTTAAGCAAGACAGAACCAAACAATACTACAAAGATTTTAAAAACTGAACTGATGTAAGAACTACAGTCCATTGAAATAGGTGGGGCTTAGAGCCTGAATCTAACCAGATTTGCTAAAACAAAATTAACATTCCCCAAAGGATTTAAAACAAGACCCAAAGTCTGATACTAATATTCAGAACATCCAGGATAAAATCCAAGATTATGTGGCATTTGAAGAAACAGGAAAATTTCAACTTGTATAGGAAAAAAAAAAAATCAACCACACAAATACAAGACTTCTATTCAAGACTTTAAATTAGCTATTATGAAAATGTTGGAAGAAGTTAACTAGTGAACCCTCTGCAACATCTTAGAGGAGATGAGGATAGAACTCATTGTATGGACCCAGTATCAGAATGGAGACAACTGGAAAGAATCATTGTGCAGGAAAAACAGACCAATAAAATGCATCTACTCTGGATAACAGAAAAGGGTTTTAAAAACTGGTGGTGATTTAACCGCTCAGTTGTGTTCAACTCTTGTGACCCCATGGACTATAGCCCACCAGGCTCCTGTCCATGGAATGTCCCAGGTAAGAATACAGGGAGTGGGTTGCCCTGCCCTTCTCCAGATCTTCCCGACTCAGGGATCTGAACCTGCTTCTCCTGAATTGCAGGCAGTCTCCTGCATTGCAAGCAGATTCTTTACTACTGAGCCACCAGGGAAGAGCAGAACCTATTTGCCAAGAATCCCAGAAGGGAACCCTCTGGGTGTCCTGGAACTGTCCATCAGCACCTTGGCTCAGTTGAGGCCCTGATACCAATAGACCACAGCATCTGAAAGTCATAACTGTAAGATTCTTTGGTCATAATACAGAAAGGAAAGGAGTATGTCAAGGCTGGGAAAGGACTAAGTCAAGGTTGTATATTTACCTTATATGCAGAGTACATCATGCAAAATGAAAGGCTGGATGAAGCTCAAGCTGGAATCAAGACTGCTGGGAGAAATATTAATAACCTCAGATATGAAGATGACACCACCCTTGTGGAAGAAAGTGAAGAGGAACTAAAGGGGCTCTTGATGAAGAGCTGGCTCAACATTCAAAAAACTAAGATCATGGCATCCAGTCCCATCACTTCATTGCAAATAAATGGGACTACCATGGAAACTGACAGACTTTATTTTCTTGGGCTCCAAAATCACTGCAGACGGTGACTGCAGCCATGAAATTAAAAGATGCTTGCTTCTTGGAAGAAAAGCTATGAACAACCTAGACAGCATATTAAAAAGCAGAGACATTACGTTGCTGGCAAAGGTCCATACAGTTAAAACTATGGTTTTTCCAGTAGTCATGTATGTGAGAGCTGGAACATAAAGGCTGAGCACTGAAGAAATGAGGCTTTCGAACTATGGTGTTGGAGAAGACTCTTGAGAGTCCCTTGGACTGCAAGGAGATCAAACCAGTCAAATCCTAAAAGAAATTAGTCCTGAATATTCATTGGAAGGACTGATGCTAAAGCTGAAGGTCCAATACTTTGGCCACCTGATGTGAAGAGCCAACTCATTGGAAAAGACCCTGATGTGGGGAAAGATGGAAGGCGGAAGAAGGGGATGACAGAGGATGAGATGGTTGGCTGGCATCACAGACTCGATGCACATGAATCTGAGCAAGCTCCGGAGATGGGAGGCCTGGTGTGCTGCAGTCCAAGGGCTGCAAAGAGCTGGATGTGACTGAGAGACTGAACAACAAGAAAATCATTTCGCTGACCCTTGTAAAAATTTATTTCTAATTTTGCTAATAAGAATGTGGAGGGTAAGAAATCTCCACAATTGTTGGCTATTTATATGCATAAACTAGTTAGATAAGCTGTGAAAAGTCCAGACCTATTGCTGAAATGAAGTTCATCCTCTTTTTCCAAACCCTTGTTTCAGGAAAAAAAGGTTCCCTAAGATGTGGGAATGTGACATGGCAAATAAAAGAATCCGGGCTATCTATGTTAATAGAAAATAGTGACTTAGGTGATTTAAAATAGAAGATGTAAGATTATATGTAACACAAATATGTAATATATACCATTTATATTTGGCAGTACATTACACAGTGCAAGTGCAAGTCGCTCAGTCGTGTCCGACCCTTTGTGACCCCACAGACTACACAAACCATGGAATCCTCCAGGCCAGAATACTGGAGAGGGTAGCCTTTCCCTTCTCCAGGGGCTCATCCCTACCCTGGGATTGAACCCAGGTCTCCTGCATTTCAGGCAGACTCTTTACCAGCTGAGCCACAAGGGAAGCATTACTGTTAACATTAATCTTTAGTATTAAATAGACCTTTCCATCATTTTCTTCAGTGCAAATTTTTTCAAAATTGATTAAAAAGAATGAAGCCTTAAATCAAGCTAAATGAGAAAAGCAATATTCAGCTTTAAAAGTCAGCCATTTTGAAATAATGCCTGGGATTTGACAAAATAATCCAGGGGGTAGGGGGTCACAGATGAAAAAGAATGCACCGAATCGTTGTTTTCATATGCTTGAAATTTTCACAATTAAAAAGTTAAAAAGAAAACAAACCTTAGATATGCTAAAAGCAACTCAGGAAACATTTACTTATTAACTTAATAAGAGCCTGGCTGGCACTCAGCAGAGCCAGTGTCCTGTATCTACTTTAGCAGTCCTGCTTCTGTACAGCAGAAAAGTACGGAGAAAGGGCACCTACAGTCTATACACTCAAGAGCTATGGCCATTTAACATTGTAATTCGTTAACATTAAATAAAATTTAAACATTTTCAGCAAAGCTCCTCAGCTACACTAACCACATCTCAGGTGTTCAAACAGCCACATGTGACTAATGGCTACCGTAGTAGTAATTCAGATATAGAATATTTCCATCACAAAAAATTCTATTGGACAATACTGCTCTAGAGTCTAGAGTTCAATTCTTAGCACTTAACTGGCTTAATTAAATTCATTAGCACTTCAACTGTGTTACCTGCAAAATGTGGACATTACAACCTTGCAGGGTTAAGGTGAGAAATACAAATGTATATAAAGAATCTGAGTACAATAAATATTTAGACCCAACAAAGTTTAAGATTACAGAGAAACATGAAAGCAGAAACTGAATTAAAATACACAATCGAGAGGAACAAGGCCTCTATTCTGAGGTGACGTTAATGTCCCATCAACACCTCTTAAAAGGGGCATGGACTGCAATGGTTTGTGATCTGTCAAAGCTAAAAGAACAACAACAAAACACTAAAAGAACAGCATGCCCAAGACAGCTAACACCACACTTAAAAACCTGTGCATTTCACTGTAGGTAAAAGTGTGTGTCAGTCACTCAGTCGTGTCCGACTCTGTGTGACCCCACGGACTGTACAGCCTGCCAGGCTCCTCTGTCCATGAAATTCTCCAGGCAAGAACACTGGAGTGGGTTGCCATTCCCTCCTCAGGGGATCTTCCTGATTGATCCCCACTGAACCTGGGTTTCCTGCACTGCAGGCAGAATCACTGTAGGTAAGTATACTTTAATTTTTTTAATGTGTTTAATCTCTGAAAAACGGCCTTTATCCTCCCTTTCCTTTAATTCTTTTAGTTGGAGCTTCCATTCACAGACAATATGCTATCCTTTTCATATCCTACAGTTTCTGTCAAACTATTACAATCATGAAAACTAACTTAAGCATGATTTCTTCCCCTCTTGGTTTTATACTCTTTCAAAAAATAATCTTGTCCTACTTCTATAATAAACATCATTTGATGCAAGTGGTCACAGAACTCTCGTTGGTAGCTGCTCACTCTACTGAAATGTTTTCAGTTATACTGAGCCAAAGTCTATCTCCCTCTAATTTCTGTTTACTGATTCTAGCCCTTAAGAGTTCAGTTTTCTCTCATTCAAGCTAAACATCTTTGTTCTTTCAGCTGTTTCTCACATGAAAGTTTTTAGTCCTCTGACATTTTGTGCCACCCTCTGAGATGGCTACAATATTGTTCCCAAACTTGTATACTTTATTAAAACCAGTAAAATTTTTTAAAAAATTAATTTAAATGGGGTAGCTTAATTTTTTAAAAAATAAACCACTTTTTAAAACTCCGTCAGTATTTCACAAAACAGAAAGCATTTCAAAAATCCAAAGTAACAAGTACACAGTCTCAGAGCAGAGATAAAAGGTCTGTGAGAACTTAACACCAGTATTTTAGTAGTGTGTCAGCATTAGGGAGTCATCATTGGTCTGCATCACTTCAAGTTTTGAGTCTAGAAATTAAAATTACAGATAAGGTCTTACTAGCAGCAGAATTGAATGTGACAATCATCACCTGCTCTCTAGATACTATAACCCTGTTAATGCATTGTGAAACATGCCAGACTTCCCTTACCTTTCTTTTTCTCCCCATCAACAATAAATTATGTCACTTGAGAAAAGAAAATTGAACGAAATTTTAGAATTCCTGTTTAATATGAGTAGAACTCAGCTATGAATGTTAAGTGTTTAGGAACAGGACAAAATTCAACAATAACTCCAGGTATATACATATGATTAACAGCCAGCTATTTAATTGCAGTTTGGTTGCTAAGTTGTGTCCGGCTCTTTGCAATCCCATGAACTGCAGCACACCAGGTTTCCCTGTCCTTCAGTACCTCCTGAAGTTTGCTCAAACTCATGTCCATTGAGTCAATGATGCCATCCAACCTTCTCATCCTCTGTTGCCTCCTTCTCCCCTTGCTCTCAAATCTTTCCCAGCATCAGGATCTTTTCCAGTGAGTTAGCTCTTCACATCAGGTGGCTAAAAGTATCAGCTTCAGCATCAGTCCTTCCAATGAATATTCAGGACTAATTTCTTTTAGGATCTGACTGGTTTGACCTTGCAGTCCAAGGAACTCTCAAGAGTCTTCTCCAGCACCACAATTTAAAAGCATCAATCAGCACTCAGACTTCTTTACAGTCCAACTCTCACATCCATACACGACTACTGAAAGAAACATAGCTATTTAATAGAGTCAAATTATTTCAATGATAAATAATTCCAACAAACTTAAGGAAAACAATGGAGTGGTCATGGAGACACAGAAAGAGAAATACAAGCGATTACTCAATTATATAAACGTAGATTATAAATTATTTTAAAGCAAACACTATTATTTTCCAGCATAACACATAAAAACCGAAATGAATTATTTATAGGATAATGACTTGCTCCTAATTCCTAAACATTACAGAAGTTCTCATAAAAACCATACAGGCCAAGGAAGAAAGCAAATAAAATCACCCAGAGCATTACAAAAAGAGGAGACAACTAAAAGCTAACTTACGTATATCTGCATAAACATTAAGGACCAGAAGCTCCAAGTTACAAAAGGAAATGTTCAAAAGAAGAACATAGTAGGGTCCTAGTGGTCATTGAATATGGGTTATATTAACTAGGATTCACCCAAGTTCACGCAAGTAAGAAGTCCAAAGGAAGTACTGACAGACATGATAGATGAGAGCAAGGACTACCGAGGAGTCAAAATGTAGAGGCTCAAAGTCTGTAGGACCAAAGGTGACAGTTTTAGTAAGGCATAGCTTTGGAAGAGGAGACACCTTGAAAGGAGAAAAGTGTCATTTGATAGCTTGAAGGAGAGAGCAGCACTGAAGACAGAGGCCCTACTAAGTCAGTATAGAACAAAGGGGAGAGGGAACTGAATTTATTTGTATTTATTTTTTAATAGTTTGATGGTTTCTGTTGTTTAGCCTGTGGCTGGTCTTCATTGCAGCACATGGGTTTCTTCAGTTGTGGCGAATGGGTTTAGATGCCCTGTGGCATGTGGGATCTTAGTTCCCCAACCAGGTATCACCAGAGTCCCCTGCACTGGAGGGCAAATTCTTTACCACAGGACTACCAGGGAAGTCCCAAAGGGACTTATTTTAAAAACTGCATTTGACTGTAGCACAATGAGGGTATTCTTGAACTAACAGATTGAAGAAACCACCCAACCTCACCCCAAAATAAAACTGTATTGCTGGTACAGTAAAACCCATCACAAATAATCTGAAGAGAAAAAAAAAACCTCAGCATTTGTACCAAATTACTTACATAAAATTTTTGAAAGTGAAAACTTTGGGCAGATGAAAACACACCAAAAACTATAGCAATAAGACTGAGGAAAGATGTAACACTCCATCACAAATCAGAAATAATTAAAAAAACAGATGCAGACATAAAAGAACATTTCAAATCAAATACTCAAAAATTTAGAGTGAATAAAAAGTTTAAAAAACAGGAACAAAGTGAATTTAAAAAGAAAAAAACCCACAAAACTATCTCAGAAATGAATACTAAATTATAAGGTATACAATATAAAAGAACTGAAGGAAACAATATAAAAGATGCAAAGATCCAATAAGCAAAGGTCAATGAAGAATTAAACAGCTGAACTAATATTCAAAACTACAATTACTGACTCAAAGAAAACATCAATCTACAATCTGAAAACACATAGCAGGGAAAATTAATCTAGAATAGTCAACATAGAGACATAACTAAGTAAAATAATTCAATTTTACAGATAAAGAAAAACTCAGAATAGACCACATCATCAACAAAGAAAAGAAAACCAGGTTGGCATCAGCAACATATAAACAAGACAATGGCAGGGCAATCATTTTTAAGAAATCTAAGAATATGTGAGTCAACATATCCTTCAAACATCAAGACTGCAGGAAAACACTTTTAACATCTAAGCCCTTAGAAGGTTTCCACTAGCCCAGTTGAGGAATCTCTACTAGACAGTAAGTTTCATCCAACCAAAAGACAATAAAATTTCAGAAAAAGGTCAGTCACTTAATATTAACTCTATTTATAGAATTAAATCTAAAACAAAGGTATTGATGAGAGTAGAATATACATAAAATGGTATGTTCTCATAGAGTAGGAATAATGAGATTGCCAGGATAGAGTGAGGAAAAGAGACTAGGGAAAAAATTGAGTAGAATAAGTTCATTCACACATTAATAATCACAGCATAAAATTCCCTCCCCTCCACATCCCTAAATAAGAAAAAAGAGAACTAAAAGAATTTTATTTTTTTTGGCCACACTTGCAGCATGAGGGATCAAACCTGGGCCCAGAGGGTAAAAGAGTCGACTCTGAACTGCCAAGGACTGGAGTCCAGAGTCAGCTGGACTGCCAGGGAATTCCCAGGAATTTTTAAAAGTATGAATATAAAAGTAACTCACAAAAACAAAAATATAAACCTTCTTAAATACCAAAAAGTATACAAAACAAAATAAAAATATTTTAAAAATTATAAAATAATATAAAACCAAGATAAGGTCAATTTAGTGAAAAAGGTAACATCTTTAACAGACTACACTTAAACATTTACTAACACATATGCTTTAGCACTTACCAAGGACTTTTATACATATCTCACTACCTGACAAGTAAAATAGGACAGAAAAATACTGTTTTTCTCTTTTTACTCAAATGTATAAACTAAGGCTTAAAAAGCATAAAAGATAAAGTAAAGCAGAGTCGGGATTAAAACTCATCATCTTAAAACACAAACTGAAGAAACATGTAATATTTTATTTCCTGCCTTCAAAGTGTTACTTAGCCACCCCTTTCAAAAATCTTTAGAAGGAATTGGCCTGAAACTTTTGATATTCTGGTTATAAAGCTTCTTCAAACAAAGAAAATGTCTGAAGAAGTTTAAGTCTATTTAATGGCAGTGGCAACTAAGATGGCAACAAATGGGACACTATCTCAGGTACTAGATGCAAGAAGCTCTGGTTTAGTAAATGACACAGAGCTGAGTGCAGGAAGAGCTACTGAGACCCAGGCCATGCGAACTCCAAGTTCACATTCAGCCACTTCCAGTAGAATACTAGTTTTGAAAACAAGTATTTGCTTCAACATGATTGATACTTAGGGGCATTTTGAGCACACTAAATTTGAAATTTGCTTCTGTAGGATTTATCTACCAGAAATACCAGGTGAATCAGAAAACTGCACTCAGCTGAAATGAGCCGAATAGGCGCGCAGAGCACAGACACACACCTCAGACATCTAAGCCCCCTCAGTTCACCTTGTGCGGTACAAGTCACACCCATCCACCTCTGGTGTTACAACTTTCTCAGATTTAAGGTAAATTTCCTTTCCATCACTTCACAGTAATTCACCAACTGCAATCCTTGACCTCCACTTCTACAAGCAAACTTACAAAAGGCAGTATTTGTATTACAGTATTTACATATTTGTTAGCAATTTTACGTATGTAAAACTGTGCTTTCAGTTTTATTAGGTTCTTACCTTGGTTTCTAATTTGTTATCAATGAAGTTTTTAATTGTTGTGGCCCAACTCTATTTTTCCCACAACTGTGGGTTATTACTTGATTTTAGTCAGCAATTGTATAATGCACTGACTTTCAAGAACTTATGTCCTGATATAGCACAACTGACTGTATATAAAGCAATTAGAAATATACTTTAAACAATGCAATCATAAGTATTGTTTACACTTATTACAATTTCTTCAAAAGAGTAAAACAAGGTTTATATCAGCTAATATGGGGGAGGGGATGGGGAACTCTAGCACAGAATCTAGCTCAAAATAGATGAGCAATAAATGCCAAGTTACATTTTCCCTTTCTTAAAGATTCTGATTTAGTTCCAAAAAACACTGATAACCAAAGGTGAAAAACAGGATAGCATATTAAGTAAAAGCCATTAACATAGGAAAAAATTTTTTTCTTAAATCAGAACTACCACCATGTGTGGAAGTACAATACCAACTCCAGGGACTTTTTGTTCCCCTAGGTCTGTATTTTTTAAAAGCAAATTTTCATTTCTCCTTTCACACACTATCAAATAAAACACATCTTACAGATTACACATAGAAATGTTCAACTATCTTCTCTATAAAAAAAATAATCTTTAAGATTGAAATTATCACCAGCTTCAAACAAAACTGTAATTGTCCTCAGAGGTTTTAGGTGAAATTTCAAAGGCTCTCAACTGAAAATGTGTTCATATTATTATACTAATGAAAGAAAATCTCAGTGGAATACAACATATAAGGTAACAAAAACACTAACATCACCATCATTTATTTCTATATTGCAATTTACATTTTACTTTTAAATAGCCAAAAAGATTGCTTTTATTAATCTATAATGGATTAATTCCATAATAATGGAATTATTTTAGTTTCAAATTAAGTAGTGAAAATATAATTCATACCTTATCCAAAGTGTGTGTGGGGGGTGGGGGGGGAATCACATGCAACAAATCAAACTAGTTTTTTTTTTTTAAGTTACAACTTGTAATACAAGTTTGTACAGCTTGCATCTTAAAACAGCTTAAATGTAAATGTACTGCTGACATTGCAGGGAAATTCCCAGTAGTCAAGAAGGTTTTCCTTCCCCCCATATTCTACTATATACACTAAGAACTATCACTTTTGAATCTCCACTTGTTCTTCTTACCATCAACACTGGCAACTGACATTATTTCTGAGATCATTTTTCACTAAGAATCTCAACTTCCTATCTCTTCAGTAGGGCTGCGGCCTACTAACAGCAGAGTTGTATTAACATTTAGATGTGAATGCTGACAGTTGGCTAGGCTCACTGATTAAATGGCTTCCTCTGCCACACCAGCTTGCCAGCAAGCCTTTCTCAAATTCCAAGAATTCAATTTTTAAGTTTTCTAAAAGACACCCAACAAAGCAACTCTAAATTACAAATGTTCTCCCTTCTAACATTTTATATTTCTGTCTCATAATATCATATACACTGGTCCTGACCCCTGACTTTAACAGAATCAGTTTTAGAGCTTTATGAAACTACAGATGACTGACCCAACAGAGTCCACATGATAAACATCCTCATTTAATCCAGGTACCATTTTTCCTCCAATGCTAAGGTAACCAAAAAAGAAACAATAAAAATTTTCTCTTATGCTTTTGTGATGGGAGAAAGGCCATGTAAACAAACGTAATACTATGATTCATTCATAAATACAACTTCCAAGGCCTTACCAAGTAATACAGGTTCTGCCTGATATCCTACAATTACCTCATATAATACTGTATTCTACAATGCCAAGGTCCAGGATAACTCCCTTCTCCAAAAACCTTTACACAAGCACAAACTCCAAAGATACAGATTTTTCTCTCTTGCCCTGTAGTCACTGTCTTCATGCTCACTTAATGCAAAAAATATGTATTGATTAACAAAGTCCCTATTCTCATAAAACCTACATCTTAATTATAGAAGACATGAGATAAACTACTTGTATATATATGTGTGTGTATATATATAAATACATACATCAGATATGTCAAATAATGATAAGGAGAAAAAGCAAGGAAGAAAATACAGAGATGAGTTGAAGAGGGCTTTTGGTCAAGGAAGGCCACAATACAACACTTAAGAGAATATCTGAGCAGAGTTCTATTAATAAAAGGAATAAGAGAAGAAATGAGCCATGCAGGTATCTGGAGGTAAAAAATCTGAACAAATAGCCTCTGTGTATGATCCCTTCTATACCCTAGCTTTTTATATCCAAAAGCACTTTTATGAACAAAGAAATTAAATTTGAATCAGTGCTTTCTAAGAAATGCATTATCAGAAGCAAAAATATTAAAGGAAGTAAGAATGTACACTAAACAAAGATATCCCTTCTGTTAAAGCCAGTTGGCCAACAGCTCTCCTGTCCCATCAATCAGACAGAGCACCATGTCTGCCTCTGTGGAAACTGCTTTCAACCAGTCTTCAAAGTTAACAGCTGGAATGGCAACTCTTATCATCAAATAACTTAGTTTGTATAATCCCCAGTAAAGGTTCAAGACCGCAAGGCTTTGAAATACTCACAAAATCGAACATTAAATTCAGGTTCCTATTAGCTTTTGTCTGCTTTTCTACACATACAGTGTTGTCTATTACAATCGAAAACTAAAATGCAGTCATTCATTTTAAAACCAGAATACTCTATTCCCAAAATATCTGCACAAACAAGTATTGTAATCTACTCTCTTAACCCAAAAGCATCATTTCTTAAATATTTCATGTTTCTAACACAATAAAGCATTTAAAAATATATATGCTTTGTCAATTTACATGAAGATATATACTTATGTGTTTGTTCACTGTACAACCATTCCAGTAAGAATTTAAGATAGAAAGTTAAAAGAAAACAAATAAATGAATTTGCAACATTATCAGTTTTTTCTTCTCATAAGATTTTTTAGACTTTTTATTAAAAGCATTAATAAATTAAAAAAACTTTAAAAGTATGTCGTGCCTTATAAGAATACAGCATTTATTAAGAATATAGCTATATTTACATTATAGCAAAACTGCATTTCGTTTTCTAATTCACCTTTAAACAAATTCAGTCTAGTTCAAACGTTTAATTACCTACTGTATACAGAAGAAAGAGGAGTTCAGAGTGGCTAAAACTTTGTTGCAATTTTTTGCTTTTATTATATTCTAAACATATACAGTACAGGCAAAAGTATTAAAACCAGTTTCAAGGTTACTATCCACACTCAGTTGCAAAACTATTACTGTCACACAGAAATTAAAGTCAGTTGACCTTCCCATGTGCATATGGAAATCTCGTTAAAAATTCCTAATTTTAATTTCATGTACAACTCAATCCAACCTACGTATCATTAACTGTAGAAACAGCACTTTTTCCAAAAGCAACAACTAAAATGAAATAATTTACGTATAATATATTAGGTACCCACAACATGTGTAGCCACCAACAATTATTAAAACTCCTTTTAACTAATAAAAAACTAGGTGGATGTGATAAAAGTGCCCTGAAAAAAGTTTCATTCCTTACACTAGCTGTTAACCTTAATCTCAGTGTGTTCCTTAATAAACATGCCCCTATCTTGAGATGCTTTGAGACTAGAGAAGGATTCTACAAGTGTACTGTCCACTGTGGCTATGTGAATTTGAATTAATTAAGAATTCAGTTCTTCAATCACACTAGCCATATTTCAAGTGTATTAATAGCCACAAATAGTTAATGGCTATCATAATGGACAGAACAGATATAGAACATTTCTATCATCACAGGAAGTTCCACTGTGCAATACAAAGAGTAACTTTCCAATACATTGCAAATATTATCACCATGCTATGCTAACTTCTCTTACCACTTTTCTAGGAAAGAAAAACTTTATCCATTAGACTTTTAACTAACAACATAAATCATTCAGGCTATAGTCCAAAAATAAATTAATGCTGCACATATTTTAAGTACTTCCAACTTAAGATTTTTTTCTTACAGCTCACATTAACATCTAAAGAGAGGAGAAAATAAAGCAAAGGCACCAACAGTCACCAAACTAGCTTCACTGCAAGGTATTGGGGTATGTCCAACTACTTTTCCAAGTGGGCTAAAATCTAAAAAGGTGTGGATTTCACTCTATCCCGGCAATCTCATTATTCCTACGCTTAAGCTATATCCCAAGAAAGTCTTGTAAAGATCTGGTAATGCGCCTCATACTATTTAGATAAACAAATAGCATCATGAATAGGCAAATACACATTTTCTAATTAACTTAGTTTTCCAAACTGTTAAAATGGTATGTAATTACAACAACAACAAAACACCTCTGGCAAACACAAATAACTCTTCTTTAGAAAACTCTCACATAATATCACATTAAATTCATCACCTGCTCTTTCTATAGACAAATTAAGACATATTTTGCAGACATTTTGACCAACTCATGACAAGGCTTTAGCATTCCAGAACATAGTAGAGTAATATGGGAGGGAAAGATAGGCCAAAGATGCAACAAAATCGAATTTCAGATACCAACTAGACTGGAACAAGTCAGGAAAATCCACTACAGAAATTCTGAAATTTTTTTGCACACTGACGTGTAAACCACGTTTCTTTTGAAAAATTAAGGCAAAAACATACTTCATTATTTTGAAATCAGTGCTTCAAATTCTTAAAAAATACAAACTGACTTCATTCTTATACAACTTTACTATGAACAAGCAGGATACAACTAACAAAGCACCAGCTGAAAAACTGAATGCTAATCGAAAGATTTAACAGTTACTAACCTAGCAACACTTGATTACAAGGTATTAGAGTATGCGAACTTTTGGCGGGGATGGGGACAGGGGTTGAAATCAAAAGCAGTAACTACTACAAGTACTGAAGAAACAGAAACAACTTTGCAAGAGCAAATACTAACCATAGTTTGGTTAGTAATATTTTCTTCATTTTTAATGTAAGAGAACAATAAGGATATTATATTCCCTTTCATTTAATGATTTTTACATTTCCTCTGCATACACTTTATATAACAAGAAGCCCTTTAGCACCTTAATTTTAGCAATGAATTTAAGGGACTTCCTCCACTATCATCACTAAATAAATTTTCTTTTAAGTTTAAGATGTTTAATCAAAAATTGTTATGCTATGAATGGTAAAGCAAACTGTGGTACATCCACATTGTAGAATTCTACTCAGTTATTAAAAAGAACAAACTATTGATACACTCAACAATCTGGATGAATCTCAAGGGAATCTGGTTACACACAAAAAAAGGCTAACCGTCAAGTCCTGTACAGTATGGCTCTTTTCAGTAAACATTCTTCAAATGACCAAATTATAAAAACAGAGAACAGATCAGTGGTGGTTGCCAGAGTCTCAGGTTAGAGGAGATGGGAGGAACAGGAGAGGGTGCGGTTCTAAAAGGGCAACAGAGGGATCCTTGTGCTCATGGAACTGTTCTGTATGTTGACTGTAGTGATGGTTATGTAATCTACACATGTAGCAACACCGCAAAGAACTAAATATACACACAAATTAGTACAAGTAAAATGGAGAAATCTGAGGAAGACTGGCAGATTGTATCAAAGTTATGATATTAAATTATGGTCTTGCAAAGCATTAGCAGTGGGGTAACTGGATAAAGGGTACAAGGTAATCTCTCTGAATTATTTTTTTTAATTATGTGCAACTCTACAGTCAACCTCAAAATAAGTTGTTTTTTTTTAAGCATTGCCCTAACAATTAGGAAAATGTAATAAACTGGATGTTAGACAATATTAGGGAGTGATTATTAATGTTATTATGGTTATACAAAACGATATCCTTACTCTAAGAGAATGCTTGCTAAAGCGTGTAGGGATGAAGATCAGGCCAGCATTTCCTTTTAACTCTTGTATACGTGTGAGGACAGAGAAAAAGCAAATCTGGCAAAATGTTAAATGTTTACAGAATTTACAAGGGCTCCTTGTACTCATCTCAACTTTTCAACTTGAATTTTTTCAAAGTAAAGAGTTGAGGAGGAAGATTAACGACAAACTACTATCCTAAAACTATGTTACAGTCTAACGACAAACTACTATCCTAAAACTATGTTACAGTCTAACCTACACATCAATTACTCCTTTAAATGATTTAAAAATAAACTTCTGGTGAAATAGTGATACAGTCCTACATACACTCCATTTAGTCTAAAAACCAAAAAACTGGCCATAGGATTTCAAGGTACTAAGAGTTATACAGTATTGGATGTGACTTTCTTACATGTGTTTCCATACTTAATGACTAAATCTATAGACACATGGATGTTTTTGTAAAATCAAAGTTAGTTCAACATGGGTCTAGAAAATCCGGGTCCTTGGAGTTGTTATAATTTTCAAACAAACGAAATACATTTAAATTGCAAAAGGAAAACACTAACACTTCCATAACACACACTCCAAATTTTAAGTCTTAAGTTTGGTTATTGTTGCTCAGTCTCTAAGTCGTGTCCGACGCCTTGTGACCCCATGGACTTCAGCTCGACAGGATGCAGTTTTGACAAACGTAGTTAATTCTTTCAAAGAAATGTCTGCATGAAAGCGGCAACCCACCCAGCCAAACAAAAGCGTGCTACAGAGTGTTAATTATAGCACTTAAGCTACAAGACATTCTACAACGTCAACAGTCCCTTCAAACATCATCTTATTAATGTATCAAAAAAACAATGCAAACTGCATACATCTGAAATGCAGGAAATTATCGAGCCTGAGCTACAGTCAAAAAGATACATTTCAAAAGTTCTTATATTCTTTTCTCTGCTAATTTCTTGCATCCGTGTTAACACACTTCAGTCTATAAGAAACCCTTCTCTAGAACTTCTCAACTAAAAGCTCTCAACTTTTCACTTCCTACTGGACCGCCCCCTCGCAATGGGCCCCACCTCCAAGGAGGGTGATGGGGTGGGGCTGTTTCCCGCTCGGAAACTAAGGAATAAATGTCTCTTCCCTACCCCAGAAAGGAGGAAACGAGAGAGGCCGAGAAGCTGGAGACGCAAGCATCCCCACTGACTACAAGGGTAGTCGTTTGGAAAGCTTCTTCTCCCCTTGTGAACGCCTTTCTTCCTTCCCTCCTCCCAGGTCAATCAGTGACCCCGAGTCGGGCGGGGACAGGTGAATCCCAAAAGGAGAGGAAGAGGGAGGGACGGACCATGGAGGGACAGCCGCGCTTGGGCAATGAATGAGCGGTGCGGCATCCGCACCACCTGTTCCTTCCAAGGGTGCCACCCCGGCCTGCCGGCAGCGTTCCCACACCAGCCGGGCCGCCGCTCCTGGCCCTGTCGCCCGCTTCCCTGCTGAAGGCAGGCCTCTCCTCCTTTCGCTCGGGACGAATGAGAACCTGTCGCCTAGAAGCTGGGAGCAAGGGGCCTACTCCGGAACCACGGCCTTCGGAGCGTGGGGACCGGGAGGAGGAAACCTGTGGTCCCGGGCGCGCGAGCCGAAGAGAGAACCCCAGGAAGGGACGAAGGCGTGCGTTCGGCCTGACCAGGAGTGCGAAGGCGGGGTCCCGGGCGGGGGTGGCCCGGTGCCCGGTGGGCCGAGGCTAGGGGTGACAGGCCCGTGCACCGGCTAAATCCTCCTCCCTGCCTGCCCGGAGCCTCGCACTTACCAGGATCCGCTTGAAGAGCGCGTTCTCCTTGGGCGGGAGGCTCACGGCCGGCATCGTTCCGGCTCCTCCCGCTGCTCCCGCCACCGCCCGGCTCGGTCAGCCTGTTTGTCCGACCGCCGCCGCCGCCGTCGTCCTGGCTGCTTCAGCCTTGACTGCCCGGATCCGCCGCCGCCACCAGGCCTCAGGTGTCACCGCGTCGCCCAACCCCGACACCCCCTTCCCCTCGTAGTCTTTTTTTTTTCCCTTTCTCACTTAACACTGCCGCCGCCTCCCCCCCCAACGGGTCTCCGTCGGCGGTTCACGTGGTAACTGAACAGACCGACAGAGGCAGCCAAAATGGCGGACGCCGAGGGCTTTCCCACCCGGGTCACATCTGCTAGCGCGCAGGCGCGATGACCTCCTTTCCCCACCTCCTCTGTCCTGGAGCTTGCTGGGAAACCTGGAGGCCTTCGGGCCCGCGGAGGCCTCAAGGGTCTCGGCAGGCCCCGCCCACCCTTTCGGCTTCTTGCCCTGGAGGCGCTGGGGGAGCGTGGGGAGAGGGACCGGCTGCGGTCCCGACCGCCTCAGCATCGCGTCTCCACTGCTAATTGTTAGACTGGCCTTTCATTCACTGGGTGCGCTCTCCCAGTTTGTGTAGTCAGTGTTTGAGCCTGGAGTGCTAAGACGCGGGTGTTCAAGAAGCGCTGTTGTTTGATCGTGGACAAAGTGCCTGGTTGAGCAGCAGAGGCGGAGGAGACTTGTAAACGGATACAGAGAGGATGGAGCTTAATGGAGTCTGAAAAGCGTGAAAGAGTTAACCAATTAAATGGGCCTGGCTTCGGTATCCCTGATTTACTTTGTCACTTTAAGAGGACCCTAGGAAAGACAGTCAGCCAGATCATATTTTGCATTGCCAAAGAAACGTCTGAAGGTTAAAGTGTGTGTTCTTATTTTATCAGTGAGTTCATGCACTGCAGTGTTGAGTCACCTTGGGGTAGTGAAGAATTCAAGGTCACTGACTCCCCTGGAGCTGGCGTCAAGCAAGTGCTCAATACTCTGACTGCCCGTCACTAGAAATCCTTAAATCTTAGGAAGCTGAAGCGTATCTGGCAAGGATACTAGAGAACCGCTGCGGTAAGCAAGGTCAGACTGGATACCGGATACAGCCTCTTCAAAGTCATTTCACTAAAAATCGACAGTGAAACTATTTTAAAAGTGGCATTCTATCAATGACTTCAAATTTTCACATCATATGAACAATTTTTTCCTTCTTTGTTTTTGATTCTCTCTCTCCACCCTGAATTCCATCAGTAGTAACATTCTTTACATCGAGTCGTTAAATAATACTTCCAGTAGCTTTGATCTTTTAATCATAGTTACACAGATATTTTGCTGGTTTTGGCTTGCTCTTTAATGCGCCACGGAAGGCGTGGGTTGAGTAAGATGTTTTCCTGTGGAAAAATCTAGGACTAATACTTGGGTTTTCTGGCTGTTAGCTTGAATGCCCTCTCCTTTTGCCTGGGTCACCAGTAAGATCCTTGCAGTCAAATCCCAGAATTTCTTCAAATTCTGTGATCTGTTTAACAGTTTCATTAAGAAAATTCTGGGTATAAGAAACAGTGTTTGAGTTTTGAAATATGACCAGTTTTTTAACTTTAGTTTTAAAAGAAAAAAAACTAAGAACTAATTAAGAATTCATAAAAAAAAAAGTTGTTATTTAGTGATAAACTTCAAACTTCACACCCTCCCCAACAGGTTTTTCAACTATCTGAACTATTAAAAAGTAGAAAAATTGTGTAACTTAAGTTGATGATTTTAGCTTAGCTTCTCACTCGGGTTTCCATCTCTAGCTTCATATCTGAAAGTACTTTTAGCAATATTATTTGCTATATTTTTCTAAATTTCTCCTGTAAATAATATTCTGTTTACACCATAGGGGAAGAAAATTTCTGATCTTTGAAACAAACAGTAGTTTCTACCAGAAGCTGAGTAACTGAGTAGATGAGCCAGCAATATAGTTTGGCAAATATGTTCTTTTTCAGTTCAGTTCAGTTCAGTAGCTCAGTCATGTCCAATTCTTTGCGACCCCATAAACTGCAGCGCACCAGGCCTCCCTGTCCATCACCAACTCCCAGAGTCCACCCAAACCCATGTCCATTGAGTCGGTGATGCCATCCAACCATCTCATCCTCTGTCGTCCCCTTCAATCTTTCCCAGCATCAGGGTCTTTTCAAATGAGTCGGCTCTTCGCATCAGGTGGCCAAAGTATTGGAGTTTCAGCTTCAGCATCAGTCCTTCCAATGAATATTCAGGACTGATTTCCTTTAGGATGGACTGGTTGGATCTCCTTGCAGTCCAAGGGACTCTCAAGAGTCTTCTCCAGCACCACAGTTCAAAAGTATTAATTCTTCAGTGCTCAGCTTTCTTTATAGTCCAACTCTCACATCCTTGGCTGATGACAAATAATAATAAGACTCAGTGAATACTAGTCTGATTCAACATTTATGTGAGTTAATTCCTAGTTCAAATGCACCTACTGATAGCTGGACCACACAGTCTGAGATTTGATAGCCTGAACTCAATAAAATTTCTGCTCTGCTAGATCACCACTATTTGACAAATAGAAATCCCACTTAACAGGTTATACTCTGAATGACAGCTATGTAGGGAGTTAACATATCCAAGGCTAGATGTGAGGTGGTGATGATGATGATTAATGGTTAGTTCATTCATCTTACCCCATGCATATCATTTTGTGATAAATCAACTGTAACCAGATGGCTCAGAGGTAAAGAATCTGCCTGAAATGCAAGAGCTGCAGGTTCCATCTCGAGTGGGAAAGATCCCCAGGAAAAGGAAATGGCAACCCACTCCAGTAATTTTGCCTGGGAAATCCCATGGAGAGAGGAGTCTGTTGGGCTCCTGTCCAAGGGGTTGCAAAAGAGTTGGACACAACTTAGCAACTAAACAACAACAACCATAAATATATAACTTTGCAAAGTTTAATTCTACAAAAGGAAAATGTAGAGTGAAATTCCTCTGTCTTCATATATGTAAGATGTTCTGTATTGACACTTTTAGATCTTTACATATTTAAATTTTATAGAAGGCAACATAAAAGAAATCTTATGTTATTTGCCACTTGACATCTACAAAATATTAACATTCTGTGATTGCTTCTGTTTTAAATAAAAGCTTTCAGATACTTCCATCCCTCTCTAGATTCTGAATTTGATGTATAGTACTCTTATGCTTTTAAATCAATAAACATATTGTTGTTGTTCAGTCACTAAATCATGTCTGACTGTTTACAACCCCATGGACTACAGTATGCCAGAGTTCCCTGTTCTTCACTATCTCCCGGAGTTTAGTCAAATTTATGTCCATTGAGTCAGTGATGCTATCTAACCATCTCATCTTCTGCGCCCCTTTCTCCTTTTGCCTTCAATCTTTCCCAGGATCAGAGTTCTCTTTCGCATCAGGTGGCCAAAGTATTGGAGCTTCAGCTTCAGGATCAGTCCTTCCAGTGACTACTGCTCAGGGTTGATTTCCTTTAGGATTGACTGGTTTGACCTCCTTGCTGTCCAGTTCAGTTCAGTCGAGTCTGACTCTTTGCAACCCCATGGACTACAGCAAACTAGGCCTCCCTATCCATTACCAACTCCTGCAGTTTAGTTAAACACATGTCCGTTGAATTGGTGATGCCATCCAACCATCTCATCCTCTGTTGTCCACTTCACCTCCTGCCTTTAATCTTTCCCAACATCAGGGTCTTTTCCAGTGAGTCAGTTCTTTGCATCAGGTGGCTAAAGGATTGAAGCTTCAGCTTCAGCATCAGTCCCTCCAATAAATATTCAGAACTGATTTCCTTTAGGATGGACTGGTTGGGTCTCCTTGCAGTCCAAGGACTCTCAAGAGTCTCCTCCAACACTACAGTTCAAAAGTATCAATTCTTCGGCACTCAGCTTTCGTCGTAGTTCAACTCTCACATACTAATGGAAAAATCATAGCTTTGACTAGATGAACCTTTGTTGGCAAAGTAATGTCTCTGCTTTTTAATATGCTATCTAGGTTGGTGATAGCTTTTCTTCCAAGGAGCAGGTGTCTTAATTTCATGGCTGCAGTCACCATCTGCAGTGATTTTGGAGCCCCCAAAAATAGTCTGTCACTGTTTCCATTGTCTCCCCATCTATTTGCCATAAAGTGATGGGACCAGACGCCATGATTTTAGTTTTCTGAATGTTGAGTTTTAAACCAACTTTTTCACTCTACTCTTTCACTTTCATTAAGAGGCTCTTTAGTACCTCTTTACTTTCTACTATAAGGATGGTGTCATCTTCATATCTGAAGTTATTAATATTTCTCCCTGAAATCTTGATTCCAGCTTGAGCTTCATTCAGCCCAGCATTTTGCATGATGTACTCTGCAAAGTTAAATAAACAGTGTGACAATATATATACAGCCTTGTCATACGTGTCAGAAGTACATTTATTTTTCTATACTATTTTCAGTTCTTGCTTTACTTTAACCTTCCCTAGGAGATGTGAGTTGAGTAAAAAAATCTAGGACTAAAAATTTGGTTTTCCAGCAACACAGATAGACCTAGAAATTATCATACTAAGTGAAATAAGTCAGACAGAGAAAGACCAATATATGATACTGCTTATATACAGAATCTAAAAAGAAAAAAAAATGATACTAATGAATTTACAAAACACACAGACTTAGAAAATGAAATTAAGATTACAAGGGGGAAGTGAGAGGGGAAGGGATAGACTGGCAGTCTGGGATTGACATGTACACATTACTATATTTAAAATAGATAACCAACAAGGGCCTACTTTATAGTAGGCCCCAACAAGGGCCTACAGGAAACTCTGCTAAATATTCTGTAACAACCCAAATGGGAAAAGAATTTGATAAACTATAGATACATATATATGTAAAAACAAAATAAAATGATGAATTTTTTTTTAAGCTTCTAATCTAATCCTTCCCCTTTGTTTGGGTCATAAATAAGGTGGTAGCATTCAAATTCTGGAGATGCTTAAATGAATGTCATGTAGCAGCTTCTACCAAAATATAGCTATTAGCTCCTGGATGGAATTGCTTCATCGGAATTCTTTTCAAGATGGAGTTTCACCTACAGCTGCCTACTCCAAGTGTAGGGTTCCATCAGCTCTAACACGCTGAGAGAAATGTGCTTATACTTCATCACTTTCCCAAAATATACACTAGTAAAAGGATACAGGGGGCAAAAGAAGAAAACAGCCTTTTCCCAATAGCAGCAGTAAAATTTAGTAATTTGCCTAATGGGTCTGTATGTGTGTATGTGTGCACGAAGTCACTCAGTCGTGGCTCTTTACGCTCTTGACTAAATGTGACTTCTGTTCCAACTTGTTGGAGTCTAGCAAAAGCTGTGTCAGGACAAGCTTCCAAGGGATGGTGTAGAAAGGATATACAACTGACAGGTTGCTGAGTGGACAAGAAGCCAAGAAGTAGAGAACCAACAACTGACTCAGCATGTTAGTCAGGCGGTTTGCTTACTTGAGCATGAGCCCAGGAGGCTCAAACTAGGTTACAAACTATAAAGTGACCTACAGTGTAGCAATCTATGTAGCCACCAGTTGAATGTAAAAATGAACCAAACACCAAACAACTATTTTACTCTTTGGTCAATTTTTGGTTAAAAAATTTGTCAATAACATTGCTTACAAAATATAGAAAGAAAAAGAAATTTGCTAACATTTATTTTGCTTTTAACGTGAACCTACATGACATTATGTTTAAAAGATTAAAGTATTAAAATTTATTATTTCTTTAGTTAGTTAGTTCAGTCACTCAGTCGTGTCCGACTCTTTGCAACCCCATGGACTGCAGCATGCCAGGCTTCCCTGTCCATCACCAATTCCCAGAGCTCGCTCCAACTCATGTCCATTAAGACAGTGATGCTATCCAACCTTCTCATCTTCTGTCGTCCCCTTCTCCTCCTGCCTTCAATCTTTCCCAGCATCAGGGTCTCTTCCAGTGAGTCAGTTTTTCACATCAGGTGGCTAAAGGATTGAAGCTTCAGCTTCAGCATCAGTCCCTCCAATAAATATTCAGGACTGATTTCCTTTAGGATTGGCTGGTTGGATCTCCTTGAAGTCCAAGGGACTCTCAAGTCTTCTCCAATACCACAGTTCAAAAGCATCAATTCTTTGGTGCTCAGCCCTTTTTATAGTCCAACTCTCACATCCACTCATCATGACCACTGGAAAAACCATAGCTTTGACTAAACAGACCTTTGTTGACAAAGTAATGTCTCTGCTTTTTAATATACTGTTTAGGTTTGTCACAGCTTTTCTTCCAAGGAGCAAGCATTTTTTAATTTCATGGCTGCAGTCACCATCTGCAGTGATTCTGGAGCCCAAGAAAATAAAGTCTGTCACTGTTTTCATTGTTTCCCCATCTATTTGCCATGAAGTGATGGGACCAGATGCTATGATCTTAAATTTTCTGAATGTTGAGTTTTAAGCCAGCTTTTTCACTTTCCTCTTTCTCTTTCATCAAGAGGTTCCTCTTCACTTTCTGCCATAAGGGTGGTATCATCTGCATATCTGAGGTTATTGATATTTCTCCCAGAAATCTTGACTCCTGCTTGTGCTTCATTCAGCCTAGAATTTCTCTGCATACGTACTCTGCATATCAGTTAAATTTTCCACATTTTGTTGTGATCTACACAGTCAAAGGCTTTGGCGCAGTAAATAAAGCAAAAGTAGATGTTTTTCTGGAACTCTGGGTTTTTCTATGATCCAACAGATGTGGGCAATTTAATCTCTGGTTCCTCTGCTTTTTCTAAATTATTTATTTTACCTGTACATATTTTTACATGTTCTTCAAACATCAGTTTGAATTGAGAGCTAAATGAATTAAAATTTTTGACTCAAATGTAAAAGATAAAACCTATCAGTCAGTATACTAGGTGTCAAAGAGCTCAGCAAAAGCAAGTTGTTCGCAGCTACCAGATATGCTCTAAGCTTCCCAGGGACCTATAGCGTAGGTGTTCTGCTACAGATATAAAACTGAGGCATAGAGGTTAATTTGCTTCAAAATCATTTAGAATGGCTCTTTGAACTTCGGGCTTTGAGCCTACTCCGAAGCTCTTGGCCTCAGGGGACTGTTTAAACCTGTTAGGTGGGGTAAGGAGGATAGATCTGGAGGCTAAAAACCTCAGTCCAAGAGTCCCTGTTTCCCCCAGTTGTGATCTTGAACTGGTCAGGGCACTTCTAAAACATTAGGAGTCTCTTTTCCTTGCAGGCTTGTGAGGATTTACTATGCTACTGCGTATAAACAAACTCTGGGCATTGTAAGGGGTCCTCTCAAATGTAAGGCATAATAATAGGTCACCTTGGATGAACAGCTTGTCTTCTTTGAGCTTCATCTCTAAATTGAGAATAACCACGGCATGTGATGTGACTGGTGTGAAGGTGAAATGAAACCATGCCTGTGATGGATGCATATAAATCATACGATGGATTAACGCACAGTTCCTGGAACACCAACATCAAACTGATACTATTCAACACACCTTCATTATCAGTTATCTGGTTCATGTAGGAAGATTTTGGTAAATCTCTAGGGTGGGAGTCTGAAATAAACTCTCGGAGGACAGAGAAGTGGCTAAACTACCTTCTCCCGAACCCCCTCCCGCCTTGCGATCGTCCCCTTCCGACAAGAGTCTCAGGGTAGCAGGCCTTAGCTGCAATTCTCAGGGTTAGGCCCCCAGACGGCGCGGCCGCCGAGCCACGCAGCTCCGCGCCTCCCCCGCCAGGGGGCGCTCGGCCCAGCGTCGGCCCCGGAGCGGCGCGGCTGGGGGAGGCGGAGCCCGGGACGCCAGGCAAGATGGCGCCGTCCGCGTGGGTGCGCCCGCTCTGGAAGCTGTCGGCCCCGGCCAGGGTCCCGGGCGTCTGTAAGTGTCCTTCCTCGAGCAGGCCGGCCCGCGCTTCCAGCCTGCCGCTCCCAGGGTGAGCCCGGCCCCGCGAGGGCAGGAGGGGGCCGCGCCCGGGCTCGTCCTGCGGTGACCTTCGCCGACCCTCGGCCCGGAGCCCGCGCCCGCCTCCACCCGCGACCCCGGGCCCCTCGGCGGCCGCTGCCCGCCCTGCTCCCGGCGCCCCCGGCCTCTCCGGGTCTGTGCGAGTGCACCCAGAGGCCCTCCTCCTGCGGACGCGAGGAAAGGGAGCCCTTCCGGGGGCGCCTCCGAGCGTCGGAGGGCTCGCAGGGGCCAGGACGGAGGGTGTGGCGGCGTCCCGGCCGACGGAGGCCCGGGGAGAGTTTCTCGGCCTCTCCGAACCGCTCCGTGGCTGTTTAAATGCGGAAGCAGAGGGGGGAATGAAATGCGATTATGCGCATTTAAATGTCAGGGGTATTCCTGCAGGGCGGTAAGTTACAGACGTGGAGACCCTTTCTGTCCCCTTTCAGCTTCATCGCGGTCCAAGTTCTACGTTCAGGAACCGCCACATGGCAGTCCCCACTGGCCGAAAGTTGGGTTGACCTTGGGCACCTCCTTTTTTTTGTGGATCTATGTAAGTACTTACTCCCTTCCGTCTTGCTGCTCCCAACACATTGGAGAGGACAAAGACCAGTGTGAGATTGAATGTTACGGAGCAAATCTCCCGTACGATAGGATATTTATGTAGCTTGCTAAAAACCTATTTCTCCATGAGGGAAATCCTAAGGACAAAAAAAATGTTAAGATTTCAGAGGCAGGTATACACTGTTATATTTAAAAGAGGTAACCAGCAAGAACCTACTCTGTAGCACGGAGAACTCTGCTCAGTATTTTAGAATAGCCTAAATAGGAAAAGAATTCGAAAAAGAACCTATACTTGTATAACTGAATCACTTTGCTGTACACCTGTAACACATCACTGTTAATCAAATATAAAACTAAATAAAAAAATGTTAAGTGTAACCAGGATGAAACTTATGTCATTCATTGTTCCTTTGCATGGTTTTGTGAATGGCAGTTTTACTACATACTCTTTATCCGTTATTTCTTAATGAAAATGAAGAGAGGTTGAGGTTTTATGAAGGCACTTTTTTCAGATGCCATAGATCGTAAGTGAAAAAGAAGGGGGCAACAGAGGATGAGATGATTGTATAGCATCACCAACTTAATGGATTTAAATTTGAGCAAACTCTGGAAGATAGTGAAGGACAGGGGAGCCTGGCATGCTGCAGTCCATGGGGTCACAAAGAGTCAGACACCACCTAGGTACTGAACAACCTAATACAAATTAAACCCCATTAAATTTATTAGACATAAGATTTGAAGTGTAAATACATTGTTGGAAATTATACCTTTTTGTTTACTGTATGCCAAGTGCTTTACCTATGAAAACTTAATCTTTTCTAAATGCAACACTATGTGGTAGTACTATTATTATTGACCTTTTATGGATGAAGAAAACACTTGGAGAAGTTAATTTGCTGAATCCAGTTCTCCCTAACTACAGACCTACACTGTAGACCACTGTGAAATAGTGTCTCTCTATAGATAAGTTTTTTAAGAAGTTGACTTCAAAGTATCAGTGCTCTGTTAGCAAAATTTTTTGTTTTGTGGCTAATGGTTTTGAAACTTCCTCCACTGCTGCCCACCTTCAACTCTTAGACCTATTATTTGGGATTTTTTTTCATTAAAGTGGTTCAGCTCTTTGACATAGAAAGGAGTAAAAGATACTGAAAGTCACTTACAAGTAAATAATAGTAGCTAATCTTTTTTTAATGAAGAAGGTAATGGCAACCCACTCCAGTTTTGCCTAGGAAATGCCATGAACAGAGGAGCATGGGGTCAGACAGGACTTAGTGACTGAACAACAGCAACAGTCCTTTTTAAATAGTTTGCTATAATTTAATTGTGTATGTTCCTAAAGTTTTCCTAAAAAAAGAATCATGTTGCTGAGAGCTCTGATTGGTAATGAATCTTTGCAACAAATGTTACCCTGTATTAAGGCATTGTTCCAGTTGCATAATCCATGAGACAGTTGTTCTAAGAAAGTGGCTGCCCTCCATGACATCTAATTAACACGTATATAATTGGGGAGTGCAGGTTGGTCATTCACTCACAGTATGAAACTTCTAAGGTTAGCAGTGTAATACACATCCGCCAACCTCATTTAATAACCGAGTTCTGCTTTGTCATGTTGGTTTGGCCCCTCTAGTAAGCCATTCCAGTCCATTAATTACCCACTGAATGAAGTAATTTATTTGCAGAAGTTGAGTTTAAACTTTGGAGGGTTGCCTTCTCAAATTAGTATGTCAAGATTGTAGTGAACAAGTATATATCATTCATAGTTTATGGACTTTTTTATCCCTTAACCTTTTATTTCTAACTAGAATAGTTGTAATTCTTTTAATCTGTCCTCATTTCTCTTGTGAAATATAAATATCAACTTTATATTTGCTTACCTCCTTTTAAGTTGCCAGGAAAATCACATTTCTGATTTTAACTGTTACCTACTTCTAGCTCATCAGACAACATAATGAAGATGTTTTAGAGTATAAAAGAAGAAATGGGTTGGAATAAACTTTGGAAATACTAAAACAGTAAGTATACAATTTTATAGGATGAACAGATGATGCAAGTTAATTTGACCTCTTTAAATAATGTGTTTTGCTGCACCTGTATTCCTGTCTTTGAAAATTTTATGAATTTTTAATACCTGGTTCAAATATCTCTTAGCATAGTCATTTTTAACCATTACGATTTGACTGCATTCAAAGGGGAGAAGGCAATGGCAACCCACTCCAGTACTCTTGCCTGGAAAATCCCATGGACGGAGGAGCCTGGTAGGCTGCAGTCCATGGGCTCAGGAAGAGTCAGACACGACTGATCGACTTTATTTTCACTTTTCACTTTGATGCGTTGGAGAAGGAAATGGCAACCCACTCCAGTGTTCTTGCCCGGAGAATCCCAGGGACGGGGGAGCCTGGTGGGCTGCCGTCACACAGAGTTGGACATGACTGAAGCGACGCAGCAGCAGCAGCAACAGCATTCAAAGAAAGTTGTGCTTAAGAATGAAACCAAAATCATATTTTCTTAAATCTAATAGTGCTATACACAGTGCCCTTCTAGCACTTAGGACAAGGTATCGTTGCATGTGTATTTCTTAATATATCTTTGTCATATGCCACACTTGAGTGTAAAATTTGATGAAAACAGGGCATTCACTTGTTAAAAATTGTTTTTAACTGCATGATGATTTCGTTATGATTGTCTAATACCTAGTTGGACAATTCATAATAAAACCTAGCTGTGTATATGGGTGCCATATTTCTGAATCCTTTTAAAGAAATCCTGTATTGATCCTTTTGTAAAATGAAAAATTACTCTTCTAAATCTCAGCTTTCATGGATTAGGTTGATTAAACTAGATAACTTATATCTGCTGGATAATAAAATAGTAATCACTATTGTACTTATCACCTTGCCCATTTCACTGCTTCAGTCAACCAGTCAAGATAAATATGAAATAGGTATTTAAATTGAAGCCAGATGCTTTTGCTACTCCTGTAGTTGGGATGAAAAAAAAAGTTTTTTGCTAAAACTTAAATACGGAGTTGATATTCTTTGTGGATTTGGTTTTTAGACTTCCCCTGCTGCTATAAGATGAATTATTCAAAATGTCTAATTTTAATATTTCTGCTGGTTAATGCTATAGCTTTCTTTTCTTTTTTTCATTATAGGTATGTTCCATATAATGATTATAGCAGTGCCTCTGGATTCAGGAAACCTGTTGAGTTGTAAACGTGAGGGAAAGAATTACATGTGACTATATGTCAAGTCAGCATTTGTGTTTTACATGATTAAATTAAAAATACTTGTGTATTCTTCAGATTATGTATATTGTGACGATGTATAGAATGTCAATTCTAAGGTAAATTATTAAAAGTATTTTAATGTGGAAAGTGCCATCTGACAATAGAGTCAATGATAATTAAGGACACATCGGTAAGAAAACGTTAAGGATATAGATTTTTAAAAAGTCACTGCTGGAGGATTTACTCCTTATATCAACTTTTAATTTCTAATCAAAACATTTATTCTTTAGTGATTAGGGTGGTAGAGCTACTCCTAGTCTATTGTCTAAAATACAAAAGAACCCAGATACTCTTTTCTTCTAGAGGAGAAAGTGAAGGTGAATCTTCTCGAAAGAGTTTCTTCTGACTCTATTTCCTTGAGTTTGGATGATTTTCATTTGGGTAACAGTTTTTACACCTAATGGCCACACAGAGTGTGTGGCCTCTTTTTGCTAATATGAATTTCATCCAATGGATAGCAGACTAATTCAAAAAACGGTGAGGGAAGCAGGGTTGGTGGAAGTTAATAAGATACAAATTAACAAACACCTCATTTATCCCTCATCAGAACCCTTTCTTATGAATCAGTTAAAACTTCTTTATATGCCATTTCATTAATTTAAACATTTAAATGCACTATACATTTAAATTATCATTTGTATCTCCATTCTGATGTTAAAGAGAAAGTTTCATTGGCTTTGTGTGTGTTTGGGGCTCTGGCTGGCACTTATTCTGGGAGATTGATGGCCCAATGTCTTTGGAAGTCACTTCCAAACATAAATTCACAGTTAAAGTATTTCAGAATAAGTATTTAATCCAAGTTCAGTGAAAGACCAAATATAATAGTAACTATTAGCATTTGTCAGTTCAGAGTTTTAGCTGGTAGAAGAGGAAAGGACCTTAGAGGTCATATAGACCAATTTCATAATTTTACATGTGCAAAAACCAGACGTAAAAAGTCATTTGCCCAGCCTCAATGGAAAGTAGAATAATGGATCCTTAAAGATGACCATGTCCTAGTCCCTGGAGTTTGTATATATGTTAGGTTACATGGCAAAGGGGAATTAAAGTGGCATATGGAATTAAATTTGCTAATCAGACATAGAGATAGATTATCCTGGATTATCTGGCTGGTCCCGATATAATCACAAGGGTCCTTATAAGTGGAAGAGGGAGGCACCAGAGTGTGTCAGAGTAATGAGATTGGAGAAGGATTCAGTCAGCTGTGGCTAGCTTTGAAAAGGGAAGAGAGCCAAGGAATGGAGAAGGCAAAGAACTTATCCCCTGGAGCTTCCAGAAAGGAACTCAGCCTTGCTGATACCTTAATTTTAGCCCAGCGAGACCCATGTTGGATTTCTCACCTACAGAAACATAAGATGATAAATTTTTGTTGTTTTAAACCACTAAGCTTGTTAACAGCAGCAGTAGGAAACTATTATTGTCACGTGGTAATGGGCCAAGAAATCAGGTATCAACTTCCAATTCAAAGAAACACTTAAAATTCACATCCCTAAAGAAAACAGAAAACACTAAGACACTTTAAATTCTGGAAGCTGATCGCCTCAGTTGGAAGTAAAACACAGCTTTAACAGGCAGGATCTACTGTACATCAGGCCTTGAAGATGAGGCTCCCCTGTGGTCTTCGATCTTGATCGAGCCAGTGTTTCCACGTGGAGAGCCATCATGAAGACGGGCTGTCCAGAAGAATCTTCTGCAGCGATGGAAATGTTCTGTCTGTGCTAACCAGTGCCATAGCCCCTACTTCTGTGTGGTTATTGAGTGTTTATTTCATTTTAATTCCTTTATATAGCCACACGGGGCTGGTGTTTGCAGTATTGGACAGTAGAGGTGCTGATTCTGAGCAACACCTCCTAGAGGAGTGCCACGTAGGGGCACTGGTAGAAGATGCTCTCTAACTCAGATTATATTAAACTAAAAATAGGCTACAGTATGACTCTAAGACCCCCATAACAGGCACGCACGAGTACCCAGAAATAATTGAGGCCTGGAACTCAAATGTCATCAAGACTTTTGGTCTTGGCTCTGCTCTCTGTATATCTGCTTTACTGCCTTTGTACACAGCCTGTCTTTCCCCCAATTCACATTGTAAAGAGAAGGCCACAGTCAATAGCCCCTGAGTTTACACCTCAGTTTAAGAGAAAAGCTGAACTGAACAAGAATCATTTTGATACTAAATTTTTAAGAGAAACTTGGCCAAGTGACAGTTCCTTTAGCTATAACATAAAAGAACTTCCATAAAAAAGAAGATGCAGGCAAAATCATGTCCAAAGCTGTCAAGTTTTTTAGGTTGGACCTTTTTTTCAGATTTAACACCTGTGAGATAGTCATTTAAATTATTTTCTTGCAGTAGCAAAAAAAAAAAAGCTTTATGAGCTTAGTTTTAAGAAGTTGTTGGTTATATATTGCCCCCAAAAAGATAAGTGAAGTCTTGACCCCCAGTATCTCAGAATGTTACCTTATTTGGACATAGGAGATTTGCAGATGAGTGTACTGCAGTAGCTTAGTTGTATCCGCCAGGCTCCTCTGTCCATGGAATTTTTCAGGCAAGAATACTGGAGTGGGTTGTCATTTCCTTCTCCAGGACCTTACCTACCCAGGGATTGAACCCACGTCTCCCGTGTCTCCTGCATTGCGGGAGGATCCTTTATCCACTGAGCCATCAGGGTAGCCCTTTGTAAAATGGATCCAGAGGCAGAGATTGGAGAGATGCGTCTGCAAAGCAAGGATGACTGGTAAGCATCAGAAGCTGAAAAGAGGCAAGAGAGGATTCTTACCTACAGGTTTCATGCTTTGACTTCAGACTTCTAAACTCTCAGAACTGTGAGAGAATAAATTTTGTTTTAAACCATCCAAGTTTGTAGTAATTTTTTTTGGCAGCCTTAGGAAAATAGTATGGAAATGGTAGGGAATGTCATGTTTCTTTGACTACAGAAGATAAAGTGAGTAGATGAGAAGAGTGCTGAGGAGCGTCCAAGAATAATTAAATTACCATCTTGATTACCCTTTCTCCTTCATTTTATTGCAATATTTTAGGCCATTAAAAGGGTGCTTATCAGCACCTTCTCAATTGCTTGCCAATCTGTCTTCCTAGATACTTTTCTTTTTTAATATTTATTTTTTTGGCTGCACAGGAATCTTAGTTGTGGCATGCAGCATCTTTAGTTGCAGCAGGTGGGATCTAGTTCCCTGACCAGGGAGTGAACCCCACCCCCCACCCCCTGCTTTGGGAGCACAGAAGTCCACCACCAGGGAAGTCCCCCTGTATTCTAAATTGTGTCACTTTATATCCATATTGATCTGTTTAAAATACAAATTATAGTCTAGGGATTTAATACTAAGAAAAACAAAGCTGTGTCTAGCTTTTCTATGGAGCCTAGGAAGTCACTCAATCTTTGAAAATTCCCTTTAATTATATGGAACTTAAGCCTTGAACAAGTATTAATATTGTCAGTAAAGGATTCTTACAATATGTTTTCAAAATCAATATCGTCTTTTGTCAGCAATCACAATTAGGTGGAAATCATTAGACAAACCAAGTTAACTCCAACCCTAGATTCTTGTTTTCCCAACAAGACCAAGAAAAAATGTCAAGGATGTGCTCAAGGGCAGCACTATAAACAATGTGACTGACAGCTGGGAAACTTGTCTGAGCCTTACAGAGTCATCCGTAGCAAAGACCTACTATTAAAATTACCTTGGGGTTCTGGAGAAACGGCTTGCTATAGCGTGAATCTGATAACCCACAGGCATGTCCTCTCTTGGGAAGTATTTCATCAAGATGTGAAAAAAGGTCAGCATCAAAATGGAGAGCCACATATCCTACAAAAGCAGTGGAGCAGGTAGCAAATTCCCTTTGCTTAAAGCTAAGATGAAAAGGGATCTGGAGAAGTGGCACTGTTTATCTCACAGTTCTTTCCCCTCTCAGCTAGGATGGCCACATCCAACATAGAGGACACGATAAACCCCCCACTGGACTTTACCATATTATGAGATGGTGGAATATAATGGATCCTGTCACATGCCCTCGGAGCAGCTTCGGAACATTGTAAGGGAAACACGCTTCAGCTTAGGCTGGAAGTCAGAATCTAGCACTGCCTCCCCCAACTAGCTGAGCACATTTTATACCTAATATGCTTTTGAGCTTCCAGCAACCCTATGAGTAAAGAAATTACTCACATTTTACTCAGACCAGTAAATTAGAACACGTATGTGACTCCCAAACACAGACTCTTAACAACAGTGTCATACTACCTTGATTTTTTTCATGTGTAATACAAGGATAATCAACATTCCTCTGCTTACTCCTTAGGCTGTGTAGAGGACAAGGTACAAAGAGATGTGACAACATGTTGGGAAAATTTTTTAAAGCCCTATATACATGTGAGTTGGGCTTCCCTGGTAGCTCAGCTGGTAAAGAATCCGCCTGCAATGCAGGAGACCCTTGTTCAATTCCTGGGTGGGGAAGTTCATCTGAAGACAAGATAGATGACCCACTCTAGTATTCTTGGGCTTCCCTGGTGGCTCAGACGTTAAAAGAATCTGCCTGCAATGTAGGACACCTGGTTTCAATCCCTGGGTTGGGAAGATACCCTGGAGGAGAGCATGGCAATCCACTCCAGTAGTCTTGCCTAGAGAATTCCCCTGGACAGAGGAGCCTGGCACGCTACAGTCCACTGGGTTGCAAAGAGACATGACTGAGCAACTGAGCACAACACAGCACATACATGTGAGTTATTTCTGTATTGTTTGAATTAGTTGGTTTGCATTGTTTAAACCAGTTTGGCTCTAACCAGCACTCTTTTACGTTTATTATTAATACCTGGTCAGAGATATCTTTGTGATCATTGACCCCCATTAATGGGAGGCTTGGCAGCCACTGCTGAGAAAAAATGTTGCTTCCGTGTCTCTGTAACCTAAAACTGTGAGCAGTACCAGAAATCATATCTTGCTCCTTGAATAACACCCTGGAACACCAGTGATAAGATACTCGGTAAATATTGTGAAATAGATTATAACCAATCCTCAGCATCTAGAATATGCATGTTGTAGGCATTCTGATAGATCCTGTGTGAGTGTGAGTGACTAACAGCAGGTGGCTGCTGTGGACCCTGGGAATGATACAGAGAAGCTCAGCCTATACTGAGACCCTCAGTCTACATTGGAATTCTGAAGGGAGAGGTCTAGAACGGTGTTCTGGGAGCCATCATCATTTACAGATGTTTACTCAGAAAGAATCCTGTTTTAGGGGAGCTGCCAGTACACTAAATACCAGTATAATGTATACATTAATTTTTTTTTTTTTGGCTGTGTCACCCCTCTAGCAAAATCTTAGTACCCTGACCCCAGATTAAACCCAGGCCCCCACCAGTGAAAGAGCCTAGTTCTAACCACTGGACTGCCAGGGAATTCCCTGGCATTCTTTTTTTCCCCCCTACATTAATTTACTTAAATGTATTTACTGCCTTTGACTATTTCCTCTCCCTGGCAGCTTTCAAAATTCAGTCTTAAGTAGGCCAAAGAAAGAATGAGCTGTAGTGGTAGACTTTTTTTTAAATCAAGCAGCACCAAATTGGAAATGGTTAGGAGCTCTCCCCACTGATTTGATTCTATTTGTCAGTCTGTTCTATCTGCTGGCAGTTCATTCTAGGATGTGTGCTTGAACCTGGCCAAAGGTAGCAAGTGTACTAATCTGCATTTTGTTATATTTCAGGACTACCTAACTTCTTGGTAGAGGGTCTGGGTCTAGCCTCATCTTCCCGGCTTGGAAGTCTAAATCAGACCTCTCATTAACAGTTTACCTAATTGCTCTTAAGATTTAGTCACTAGGAATAGCTCGTTATTCTGAGCATCCAAAAAAAAAAAATCATTGGCTTGTACTCATTAAATGAGAATATATTAAATATCATTAGAATTGGGTTAAAACTAGAACCTCTGAGGAATGTTTAGTTATTTGCATAGCAAATGAGCAAATATTTTGCCTGTAATATGCCAAGAGAACTTGGAACTAGAAGGACCATGTTCATGTCCTTAAAAAAAAAAAGTCACCACCTGGTTGTTTGCTAAATGGAATAATTGCCACCTTCCTCAGAGGAGTGAAATGAAAATTAAAGGAGAAAATTATGTGAAAGTGCTTTGTAAACTGCCAAGGGCCAAACACGAATAAGGGGTTATTACAGTAGGAAATGGTCCCTTCCAAAGATTGATCATTTCAGGAAAGTCCCAAAGATTAATCATTTAAGAAGTGTTATAAGCATAAATTACTAGTTTCTGTATTCAAATTATGACAGATTCTTGAAGACACAATGAGGCAAGTAATTGAAATTTGGAGGAAAAGTCTAATTAGTGTTTTTAATTGATTTGGAAATGCTAGTTGCACATCTCATACAGCAATATGCAGCACTTTTGGAGATTATATTTAAAAGTCATTGTAATAATGAATTGCCTAGAGATTCAGCCATTACCTGAGAATTTTCTTAGGATTCTGAACATCACCCAGAGCACCAGTGGAATGCTGAGGCTGTCTCTCTCTTTGATTCGTCTCCTGCGAGCTTGCAGCTACCCTTTCCACTCCTAGGAAGGCTAGTGGAGTACATGAGATAAAGTGGGTTCCGATTTCATGTGGCATGATCAGTCATGTCTATCTGATTCCAGATGCGAGGTCCAAAACATTTCCAGTCCACTCCGAGTGGAAGATAAGGCAGTGGGCAGTGGGCAGGCAGATGACGGCGACTTCACGGTTCCCATCCCGATTCTGAGATGCTGCCGTCAGCTGAGTTCTCAGGCCCAGGAGAAAGCAACGGAGTCTTCAGCTTGGGTTGAGGGAGGATGGTGCCGAAGACCAACCCTTATGCACATCCCCGGAGACCGCCCGGGCGGGGCGGGCAGGGGTCGGCGCCCCTCCCCGGGGCGGGGCTACCAGCCCCGCAGCTTGCTCGGGGCTGGAGAGGCTGCTTCGCGGCTAGCAGCTGGCGGGATGTACCTCCGCCGGGCGGTCTCCAAGACCCTGGCGCTCCCACTGAGGGCGCCCCCAGGCCCCGCGCCGCTCCGGAAAGACGGTGAGTCCCAGGTGCCGACTGGGGAGCCTCTCCCGGGGTCCAGGCCTGAGGACAGGTGCCTTGCGCACAGATTGCGCGGGCGCCCCCAGTACCCGTCTGCCCTTGGTGGGTCAAATCCATCCCCGGGCAGCAGAAGCCTGAGGTTGATGGGGGAGAGATGGAGGAGAATGGCCGGAAATCTCCCCGAAATTCTTGGAGATCTTGGAAGTAGGGAAACTTTCCAGCGCGGGCTTCTGAATCCAGACTGGGTTTCCTGAGTTCGAATCTTGATCTTGGGCAAGTGATTTAACTTCAGTTTCCTCAACTGGTAAATGAACAACAATTGTTGTGAGTTTTAATGAATTATTATGTAGTTAGAAGCGCTTAGAAAAACTTGCCTGGCTAACGTAGGCATAGCTTCCCACTGGTATTGATACAGGGACCAAGGCGTTCTCCATCTTTGCGAGGAAGCAGAGGTTTTGGTGGGCAGATGGTCACAGATCTGCGGGCCAGGCGGGTTGCGGGAGGCAGTGTCGGTCCAGGAGAAACTGGCTAACTGCTCTTGAGAAAGAAACTCAAGACTTGGCCAGCACTCGGCCCGCGCGGGCCGTGGCATCCCCGCTGAGGAAGCGGCTTCGTCGCACCTTCCTTGGGGGCTGCAGAGAAAACTGGAGCTCACCAGCTGTTCGACTGCGTCGCCCCTGGATCTGTCACCCGTAGATTTTCTAAAACATGGGGAAAGGGACATATTTCCTAGAAGTGAAGTGGCAATGCGAGTTGGAAGCTTATTAAATAAAAATCGACACGTACGAAAGCGCCTAGCATAGGGCTTGGGGCATCGCAGATGCTTAAGTGAGCATCTTTCCGGGCAGCCGGCGACCCTGGGCCCAGGTCCACGCTCTCGGGGAACTTCTGCCCCGGCCGGCTCATTCCTAGTCCCCATCCATCTCCCCTGTCTTTTTTGTCCCTGATTGAGGCGCCGGCTCTTAGACAACCTCATGCAAAATTCTTAGTTCTCCCTTCACTTTGCCTTTCTCCTAAAGACTTGTGCGGTAGCTTTAGCATAATTCGTGCGTTGGAGTCGGAGAGCGGGAAAGAGAAAGACTCCGGCGGAAAATTCCATGGCCCATTTCCACCCCTGCCCCACTTTGATTAAGCCTGTGGTGGTGATTAGTGATAGTTGGAGGGAAGCAAGGTCTGCCTAACTAGCATTATTTTTCCTCTTAAAATGCTCCTGGGAAGAAATTGCCTCCAATAACAGAAATAAGGAGACTTCGTTTTCCTTGATCTTTATGCCGAGTAAGATAGAGCAGATTTTTCGCTGGTGAAATAAGAGGAAACCATTCATTTGAAATTTCTGAAGATAACGGGGCTGTTGTGACTGGGGAGTGGGGGGCGGTGGGGAGACCAGATGAGCCCTCTAACCGTGGCCTTTCGCGTTATCTCACCGCAGCCCCCACCGGCCACACGGACACGCATATATATAACTTTTTTGGGGGGGGGTAGCTACACATATTTCAAACAATTGCTCGGGGCAAAAGAAAAGCAGTTTTAAAATTCTAAATAGGTTAGCAATACTGGTTGTAGCAGTACTACAAAAAAGACCAGTACTTTTTCTCATTTTCACTTAATTACTTTTTTGATTTATTTGAGTATTTTCAGAACTGTTATTGACTGACAGTTTGGCTTTGGTCATGAGCATTAACCTTTTATTGGTTCTTTCAACTGTGATGAAAAATTGTAATTCATTCAGTTTACTGAAGGATAAAATTTTCACTGTGCCTCATCAAATTTTGTTCTCTGATTTTTGCTTTTAAAAATGTAAAATTTTAATGAGTAAATAAATTAGGTTTATAGCAAATCGCTGGAAAAATTCAGAAAGGCAAAATAGAAGTCACTGATAAATCCTATCACTTAGTGAATACCTCTGTTTATTTGTATTTTAGTATACACAGTGTTCCACACCTTTTTTTCTCCCTGCATTTTTTTCTTTTGTACATTGCTTCCACAAATCTGGGATAGTCCTATAAAGATTACTTTCCTGTAACTTTGCACTTAATATATTGTAAATATTTTCTCATATAGTCTTCTGCAAAAATTAAAATATTTATGTTTCACATTATGAATATGCTAAAATTGATCTAATCCTTACTGAATATTTATTTCCCATTTTACTGCTCTTTTGAATATCTTTGTCATAATTGTATTTGTATTTGTCTTTACTTAAACGTCTGTAATTTTCTCTATTTCTTCCTATTAAAAAAACCTTTATGATATTTATGCCTGGTTGCTGACTATGAAAGCTACATATTCCCTATTTAATAACAGATGTATTTTTAAACCAACAAAAGCTCCACCAGGAGTCAAAGACATAACTTTTTACCATAGCCTCTCTGGGCACATTTGTGGGAAAAAAATGGTTTTTTTTCTAAGCAATGATCATTTATATCCAAACTAAGAACATATACCCAAAATCTTTCCAGTTTTGCTACTACAGAGATTTGTAGTTTGTGAAGCTGTCTCAAGATTTGCTTTCTGCAAATCAGAGCTTCTTCCTGGTCCCCACACCCTTATTCTCTGTGTCAGGTCACATCAAAATACTTTGCATTTTCCTCATCACACAGGTCTCATGCTTTTGCACATGCTCTGCCTTCTGCCTCCAGTGGGATTTTCCCTCCCCTTATTTATCTGACAAACTCCTCCTTTCACTAAAAGCTAGGTCATGTCTTTTCAACTGTGACAGTACCTTGAGCCAGCTAGCTGAGTTCTTTCACTGCATTTTCATGCTGTTGTTGCTTCGGTTTTCATAGTTCATCTATTACATCATTTGTCTTACTGCATTGCAGTTATTTGCCTACAATTACTTGTCTCTACATCTTTTCCTTCTTTTTTGAGGCTAGGGACCTTGTGTGTTATGCTTATAGTCATGTTTTTGTTAAGATTATTTAATTAATTTATTTATTTTTGGCTGTGCCTCAAGGCACGTGGGATCCTAGTTCCCCAACCAGGAATTGAATCCACACTTTATGCATTGCAAGTGCAGAGTCTTAACCACTGGACTGCCAGAGAGGTCCCTTCAGTTATACTCTTAATGCTTCTAACAATGCCAAACACGTAATAACTCTCCAACTGTGTTTGTCAAATGAGTAATAAATGTCTCTACTTTTTTATCTTTAAAATAGAGAATTTTGGCTTTAAGTTTCTTCTAGCTTTGAGTTTATTATAAAAAATTTCAATTCTACAGCATACGGTATATACAAATTCTAGTGCTACACAGTTAATATATTTAAGTAGAGTAGTTTAGTACCTTATTTATTTCTATTAGTTTGTACAAAATTGCCCTTCTATTTTAGATATGAATTTATTGGCAACGTTCGTTTTTAAAAAGTTTATATCTGCCCATCTTTAAAGGTTTTATATTAGAAAAATTTAAGTTTCTTTCTATGTCTACGTTTGTGTTATAGATTTATAGAAACATATTGGATTACAACATAAATTTTTATTTAACACATAAATTTTAAGCACAAATTATTTAATTCATTTTAAAAAATAACCTTTCCCAATGAATGCTGCGGTATAGTATATATAATAAATGGATTTATTTTGCTAACCTGTATTTCATTTGACTGTTAAAATTGTTTAGCGCTTTTGTCATTTCTCCTTACTCACGCCTGCATTCCTCCTAAGAAAAGCATGCTGCTGAGCATCAAGATGACAGGTTTCATAAGTAATTATCAAATCAGATTGAGAAAAATGTCAAGGGGAATTATTGCCCTATCTTGTAATACTGTATTCCTTTAAGCTAAAATCAGTTGATGTTAATATAGTCTATGCTCACTGAGGGGAAAAAAAATTTTTTATGTTATCATTTAAAATAGTTTTGCCCATGGTGGAGCTAACTGTGTTTAAACTTGTTTCCTTAGCATCTCTTCGCTGGATATCATCTAACAAATTCCCTGGATCATCTGGATCAAATATGATCTATTATCTGGTTGTAGGTGTCACAGTCAGTGCTGGTGGATATTATGTAAGTGATTAAATAACCGTGGTGTTCAGGAATTCATATATTTTACAACCTGTGATGGTAAAATTCAAAGCAGTGTCAAGATCAGGACCTAGGAGTAATTGAATATACAAGATTATGAAAAAAGAATTTAAGTATAAAATGCTTAATACCACTAAGTATGGATGACTTCCAGTAAAAAAACAATGTTATTATAAATATTAGTAGTATGAATAGCTGACATTTGAGACCGTATTTTAGACTCATGACTCATTTAATAATTACAACAATTCTTTAAGGTAAGTACTGTTAATAACATTCGATAAGAACTGATTTGAGAGAGAAACTTTTTAAAAAATTAATAGACTTTATTTTAAAAATGAGTTTTAGGTTTACAGAAAAATAAGCAGGAAATGCAAAGAATTCCCATATTCCCCCTTACCCCTCTGGCCGGCTTTTCCTTATCAACAACCTCCCTTTAGTGAGCTACAGTTTCTTACAACTGATGAGTCAATACCGATACATTGTTATTAACTAAAGTCTGCAATGTACATGAGCGTGCACTCTTAGTGTTGTACATTATACAGATTTTGACAAAGATATAATGACATGTATTCACCATAATGGCGTCCCTGGTGGCTCAGCGGTAAAGAATCCGCTTGCAGTGCAGAAGTCTCAGGAGAGGCACAGTCAGTCCCTGGGTCAGGAAGATGTCCTGGAGCTGAGCATGGCAACCCACTCCAGTATTCTCGCCTGGAGAATCCCCATGGACAGAGAAGCCTGGTGGGCTACGGCCCACAGTGTTGCAGAGTTGGACACGACTGAAGGGACTTAGCACACACACGCACATTCACCATTTCAGTAGCATACAGTCTCACTGCCCGAAAAATCCTCTGTGCTCCAAGTATTCATTCTTCCTTCTTTCCTCACAATCTTTTTATTGTCTTCATAGTTTTTATTAGCTTTATATTTTTTTGTTAAAAAGTAATATTTATCCATATTTTTAGAAAAAATACCCACATGTATAAAATCAAAAGAATTTTTCCTGCCTGGTTTCCCTTATTCACTCACTATAAAACAGTGCTTTTTATATTATGATTTTGAAGCTAAAAAAAAACAATAAAAAAACCTGACAGTCCAGTGGTTAGAACTCAGCACTTTCAGAGTTGTGGGCACAGTTCAATCCTTGGTCAGGGAACTAAGATCCTGAAAACTGTGAAGTGTGGCCAGAATAATAATGATAATTCTATTAAATTGACTCATTCCTCATTTTGTCATAAACTTTCTAAATTGAAATCTAATCTTTATTATGAATAAAAGTAGAATAAGTTATTATTCTTCAGAAACCATAAGACTACACAATCACTACATTTTGGTTTGACACTACAGAAATATATATAAAGGGATTTTTAGTCTTAATTACAAGTAGTTTGTAGGACTAGGAAGACATTGAAACCAAAACGCATAGTCTAATCTTCAGGAATTTAAAGCCTCAAGAATCTAGTAAAGTTCAAAGATGTCACTTTTATTATTGTCCTCCTCTAATCTCGCAGCTTTCACTCTTACCTAGATTCCTTTGCTTTTACCATCTTTCCACTGCTTAATAATGAATTCACTGCCCAGGGCTACTCTAGTCAGATTTAGGCCACTGGATAAAACAGATTAAACTAGGTCATGTGATTATGTGGGAAGCTGGGAGACTGAATTTCATCTGGACATCACCACATCCCTAATTATGCTTACTAGTGCCAGACATGACCCTCTCCAGGCCGCTAAATCTTTCTTTGCAAAAGCAGTAGTGAACTGGATGGTTAGAAACTGGCCACTTCTGAGAGCTCTTTCGGAGCTTGTTCTCTGACAGTGGGAGTGGAAACTGGACAAGGAGATGATCTCTAAGTCCCTTTCCACCTCTAAGATTATGTAATTTTAATTTTGAATGCTGGAAGCCTTAATTCCCAAGAATCTTAGGCTACTTTCCGGAGGAAATATGGAATGTGAGGCACTCCAAAAACCCGGACTCTTCTATTATTTTATTATATTACAATAATATTATTCTATATTCTCTTAATATATAATAATAAATTCTATATTAGATTTAATCCAAATTGAATCTACAGATGTTCTGTAGCCAAGAACACTTTTTCATTTCCAAGTAAAATCATCTACTACGAGAGCCTCTTAAAATCTGAGAAAGGCCCAGGTCGCTTCAATTTTTTGAGAGTCCAGCTATATTTTCAAAAAAATTATTTATTTACTTCTGGCCACCCAAGCAGCATATGGAATCTTAGTTCCTCAACCAGAGATTGAATCTGCACTCCCTGCATTGGAAGCACAGCATCTTAACTACTGGACCACCAGGGAAGTCCAAGGTCTGGGTATGTTGAAAAACAAATGCCAGACTGGGTTTTTAAAACTGTGGTAGATTTTAAATGCTCACATTTAATAAATGTATAATGTCATTTGGAAATTATCTCCAAACTCTTAACTCCAAGACCCTCTCTTTTAATTGATCTTTCTTCTACTCTGCTTGATTATGATAGATTTTAAAAAACTAGATCCTCTAGGTTACACACGAGTGTGAGTTATTCTTATATCTCTTTGATTCTACTTTAACAGCTCAATTGTGTTTTAGCCCCCTGAACAATAAGACTAATGTCCTTGGGATGTTGCTGCTGGGATGGCCATCTCAGGGCCGTGAACTTGGGCACAGGTTCTGCTTTACTCTCCTGAGAACTGACTCAGCATACTAGTCCTGTAAGCCATCAGGATCCCCCACCCCACTGGGAAAATATTCCCTGCTTTTATACAAAAATGTCGACTCTCTTGCCTGCTGATCCTGTTTGCTCTGTGAATTTCAAAGACAGCTGGTTCAAGTCAGAATTCACCAAACCCTGAGGGTTGCGTAAGGGCCACTTTTGCATCATTTTCACCATGAGCTTATACATTTTCCATTTTCATAGTTTCATTTTAACGTGCCAAGAAATGATTTGTAATTTGCATAGGAAAACTTTTAATGAGATTAATGGTTTATGATTATTACAAATTTAGAACATGCTACATATAAATTTGTTTTTGTTGTTTAGTTGCTCAGACTCTTTTGCAACCCTCCAGGCTCCCCTGTTCATGGGATTTTCCAGGCAAGAATACTGAAGTGGGTTGCCATTTCCTTTTCCAGGGAATCTTCCCAACCTAGGAATTGAACACACTGCAGGCGGATTCTTTACCACTGAACCACCTGGGAAGGCCCACATATAAATATACGATTTTTAAAATTTGTCATCCTACCACTGAGAGAAATCTCTACTAACATTTTTTAAGCTAAGATAATACAAACTATATTATCTAACTAGTGAGATTTTCATTTTTAAAATATCATTGTCTAATATGAATACAGGCCAGAGATTACTGCTTGAATTGGAAATGAAAAGACTCTTATACATTGTATCTAAGGTTAAGATAGCTTTATTCCCAATTCTGTTTTGCAAGTAACCTATGGCAGGTCATATTTCTGCTTTTAATGACTAACCCTAGAAATCTTGGTGTCTACAAATCTGTCATTTTGGAAGATTTTTTGAAAACTTATTGTGAGAGAACTGAGTTGAGTTTCATATGCAGTTATAATAACTAATACCAAGACAGCTTATATACCTTTCACCTCACTTCCCCTGTGCCAACATCTCTCCTAACTATAATACAATATCACAGCCAGGAGACTGACAGTGATACAATCTGTAGACCTTATTCAGGTTCCACCAGCTTTACATGAACTTGTGCATGTGTTTGTGTATGTGTGCGTGTGTGAACACTTAGCTGCATGTATTTAGTCCTAAGCAATTTTATCATGTGTATAGATTCGTGTGTTTACCACCACAGTCAAGAGACAAAGCTATTCTATCATCACTCCAAGGATCCCCAGTGTTGTCTTTTGTAATTGTGCTTCCTTCCCTCCCAGTCTCTTCTCCCTTCCTCCTACATCCTGGCCACCACTAATCCATCCTCTATTTCTATATTTCTTGTCATTTCAAAAATGACCCCTCAAATAACATTAAGTAGATGGAATCTGAAGGTATGTAACCTTTTGAGACTGGCTTTTTTCACTCAGCATGATTTACCTGGAGATTCATCCAAATTGTTTCCTGTACCTATCGTTCACTGCTTTTATCTATAGTTCATCCCTTTTATGGCAGAGCAGTATCCCATGTCATGGATGCCCCACAGCCTGTGTAACCATCCACCGGTTGTAGGACTTCTGGACTGCTTCCAGTTTTTTGGCTATTATGGTTAAAGCTACCATGAACATGTGTGTTCTGGTTTTTATGTGCACACAAATATCTGCTTCTCTGCGATGAATGCCAGGGGATATTTTTAAATGCCTATCAGAATATTTTTACTTTAGCATAATTTATTATTTTCTTCTTTGTCTTTGTCTACTTTGTGCGTTTTCAATTATCTTTGACCTCTCTCAGAGCATTTCTTTCCTTTCTTCTTTAAATTTAATTTGGCTGTGAGGCATGTGGATTCTTCGCTCCCCTACCAGGGATAGAACGTACAGCTCCTGCGTTGGAAGGGTGGAGCCTTAACCACTGGACAACCAGGGAAATCCCTCTTTCTTTTTACTTTTTTTTTTTTTTCTTCTTCCTCTTTCTTTTTAGAAAGCATCCTACTTAATGACAAAGATTTCCAAAGGGGAAATAAAAGAATGGATGGTGTGTGTTGGTTTTTCCTGTTTGAACTGTAAATACCTTTAAACTTGGCGTGGTGAACCTTTTTGCTCAAGAAATAAATTTAAGCATACATTCACTTTCAGACTTACAAGAGAGTCACATCAGGGAAGGCCAAACACAGAGATCAAGTAACAGATTTGAAAGAAAAAACCAAAGCGGAGTTACATCCACCTCAAGGTAAAGTGAATTCATTATTTTCTTTTTCCTTGAGGCACTGATTTTCATCATCGTAGTCTAGCGATGTCTAGCGATGAACACTACTTGATTTTGGCTTCTTTACTTAGTCCAGAATGGCTCTGGGTAGGAGTTCGTTCAGAAAGGAAAAGTCCAACCAAAGCCTAAAGATGTTTTGGATGAGTGTGCTTGGTAAATGAAAACACTGTACATTTAAACTGCTGACCAGCATCTTTGACTTCTTTGTGTGATGATATTACTTTTCCCCTACTCAGGCTTCCATTCATGCAGGCATAAGCTTGACCTTTCATTTCTCTTGTTATTTTTTTAAGTCATGAAACTCATTTTGTTTCAATTTGGCTAAGACCATCTATGTGCAGTGACATTAGTAGAGTCAGTCATCTCTACTGAGTCCCTCAGTTCAGATGATTGATAAAATGGCAATTGCTAAGAAGAGCAACTTCATGTTTTCACACTAATGTATACTTTTTGCCTTAAAGTGCTTACTTTATACCATATTTTCTTCCATTTCAGCTATAACGTTATTATCAAATACTATGATCACTATTAAGGGACAAGGAAAATAGCTTCTCATGGACCAGTTTTAACTCTTTTGTCATGAGAACAATAAGAGAATATCATTAATAAACATATTGAATATAATCATGATATGGTTGTCTGTAATAATACTAAAATGCAACATTTCCATAGCATCTCCTTGGTTTTAACCCTTTTCATATGTATTATTTTAGTCAATCCAATAACTTTGTTAGGTAGATATTATTAATATCCCCATTTTTACAGGAGACAAAACAGGTTGAGGGAGGATTAGTGACTCTTCAAAGTCATCAGTTAGTAAGTTGGTTATTTTCCCATGTTATTTCACACGACCATGGCCTGTTTATTTTCATGACCTGTATTTGAATAAATAATACATGTAAATTATTATTTTTTAAAGTTGAAGAGTTTCCAAAGGATTTACAAGATAGCAGAGCCCCCATTTTTCCTCTCCAGAGGCAACCAGTAACACCAGTTTCTTTGTGTCCCCCTGGAGAGTCTTTACAAATATAACTATTTAGCTTTAATCTTACCCTCTTTTTGTCTTGTCACAAGTAGTACCATACGTGTACACCGCTCTTTTCCACTTAACAGACTACCTTGAAGACCATTTCATATCAGTACTTACTGATTTGTCTCAGTTTTTAATTTTTATATATTTATTTTTAAAAAATTTCTTTTTGGCGGCAAGACAGAATATGCGGTATCTTCGTTCCCTGACCAGGGATGGAACCCACACCCTTGGTAGTGGAAGTACAGAGACCTAACCATGGGGCCGCCAGGGAGTTCCCTGACTCAGCTTCTAAGATGACTGTAGAGTGTCCACTGTATTCCCATGCTCTTTAACACTTTTTTAATGGACTAAATTTTAAAGGTGAAGAAGAGAACCTTGTGGTTGCTGAGGAAGCCAGTTTAGAAGCCCCTGAAGTTCCTTCAGTGGAAGCTTCTCCGGTGGTTACTGAAGCTGTTCCCGACGCGCCAGCTGTGGTCGTAGAAGAGGCTCCCCCCTGTCCAGATAACGCCGAGGCTGCCCCCGAGGCTGCCCCCGAGGAGACCGTGGTGGGCGCTGAAACTAGGCCAGAGGCGACAGACGCGGCCACAGGGGACACCGCGGAGGTCAGCGCTGCAACGACCTCGGAGGTCCCGGGCGCAGCTCCGGAGGAAGGGGCTGCCGTGGCTAGTGATGAAGGTGCAACAGAGGACGAAAGCTGCGGTGAACGTGCTGAACTGGAAGAAAATTCTCCAGTTGAGTCAGAATCCCCTGCCGGGGAGGATTTACAGGAAGACACCTGTGCTGGTTCTGAGGCCGCCTCAGCCCAAGGCTAATCTCATGCTGGTGACACCGCAGCAAAAAATGCCATAGAGGGGCTCATAGGTGTCTTTGTAGTTTTAGTAACCTTAGATTTAAAAAAAAAAAAAAAAGAAAAGAAAGGCTTCTTTTCTGGAAAATGGTATTATGCCTTGAGGATTTTTGGTTTTGTTATCTACTGATCGATTGCAGAATGGAGAGATTTGAGATTTTACATGTCTGAATAGTTTTCTGCTCTCTGGGATCAGAGTATGACATGGCAGTAAAGAGCTTAAAGAGTTTCATCTGTGAATTTAAATTTTATGTGACAGAGATTGAGCTATCTTTACAACCTGCATTCACATTAATTTTGCTATAACTCTACGTTTCTTTAATGTATGTAAATCTAGGTTATTGAGTTTTAATTTGAGCTCTAAATAAATTTGGAAAATCTTTAGTGCTTCTATTATTATTCACTCACGTTTGTATGTATGAATAGTATATATTAACATGCACACCTGTAACATCACATGAATTGCAGTGTTATCAAAGAAAACATAATCTAGGGAAAACTCTGTGCATGGCAATATATGTATCCTTTCTCCCATCTATGTTACATGGGGGCTGTGCTGATATTTTCCATATTAGCTTAATTCTCTTTGAGCAATGTTTATTGAGGACTTACACTTTGTGCTAGGGATCATTCATTCATTCCCATGTTTATCAACTATTAACTGAGCACGTATAATTTACCAGGCACTGTTGAAGAGCTAAGATTAAAAAAAAGCAAAAATTCCTGCCCTTCCCAGCTCATGTTCTAGGGTATATATGTTAATAAATACTCTGTGCTGTACTTAATCGTTCAGTCATGTTCCTTCCTTTGTGACCCCAGGGATTGCAGCCCACCAGGCTCCTCTGTCCGTGGGGATTTTCTAGGCAAAAATACTGGAGTGGGTTGCCATGCCCTCCTCCAGGGAGATCAAACCCAGGTCAACAGATAATAAATAGTAAGCAAGATAAATAAGAAAACTCTAAACAAATATAATAAACAAGATAAATATAGTCTGTTAGATACTGATAAGTATTTGAAAAAAAGTAATGAAAGGAAAGGAATCCTACGTGTTGGTTTAGGGGTGGGAGATGTCGTTTTAGGTAGTGCAGCCGGAGAAGACCTTACTGAGAAGCTGTCTTGTGAGTAAAAACCTGAAGGATGTAGAAGGGACCATGTCATGAGGATATGGGAGGGTAGAGAGCAGCAGAAAAATATTCCAGATGAGAAGACTAAAAGGATCAGAAGCATGATGTGTTAAAGAATTTGAGGAATTGCAAGGTGGCCAATGTGTGGCTAAGGTGGGATAAAAGACAGAGTAGTGAAGATGATTTCAGAGAGAAAGAATGGTTATGCAGGGGTGGGCTGGATCACTCAGAATCTAGTACAGTTTTGGCTGCCCAAGTAAGTTGGGAAGTTACAGTGGATGCTGTTGATGCTCTGACGAGATCCCTTTAACTGGGTGGGTACACACACTCCCTGCGGCTGTGAGTGTCACACACACCCTGCCCTAACCTCACCCCCAGTGGCTCACACTGATGACTGACTACCTTGCTGGTACAAAAGGTGGGACCGACACTGGGACAACGCAGAGCTCCCCAGGGGCTCAGCTGAGATTACATCATTGCTTGGCTTTTTCTCCTGTTATATTTTGCCTCCCTCCTGTTCTCCTGAGAGCGCTCCTTTAATAAATCACCTGCCCCGAAATCCCTGTTTCAAGCTGTTGCCAGGAAATCCACCTAAGATAATTGTACCAAATGTCCTAGGAAGCAGACCCTAAGAATAGGGCTCTGGAATTGTATTTCTCGCCAGCTAGATAGCAATAAGGACCCCATCACTAGTGGTGGGTGGAGGACCGCTAGTCCCTGGCCTTCTATAACAGTGTGGTTGCTAAGATGTTCACTCAAGGTAAAATAGGGTAGACTGTAGGTGGTATACTGGCTGATTTAACTCCTTTGGAATTTGAGAGGTACCAAGAAATAATAACTAGGACTTAATCATTGCAGAGCAACATTTCATTCTGAAGTACAGAATGTACCTGGGATTTGTTTTGAATTTGTCTCAACACCAATTCTGCATTTGACTTGTAAGTCTAAGGTCTATGCACAATGAAGGGACACTTCAGACTCAGTGTTCTGTAAGACGGAGCAGAAATACTACCCAGTACCACTCCTACAACCTTAAAATACACACAAAAATTCATTCTTCTCCACTGTTTTGGTTAGGACGGTTTCTGCTGCAAATAACAGAAACCAACTCAAATCTGAATAAACAACAGAGATAGTTACTATCTAACCAGCTCTCCAGAGGTCAGGCAGCTGCCAGGTTGGTTTATTCTGTGGCTCAGTTAAGAACCAGGTTATTTCTGTTACTCTGCTCAACTATCAAGAATGTTTTGGCTTTATCCTTGGTCAGCTTTCCTCATAATCACAGGATGAATCATTGTAATTCTAGGTATTTTATTCAGCCACAATAATGTCCACTCAGAGTCTTTCAAAAACAAGAATTTCCTTATCTTAAATATATATATATATTTTTTTTCTTTTTAATGTTATATTGTGGAAATTTTCAGACCAAAAAATGTAGAGAGAGCAGTATAAGAAAGCTTCATGTGCTCTCACTCAGATTTACCAGTTATCAACTCTTGGCAAATCTTGTTTTCATAGTCACACCCACTTAATCTTCTACCACTACCACTGCCTGTAAGTAAAATAATAATAACTAATTATTTTTCAGAAAGCAAATTTCCTCAGTTGCCTCATAAAGGATTTTCTCTCCACCTTCAGTTTGTTTTTTGGCTCAGAGTCTGAAGTCCACAAATTGCAATTGGTTAATATATCCTTAAGTCTTTTTTCTATAGGTTCCCCCTTAATCTCCCTTAAGTTTCTCTTTGTAATTTTTTTTTAATATGGAATTTAGAAAGACGGTAACGAGAACCCAACATGCGGGACAACAAAAGGAACGCAGATGTATAGAATAGACTCGTGGACTCTGGATGAGGGTAAGGGTGGGATGATATGGGAGAAGGGCATTGAAGCATGTTAATTGTCATGTGTCTAATCAATCGCCAGCCCAGGATTGATGCTCGGGACTGGTGCAGCGAGATTTCCCAGGGGGGAGGGAGGAGGGAGGGGGGACCCGGAAGGGAAGCATATGTAAACCCATGGTGATATCATGACAATGTATGGCAAAAACAATAAAAAAAAAAAAAAGAAATTACCAAAGTAAAAAAAAAAACAAAAACTGAGTCCTTTAATCTGTATAATGACCAGATGATTCATAGTCTGGGTTTTGCTTACTACTACTACATGTATTTTTTTGGTTTTATTTTCACATGTTCTTCTCCCTGTACTGCCTATAAGTTGGTGTTTAGAAATCTAGAGGTTTGATCAGATTTAGGCTTATTGTTTGGACAGGAATACCTCATAGGATTCACACTTCCATCAGGGCTTACCATGTATAATTGTTTTTTTCTTTTTGATGAAGTCATCCATCCATTACTGGAATCACCCATTATTTCAACTCTAAACAAATATAAAAGGGTGATATTGTAATTTTATCATTATGTATTAGCAGGACTACTTCTATAATGAAGAACTTCATTCACCAACTCTTTGATTATACTGAGGTAGATTTCATATAGTACAGATAGATTAAATACTTGGGTCTTTTCTTTTTTTCTGTTTTTGGTGTGGACTATTTTTTTAAGTCTTTATTGAATTTGTTACAGTATTGCTTCTGTCATATTTGGGGGTTTTTTGGCCCTAGGAATTGTGGGCTCTTAGCTACCTAGCCATGGATCTTAAACCAGCATCGCCTTCATTGCAAGGTGAAATTTTAACCACTGGACCACCAGGGAAGTCCTGGATCTTTCTTTTATTTCTAAGTTTCAAAACATGATGGCTCCCCAGCATGCTCCATAAGTGACCAATACATTATTTTTTATGATCATTATGAACTTAGCAATTTAAACATAAATTATATGCTTTAATCAATTGCAGTTATTATCCTTATTAATACTCAGATTTCTCATCCTTGACAAATGGGAGATTCTTAAATGGGCTTCCTGACTTTTTTTTGACTCAAAACTAGTAGTCTTGGATAGCTTCTTTGCTTTCTGCATATAAAAATCCTATCCCAAACCTGGAATAACTATTTCTTTAAGAAGCCTTGCTATTTTTTTTTTTAAGAAGGCTTGTTTCTCATTTAATGTGATTGTAGTATTTAAAGATTGAAGTATTGAAACTACAATCTAGGTGACTAAGTGATGTCTATTGTTACTGGGTTGGTCATTGTATCTAGGCCTTTAAGTAGACATAGTCATGTCATTTCACATTCCCCCAAACAACACTCTGTGTGAATACTTGTTTCCCATGACAGTATATTGTCAAATGTTCAGATTTTTGCTCACATGATGGATAAAAATAATCTAACTTTGGGTTGAATCTGCATTTCCTCTATTAACAGTACAGTTGAACATTTTTTCATTTGTTTAAGAACCATGTACATTTCATTTCTTTTTGTGCAAACTATTTGTTCATATCTCTAGTATATTTTCTATAGTGTTGTCAATTCATTTTTTATTTTTAGAAGCTATTTATGTAACAGAGATAGTAAACTTTGGTCTATGATGTAGACAAAAGTATATTTTTTCAAGCTTGTCATTAATCTTCATTTGCTTACAATGTTTTTGTAATATAAGAGATTTTTAGTTTTTATGTAATCAAATTGATTAATGTTTTTCTTTATTATATTGTTTCTGAATTTTGAGCCATGATTAGTGTAGCAGACTGGGGGGAAAAAAGTAGCCACACACTCTTCCCTTGTATGCACACTCATGTGAAGTGTGACTTTACATCTCTTCCCGTCAAGAGATGGGGACTATTTTTTTACCTCCTTAAATTTAGGCCTGCCTTGTACTTTGCTTGGTAGAATGTTGAGGAAGTGACTTCATGAGAGTTCTCCCTCTCTTGGATCTCTGGGACCACTGAGTGGAAAAGCCTGGACTATAGTCCATGAGGATGAGCGACTATGTGGAGAGAGAGGCCCCATCGATCACTGGCACCAGCCCCAGACCTGTGAGTGAGGTCCCCCTGGATCAGCCATGCCTGATTGCTGCAATTGTGAGTGACCCAGGCGAGACCAGATAAGAACCACCCAGCTGAACATAGACCAAATTGCTGGTCCTCAGAGTTGTGAGCAAAAAAGATGGTTGTGTGTTAAGCCATGAATCTGGAGCAATTTAAACAGAGGTGTAGTTAAGATATTAGGAAATAAAATTTTGAATTTGGTGCAGCCCAGCTTTCATATGTTGCATTTCACATCCCTTAACTGGGATGAAGAAAGAACTAGCTGTGCCCAGCAGATACAGAATTGATCTGGCTTAACCTCCTGGCCAGCTGTTGCCGTTTCTGAAATTTTTTTTTAGAACTACTAAATGCCAAGTGTGACTGTACATAGAGGATTTTTTTTTCCTTTTAAAACCCAATGTTTATTGAAAATAATCTTTTCAAGTCTAACACCAACCTATGTTTTATTAACTTTTTTGACTTTAACAACCAGTGTAATGAAAGCTTAACAATGGTATTCTATAAGCAGCATTTTAATGATCAGACCATTGATTTTAGTAGAACAAAAAAGAAGCATTTAAAGAAAAAGTCAAAATGGGAGAAATATAGAGTGTGGGGCCTAAAATGGAAAACCCATTACAAAAGATAAAACTTGGCATCAGAATCAGACAACCAAGTTACTTCTCTATGATGAAGACAAAGATATAAAGGAAGAGTAAGTTTAGGAAAATGTAACACACATTCTAATCAATGACATGCTCATGAAATTTAAATATTAGTTTAACTGTTGAAAGAAATGTATGGAGCAGTCTTGAACAGTGGATCTGAGGTAACTACTCTGTCCAGTTTTCAAAATGTGAATTTTCTATTACAAAGTACAGTGTATTCCACAGCCAGTTTTTGAGAGTTGAAGCTGGATTCAAAGAAGATTAGATTCTGGATGTGTTAGTAGTTTCTGTGCCAAGTATTAGTCCTGTCAGATAGCATCTGTTGACCAGAAGCAACACTGTCCTTTATAATAAAGCACATCATACAATGTTTTCCCTCAGTTAAAAATCCCTCTAAAGAAATTTCTTTAAAAAAAAAAGTTTTTATTTTAACTTTGGGGGTAAGTTTTTAGTGAATAAGCTGGAGGAATTTAGAAAGTTAAACATTATTATTTGACATTTTCACATGGATATATAATTTTAAACATTCATTGCCCCATTAGTGATTAAACTTAACCTTAAAAACTTAATCTTTATTTTCTGAGATTAAGTCATATGGAGTATTTTTGTACTTTGTAGTAGGATGAGAATAAAGAGAAAATTAGCATTTAGGAGGAATTCTCTAGTGGTCAAGTGGTTAGGACTCTGAGCTTTCACTGCTGAGGGTGAGTGTGCAGTCCCTGGTTGCAGAATTAAGATACCACAGGACAGGTAGCATGAACAACAACAACAACAATAACAAAAACAAATAGAATGACCAGTTCGGTTCAGTTCAGTTCAGTCGCTCAGCCATGTCCGACTCTGCGACTCCATGAACCACAGCACACCAGGCCTCCCTGTCCATCACCAACTCCTGGAGTCTACCCAAACCCATGTCCATCGAGTCAGTGATGCCATCCAACCATGTCATCCTCTGTCATCCCCTTCTCCTCCTGCCCTCAATCTTTCCCAGCATTAGGATCTTTTCAAATGAGTCAGTTCTTCGCATCAGGTGGCCAAAGTATTGGAGTTTCAGCTTCAACATCAGTCCTTCCAATGAATACCCAGGACTGATCTCCTATAGGATGGACTGGTTGGATCTCCTTGCAGTCCAAGGGATTCTCAAGAGTCTTCTCCAACACCACAGTTCAAAAGCAACAAATCTTTGGTGCTCAGCTTTCTTTATAGTCCAACTCTCACATCCATACATGACCACTGGAAAAACCATAGCCTTAACTAGACGGCCCTTTGTTGGCAAAGTAATGTCTCTGCTTTTTAATATGCTATCTAGGTTGGTCATAACTTTCCTTCCAAGGAGTAAGCATCTTTTAATTTCATGGCTGCAGTCACCATCTGCAGTGATTTTGGAGCCCAGTAAAATAAAGTCAGCCATTGTTTCCACTGTTTCCCCATCTATTTGCCATGAAGTGATGTGACCAGATACCCTGATCTTAGTTTTCTGAATGTTGAGTTTTAAGCCAACTTTTTCACTCTCCTCTTTCACTTTCATCAAGAGGCTTTTTAGTTTTTCTTCACTTTCTCCCATAAGGGTGGTGTCATCTGCATATCTGAGGTGATTGATACTTCTCCCAGAAATCTTGATTCCAGCTTGTGCTTCCTCCAGCCCAGAGTTTCTCATGATGTACTCTGCATGTAAGTTAAATAAGCAGGGTGACAATATACAGCTTTGATGTACTCCTTTTCCTGTGGAACCAGTGTGTTGTTCCATGTCCAGTTCTAACTATTGCTTCCTGACCTGCATACAGGTTTCTCAAGAGGCAGATTAGGTGGTCTGGTATTCCCATCTCTTTCAGAATTTTCCACAGTTTATTGTGATCCACATAGTCAAGGGCTTTGGCATAGTCAATAAAGCAGAAATAGATGTTTTTCTGGAATTCTCTTGCTTTTTTGATGATCCAGCAGATGTTAGCAATTTGATCTCTGGTTCCTCTGCCTTTTCTAAAATCAGCTTTAACATCTGGAATTAAACTGATTATTAAAACTCATATTTAGATGATAATTGATTGAATTAATACTGCAGTAATTTTTATATAGAACTTTCAATAAGGAAAATAATACATTTTATAAGAACTCAAATAGTAGCAAAACATTCTGAAATTAAGCTTTTTTACAAATTTATCATTTCATCACATCTGTAACTCCTCCCAGTCCATTTCATCTCCAAACTGTCTCAAAATTGTCACCTTAGTTCAATTCCTCATACCTGCAGCTTCTTAGCAAGTCTCCATATTGGAAAGTTCACTGTTACTTTTCTAAAATGGTTAGTTGATCATGTTATCTCCCAGTTTAAACTCTTCACTAGCCCACCAATATCTGATTGAGAACATTTTGAATTTGTGATTACTTTGTAGTCAAAATTTTTATTTTATGGTATGATATTTAGTGCCCTCCACAAACCACAGCTGTTCAATCTCTTTTCAATCTTATTTCTTTGTCTTTACTCCTATTTTCCTACAGCTTTCAGCCACTTCCCCTCTCCCATGACCCAAACAGCCTCACTGATTTAGCAACATCGTTGCTTGAACTTGCTATCCTATATTTTGCCTCAAAGAACTTGTACACGTGATTCACTCCAAATGGAAAGGCTCTCCCAACCCCTCAGCTGGCTCAACTTCTTTCTGATTGCTCAGTTCAAACATTATCTGCTCTGCAACACTTTCCTCACCTGACTGAGCTGAAGCCACCATGCCTTCTTCTGTGTCAGTCTATACGTTACTCTGGGGCTTCCCAGGTGGCGCTGGTGGTAAAGAACCTGCCTGCCAATACACGAAAGATCCCCTGAGGAGGGCATGGCCACTCACTCCAATATTCTTGCCTGGAGAATGCCATGGACAGAGGCGCCTGCTGGACTATTGTCCATAGGGTGGCAAAGAGTCAGACACAACTGAAGCTACATAGCTCGCATGTACATACCTCACTCTATTATTGCATTTATCATTTTGTCTTTCAGTTATTTTTTTATATTTTGGAACCTCTGAAGAGACTGGAAGTTGTCTGTGATGAAAGCCCATATTAAGGCCCCCAGTAAGTGTTTGGTGAACGAAATCATGATGCTCACAGAGTTTGGCCTTTTTTGTAGAGTTGCCTCTATGATACTGCTGATATTTGGCCATTCTTGACCTACCAAAATGGCATTTTTATAAAATTCAACCTAAATATATTCCAAGAGGTGAATCTTGAGAAAAGTTCAGATTGCCAATGTTATTAAAATATTTATATTTTTGATTGTAAACACAGAATTTTCTCAGATTATTTGGAAAATCAACTGAAGAAATCCCCAATTGTAAATACATACACACACACATATATATATGTATATATACATATATATATATATATATGTATTTTCTTTATTTTACTTTTTTATTTTTGGTAAAGAAATCAGCCTGTATTTTTCTACTTTTAGTACCAAGCCCATTTGTCATTTTGAAGTGAATTTTCATCCCATTTGCACCTTTTTTTTTTTTTAAAGAAAACGTTACTTCCTAGATATCTTGCTAAGGTTTCCATCCAGACCTTTTCCTTCCTGCCTTTGTTGAGTCTAGAGAGGGCAAGCACAGGCTTTTGGTTCAATAGTGCTCTGGGAAGACTCTTCAGCTTTGGAACAAGCATCATGTTAATCAATTTACATGAGAACTGTAGCTGCAGGCAGATTCCAGTGCAATTACATGTGCCACCTCACATTACTTTAGCTTCACTGTTCCTGAAGAGATTTGTTTCCCAAGTATTTCAACATAACTCCACAGCAATGACTGTCTCTGTTCCGAAGGGGGAAAGTTGAACAGAAATATCCAATACCTTCATATTATTCCTTAAAATTCATTCAAAAATCAAGTCAGTATAATCAAGTTGATCTGGGAGCTTATGTAAGTTTTTGTAAAAACATTTCTCCTCCAACAAAAACTGACTTCAAAAGATTTATCCATGAAGACAGTCATAGTGAAGCAGAGTTCATCTGACTCTTTTTTACCTACTGGCTATTTTGGTTACTGTTAGTATTTTTTGCTTCTCCCTGAAAGTCAATTTCCTCATAACTCAGCATTAATTGGAAGCAGAACTTCTCATACTCTTAGTGCACACAACTGGCCATCATCTGGACTGTGTGGATTATCTTTGCATGGATGAGTTCTGTCTAGTCAAGTTTCCATAGCTTTCAGTGTAATATAAATATATGGCTAAAAATGTATGGTGAAAAGTGAAGGTAGTTGTGTGATTGTTTACTATACTAGATATAAAAACTTATCAAGCTATAGCAATTAAAGTATTAATGGTATAGCTGACTAGTGGAGAAGGAAATGACAATCCTCTCCAGTATGACTGAGCAACTAAGCAACAACAATAGCTAAAGAGATGAACAAACAGCTGTGGAAAAGAAAAGGCAACTGAGAAATAAGCCCACCCATATCTGAATAGGAGTATTATGATTGGTTTGAAATCACTGAGGAAATGATGAGCTCTTTAGTAAGTGGTACAAGGACTACCGAGTATCCATATGGAAAAAGAAAATAAAACTAACTTCTTACCTCACAACAGACACACCAAAAAGTCTAGATGGATTAACAATTTAAAAGTGAGAAGAAAAATTCTAAAACTTTTGGAAGGAAATATTTCTTTGACTTCAGAAAAGAGAAGGACCTCTCAAGACACAAAATTACAGAGCAGAAGAAAAAGAATGATACATTTGATTACATTAATATAAAACCTCTATACAATAAAAATAACCATGATGAAAGTGAAAAGATAAGCCACAAGATATAAAACCTTCAGAGATATAAGAATCTAGGCTATTTCAAGAATTTCTACTAATAAATAGAAAAAGAGAAACATCCTTAGCAGTAATTCACAAAGAATAAGAATTCATAGATGAAAGAAGCTGAATGGCTAATATATACATGAAAAGATTCTCAACTTTATGGGTAACAAATAAAACAGCAAAAAAACCAATAATATGCAAAAAATGCATACTATCAAATTTGTAAAAACTTCAAAAATCTAATAGTACCAGTTCAGTTCAGTCACTCAGTCATATCTGACTCTTTGTGATCCCATGGACTGCAGGACGCCAGGCCTCCCTGTCCGTCACCAACTCCCAGAGCTTACTCAAACTCATGTCCATTGAGTTGGTGATGCCATCCAACCATCTCATCCTCTGTCGTCCCCTTCTCCTCCTGCCTTCAATCTTTCCCAGCATCAGGGTCTTTTCCAATGAGTCAGTTCTTTGCATCAAGTGGCCAAAGTATTGGAGTTTCAGCTTCAACATCAGTTCTTTCAATGACAATTCAGGACTGATTTCCTTTAGGATGGACTGGTTGGATCTCCTTGCATTCCAAGGGACTCTCAAGAGTCTTCTCCAACATCACTGTTCAAAAGCATCAATTCTTCAACACTCAGCTTTCTTTATAGTCCAACACTCACATCCATACATGACCACTGGAAAAACCATAGCTTTGACTAGAAAGACCTTTGTTGGCAAAGTAATGTCTGTGCTTTTAAATAAGCTGTCTAGGTGAGTCATAACTTTTCTTCCAAGGAGCAAGCGTCTTTTAATTTCATGGCTGCAGTCACCATCTGTGGTGATTTTGGAGACCCAAAAAATAGCCTGTCAATGTCTCTGCTGTTTCTCCATCTATTTACCATGAAGTGATGTGACCAGATGCCATGATCCTAGTTTTCTGAATGTTGAGTTTTAAGCCAACTTTTTCAATCTACTCTTTCACTTTCATTAAGAGGCTCTTTAGCTCTTCTTCGCTTTCTGCCATAAGGGTAATGTCATCTGCATATCCGGAGAAGGCAATGGCACCCCACTGCAGTACTCCTGCCTGGAAACTCCCATGGATGGAGGAGCCTGGTAGGCTGAAGTCCATGGGGTCGCAAAGAGTTGGAAACAACTGAGCAACTTCACTTTCACTTTTCATTCTCATGCATTGGAGAAGGAAATGGCAACCCACTCCAGGGTTCTTGCCTGGAGAATCCCAGGGACAGAACAGCCTGGTAGGCTGCTGTCTATGCGGTTGCACAGAGTCGGACACGGGTGAAGTGACTTAGCAGCAGCAGCAGCAGCAGCAGCATCTGCATATCTGAGGTTATTGATATTTCTCCCAGAAATTTTGATTCCAGCTTGTGCTTCATCCAGTCCAGTGTTTCTCATGATGTACTCTGCATATAAGTTAAATAAGCAGAGTGACAATATACAGCCTTGACATACTTCTTTGCCAATTTGGAAACAGTCTGTTGTTTCATATCCAGTTCTAACTGTTGCTTCTTGACTTTCATACAGATTTCTCAGGAGGCAAGCCAGGTGATCTGGTATTCCAGTCTCTTTAAGAATTTTCCAGTTTGTTGTGATCCACACAGTTAAAGGTTTTGGCATATTCATTAAAGCAGAAATAGATGTTTTTCTGGAACTCTTTTGCTTTTTCGATGATCCAGCAGATGTTAGCAATTTGATCTCTGGTTCCTCTGCCTTTCCTAAATCCAGTTTGAACATCTGGAATTTCACAGTTTACGTACTGCTGAAACCTGGCTTGGAGAATTTTGAGCATTACTTTACTAGCGTGTCAGATGAGTGCAATTGTGTGATAGTTTGAGCATTCTTTGTTATTGCTTTTCTTTGAGATTGGAATGAAAACTGACCTTTTCCAGTTCTGTGGCCACTGCTGAGTTTTCCAAATTTGCTGGCATATTGAGTGCAGCACTTTCACAGCATCATCTTTGAGGATTTGAAATAGCTCAACTGAAATTCCATCACCTCCACTAGCTTTGTTCATAGTGATGCTTCCTAAGGCCCACTTGACTTCACATTCCAGGATGTCTGGCTCTAGGTGAGTGATCACACCATCCTGATTATCTGGGTACCAAGGGATGTGTTTAAATATTCAATGTTTGCTGGTAGATCCAATTTGAAAAGGAATTGGGCAAAATCTAGTAAAGATGAAGATACCCTGTGACCCAACAATTCCATTTTTAGGAATATATTCTAGAAATGGAAACTCTCACATGTGCTCTAGGTGATATGTACCAGAATGGTCAGAGAAACACTGCAATAGTGAATAAAATAAAAATAACCTAAATGAATCTCAATAGAAAATGAAAGAATGATTTTGTTCGTTGGTATAATTGTTTCCTGGAAAATTGAGATTCCGGGTGGATACTCAATCTGTTTGAGTTCCTTATTCATTTTTCTACTTGGTTACAAATAGGAATACCTTATCTATTAAATGTACTTTATAATCAGTTATATATCCCGCATTAATAAGAAAAAGTTTAGGGAGTTCCCTGGTTGCCCAGTGGTTAGGATTTCACTGTGGTGGCCCGGGTTCAATCCCTGGTTGGGGAACTGAGATCCCACAAGCCATGTGGCTTAGGAGGGAAAAAAAAAGTTCAGTGTTTTACATTAGCAGTCAGGTGACAGTGATTAAATATTACAAAGTTATTGAGCAAAATCAACCTCCTATGCAAACATAATTTATAAAGTAAACAAATAATTTTCTGCAGCAAACATTTTAGCAAATGTAATTACTTACTCAAGTAAACCTTTAACAATTTTTTTGGCCATTTTTAGTAAACAACCTTAGAAAAGCTATTTTCTGTTGATAGGATGAAAAAAATACGCATATAGATTTTACTTAAATTTTTGGTAATTGGTATGCAAATACAATATTAATCCTTACATTTCTTTCCAAAGAAAGAATATATTGTTAATGTGGTTCTTGAAGTTCTCAAAATCTCCTTTCACTGGCTTCTTAATATTTTGTACTAAGTACCGTTAAAATTTAGGATCTATTATTTCAACTTCTATCAATAATGAATTTGGAGTATTATACATTTGTATAAGCAGAAAAGCACTGAGGTGGGTGGGAAGAATGTGAATAGTATATAGCAATGAAAATGAAAGAAATAAAATGACATATATCAATATGGATAGATCTCAAAAATATAATGTTGAATGGAAAATGCAAGTTGTCTGTAATGTATAATTGTTGTTTAAGTTGCTAAGTTGTGTCTGACTTTTTGTGACCCCATGGACTGTAGCCCACAAGGCTCCTCTGCCCATGGGATTTCCCAGGCAAGAATACTGCAGTGGGTTGCCATTTCCTTCTCCAGGGAATCTTCCCCACCCAGGGATCTAACCCAAGTCTCCTACATTGACAGGTGGAATCTTTACCACTGGGCCTCCAGGGAAGATGTGAGAATTAATACAGAGAAATGTAGAAGCAGGTAGAAAGAAGAGGCAATACTTATAGATTTATGAGTAAGTTTATTGACTATAAACTCTTTTAGTACTTTAAACCATCCACTCAAAGTTAATCATTCACTACAATGACTTCAGTCAGCTGTCATTTTAAAGGAGAATGGATATTATATTTCTTTAACAAGGAAAAGAAGTATAGTAATGAGAATTCATTCAATTATAATGTAATTGACTCCTACTTAAAACATCTTAGAACTTAGGAAAAGTCATAGAGGAAATCCTTTTCTGCTTCCCTACAGGAGTCCCAGGGAACTCTGTAGGAGACACAGAAAACATGAATAAACTGCATTTGCCTATCACCTTCTCCACTCTCAGAAAAGATAAAACCAGGGACTTCAGTGTCTAGGACTCCATGCATCCAATGCTAGGGGTGGGGGCGTGGGAACAAGTTTGATTCTTGGTTAGGAAACTAAGATCCCACATGCCACCCTGCATAGCCAAAAACTAACAATAAAAATTTTTTTTAAAAGATAAAAACCAGTTAGCACTTCCCCAGTCACTTTTGGCTTGGAAGCAGAGCTGCAAGTGACAGCCAAAATGCTCTCCCCACCCAAAAGAGGCAGACAAGAAGTTGTCTTCTCTCCTCCTTTGGACTCCTGTCATGTAGGAGGCGAGAGAGAATCCTGGTGTGGGCCCAGGTACGAATGATAAATGACTCAGTGGAAGGAGTGTTGACTCACGGTGTATGATGGTATGGATAAAGGCATTATAGCTGTTTTTTTTTTGTTTTCCTCTTTGAGATTTTAAGGATTACCTCTTACTTGCTTTTTTCTCCCTTTGGCAAGTTTTAATTTTACAAAAATTCCTTCCCTGGGAATGATTTGAAAATATTTTAGTTTCTTCCAGACATTTTATTGAAGCAATTTCCTGCTTTATTTTTTAAAAAATGTAAAATGTGGAATGGGGATAAAAAAAAGATCTACCTGACTTTAGAACAAATCATGCTTATTTAAGGCCTTATCTAAAGTATTCCAAGAAAACTGCATGCTTACTATCTTTCATAATTGGTTGGAAAAGTTAAAAAAAAAGAGGTTGTTACTTGATTGCCCTACAATAAATATGGGAAATGATTCCTGTTTCATTTTGAGGCTGTCCAAGTTATAGGACTGAGTACTTTCCTGTGATTCTTTTCTGGAATCTCTTACAGGTTCTGTGATTTGCTGAGTGATCAAAGACCTGTGATTATGCCCCTCTGCATAACTTCTCAACTGGAAACTTAAGAACAAATTTTCTCCTTAGCCATAGGTGCTGCAGATTAGAAGACTAGATTCTCGTTTTTTGTGGTCAACAGGAAATTGGGAATGGGTCATCCTGAACTTGGAAGAGAAAGAAACAGTTCAGATTTTCCAGAGCAGTTGTTTAGCTCACTAAGTCATGTCCAACTCTTTGCAAACCCATGGACAATATATAGACCACCAGTCTCTGTCCATGGATTTCCTTCTGCAGGGGATCTTCCCAACCCAGGGATTGAATCCCAGGGATCCAATCTCAACCCTGCATTTGGCAGGCAGATTCTTTACAACTCCACCACCTAGGAAGTCCCATATATCTCTATCTATATCTATTTATATATACATAGATATATTTACTTGTATATATTAATTAATTAAATAAAATGTTTGGGATTTGCAGGTGATTCCTGTAGGGGGCACTGCTACTGTTCTAATTAGGGTGTATGCCCCAGTAGGGTGGATGAGTTTCAGGGCCACCTAGAATACTAACCTGGTGGATATAAGGTTATGTACCTTAGTCATCACAGAGCAGAGACTTGTTTGAACAGGACCGTTGCTTTTCTGATCCTTTTCCACAGTTAATGCTGTCTTCAGGCCTAAAGCATTCCCATGCTTTCACATGAACAACAACAAAAAAAAAAAAACAGAAAAATTAACGTAGGTGTTACATAATCAGAACACTGGTAACTAGAGGCAATGCTTTTTGCCATTAATCAAATATTTTATTTGTCTCACTTAACCCATCTGGACTGCTTTGTACTATTTTTCAATCACAAAAAGTTTCACTTTAAGACAATAGAACATAAGACAATTATGATATTCTTGGGCATTTCTTTGGTTCAGAAGAGAGAAATACAATATAAGGTATTTTATTAGATGATTTGAACTTAGATTTTTGTTTTTGAGGGGGAATAATACATACATCTACAGTCTAACCATTAAATTCTAATTATGACCCATTTAAGAGATAATTTTTTTAAAAAATCATTATTTGAAAGGTATTTCCTAATGTTCTTTCCATCTCTCCCCACTCTCCTGTTAAAAAACCCCAAAACCCTAAGCAAGATTACAACTGGACCATGCAAAGGATGATTTCTGTTTCTGAAATCTGGTACTACTGTATAGAACCACATCAAAAGTCCTCTCTTGGACAAGAGTCGCAGTTTTTGGAGGGCACACAGGAGCAGGGAGGGAGTTAAATCACTCCTGAGCACCAGTGGGATGGCAGGGCACCCTCGCTCTTGACTTGCTAGAATGAGCTAGTAAAAAGCTTTCCTTTAGATGAAATAATGTTGGACTCATAGATCACTGATTCTAGACCTTTTCTGCCCTTCACTGTGGCCTCCAGGGTCCTTGCCTCCCTGCCAGGACAGCTGTTGGGCTGAAACTCAGATAGAATCACAAGTCAAGGGCCTGGCTGGGTGCTCATTCATACATTCTTTCTTTCATTCACTCATCTTTACATAAGTCATTGTTGAGTACCTGGCAGTCACTGTTCTAAACAGACACAAAAACAGAAAAAAATCTTTGTCTTCAACAGACTTCTGTTCAAAGGTACGTTTCTATTAGCTCTGGGGCCCTGCTTTCTGTTTCCATGGCTACTGATACACGTATCTGCAAGTATGGCTGGGTTTCAGTGTTTCTTCCAGGCACTTTGCTACATGCTAGCAAAGTAATGCTCATAATTCTCCAAGCCAGGCTTTAAAATACATGAACTTTGAACTTCCAAATGTTCAAGCTGGATTTAGAAAAGGCACAGGAACCAGAGATCAAATTGCCAATACCCGATGGATCACAGGAAAAGCAAAAGAGTTCCAGAAAAACATTTGCTTTATTGACCACACCAAAACCTTTGACAGTGTGGATCACAACAAACTGTGGAAAATTCTTAAAGAGATGGGAATACCAGACCACCTTCCCTGCCTTCTGAGAAATCTGTATGCAAGTCAAGAAGCAACAGTTAGAACTGGATGTGGAATAATGGATTGATTCCAAACTAGGAAAGGAGTATGTTAAGGCTGTATATTGTCACCCTGCTTATTTAATTTATATGCATAGTATCATATTATGAAAAATGCTGGGCTGGATTAATCACAAACTGGAATCAAGATTTCTGGGAGAAATATCAATAACCTCAGATATGCAAATGATAACACCCTTATAGCAGAAAGCGAAGAGGAACTAAAGAGCCTCTTGATGAAAGTGAAAGAGGAGAGAGAAAAAGTTGGCTTAAAACAAAACATTCAAAAAACTAAGACCATGGCATCCAGTCCCATCACTTCATGGCAAATAGATGCAGAAACAATGGAAACAGTGACAGACTTTGTTTTCTCGGGTTTCAAAATCACGGCAGATGGTGACTGCAGCCATGAAATTAAAAAATACTTGCTCCTTGAAAGAAAAGCTATGACAAACCTAGACAGCATATTAAAAAGCAGAGACATCACTTTGATGACAAAGGTCCATCTAACCAAAGCTATCGTTTTTCCAGTAGTCACGTGTGGATGTGAGAATTGGACCATAAAGAAAGCTGAGCACCGAAGAATTAATGCTTTTGAACTGTGGTGTTAGAGAAGACGCTTGAGAGTTCCTTGGACTGCAAGGAGATCCAACCAGTCCATCCTAAAGGTAATCAGTCCTGAATATTCATTGGAAGAACTGATGCTGAAGCTAAGCTCCAATACTTTGGCCACCTGATATGAAGAGCTGACTCCCTGAAAAAGACTCTGATGCTGGGAAAGATTGAAGGCAGGAGGAGAAAGGGGTGACAGAGGATGAGATGGTTGGATGACATCACTGACTCAATGGACACGAGTTTGAGCAAGTACAGGATGTTGGTGATGGGCAGGGAGGCCTGGTGTGTTGCAGTCCATGGGGTCACAAAGAGTCAGCCATGACTGAGTGAACTGAACTGAACGCTTAGAAGTGACCTTCTCAATGTGGTGCTTCTAATTGGTCGCTTGCAGACACTTTCCCCCCTTCAAGGCATTTCATAGTATTCAGGGAGGGAGAAATTCGTGCCTCAGCTTACACTGTGCTCCAGGTAATGATTCAATCTACCTCCAATGACTCAAGTACTTTGGAAAGGTCTGGATCATCAACTACATTGTCCCTTCCCTAAGTAAATTTCCCCCCAAGGATTTTCCTCTCCCACTGCCACTTTTTTTAAAATTAATTTTTATTGGAGTATAGCTGCTTCGGGGTTCACAGACGGCTCAGTGGTAAAGAGTCTGCCTGCCAAATAGGAGAAACGGTTTCAGTCCCTGGGTCAGGAAGATCTCCTGGATAAGGAACTGGCTACCACTTCAGTATTCTTGCCTGGGAAATCCCATGGACAGAGGAGCCTGGTAGGCCAAAATCCATGGGGTCACTAAAGAGTCAGACATGACTTAGTGACTAAAATAGCAACAATGTTGTGAAGTAAGGGGTAATTTTTTAAATTGGAGGATATTTGCTTTACAATGTAGTGTTAGTCACTGTACAGCAAAATGATCCATATATATATAGCATATGCTTATCTTCTCTTTTTTTGGATTTCTTTCCCATTTAGGTCACCATAGAGCATTGAGTAGAGTTCCTTGTATATACAGTACATTCTCATTAATCTATTTTACATATAGTATAAAAGTGTATATATGTCAACCCCAGTCTCCCAATTCCTCCCACCCACTCTTTTCCCCTTTGATATTCATAGGTTTGTTCTCTATGTCTGTCTCTATTTCTGCTTTGCAAATAAGTGTTTCTGTCTCATTTTTTCTAAATTTCACATATATGTGTTAATATACAACAACTGTTTTCCTCTTTCTGATGTATTTCGCTCTGTATGATAGTCTCTAGGCCCATCACCAATTTTGTTTCTTCTTATGGCTGAGGAATATTCCACTGAATGTATGTATCACATCTTCTTCATCCTTTCCTCTGTTGAGGAACATTTAGGTTGCTTGCATGCCCTAGCTATTGTAAATAGTGCTGGAGTGAGCCCCGAGGTGTATGTGTCTTTTTGAATTTGTTTTTCTCTGTATATGGCCAGTATCTCCCACTGTCATTTTAACTGTATGACTCTTACCAGGCTTTCCATAGCATTCTTTGCCATCAGACCTGTGCTACAAATGTGATCTTAAAAGGGAGGGTCTGTATCTAAAACCCTAATCTCACAAAGGTTTTTTTTTTTTCTCCCACCTTTATATAATTTTGTAGATGTCAATAAAAATAAGAATAGAGTACTTTACAGCTTCACTGGACAGCATCCAGGCTCAAAGTCCAATGGTTGTTGCCTCTTTTTATCTAAGTGTCTAAGCTCCTTTGTTAAGCTAAAATAATCTCCCATTATATATGAAATATTTCTGTTGTTCATTTGCTCAGTTGTGTCCAACTCTTTGTGACCCCCATGGGTTGCAGCACACCAGGCTTCCCTATCCTTCACTGTTTGCTGGAGTTTGCTCAAACTCATGTCCTTTTAATCATTGATACCATCCAGCCATCTCATCCTCTGTCGCCCCCTTCTCCTCCTGTTCTCATTCTTTCCCAGCATCAGGATCTTTCCCAATGAGTCTATTCTTTGCATCAGGTGGCTAAAGGATTGGAGCTTCAGCTTCAGAATCAGTCCTTTCAATGAATATTCAGGGTTGATTTCCTTTAGGATTGAAATATAATATATATATATATATATATATATATGTACGTATATATATATATATATAACAAACATTTCTACTAAATGTGACTTTTTAAAAAGCTATTTGAATATTTCCTGGTTTTTTATTTTAAATTATTTTCATGTGCTTGCTTCAGCAGCACATATACTAAAAGCAAGCTCTTCCCAATTTTTATTGTAAGAGTAATATATAATCATTTTTAATTAAAAAATAAATGTAGAGAGATAAGAATATAAGCAATGTTTTACTAATCCAAGGAAATGATATTTATAATTCCATTACATTTTGTATATCCCTATCTTGCAAAAATATTTTACAATAATTTTTAAGTAAATTATTGCCCCCATACAGAAAAACATAGAGTATTAAAAAGTTCCCAGTTTTCCCCCCAATAGCATTGTTTAATCACTAAATAGTGGCTATCCTTCTAGAAATTCCTATGCATACTTAAACTTATATTTTCAGTCTTTTTGAAAACTTCGGGTTTTGGGGGGAGGTTGGTTTACAAAATGTTACCTTTCTTTTTTTTTCAGCAATTATGTTGAGGCATATTTTATACATCACATATTTCACTCAAGTGTAGAATTCAATAATTTTTTTTTTTGGCCACACCATGTGGTTTGTGAGGTCTTAGTTCCCCAACCAGGGACTGATCCTTGGCCTTTCATGATGAGAACATGGAGTCCTAACCACTGGACCATGAGGGAATTCCCTCTGATTTTTAATACAATTATTTTACTGTTTTACATGTGCAACTATCCCCATATATCACCATGTTTTAAAATACTTCCATCACTCAAGATCCTTCACACACTTTTACTGTCAACCTCTGTTCACCTGAACCTCAACCCAGGCATATACTAAATTACTTTCTGTTTAGAGCTTTGCATTTTCTGGGCATTTTATATAAATGGAATCATAAAGTATGTGGTCTCTTGTGGCTACATTCTTTCATTTAGCATAATACATTTTCAGAAAGTGGAGAAAAATGTTTATGAATACTTACTTCATAAGTTTTATTTGAAAGTTATCTCTCACAGGTAAATACAAAGAAGTATTACTACTGTCAATGTTAAGGCAAGAACTAACAGTAATTTTCAGCCATTGGGAACCCATGCAAAATATCCAAATTTTTTGACATTCCACTCTTCCCTCTAGTGGCCAAGATGAAAAAAGCATACTGTGTTTGTTGCTAGTCCAAACACATTCTAGATTCTTCAAATGCTCCTGAATGATAGACATTACATTTGGGAATTTCATGTGAGAGAAATTTCCTTTTTGCTTATTAGAGGCCTTTTATAAAGCAAGTTTCCTGAGAGGCATAATTTATCATTCTCTGCAGCTCTTCCCACCATCAAATCTACTAGCCTCCCCATGTGAAGGGATTTAGTATTAGTATTAAGAACTTAAAATGTGGTGTCCAATTGCCCAAGTTCAGATTTCAGCTCTGCCACTTTTTAGTTATGGGACCTGGGGCAAGTTACCTGCAAGTTGGTGGCTGAGTTTCTTCTGTAAAATGAGGATATTACTATATATACCTGCCTCATGGTGGTGTTGTGAGGACTCAATGGATTAACATGTGTGGGACTCCTTAGAATGTCCTGGCACATAGTGGGAGTTGAATAAATCGTACATATCCTTCATTCTGGGCTTCCCTGGTAGCTCATCTGGTAAATAATCTGTCTGTGATACAAGACACCTCTGTTTGATTCTTGGATTTGGAAAATCTCTTGGAAAACGGATAGGCTACCCACGCCAGTATTCTTGCCTGGAGAATCCCCATGGAAAGAAGAGCCTGGCGGGCTACAGTCCATGGGGTTGCAAAGAGTTGGACACAAATGAGCAACTAAGCACAGTACAACATAGCATCCTGGGTTCCATTTTTTCTGCCTTCATTCTTACTACAGTAAATACCCATGCCAGCCCTTCCTTGTGCTCTCCTATTGTCTCTACCCTTCTTCCCAATGATTTTGCTTTGGTCATTTTCTTATCTTTCTCTGTTATGTGATTTCCTCCTCTCCGCCTGATCATCCTGCTTCCTTCCATCACCAGTTCATGACAAAGACGATCCCTGCAGTCCTGTGACCAGTCCCCTGCTTCTACCCCTAGAGTGTGCTGCCACTCAGCAACCTGAGTATTTAAAAAATAGTAACCAAAATGTACTTGTTTCTGCTCAGAATTAACGTTTTGTGGGGCTGAAAAATTGGCATGTTGTGTGTGATGGATGCTGAAAGCCTTTCTTGTCAAAAATAGCTCCTCCAGGGCCAGCTCCTGATGCCTGAAAGTCCTTGCTTTTCTGTTTTCTGGGTCCAGCACTGTAACCATGGACTTCTCAGCCTTGGAGACGGTCTTGACGAAGGCAGGCAATATATAGAGAGAGCCCATTTTCACCCACAGATGGTGTCTGAGATTAATCTTACTGTTAATAGCCCTACAAACTTGCGGATTGAGCCAGGATACCCTAACACCACTACCCTGTAAGCTGCACACCCTCCCCAGTCACCTGCTATGTTTGTTTAGGGTGTGTCTGTTTTAGACCCCAGGACCATCTGCGGGAAGTAGAATCTTTCCTGACTACAAACACTGGGCTTGTAAAATGCTTAGGCTTTGTCATTTTTCTTTCCAAGGGATTAGACTGGGCCTCCATCCCCCATAGCTTATCTGAGGTCTTGCTGGAGGCTAGGTGTACCACCCAACACTGCCATTCACCTCACTCTGAAAAACATCCTTCCTTAGGAGAGACTGTTGACATGTCCTGCCTGCTAGATGACAACTCCTTGGATATCATGGGGTGTGGGGATGCTTGAAAAGTGAAAGTGAAAATGTTAGTCACTCAGTCGCCTTGCCTCTGATTCTTTGCAACCCCATGGACCACAGGCCCCATGGACTGTTGCCCACCAGACTCCTCTGTCCATGGGATTCTCCAGGCAAGAATACTGGAGTGGGTTTCCATGTCCTCCTCCAGGAGATCTTCCACACCCCGGGATTGAACCTAGGTTTCCCACAGTGCAGGCAGGTTCTTTACCATCTGAGCCACCAGGGGATAAGCCCTCGGGGATGCTTATTTTCCCTCAGTTCTAAAATATGCGATTGGCCAAGTTCCATGTGGCACTTTATGTTCATTTTGCCACAAGAGTAGGGAATAGGTCTGCTCCTCTCTTAGCCCTGTCATTCCCAAAGCACTCCCACATGGTAAACTCACCAGGACAGGTTCCCTCCCTTCATTTCTTGCTGCAACAGGACTACAAGTTATTGACGCTAAGTCTAGAAAGTAGGACAAGAATTCAAATGGAAGCCCACATATTAAATGTCTATGTATGTATAGATCATCAATCAAGTGGACAACTTGTTCAAGAAAATCTATGCCATCCTCCAACCTTGAGAAATATACCTTCAGAGTAGTAAAACTGAAATATGTATAAGGCTATGTCTTTTAATATGACCAAAAATTGGCAAAATATTAAAGATGAATGATTTTAATTATTACTGCATGTCTGGGCATTCTGTTGATGAGTATACAATAAAGGTAATCATAATTCATCAATTTTTATGTATTTCCTTTTCTGGTCATCATTTTAGCAAATCATTAATTATGATGTTATAATCAAGATTTTACAGTGATTGGCCTTGACACTTGCTGTTTCAGTACTATTTTGGGGAATAGCAAACCTCCTTTGCTCTGGCTTCATAGCTAACATTCTCTGCTCCATTCACTGTCTGGTCCCTAGGGGAGGAGTGATGTATTTGAATGGAAAGTTTGAGAGACGAAACTGAAATTACCAAGCTCATCCTCCTTTTTTCTTTGAGTTTTGTCTACCTTTAGTGTACACAGTCTGTACTGCTTTTCCAGATGACTGTCCAGCACTGCCTATGAGGAGGTAGGTAAGTTCAGTTTAGAGATGACACAGTAAATTGGCTAATCTCCCTAATCTACATCCTTCAATACTTTAAAGGGTAACAAAGGTGGTATTTTTGCTCTCTTGCTGCTTTACTCTTTCATTTCTCTCTCAGTAGTTTCCATATTTCTGCAGGAAACAGAGCGATCATCCATTGGGTCCTATCAACTCCAACACACGTGGTGGATGAGGTTCACATGAGCACATAGCCTGGACATTTTGCTTCTTTCATGGATTTGCCCAAATGTGGGTACTCTTTTTTTTTTTTTTTTTCAGAATCTCAGTTCCCAGACCAGAGATTGAACCGGAGCCACTGCAGTGAAAGCCTGGAATCCTTACCACTAGGCCACCAGGGAACTCACCAGTGCGGCCCAACTTTTAACTAATTCTCCATAACACCATTTAAGTCATTGTTTTATCAGGCAGGATTTCAACACAGAAAATAACTTACAGCTACAGCTCAATCCCACATCTATCCTGGAGTCTTGGTCCAAGTTAGTGCCCTGCTTGGCTCAGGCACTATTGTAATTGATCTCAGAGAGCTTGCTTTTTCACCCAAAGATCTGCTTCATTACTCTAATCTTGCCCTTCTGTCTCAGAAGCCAGACACCACAACCCCCAAGTCTGTGCAGAGTCTCAGAGAATAGGAAGACTTCTGTCCCAAGTCACAATCCACTTTTCTTAAGTCCTCAGCTTCTTTTGTGCCTGAACCAACTTTTCCCCCAAGTTGAGCAATAATGGGAACATAGTTTGTCAGAGAAAAGTTCACCTCCACACACAGGTGTGAATTCTGGCCCTCTGGCTCCTACAGTGCAGTTCAAAAGTATATTTTCCAAAGTTTTAGTTATATAGTGTTAAATAGTATTATGAGTAGGCCAAAACCAATCGGTTACACAATTCACAGTGAATTATATCAAGCCCTAAGATCATGGCATCTGGTCCCATCACTTCATGGCAAATAGAATGGGGAAAAAGTGAAACCAGTGACAGATTTTATTTTCTTGGGCTTTAAAATCATTGTGGACAGTGATTGCAGCCATAAAAATTTAAAAGACGTTTGCTCTTTGAAAGGGAAGCTATGATAAACCTAGACAGTATACTCAAAAACAGAGATGTCACTTTGCCTAAAAGGTCCATATGGTCAAAGCTTTGGTTTGACTACATATAGTAGTCATGTATGATATATACATATGACTATATGTATGTATGATATGTATATATCATACATGACTATATATATGTGTGTGTGTGTGTGTGTGTGTGTGTGTGTGTGTGTGTGTATGATATGAGAGTTGGACCATAAAGAAGGCTGAGCACCGAAGAATTGATGCTTTTGAACTATGGTGCTGGAGAAGACTTTTAAGAGTCCTTTGGACTGCAAGGAGATTAAACCAGTCAGTCCTAAAGGAAAACAATCTTGAATATTCACTAGAAGGACTGATGCTGAAGCTCCAATCCTTTGGCCACCTTATGCTAAGAGCCAACTCATTGGAAAAGACCCTGATGCTGGAAAAGATTGCAGGCAAAAGGAGAGGAGGGCCCCAGAGGATGAGATGGTTAGATAGTATTCAAATTCAATGGACATGAATTTGAGTGAACTCTGGCAGAGAGTGAAGGATAAGGAGGTCTGGTGTGCTGCAGCCCATGGGGTTACAAAGAGTTGGACATGACTGATCAACAACAAAAATATCAAGCCCAGAGCTTTCCTTCTGCCTGAAGAGAAGACTAAGCCTATACATTTCTCCTTTATGTTTCTCCTCTGAATTCTGCCCCTCCAAACAGCTACTCCAAAACAATGCAGGACTCCTTGGAAACATGGGCAAGTCTGGTTGCCTAACACTCTAAAAAACTTTAGCAGACACTTAGTGAATTACTGCCTAGCAGTTACCGGCTTTGTGGAGATAATGTCACAGTTGATCAGATAGCCTTCATCAGCTATCTCCAAGCTTATTATTTTTCAGATGTGTCAGCAGGGCCTAAGGAAAGCAGATAATGAGACAGAGTTAGGAGATTTATTGGAATTAAGACTATGAAAGATAAAGGAAAAAGATACAGGATGGGCCAAAGATAGCCTTCAGATCTTGATGTAGATCTGACATGGAGGAGCAAGTAGGATGGGGCAGAGAGACCCCTCGGGCAAACATAGATCTGATAAAGGCTCAGCCAACTGTCCCGAGCAGATTGCCTCTTAGAGCAGATTTCTGTTTGGGTAGAAATGACCAGAGCTAGTAACCTCGCTGTGCACAGTCATTGGCTAGGGCTGCCAGGGAGGAGCAGCCTGAAAGCCAAGATGGATAATTTCTTGCAGCTGAACAGCAAGTTCTTCCCCGAAAAGAGATTCCAACGTGGACACTCCTTGGCTTTCACAGCAGGGAAATTTCTGTCAGCTGACTTTCCATCAGTGAGAGGACCAAGTGAACCCTTAAAAAGTGTCTTGCTCATCACTTTAGCAAGATCCATGTCCTAACTATTCTCTTTCTTGTTAACTTCTTTCCATCACTACTGCCAGCACTCCACTCAGCCATTCTTTCTTGCTAGGATTATTGTAGTCGTCCCTACTGGTCTTCCCAGGCCCACTGTTGTGCCTTCCATTCTGTTCTTCCCATTGCATTCAGAGCCATCTTTTCCAATACAAGTCTAATTAAAACCCCTGCTAGCTTAGCATTTCTTTTAAAATACACAGTTAAATTCCTATCATCTTTTTCAAAGTCCTGAGGGTTGCTGCCAACTACCTCTTCAGCCTAATCTCTTACTCTTCGTTGGCTATGCTCTAATACAGTAGCCATCCTTCTATTTCGAAGAGATGTGCCTTGCTTCTTTCTTTCATTGGGCTTTTACATATGCAGGTTTCTCTGTCTGCGATACTTCTTGCATTCTTTCCATGTCTGAGAAATACAGCATGAAGCAGCTGGGGTTTGTCTTTTTCCTATTGAACATACTCCAAATTTCTTTTTTAAAATTAAACAAATTATAGATCAGAAGGCAGCGCTTTTTACAAAAATAAAAGTATAAATAGACATGTAAGATATTGAAGGACAGTATTACCACCTAAGTCACTTGCAGAAAAAATTTGAATACAACGTTGTTTTTAAGAAATAACTTATTCATTATTTTAAATTATTTTTCAGATCACTATAAAGAATAAATTTGCAGGCAATTATTTCTGTGGAACCATGAAAAAATTATGTACTGTCCTTTGAAAAAAGTGAAATACAAATTGATAAATACAAGACTTCCATTTCTAGCAGTTCAGGCAACCAGGTAACTGGAAAACTCCTTGCCATGTAATATCTAGAAATTGTAGATAAAAGCATAATAAATATTCCTTTCAATGCAGAGCTGAAAGATATCTCTAAGGGAAAGAGAGAGGGAGAGACAGAAAGTAGAGAGAGAAGATACTAATAACTGATAAAATCAGGTGAGGTATATATGGGTATTCTTTGAATTATTATTATTATTATTTTTACTTTTCTATATGCTTGAAAATTTTTGAATTAAAATAAAGTAACACAATAACAAAAATAACAATATAGGCCCCAAATTAACAAAATATCTGGTGAAGCAGAAGAGAGGTTGGGGAGTGGGTTGATCAAAATTATAGCATTTCAAGGTCCTTGTGTTCTACAGGAAAGTAGAGATAACTTTTGTAACTAGAGAAAAAAGAAGCCGTACATATTTTCACTTTCTGATAAGTATATTTTGTGTGTGTATTAATCCCAAAGACATTACATAGGCTAATTTAAATACTTCTAAAAGTAGTGAAAAATATGCACAAGGACATTTATTGCAACATTGCTTATAGCAGTTTCACAAATTGTAAACAGCCTAGTTTAGGGTAATACTGTACAATCATAAATAATAATGATGATCCCCCATATGTACTGACTTGAAAAGATTTCAGGCTTACGACTGAGCAAAATAGGTCACAGAATACATGGAGAAACACATTTACATAAAATTGCTTTTATACATCTATGATTATGACAATGGTTGTCTCATAACAAGTGATTAGATGGTTTTACTTTGTGCCTTACACTTCTGCATTTGAATTTGTTTAAATGACCATAAAAAATAAAAACAGTAAAGATGTTCTTAAAGGTAAATGATAAAATAAATTACAAGTACATTCTGCTCAACATGGAAACATGTACATTATCATATGTAAAATAGATAGCCAAATGGGAATTTGCTGTATGACTTAGGGAACTCAAACTGGGGCTCTGTAACAACCTAGAGGGGTGGAATGAGGAGGGAGGTGGGAGGGAAATTCAAGAGGGAGAAGACATATGTATATCTATGGCTGATTCATGTTGATGTTTGGCAGAAACCAACACGATATTGTAAAGGAATTATCCTTCAATTAAAACTAAATTTAATTATAAAAAATATTCCAAGTACTTTCTGCTCTTTCATTTCCACCTGGGCTCTATTAGCAAAGATGTCTGAAACCATCATAACTGGAAATGAAGAGAAAGCAGAGACCAGAGCACAGCTCCTCTTTGTAAGCAGTTGAGTCTGCGCTTTGCAATAGGACTTCAGCATTCATAACAGTGAGTGTTGTATTCTTCTTAACTGAAAGTCAGGAATACATGGCCCATTCCTGTCTGGCTAGGAGATCCACCCAGAGAAAGGGGTCAACGTTTCCCCAGGCCAGTGAAAAAAGGACTGCTCAAGGCTCAGCTGCCACTAGGGATTAGAAAAGCAGCTGTGATCAAGTAAGTGCCCTAAGGCTGAGGAACTCAATATCAAAGAATCCTTTTCTATTCCAGCATTCAAGATGACCCCTCCCTTCACATTCTTTCAATAATCCACCTAATTCATCTACCAGAATACTTTCCAGTTCCTTCTCAGCAATTCATTCCTGTCTTTTCTAAACCTCGCACTAAGGCACTGCTTCCATCAGGGATTTTACACAGTATGCCAGTGAAGCTTTTCCCCGAGTTATGAGATCTGGGTGCCTCTTGGGGCCCAAAGGTGCACTCGGGTTTGTAAGCACTAGTATCACAGAAAAAGAAATGCGTCTGAGAATTTAAAAAGCATTTAATTAATATCAGAACATGTCTCCTGACCTCAGTACCTTCATTGAGCTTCCTGTTTGTACAGTTATGAACAGCTGTCCAGCTTTAAAGTGTTAGGCACTCAGTCCTGTCTGGCTTTTTGTGACCCTATGGACTATAGCTCATCGGGTTCCTCCGTCCATGGGATTCTCCAGGCAAGAATACTAGGGTGGGTTACAATTCTCTTCTCCAGGGGATCTTCCCAACCCAGGGATCGAAATCCGGTCTCCTACATTGTGGGTGGATTCTTCATCATCTGAGCCTGCAAAGTCCATTTTCAAAATACCGTAGGTTTCTAAACGTTCAACTCCTGGTAGGAGCGCAGAGGAGGCACTCTTGAGCACTGCCAGTGGGAATATAAATTCGTACAATCTTTTTGAAAGAGAAAAACATTGCTGTGGACTAAACTATATCCCCCCAGATTTGTACATTGAAGCCCTAACCCTGCCCCCACAATGTCCCTATATTTGGAGATAGGCCCTGTAGGGAAGTAATTCAGGTTAAATGAGGTCATAGGTCCAGTTTGGTCACTCAGTTGTGTCTGACTCTTTGCAACCCCATGGACTGCAGCACGCCAGGCTTCCCTGTCCATCGCCAGCTCCTGGAGCTTGCTCAAACTTACGTCCATAGAGTTGATGATGCCAGATGAGTGTACCTTTCAGATGGGTATGTCTTTCCTTTTCTCCTTTGCCTTTCACTTCTCTTCTTTTCTCAGATATTTGTAAGGCCTCCTCAGACAACCATTTTGCCTTTTTGAGTTTCTTTTCCTCGGGGATGGTTTTGATCACTGCCTCCTGTAAAAAGGAGGTCTTAAGGGTGGGGCCCTAATCCAATACAGCTGGTGTCTCTATATGAAGAGGACGAGACACCAGAACTCTCTTCCTGTCTCTGCATGTGCTCGGCAAAAGGCCCTGTGAAGACACAGGGAGAAGGCAGCATCTACAAGCCAGAAAGAGCTCTCATCAGAAAGTTATTTGCTGGACCTCTAACCTCCAGAATGTTCTGTTGCTTAAACCATCCAGTCAGTGGTATTTTGCTATGGTAGCCTGACAAAACTAATACAGGCACCAAAACTTTAAACAATGCTTAACCTTTTACACAGTTCTACTCTAGGAATAATCTCTAAGGAAATCATCATGAATTTACACAAAAATGTAAGTTCAAGGGCAGTCTTTGCAGTCTTATTAATAATATGAAAAATATTAGAAACAAATACCTAGGTCCATATGATTGAATACAAGTGCGTTTGTGCTCAGTCACTTCAATCCTGTCTGACTCTTTGCCACGCTATGGACTGTAGCCCACCAGGCTCCTCTGTCCCTGGGATTCTCCAGATTCTCCTGGATCTTCCTGACCCAGGGATGGAACCCAGGTCTCCCGCAGTTTCTGCATTGGCAGGAGGGTTCTTTACCACTACACCACCTGGGAAGCCCTGAATAAAGGTAGATTGAGCAAGTAAATAAATGATGAAACTCTCTTTTAATATGCTGTGGAAGGATATTTAACATGGAAAAGGAGTTATAAACATATTATTAGGTGAAAAAACAAGGTTATGAAATAGTGAATACAGTCCAATTGTAGAAAAAAATACTGTTATGCACAGAAAGAAGTGGGGCGACTTTCCTGGTGGTCCAGTGACTAAGACTTAACTCCTAAAGCAAGGGGCCTGGGTTCAATCCCTGGTCAGGAAACTAGATACCACAAGCTGCAATTAAAGATCCTGTATGCTCCAACTAAGACCCAGCACAGCCAAATAAATAAGAAACACATAAATAAGTATTTTCTAAAAGATTTGTATGTAAATGCCAGTTTATGAATAATTTATTTAAAAAGAAAAAAGTGGGGAGGGATTTACTTATATAAACACTTATTTTATTTTTTTAATATTTATTTTTATACCAAAACATTAAGAATAATAAGGTCAGGATGATGGATTAACTAGCAATTTTTAGTTTCTTCCTTTGTTTATATACATGAGTTTTTTAAAAAAAATTCACAGTGAGTATGTGTTAATAATTTTTGGAATAAGGAAGAAACCCTACAAAGTTTGTTACCTTCTTATGGTTTTGAGCTTGACAGACCAAAACATCAAGCTGGAAAAATAAGCTTGCATTCAGAGTCAAACTGTAATTTTTCAGTAAGGAAACAAACTACTTGGATATCAATCCTTGAGTTTCAGGTGATGATAAACAACCTAGAGCCAACAGTACAATATGGCTGCTAAAAAAGTCAATATAATCTTAGGTTTCACAACAGAAGTACAGCTTATGATACTTCACTGATGCCTTAGCGGTAAAGATTCCAACTGCAATGCAGGAGATGCAGGAGACACGGGTTCGCTCCCTGGATCTGAAAGATCCCCTGAAGGAGGGCACAGCAACCCACTTCAGTATTCTTGCCTGCAGGATCCTGTGGACAAGGGAGCCTAGCGGGCTACAGTCCATGGGGTCACACAGAGTTGGACATTCTGAAGGGAATTAGCACACACGCATGCAAAACATAATACTACCGCATTTAAATAAAAAGAATGCCACATTTAAAAACAGATAAACTGAGTTCATAGGAAAATAACTGAAACAATGTAGGCTCACATGGAGGTTGAATGAGGAGGCTTACTGGGCTCATAAAAGGTAAGAAGAAGGATAGAAGTGGAAGCTGGCCACAGAGGGCTAGCGTATGAAGGACAGAACTGATTTTGTTTTCTATTGTGCCCTTGAGAGAAGAACTAGAGTGAATAATTATTGCTTATAGGGAGGCAGTTTTCATATTAACTATAAGAAAGAACTTTCTAAAAATCAGCCTACAGCAATAAGATGGATGGGAAGCTGTTGAGTAAGGACTGAGATAAAGGAGATGTAGAAAGCTGTGTATCCAGGTGGAAATTAGACCAGGTAACCAGTCAGGTCCATTCTACACCCAGGGTTCCAGGTTATTTTCAGAGCATACCTCTGAACTCTGAGCTCATGATAAGGAAACATCTCTCAGTGCTCAACAAGGCCAGTCAGGCAGCCTGAGACCTGCGACTTCAGGCTCTTTCCCACTCCGGACCGTCATGCTTGATTCTCATGTATTTGTTCCCTCTCCTGCCCCTCCTCCCACCCCATAGAAATAGCTTTACAAAAATGATTTTAAAGCAATATATATTCTCACTGTAAACAGCTTAAATAATGCAAAAGTGTGAGACTGAAAAAACCGTCCAGACTCCTTTCTGCTCTCTGTTTCATTCTTGTACATAAAGAATGGCTTCCCTGATAACTCAGCAGTAAACAACCTGTCTGCCAATGCAGAAGAGGCTTTTTCAATCCTTGGGTTGGGAAAATATCCTGGAGAAGGAAATGACAACCCACTTCAGTATTCTTGCGTGGGAAATCCCATGGACAGAGGAGCCTGGTGGGCTACAGTCCATTTGGTTGCAAAGAGTCAGACACGACTGAGCAGACTAACCATGAGCATGACACTACTATTATAATAATGATTTTACCTAGACCAGTTGGAAGTAACCAACTGTCCATTAGTTGGTTCACCAGCTGGATAACATTTAGGATAAACTAAATTTGTATATACGTAGAGTGGAATATCATTAAAAATGAAGGAAACTTTGTCACATGCTACAATACTGATGAACCATGAAGACATTATGCCAAGTGAGGTGAGCCAGTCACAAAAAACAAATACTGTATGACTTCACTTACATGAGGTAGATAAAGTAGCTGAACACACGGAAACAGAAAGTAGAATGGGAGATGTCAGGGACTAGATGAGGGGAAATGGGAAGGTGTTGAATGACTATAGAGTTTGTTTTGCTTGTCGAAAAAGTTCTGGAGATCTGTGTATAACAATCTGAATAAACTTAACGCTATTGGACTGTGCACATAAAAAGAGTTAAGATGGTAAGTTGTATATTACCTGTTTATTGCCACAATTTAAAACTTTAAACATTATTGAAAAATCTTCATAGACCATTCAGATTTGGGGACCATTGGATTCCACTGCAGCTGAAACTTATCTCCTTATACATCTTGATCATGATGGTTTATAAGGTGTCTGTCTCTAAGCCCTTGGGGACGATTCTAGCAGCTGTGTGTGTGTGTGCTAAATTGCTACAGTCGTGTCTGATTCTTTGCAACCCATGGACTGTAGCCCATCAGGCTCCTCTGTCCATGGGATCCTCCAGGCAAGACTACTGGAGTGGGTGGCCATTCCCTTCTCCAGGAGATCTTCCCGACCCAGGGCTTTTAACCCTTATGTCTCCTGCATTGGCAGACAGTTTCTTTACCACTATGGCCAGCTGGGAAACCTGTTATATCAGTTACATTGCTGCTAAACTTTTAAAAAACAGAACTCTTCTACACATCAAATTGGGTTCCAAATTGGTTTCATTTTCAAACCCAAAAGAGATTGTTTAATTTTATATTTTGTTAGTGACACCTTTGGGTTTATAGTTTAAAAGCATTTTTACATGTTATCTCATTTGATCCTCATAACAACAAACTTTGGGGAAGATAAGGTGTATTTGTTATTTTCATTTCACAGATGAGAAAGTTGAGGCTTCCATGACTTGTCATGAGTCAGAAATCCAGTTAGCAAATAGGAGAATGGTAACTGAGATCCCCAAACTCCCACAAGAGAGCTCTATGCTGTGAAAGTAACGAATATAGTAGGCACCATTTCACATTCATTTTAGCAACTTCAAAGTTTATATTTTGGTAAAAATCACAATTTCACAAGGAAGCAAATTTATCTCTTGACCGTGAGAATCATGTCTCTTGGAATTATCAGTTTGGCGACCATGAGAAATAACCAAAACACCGGGTTCCACTGGTAGCAGTATAATTTAGTCTGGTCAAGGTCAAAGACACTTCACAAACAAACTTTAGTAAAGTGATGGTTAATTTATCCTCACTTATCACAGTATAGAAGGTCAGATCTGGGAGTCTGGGTCTGGGCTTTGTCCTTTTGAGTCTGGGTCACAGTGGACAGGAGTGAAGCTGAAGGTCCTGATGGGGAAAGAAAGCTGAGCGGCCATCCACAGTGTGGTCTTGATGCTACCCTCATTCTCTACTCTATGAGTGTCTCTATCTCAAATGCTTTTTAGAAAAAAAAATGTATTAGAGTATAGTTGATTTACAATGTTGTGTTTGTTTTAGCAGTACAGCAAAATGATTCAGTTATACATATATTCATTTTCAGATTCTTTTCTCATATAAGTTATCACAGAAGACTGAGTAGGGTTCCCTGTGCTATACAGTAGGTCCTTATAGATTATCTGTGTTATATACAGTAGTTTGTGTATATTAATCCCAAGCTCCTGATTTATCCCTCCCTCCCACCCCCCATTTCCTTTTGGTAACTATAAATTTGTTTTTGATAACTATAAGTCTGTTTCTGTTTTATAAACAAGTTCGTTTGTGTCATTTCGTCCAATTAGATTCCACATAGGAGTGATGTCAGATGATATTTGTCCTTCTCAATCCGAGTTACTTCCCTTTGTATAGCGATCTCTAAATTCACCCAAATGCTTCTGAACTAGCATTTTCCCCACTCCCACCCAGTTGTAATCTGATTAGAATGGAGAATGTCATCCTCTGTCCTTCTCTGCCCCGTCAGCAGGTAAAGAAGATGGCAACGGAATTGTCATCATTATGGTGATGCTTTAAACATACATTCTCTTCTGTTAAAACAATATTAAAAATGTCAACATTAATGTAGCGAGATAGATATACCCTGTCTAATGAGAAAGCTAGAAAACTTGGTTTTGTGTGACTTTTAAAAGTATTGATGTTCTCTGAATCAGAAACATGGGAATTTAAAAGGTACTGGGCTTCCCTGGTGGCTCAGAGGGTAAAGCGTCTGGCCTTCAATGAGGGAGACTCCGGTTTGATCCCTGGGTTGGGAAGATCCCCTGGAGAAGAAAATGGCACCCCACTCCAGTGCTCTTGCCAGGAGAATCCCATGGACAGAGAAGCCTGGTAGGCTACAGTCCATGGGGTTGCAAAGAGGCGGACACGACTGAGCGACTTCACCGTAGGCATAGTTTTGGATAAAGAAAGTGAGACAAAACTAATTTTCAGATTTACTGTGGTTGAGATAATGAAAACAAAGTCCTTTTGAACTTGTGTGTTGACCCCCACATTTCTCAGAAGCTTCCATTCACAACCTGCACAAATTTTCAACCTGCCCACAAACCTGCTAGTTTTGCTCCCAATAATTTCAAGCTCTTTCAGGACTGGTTTAGTTTGAGAACAAGGTAAACTGTCTGGATGCGCACTGAAAGTTTTAAACAGAAGAGGGCACTAAGTCAGAGAGCTTCCAACACCACGCTCACCAGAAATGTGACAGAAAGAGCGAGTGAGAGGGAGGAGAGGGAGGAGAGGGTGGCACTGGCCGGGGCAAACACGTGGAGGAGGGAGGAGGAGAAAGTTGAAGCAGAAGAAGAGAGGCACGATGGATTGATGAGGATGCAGAATCAAAGGACATAAATATTCACGCGATTTCTCTCTCATTCCGGAAAGCAACTGGGATTTGGTGCAAGGCATCCAGCTTGAGATTTTGTGGGTAGTACGTGAAGGGAAGAGTGTAGCTTGAGAGGACTGCAAAGAGTTAATGTGTTGCATTTAAATGTTATGTGTGAACAAAGGAAATAAGCCATTGAAAAGATTCTGTCTGTGTATTCCCTGTGTTTACGTGGACAAAGGCCAGGTGATGATGAAACACATAGTTTTGGTCTTACTGCCACTTAGCTCTATTAAAAAAAAATTAACATACAAGTATTTCTGTAAATTTTATTAAGTTTTATCCTAGAAGGAAAAGTACTATACTGTTTTTTTGTCCACACTGGAACATTCAAACATTTTGGGTAAATTATTGACAGAAGTGTCAGAGGATTTCACTTTCCTGGTTGAACCTAAAAAGAAAAACTTCATAACATGATGGCTTTGGAACAGATTTGGGAGTAATACAGTTCAAGACAAATTTTCCAGTATCCCATCATAAGAATAATCTTTTATTTTTTAGGTTGGAAATTTTCCCTTTGTGGGAGAACTGCCCACACTGTCCCTCACCTCCCTCTCTCCAGGATGTGTAGACAAGGGTTAACTAAGCTCTTCCTGCTGTAAGAAAATCTGTTCAGAGCAGCACTGTCCATCGAAAACATAATGCCAGTTATCAGTACAATTTTCAGTGTTTCAGAAGCCACAGTAAAAAAAAAGTAAAAAGAAACAGGTGAAACTGTCTTAGTATATTTAACTCAATATATCCAAAATATTATCAAGTCAATATGTTGTCAATTAAAAAAAACTATTGCTGAACAATTTTACTTTTTTGGTATGTCTTTGAAATCCAGAGTGTTTTACACTTACAGCACATGTCAGTTTTGACAAGCCACAATGAAAGTGCTCAAAAGCTTCATGTGGCTAGTGGCTATAAGACCAAATAGTGCAGATCCGGAACATATTGTTTTTTGGTCATGAAAAAAAAAGCAGTGAATCAGTGAAGCGGCAAATTTAATAATGTATCTAAAAGACGCACCATCATCTATAATTTTAAACATAATTTAAAATTTAACATTTTTTAAATGTACCACTTAACTCTTAAAATAATTTGTTGAACAGTTTTAAGATACCAAATATCCTTTTCATTCAGGATGTTTACATAATGTTTCCCCTCCTGTGGGTATAAGAACAAGAAAGGAAAGTTTCAACGTGAAAGTCATCTTTTTTTTTCCTTCATTTTCAACAATATTATTAAACTACTTTAAAAATATATTTTTAAAGTTAATTAATTAATTTTTGGCTGAGCTGGGCTTTCATTGTGGCCGCAGGCTTTCTCTGGTCGCTGCAAGCAAGCAGGGACTGCTCTTCCTTGTGGTGCAGCAGTTTCTCACTACAGTGGGCTCTCTTGTCATGGAGCAAAAACTCTAGGGCTTACTGACCTCAGTAGCTGCAGCTCCTGGACTCTAGGGCCTGGGCTCAGCAACGGCGCACAGCCTTAGCAGCTCCACAGCACGTGGGATACTCCCAGACCGGGGAGGGAGCCTGTGTCCCCTGCACTGGAGGGCAAATTCTTCTCCACTGTACCACCAGGGAAGTCCTATTTATTTTTATTTGTTTGGCTGTGCTGAGTCTCAGTCTTGGCATGCAGGATCTTTAGTTGTAGCATGTGGGATCTAGTTTCCTGACCAGGAATGTAACCCAGGTCTCCTGCATTGGGAGCATGGAGTCTTAGTCACTATACCACCAGGGAAGTCCCTGAAACTATTTTTGAAACACAAACTTGGGGAGTCATTTCCCTACCACCTAAGAATCTCATAGACACAAAACTCAGAAACACTAAGGGAAAAGTCTAAGAGACTGGGATCTGAAGAACAGTTGCTGCTTTGTAGCCTAAACACAGCAGTCAAGAGGAAAATTTATAAACAACTTATATTAGCTTTGTAAATATTATAATAATATTTTAGTTATATTGATAATGCTATTATGGATCTTACATTTCTCCAAACAGATGAACAGAATGCTGCAAATTTTTTTTCATTGAGATGGTTTCCTCTATTCTTCTTAAATAATGAAATACAAATGGAACTAGGATATTCAAAATAAAATAACTCAAACAATCCAGGAAATACATATTTTTCTAATTTTATTTTTCATTTCATCTACAATTTTACATTCAGAATTGAGTGAATGTTATATGAACAATGTGGTATTAATTCTGATTGAAAAACTTTTATATTTAATATAATTTAACTTTTACATTTTGTGAGTTGTGTGAACTTAACTTTCCAAAAACTTTAAAATGTCTGAACCCTCTCTATAGTTGTGGCGCATGGGTTTAGCTGCTCTGTGGCATGTGGAATAATTTTTGCTGTCTCATGTTGCTCTGTTGCAGGTGACTAGGTTTTTAATGAATTCTTTGAACTTAGAATAGTGAAGTAAAATGAGGAATTATTTAGCATGCTTGTTTACTGAGGACACTTTGGTAGCTGCTTCCTCCACCCCAACCCCAATCCTTTACTTGGGGTACAAAGTCAGGTCAGCATCAGATTCTTCTCCCATAGTTATTCCACAGGTGGGATCTCTGGGTTAAATATGGTCTCCCACTGTCTCAATTGGCTTAAAATAACCAACATCTAAATACCAAAAAGGTCAGTCTGAAAAACCAAATGTTCATCTGCTTGTCTTTGTTGCCATGTTAACACGGCTCCTTTTTTTCTTAAACATGTTCTTTAGATACTGGCTGTTTCATGGATTTGCTTTCTTTGTCACTATTCATTCTTACATTTGTTACTTCACAGAGTTAAAGTTTCATTTTCGCTAAAAATTCCCCTCAAAAAAAAAAAAAAAGAGAAGGGCATCCTACTCTCCTTTAGGAGTTTACCTTCCACTCAGATCTACTCGCATAAATCTCACATTCAGTGAAATAACAAGGTGTAAGTGTCTATCATAAAAGATAGCAAGTGCTTCTTTCCTTCTACAGGTCTTTCCTCCCTCCCTCCCTTTTCTTTTTAAAAATTTATTCTTTATTTTTTTTCCAGTTTTATGAAATATAATTGACATATATTGTTGCTGTTCAGTTGCCCAGTTGTGTTCAACTCTTTGTGACCCCACCGACTGCAGCCCACATATAACCCTGTATAATTGTATTTATGTCTGTATGTATGTATTTGGCTGTGCTGGGTCTTTGTTGTGGCATGCAGGATCTTCAGTCTTCATTGTGGCATGCTGAATTTCTAGTTGCTGCCTGTGGGATCTAGTTTCCTGACCAAAGATGGAATTTGGGCCCCCTGGACCTGGAATCTTAGCCACTGGGCCACTGGGGAAGTCTCTAACATTATATAATTTTAAGATGCACTAAATAATGATTTGATATATGTATACAGTGCATCTTTCTTTTCCTAGTCTCCATTCAAGTTAAATGCCACTGGATCCAATACTGTCCAAGCAGCCCTGGCAAAAGTTTGCGCTCAAAAAGTTGCCACATGGAAACTGCAGCAGTTATAATCTATCTATACATTTACAATTTTGCCCATTCAATTAGCATATTTGTATACACACATAGCCTTGTTATACCCTTTAAGAGTCAATGATCTGAGTCTTCAAACTTGCCCTCTTTCTCTAGGAAGAAGTAGTGTATGCTCTGAGTGTTGCTTCCTCTGTTTTTCCTCTTTTGAACATTCCTTTTAAAGGGATGTTTATATTATTTTTTTCCCCACCATTGTATATTTGGGTGCATTGAGGATATTTAGATTAATTGTTTAAGTTATAAGGAAACAAGGCACCCTCATCCATCCTGATCATGAATTGACATAAAGATCCTGGAGCTGGGACAGGGATATGGGTGGCTACATAGTGGTTTATTGTTGTTCAGCCATTAAGTCGCGTCTGACTCTCTGCAACCCCATGGACTGCGCCATACCAGGCTTCCCTGTCCTCCACTATCTCCCAGAGTTTGTTCAAACTCATGTCCATTGAGTTGGTAATGCTATCTAACCATCTCATCCTTCTCCTTTTGTCTTCAGTCTTTCCCAGCAAGCTTCAGGGTCTTTTCCAATGTGTCAACACTTCACATCAGGTGGCCAAATACTGGAGCTTCAGCTTCTGCAACAGTCCTTCCAGTGAAGATTCTGGTTGATTGTTAGTGGCTAGACAAGGGCATTTTTGGAACTGTATGAATGGGAAGAAGACTATGTGTATTAGCATAGTGGTGGGAGAGGCAGTAGTCAAAGAATATAGTGAACAATTTTTTTCTTTCAACTTTTTTTTATTCTTCTGGAAATAGCACTCATGTTATTGGTCTACTTTCTCTCTATGAGGCCCATGGACACGTGAGGATGTGAGCCTAAAGCCCATAGTATTTCTCATGTAGCAGATGACTTGAGAGAATAAACCCAGACAAGAGAAGTAGAGAAGAAAGATGGAGAGGGAGCATCCTGAAAGTGAGAGGCTTTGTTCCTGTTGCCCTTCCCTGTCCTACGGTTTGGATATGTGAGCCAATAAATTCATTGCCATATTTGGCTAAGCTGGTTCAAGTTAGTTTCTGTCGTATGTCACTGGGAGCCCAGCTAATTCAATGGGTAAAGTGAAAAGTTCTTTCTTCTTTTATCTTTTTCCCCAAAGCTACAATGATAGTTCTACAACCTTCACCTCTAATTAATTCTCAGCACAGGCTATTCATACCATACTGAGAATGATATTTGCCTTTCATGGAGGCTAGAAGTCAATTTGCTTTATAATTTTAAAAGGCATGGATTTATCCTCTTAGTGTTTTAAAATTTTTAATATGGTCATGTGTTATTTTTGTAATAAGAAAAGCGGTTAACTTTTTTCTAAAAAATTAAATCTTCAGATAAGAAAGGATAAAATCCATATTTCTGTTTGAGGACCCTAATTTCTGGATAAGTGTTACAGTAAAGCAATCTCCATTTTAAAGTATTTTCCCACATTTTGCTCAAAATTGTTAACACAGCAAGGAAGTTCTCTTATCATTTATTTTGGCTCTCATAGTGAAGGTGGTCTGCATGGTTTTATAGGCAAAACGCTCTACGGTTTACTTAAAAGTACTTAAAAATGTTTAGCTCTTATTTTCCCTTTGCTTAAAATTTTGTTTAAAGAGTCATAATTTTGTAAATAAGCTATCTTTATCTTACTACCACCACTAATGTAAACCAGGTGGGATTGGGGCCTCCCCACCTGATGCTAGCACCCTCATAATTTATAGACTGAGAGTCTAGATCCTGCCTTGAGATTTCTGTGAATCCCAGGAAGCTCTTGCTTCCTCAGGGTTCCTTGGGTTTCTACCTTAGGCAAAGATGGCCATTAGGAGCACTCCCCCCAGTTTTCCAGTTCCTTAGCTGACAAGTACTTTGTAATGTTAATAACTTTTCCCGGGATGTGTGAGACTGCTGGAAGGATGAATCGCAGAGGGCAGGGTTAGCTTTCCATCTTCTCAAAAGCTCCTACTCCCCCCTCCTCCCCCCTCCTCCCCCTCCCTCTCCAGTGCAATCCCTTTCCCTTCCTCGTTCTAGGCTGGGCAGTGACTCCTCTCACTGAGGTCTCAGCTTCCAAGCAGGCTAACCGTGGAATTTTCCCAACAGAGTCAAGTCTCATTCGTAAGAGAAAAGATCACACTCGTTGCCAGGAAAAGAACATTTTCCCATTTGTTAAACTAAGAGGAGTATCTGACACCTAGCTGGGTCAACAGAGCTCTATCTGGCTGACACCTCTGCATCTCATTGACGGGAAAGGTTATTTCAAGATGCTGCTGTCTGACAGTCTCCCATTCTTTCTCTCCATGTGGTCCCTTTGAAAGATGTGAGCTGTAAAAAGCGAAAACCTTCCTAAACAAGTACATGTGTAGAAAAATGTATCTCTGACAGTGGAGTATTTTATTTTTTAAATTAATTTGTATTGGAATTTAGTTGATTTACAATGTTGTGTTAGTTTCTGCTGTACAGCAAAGTGAATCAGTTACACACATACATATATCGACAATGGAGACTTTTAACTAATAGATTATGACGTCTTTTAATGAAGTCTTCTAGTAACGTTAACTTCCAAAGCTTCATATTTATTATTCATCACATTTTTGAGGTCAGTTGATATTATTATCTTTATTTAAAAGACAGGAGATCTAAGACACAAAAAGATTTGTAATCAGTTACAAACACATGATTATATATTTCTTGGTGTCCTGGCATCATTTCCAAGGTGGTTTCAAACCACAGATGGTGAATTATGAGCTTTAAAGATCAGCTTTTACAGTTCAAATGTCCTTAGTAAAACTCAGAGAAGCCAAAGTCAACATTTACCCCCAAGTAATTCACATTCCAACTCTAGTACTTGAATAACTCCTTATTCAGGAAGTTATTCAGCGCCACCTGGGGGAGTTTTTACAATGAAGAACTTTGCTGAAAATGGTAAAGACAGCTTAAGAGTGTAGAAAAGTTATTCAGATATTCATGAATATACATTTCTTTTATTTCTTTATGAATTTGTAAAAATTAAATCAATGTAGCTCAGTAATTTGGAAGGGGGCAACATTATCTGATTTTCGACTCTATTTTGAGTGACTCATGAGTACCAGGCACTATTTTGAGTCACTACAAGGACATAAAGTTGTGTAAGATAATGTCCCTTTGCCCAAGAAACTTTCAATAGGAGGCCATAGTAGTGAAATGATAATAATAATAACTAACCTTTATGGAGTACTTGTTCTATCATAAGCACTCTTTTAAGTGCTTTTCATCTAAAACTTTTACAAGTAGAAAAAGAAAGCGAGATAAATAATAATAATAGGTAATATTTCTAGAGAATAGACTTGTGGTTGCCTTGGGGGAGGTGAGTAGAGGAGAGAAGGATTGGGAGATTGGGATTAGCAGATGCAAACTAGTGGGATGGATAAACAACCAGGTCCTACGGTATAGCACAGAAAACTATAGGCAGTGACCTCCAATGAACCATAATGGGAAAGAATATGAAAAAGAATATATATACATAACTGAGTCACTTTGTTGTATAGCAGAAATTAAACACAACATCCTAAGCCAACTATACTTCAGTAAAATTTTTAAAAAAATTTAAAAATAGGTAATATTTATTGAGCACTAACACATGCCAAGACTTTCCTAAGTGTTTTATCTATATTAGCTTATCTAATTTTCATTTACAGCCTAGAAGGTAAATAGTATAATTTTACAAGTTAACTAATTTAACCATTACAAGTTCATTAATTTAATTAGGCCTTATTACTGTTCCTTTTTGCAGATGTAAACTGAAGTGTAGAGAAAGTGATTAAATAACATGGCCATGGTTACATATTAGTAAGTGAGGGAGCCAGAAATCAAAACACTATCGCGGGTGCATTTAATTTACATGAATTCAACCATAGGAACTGGAGCTAAGAGAAGAATTTAAATGGGAAGGGCAGTCCCTCTTCTCTTTCTCCTCAGTTGTCACTCACTTTGGAGGGAGTGCCTGATGAGAGATGAAGAACTGTCCCGCTGGGCTTCTGTGACTCTCACAGCATGGACATTTCAGCAAGCCAAGGGTGGTCTCTGGCGGCTCAGACACTAAAGAATCTGCCTGCAGAGCAGAAGCCCCAGAGTCCCTCCCTGGGCAGGGAAGATCCCCTGAGAAGAGCATGGCTACCCCCTCCAGTATTCCTGACTGGAGAATCCCATGGACAGAGAAGCCTGGTGGTCTACAGTTCACGGGATCGGGATCGTAAAGAGTCAGACCCGACCACCCACAGTGTGTATAGCAGGGTTCTTCCTTTCAGGGCAGCTCATCTCGGCTGGGATGCAGCCGTGGATGTCTTCCAGTTATGCTGAGAGTGCTGTTGATCTCAGGAGAACTGTTATTAATCTCTAAATTGTCACCTTCCTAGGGAAGTTTGAGAGATTTTTGCGCTATAACTTTTTTTTGTCCTTGCTCACTGACTTTGGAGCCTAACTCTTGAGTAAGATGTAAGGTAGCCTTCGTCGGTGGCTCAGCAATAAGAGTATGCCTGCAAGGCAGGAGACCCAAGCTCGATTTCTAGGTCTGGAAGATCCCCTGGAGGAGAGTACGGCAACCCACTCCTGTATTCTTGCCTGGAGAATCCTATGGACAGAGGAGCCAGGTGGGCTATAGTCCATGGGGTTGCAAAGAGTCAGATAGGACTGAAGTGACTGAACATGCACAGAAGATGTAAGACTGTATTATTATACAGTGAGAATAAACTAAGGACAAATACTGCTTCATTGAGGAGTTAAAAACCGACAAAAGCTACAGTGAGCCAAAGTGGGGCAAAATTTGTATTTACCTTGGGGAATGGAGATTTGTTGTGAACTCACGAAAAACTTCATAAATTGAGAGGATATTTGAGCCAGACCCTGAAGGATCTATAGCTCTGACAGCCTAGAGCAGGAGAGAAGTGAAGTGTAGAGGAGGATCCTGAGTGAAGGCAGAGGGTGGGAAAGTTCAGGGTGTGATCCTGAGCAGCCTGCTGCTGCCTCCACCAAGGGAGGTGGTGGGAAGTTGGCCTGGAGAGATGCCATGGGTCCTTACACAGAGGCCGCTCTAGGGGAGGGAAGTTTTCCTCTACTCTTCTTAGGGTACCTGAAGTAAACCGACAAAGGAAGATTGACAGGGGAAAAGCATACACATTTATTTAATATAAAATTTACAGGACATAAAAGTTTTCAGAAATGAACAGAAATGAAGACCCAAAGAAACAGACTGGTGTGCTTTTAGGCTATGTTGGATGAAGAGTAGGCTTCCCAGGTGGCTCAGAGAGTAAAAAAAACTACTTGCAATGCAGGGGACTTGGGTTTGATCTCTGGGTTGGGAAGATCCCCCAGAGAAGGGAAGAGCTACCCACTCCAGTATTCTTGCCTGGGAAGTCCCATGGACAGAGGAGCCTAGCAGGCTGCAGTCCATGGGGTCACAGAGAACTGGACAGCCCTGAGTGGCTAACACTTTCACTCTTGGATGAAGAGTGGACAGTTGAGTGTTTGGTTAAGGGATGGGAGGTAACTGTAAGAGACTAGGGGAAAGTTAGCAAGGCCTCTGGTTATCATTCCTCTTGGTGTCCCTTGTCTTTGGAGATAAAGATGCTCCCTTCCTGGAGACAGAGAGGTCACATGTCACAGGAGAGTTTTAGGGTCTGTTTCAGGAAAGAAGGGGTGGGGGAAGAAGAGTCAGAGTGACCTTGCTTTTCCTGTTTAATCAAACTCCTTCAGTTTAAAATATTCAGTACGCCAAGGTGCCATATTTTGGGACAGTGTGTTCTGAACCTCACCACCCTCAATGCAAAGTTGAGGAGTTTGTACTCAGAGGTTCTGAGCAACAACATTATTAGGACTATGCTATAGGGAGATTTATCTAGCAGGGATGTATAAAACCAATTGGAATTGGGAATAGTATTAATCATACTAGTTATAGGTTTAATGCAGTAATCTGGGAAAAACAGAATAGAGCCTTGTAGGAGATGTTTTGGTTTGCAAAAAATGGGAAACAACTTGACGTATCCTAAGCTGAAAAGGAGAGTATTATAAGGGAACTGGCGCATTTGGAGAATCTTGGGGCAGGTGGACAGCTGGGCCAAAGGTTAATAAACTTTTAAGTTTAGTGCTTCTTAACTGACTGCTAAGGAGAACCTGGAATGAGTCCCACCAACATGCTCACATGGTCGAATGTTTTGTAAAATTTGTTAAAGTAAGACTTTTCAACTACAGTTGGTTCAGATCTGTCTTCTTTCTCTACTCACTCATTCCTGTAGTCTGTGCCAGCCATTTTTGGCTATTTTTTCTCTTGGGAAAACACTGGAAATCTGCCTCCACACCTTACCTGAAACTGCGGACTACTTCAGTATTTTGCTACAGTTACATGTTCTCTTTTCAGGTTCACTTGTCAGATGAACCATCTCTAATCCTTAGATGGAGCATTTAAACACACATGCCAACTTATTTCACTTTAGGCTCTCCATATAATAGGATAGTTTCTCCACTGTTCAAGCCTTGCAACATAGGTACAATGATAAGCTGAGGATTCTAAAAATATGTATTATGAAGATTCAGAAGAGAAACTCATACACAAACGAGTGGTAAAATATTTATTCAAAAGAGTCATAAAGCTTGAATGTGCATTTTAACTGTAATTTGAAAAGGCATTTTGGAATATTTCAAGATAGTACGAACTAGATTCCTGATTTGAATAGCTATGAAGAGTACCTTCTTATCATTAAATTTTAAAATTATTGAATTTGTCTATTTTAGATAAATATATTTATTTAGATAAAAATTAAAGGACTATGAGACAAAAGTGGTAAAGATGATGGTTACATCAAAAATAGAAATTTGAGATCATAATTTCAAAACATATCAAAGCAAACATTCAAAGGAAAAGATAAACTTGAAAATAAGTAATGAGGACGTTTTGGATTATACCAGAGTTGACAGGAATGAATTATAGGAATAAATTGGCAAAATATGTAAGTACATGGCTGATTTGACATTAAATAGTGACATCCATAGAGATAACATGATTCATCATTACTATTCACTGAACATCAAATAGCAATTAATTTTTTTTGTCTAAGAGGCATTTTAAAAAATTTTACTTAAGTATATTTGATTTACAAGGTTGAACTAATTTCTGCTGTACAGCAAAGTGACTAACTTGTACACATATATATTATTTTTTATATTCTTTTCCATTACAAATACAGGATATTGAATATAGCTCCTTGTGCCACATAGTAAGACTTTGTTGTTTATCCGTCCTATACATACCAGTTTTCAAATACTGTTTTCAAAGTCAAAGAATATCTAAGGTTAGTCACAGTGTAAGAAAACTGGAATAAGCTAAAATCTTACTTCTATATGAAAGAAACATGATAGAAATTCCTGCAAATTGAAAACTTTTCTAAAACATATATATTATCAATAATAATTTATAAGGCTAACAGAAATGTTTCTAAAGTATCAGTAATAAAAATAAAATTTTAATATTCCAAGCTAGAGGAAAAAAATGATCCTTCTATTTTTTTCATGAAACTAATATTGCAAAATCATCACATGAAGAAAGAAGAGAGTATGCAGCCAATGAATGTAGGAAAATTATTTTATTGGCATATCAAATAGTTAATTAAAAAATAGTAGAGTATATTTTAATTTTCTTTCTCCATTCAGGCAACCAAACAACAATGCAGACATTATAAGCGGACTCTGGAATTCTCTAGAAGAATGTAAGCTACTTTTGGGTTTGTTGAATTGTGAACTGGGCTACTTCACCTACTTTAAATCACAGGAGAGCACAGGATGCGAAGAAGCCTGCCTGACCCCGACGCCTTCAGTCTTGGAGATGATGTGGAGGAGGAGCAGGAGGAAGCTGAGCAGAGTGTTGAGAGCAGGGAATCTGGAGCCAGTCTGCTTAGTTTTCCTGCCTGGCTCCACTACTCACTTGCTGCTGGTCTTGGAAAAATTGTTCTATACCTTCAGTTGCCTCAGTTTCATAATCTGCGAAATGATAATACCTTCTTGATTGTGTTGTTATGAGGATTAAAAAAAAGCTTAAAAGAGAATACACATTTGATCTACACTATTAGGATGGTGCTAAATTTCAAAAGCATTTTGTTGGTATTTAGGACTCTGACCAGGGCTTCCCAGGTGGCTCAGTGGTAAAGAATCTACCTGCCAATGCAGGAGGCACAGGAGACATGGGTTTGGTCCCAGGGTTAGGAAGATCCCCTGCAGTAGGAAATGGCAACCCACTCCAGTATTCTTGCCTGGAAGATTCCATGGACAGAGGAGCCTGGCGGGGTGCCAGTCCATGGGATCACAAAAGAGTCAAACACAACTGAGCATACCCACAGGATTCTGACCACATATAAAGACAGATATTATCACTTACTATACTAATTCATAGACAGCTGAATATTAATTTGAACCATACAACTACTTTTGTTTCCCTCTCTCCTTTACATTATGAGAGTGTCCAGTCTTTCATACACATTCACAGTATTTTAGAACTCTCCCCTTCCCATGTATTCCATTCTTTCCTGTCTGTCTGGCATTCACATTTTAACTATGGTTCTCCTGTGACCTTTTATCCTCCATATTGATTGGATTCCTATCCTGGCCTTAAATGTCCCTCTTTCTTTTTGCTTAGCAGTCAGTGTCATCAGCAGATAATGGAAAGTCTACTCAGACACAATGAGACAGACAGGAAGAACAGGATATGGGAGCCACAGGCTAGAGTACAGAGAAGATGTTGGCAACCAAAGGAAAAGGGAGTGTCTGGAGAGGCAGATAGGGAACGCAGCCAGAAACATTCAACTGTCTGCAGCAGTGCCTGCTGTGTTAGGCAGAACAGGGATGCCAAGCAGAGCTGAATAGGGCTGCAAGGTGGTGGCCGTGCCCTACAAATTTGGGGGGAATAGGACAGGAGGCTGCTGCCAAGGCCGGGGCAGAGGGCAATACTTTTTATTGTTGATGTTTGGGCAAGAACAGTTGAAACAAGGCTGCATTTTAGGTGTATTCAGTGTTAGTGGCTGAGAGCACAGCTCTGGAGGAGGAGTAAATCTCCAACTCCACTATCTATTGCATAACGTTGTAATTTTTTTTTTTAATGTTTTTGCCACACAACATGCAGGATCTTAGTTGCATCCCCCTGCAATGGAAGCACGGAGTCTTAAACACTGGGCCACTAGGGAAGTCCCTCCACCATGTAACTTTGAACAAGTGGCTTAATCTCTCATACCTTCAACATGAACTGTAGTATGGAATAATTATACAGAATTCATCAGATTAATGAACACAAAGTAGCCAATTGTATACTAATAGGGGCCAATATTGTTGTTATTATCTATCTAATCTAATAATAATATATATAACAACGACAATAATATATTATTGTTCAGAGAAGACAATGGCACCCCACTCCAGTACTCTTGCCTGGAAAATCCCACGGACAGAGGAGCTTAGTGGGCTGCAGTCCACTGGGTCTCGAAGAGTCGGACATGACTGAGCGATTTCACTTTCACTTTTCACTTTCATGCATTGGAGAAGGAAATGGCAACCCACTCCAGTGTTCTTGCCTGGAGAATCCCAGGGATGGGGGAGCCTGGTGGGCTGCTGTCTATGGGGTCGCACAGCATTGGACACGACGGAAGCGACTTAGCAGCAGCAGCAGCAGCATTATTGTTATCTTTGCTGTTATTTACTACTAATATGATGCTACCCATTCTGATTAGCTGACCAACAGGAAAAACCACCAGAGAAGAAAGTAAATAAATAATGGGAAAAACATGGCTTTTGGTATGCTTTTCTAATCTTCAGGATGATCCAGGAAATGAATGGAAAGAAAATTTTCTACTAACTCATTTTATCTTAGTAGCATGAAAGAAACAGCTAAATGTCCTTGAAAACTAGTCAGCCTGAAGATATGGCAATTTATTTCATATCTTTCTCCACGGAAGACATTTATCTTTGTGTTTTAATTAACTACTATAGCATTTATCCTGAATTTTATTAAGAAGTCAATTTCATTCAGAAACTTTGCTTGCTTGCTTTGCTTTGCTTCAGTCGTGTCTGATTCTTTGCAACCCTATGGACTATAGCCCACCAGACTTCTCTGTCCACGGGATTCTCCAGGCAAGAATACTGGAGTGGGTTGCCATTTCCAACTCCATGGGATCTTCCTGACTCAGGAATCGAACCCACATTTCTGTGTCTCCTACACTGGCAGGCAGGTTCTTTACCACTAGCACCACCTGGGAAGTGCTAAATCAGAAACTTTAAAGATTAAATATAATCCTAAATCACTAATAAAATATCATATACATTTCATTTGAACTTTTAACTTTATGGGCTTCCCTAATGGCTCAGATGGTAAAGAAACTGCCTGTAATGCAGGAGACCTGGGTTCAATCCCTGGGTTGGGAAGATCCCGAGGAGAAGGGAATGGCAATCCACTCCAGTATTTTTGTCTGGAGAATTCCACGGAATTATTTAATTTAACAATAAAGATAAGGAGACAAAATCTGCTTACAAAAGTTGGTTTTAACATTGAAAATATTAGAAATCCTAACCAGAATAAAGTGTAATCCATGGTAAATACTTCGACTATTTTAAAAAACTAATAAAATATTCTTTGAAAGTAATTTATTTGTGGATAGAATAAATAAAATGCTTTCAACTAGAGCACTATTTTAAAGAGAAGACTGCTTTGTAAATATATCAGGAACTCAAATTATGAAGCAACTTTAAGCACTTATAAGAAAACATTTCATGGTAAAATTACACATGCAACTCATGAGGATTTGGGGTCCATTCTATACTAAAAACTTTACACTTTCAGAGTTGCATTTGATGGTACAAATTTCATTCTTAAGAACTATTTCATTGGATTATGGAAACTTAACATGTTCCTCCAAAATTATTTTGGTTTTCACCATTCTTTCAGGCAGGCCTATTATAATTTGATTAATATACAATGTTTAAGAGATTCTGACTTAAAAAAGGCAAGATGGTATCTAAAACAAAACAGGAGTCTGGGGATTGGGTTCCTTTGCAGACATAGAATATGGGAGAGTTACGAATAATTATCTTTGGAGAGGCCCAGAAAGGGGTGGTGGGAGGGATGGATACAGTAACTCACCAACAAGGTAGGTTAACACCATAGTATAACTGGACAGTTGTCCAGAACCCCTTACTCTTTAAAGAGACAAAAGAAGAGACTTTTCTGGCTGTTCTACATAGTTGCTGGTAACCTGTGATTTGCCCACCTGCAATGAGGGAATCCAAGTTTAAAACTTGTGTCAGTCATTCAAAATTCACTACTGTGCCAGGGCCTTGTGATACCCAGCTTCCAACATGGCCTTAGTGATGGTCATCTTCTGGTGTTATGTCCTTGTGTAGTGCCATCCCATGTGGAGTTAGGAGTGGTCTGTATGATCAGTACAATAAGGCATAAGTCATGGTGTATGACTCCCAGGACTGGTTAGAAAAGGCAGCATGGCATTCCTTTGTTCTCTTGGATTACTCACTTTGAAAGGGAATAGAGCCTTCCTTAATCAAATATAACTCGTAGTGCTCAAGGATTTGCCCAAAAAAGAGAATTTTCGATTTGTGAGGGACAAATGACTTATAGGCTACTACTTTGGAGAATTTAATCTTCTCCTACATTCCTCATGTTGATTATTACCACTTCCACCCTCAAATCAGGTGCTAAGGGGTCCTTCTCCCATTTAACATTCTGCTATAAAAGTGATGATAACCTCTTCTCTTATTTTGCCTATCATATTGAAGACAGGCTGAGTAGTCTAAAATGATCTTAAAAAGAGATTTTCTTAGTGAAAACAAAAGGAAAACAGAGAAAAGTACAAAATTATTCTACCTAGTATACATATAATCTTATTAATATTTGGTCTCTCTCTATATAGAACAAATCTGTTCGTAACTTAGAAATCAGGGCTTGTTGCATGCTCCTTAACATGCCATGTTATGATCATGGAGATACAGTAGTACTGAATATTAATTCCTTACAAATATAAAACATGGACAATAGTGAACTTATGCTCAGCTGCTTAAGCCATATCCAACTCCTGTGACCTCATGGACTGTGTAGCCTGCCAGACTCCTCTGTCCATGGGATTTGCCAAGCAAGAATACTGGAGTTGGTTGCCATTTCCTACTCCAGGGGATCTTACCAACCCAAGGAATGAACCTGCGTCTCCTGCATTGCGGGCCAATTCTTTACAGTTCCCTTAAGTGATAGGCCATTTTACAGGAAATAGGGCATTAGAAATACTGCCCTAGAAAGGATGCTGTTTATAGTGTCCTGTTTAATGTGTATGAAAGATTTGAATGTTATAGGGAAAGTCGCTCATTGTGCCTGACTCTTTGCGACCCCATGGACTGTACAGTCCATGGCGTTCTCCAGGCCAGAATACTGGAGTGGGTAGCCTTCTCCAGGTGATTTTCCCAACCCAGGGATTGACCCAGCTCTCCCGCATTGCAGGCAGATCAGCAGTCTTTACCAGCTGAGCCACAAGGAAAGCCCTTGAATGTTATAAGGCTTTATAAGTTCTTTAGAAAAGAGGCAAGAGTCTCTATGTTTTAAAACTCAGGAATCTATAAAAGTTCATCAGAGTTCAGAGAATCTCTTTGACCCTATTTGCTATCCAGACCTCCCCTATGTTTAAAAGCAAAAATCTCTTAAGTATCCAGAGCTGCTTTTTCGGATAGGAAAGAAAGAATCCCCTCGCAACCCTCTCGGCTTCCCAGTAAATATACAGGCATTATTAGCTTTAAAAAACAAAGAGATTATTAAATTCCTCGCTCTTCAGAGACTTCTATTAGAGGGCCTCCTGTGATTCTTTGACGTTTGAGCCTTACTATAGCGTTATTTCCACGGTTCCCACGTTACTTTCCAGAACAGCTATCTCTTATAATCCTCAGCGTTTTTCCTTCGCTCAGGACTGACCTTGGAGCCTCAAAAAGAGTGAGACTGGAGCCGGGAAACCAACCTGCTGAACACTGTGCCACGTCCATCGGAGTGCGGCTGCAGCAGCCCGGGAGGGGACCAGAATCGGTCCCCACGCGCACTGGGACAGTCTGGGTTCTTTGTTGGATAAATACAAGAAAATGCGGCGGCGGCCAAGTGTGTTGGTGGGGGAATAGATTGAGGCGTTTATATGCATAACTGTGCGTAAGAAAGATCATTAATGAGGCGCTACAAACGCAGGACAACCCTGGGCACCGTGTCATTGGCTTTTGTGTACTTGGGAGGCGCGTGAGTGCCCTGCTCAGAGATTCCTCTTTGTGTGAAAGGGGGAAACCAGAAGCTCGCAGCTACAGCTGGGTTTTCATTTTCTTTCGAATTCGCAGGCACCCAAATACTCCCGCACCAACACGCTCCCGCACTCCCGCACCGACAATCTTCGGACTTCAGTTACTTCTCCGTCCGTCGCCGACCGAGCGAGGCGCGACAATGGGCTCGGTGCGGGCACCCGCAGCTCCCGGGGCCAGAGCCAAGGGACGGCCCGCCGCGCTCCGCAGCTGCGCGCTGAGCCCCGCCGCCCGCCCGTCAGCAGACGCGGGCACCAACCGTCGCGCGGCCCGGCCGTTGGGCGGGTGGTAATTTCTGGGAATGGGGCGGGGTCCGCGGGGCAGAAGGCCGGGCGTTCGCAGGCTCGCGGGAGGAGGAGCGCGCGGCGCGCAGGGGCGCGGGCGGGGAGGGGCGTGGCTCCGTGAGCGTCACAGGCCGGGGCGGGGCCGGGGGCGGGGCCGGCGGCGCGCTGCTGCCCGCCCGCGCCCCCGCCGTCCACTTAGTCCCGGCTTCGGAGTGGAGGTGCGGGAGGGCCGGGCCAGGAGTTTCCACCAGCCCCAGCCCTCAGTGACTGTCAGGCTGCCCGAGGGCCGAGCCGTCCCTGGAGGAGGAGGGGGGCGGGAGTCCAGAGCGCGGGGATGGGGTGACAGCCCGGGCGCGCGGGGGCCCTCGGAGAGGGGCCAGGGTGTGAGAGTGCGGCCCGGGCCGGCGGCCGCTGCAGGTGCACGCGCGGCCCCGCTGCCCCCCAGGCGTTTGGGAGCCCCTCGCGCCAGTCCCGGGCCGGGGTCGGAGTCGGGAACCGGCCGGCCGAGCAGGAAGCGGGACAAGTGGCGAGAGTCTTTACCTGAGAAGGCGGGTTTGGGGGAAGGTGGGGGGTGGGGGGTACCGGGCGGGCGAGATTCGAGACGGCCACGGAGGCATGTCGGGCGGGCCGGCGCGGGCCGAGGGCGCCGGGGCCCCGCGGGGTATAAATAGCCGGCCGGGGCTTGACAGGCGCGGCGGTGACTGGCGGTGCCGCCGCCGCGCGGGGAGGGGAGGAGCGCGCGGAGCGGGCGGGCGGGGGAGGCGGCCGCGAGTGTCCTGGTGGCGGCGGCAGGAGGCCGAGGGGGAGGAGCCGGGGCGGGGGCGGAGGGCGGGGGCCGCCGCTGCTCCCCGCGCCGGGCTCAGTGTCGCCGCCGTCGCCTCGGCGGTTGGGGGTCGGCGGGGCGGCGCGGGCGGGGGGCTCTGCGCGGGGCGGCGCGCCGCGGTTTTGTCTCCTCCTCTCCCAGTGGAGCGGCTCGGGCAGCCGGGGAGGCCCCGGCTCCCTCCGGACGCCTGGCCGGCGGCGGCGGCCAGTCCGCGGCCCTGCCGGGAGGGAAGGCGACGCGGCGGTCTTCGCGGGCGACGCGGAGAGCAGGTAAGAGCGCGGGCCGCCGGCGCTGCCGGGAGGGAGGGAGCGCGGCGGGTGCGGCGAGAAGGCTCGGCCGTCCCGGGTGCCACCGCCTCCCTCCGCGCCCCCGCCCGGCGCCTGTGTTGTTTTCTCCGGGGTTTGCCGAGGGCTTCCCGGAGGCTGCGGCGGTGACACCGGCCGGGCGCCGGGAGAGGGGGCTGAGAGCCCCGGGGCAACGGTCGGGGAGCTGGGCTCGGAGAAAGGGGAAGGCGCGCGGCGCGCGGCTGAGGGAAGAGGTTACGGACCCCGGCGGGGGGGATGGGCCGCGCGCAGCTGGCCGCGCTGTGTTTACATCGCCGCGCGAGTCACCTCTGCCGAGAAGCGGACTGCGCTGACCCGCCTCATCCCGCGGGGCGGCCAGGGCGGGGGTCCGGCCCTGGAGGAAACGCGTCCGGGGAGGGCCGGGTGCGGCGGGAGGCGGCGGCCGGCGCCGGGGCAGGGCGGCCGGCCCGGGGCGGGACCCGGAGGCTCCGGCCGCGTGGGGCGGCGTGGACGGCCGGAGACCAGTTTCCTTCGCCGTCGGGCCTCCTAGCCGCCCCGTACCTTTCCTGCCCTCTGCTGCTAGCTGGCACGGCAGGTTGTGCTAGGTCATTCTTTTATTCTCTCTCTCTCTCCATGCCGGCCCCCTGCTGCCACTTCCCCCTGTTCCCGCGGGAGTGGGGAGGCTGGGCTCTGACAGGAATCTGTTTTTTAAACAAAACAAAAACGGGCTCTGTAACACGCGCGTCCAGTGACCGCCTTCTGGATCCTCTCTTCGCGAAGCTGGCCCTCAGGGACCGTGTTCCTGGACATTGGAGGGGTGGGGGGCCGCGGGAGGAGGACGGGGAAGGCTTGGCTAGGGCTGGAGCTGACTGGCTGAGCAGGTTTGCGAGCTGGGTCGCCGAGTCCCCTCTCTTACTCTACTTGGGCATTTTTATTCCGTGTCAATAGAGGACAGAGAAGATATTCCATTACCCCAAGAGTAGTCTAGATTGAGTAGTTTTTAATATTTCTCATGTGCCAGCATCCTGGGCTCTTTTTTGTAGGCGCTAGCTAGCTACGCTGCAGAATGGCCTTTAAGTTCATAGTACTTCATGGAAGAAGAGGCGAACACTTTATTGTACAAGTATGATTTTCACCCCCTATCTTGTGTTCATCAACATTTATTTCAACCGTGTGGTTTAAATTTTAATCCGGTGATGATAGAACGGTAATCTGGTGTTTAGTAATCAGATTTGCTTTTCTTTTTAACTGTGAGTCTGTATCCTGAGGTAAATTATGCACTTTGTCCAGTGCTGTGGTCACAGAATAGTGCCAGAATGCACAGAAGGATGTCTTCTTTACCAAGATAGGACTGGATATTTGAGTTTCACAATTTCTTCTTTTATTCAGAAGTCAGAATGACTTTATATAAGGCTGGAAGCTAATTACATTTAAAGGGATTTAGGAATAAGGTTTAAATATGATGTAATATTTTACAAAGTGAGTTTATATGAATATTACTGAGATATCTTCTAAAAATATGAAGTAGAAAATTCATATATTTGGGCATTTGAAAATGGACAATTTAATGTCAGTTTTTTTTAAAACTTAGTGACTGAACTAATTGCTTTGATCATTACTTTTCATTTCAGACATACATACTCATTTACAAAATAATCACAGTAGGTTGGAAAGAATTTGTAACTTTGATTTTTCTATCCTAAGTAGATAGATTTGGAACTGTGGCTGTGGTAGGCCCTTATCAGTGTTGATGGCTTTACCTGCTCACAGATTGTACACCAAGGTTTATTGTCGTTAATGATAATAACAGCTTTATTGAGATATAATTAACCTACCATTCTATTCACCAATTTAAAGTGTACAGTTCAGTGGCTTTTAATATATTCACAGAGTTGTGAAGCTATCACCATAATCAATTTTAAAACATTTTTATTATCCCCTGAAAGGAACCTCACACCCATCAACTGTTACTCTCCATTTTCCTCCAAAACCCTCAACCTTAGGTGAGAACTAATTACTTTCTGTCTCTATTCTGGACAAATTGCATAAATGCAGTCTTACAATGTGTGATCTTTCATACATGCTTTTTTTGACTTAGCATAATATTTTCGAAGTTCATTCATGTTGTAGCATGTATCATTATTTCATTTCATTTTTATTGCTGAGTAATATTCCATTGTATGGATGGATATACCACATATTATTTATTCATTGATTAGTTGATGAACATTAGAGTTTCTACTTTTTAGCTATTACAAGTAATGCTGCTATGTACATTTTTGTACAAGTTTTTGTGTGGATATGTTTTTATTTCTCCTGAGTATATACAGTTTTTTAAAAAATTAGTTTTTTGAGTTATTTAATACCCCAAATTAATTCTGGATGCAAAATTTAATAATTTGTTAGTAAATGTATTGAATTGTTAAATTATCACCACAAGCCAATTTTAGAATATTTTATCACTTCTAAAAATTCTTTCTAGTCATTTTGCAGTTAACCCTTATTCTCACTCCTGGCCACAGACAACTACTGATCTTTGTTTTATTTCTATAGATTATCCTTTTCTGGATATTTCATGTAAATGGGAACATAGAATATGTAGTCTTTTTCATCTGGCGTCTTAACATAATGTTTTGAGGATTCATCCGTATTGTAGCATGCATCAATATTTTGTTCTTTTTTATTGCTGAATAGTATTTTGATGTATGGATATACCATGTTTTGTTTATCTGTTGACCAGTTGATGGGCATTTGGATTATTTCCAGTTTTTGACTGTTCCAAATAATGAAGCTTGCAAGTTTAAGTCTTTAGTGTGGACTTATGGTTTCATTCTCTTGGATAGATGCCTAGGAATAGAATTTCTGGGTCATCTAACTTTTTGAGAAACTGCCAAACTGTTTTTTGAAAGTGGCCTTACATTTTATATTCCTATCAGCAGTGTACAAGAGTGACAATTTTTTCACACCTTTGCCAACACTTGTTATTGTCCTTTTTGTTATAGCCATTGTACTATGAAATGTTTAACTCTTTGTGATTTTAAATAGCATTTTTCCTAAAGATGCAAGGTGTTAAGCATTTTTTCATATGGAATTCATGTATCCATTTAGGTGGAAAAAACCATTCAGATCTTTTGCTCATTGTTACATTATTATTGACTTGAAAGAGTGTTTAATGCATTCTGGATGCAAGTCCTTTCTTAGATACATGATTTACAAATACTTTCTCCCCTTCTGGTGGCTTCTCTCTCTCTTTTTTTAAATTGGAGTGTTTTGAAGAACCAAAGTTTTTATTTTGGTGGACCTTAATTTCCCAATTTTTCTTTTATAAATCATACTTTTGTTTTAAGAATTCTACCTCATCCAAGAGCTTAAGGATTTCTTTTTTGTTTTCTTCTAGATATTTTATAGGTTTTGCTCTTAGACTGATGATCTATTTTGAGTTAATTTTTGAGTATGGTGCGAAATAAGTGTCTAAATTCACCTGTTGTATATGGGAAGATCCCCTGGAGGAGGAAATGGCAACCCACTCCAGTATTCTTGCCTGGGGAATCCCATGGACCAGAGGAATCTGGTGGGCTATGGTCCATAGGGTCACAAAGAATTGGACATGACTGAAGTGATGTAGCACACACATAATGGGTTGTCTTAACACCATTCGCTGGAAAGATTGTCATTTCTCCATTACTAGTAAAGATTTAATTCTGGACTTGCAATTCTGTTTCATTATCTGTATGTCTGTCCTTGTGCTAGTACCACTCTGTCTCTATTGCTGTCCTTTATGGTAATATATGAAATCAAGCGGTGTAAATACTTAAATTTTGTTATTTTTTAAAAATTGTGCCTAGTCTGGGTTACATATAAAATTTTAAGAATTGGCTTGTCATTGCAAAAAAATGCTTTGGAATTTTGATGGGGAATGCATTGAATCTGTAGATCAGATTGGGATGAATTGCTGCCTTATAATACTCAGTTTTTTAATACAAGAACATGTAATTTTCTTTTTATTTATTGATCTTTAATTTTTCTAAATGATATTTTAAAATCTTCAGTGTACAAATCTTTTACTTAAATTTAAAAGAAAATTGATTGTGGTAAGAACACTTAACCTGAGATCTACCCTCTTGGCTTTAAAAAATTTTATTTGTTTATTTATTTTTGGCTATGCTGGATTTTTGTTCTTGCTTGGACTTTTCTCCAGTTGAAGCGAGTGGGGCCTACTCTCTGGTTACAGTGCTCGGACTCCCTACTCTCTGGTTACAGTGCTCGGACTCCCTACTGCCGTGGCCTTGCTCGTTGCTGAGGCACAAGGTGTAGGAAGCACGGGGTTCAGTAATTTTGGTTCCTGGGCTTTAGAGCACGGGCTCAATAGTTGTGGGCCATGGACTTAGTTGATCTGCAGCATAGTGGAATCTTCCTGGACCAGGGATCTTGTGTTTATGGGCCAGGGTGTCTTCTGAATTGGCAGGTGGATTCTTGAACACTGAACCACCAGAGAATCTTCTCTTAATTTTTTAAGAATACAGTACACTGTTGCTAACTGACAAAATGTTGTGTAGCAGATTTCCTTATTTGGTAGAGGGTTCCTTTTTAATTCTATTTTATTCAGAGTTTTTTTTATCAGATTTTTCTGAAGTTTATCAAATGTGTTTTCTGCATCTCTTAACATGATGTATTGTTGTAGTTGCTCAAGCTGATCCTGGTTTTAGTACTGAAACTCCTGCTTCTTGGGAAACTCTTAGCCCCAGACAAAAACCGAATGGTTGGTCACTTTAATGTCTGAGATGATCATGTGGTTTCTGTCCTTTATTCCATTAAGAGAGTTTTTTTTTTTAATTTATTTTTATTTATTTATTTGGCTGTGTTGGGTCTTAGTTGGGGCGTGTGGGGTCTAGTTCCCTGACCACGGATCAAACCTGGCTCCCCTGCATTGGGAGCTCAGAGTCTTAGCCACTGGACCACCAGGGAAGTCCCCAGTATAGTTTTATATTAACTGATTTTTAACAGTTAAACCAGCCTTGTATTCCTGGGGTAAATCCCACTTGATCATGATATATAATTCTTATTATATGCTGCTGGATTTAGTTTGCTAATGTTTATTGAACGTTTTTATGTCTGTACTTATGGAAGATACAGGTCTGAAGTTTTCTTGTGATCTCTTTGGATTTTGTAATGTAATAATATGTTTTAATCCCAGAATAAATTGAGACTTGTTTCCTCTTCTGTTTCCTATGAGTTTGTGAAGGATTGGTGGTATTACCTCCTTAAATATATTCATAGAATTCATCAATGAAATATCCTGGGCCTAGATTCTCCTTTTTGGAAAATCTCTAACTCAGTTTCTTCACTGGACCTATTCAGATTTTTTTTTTGCCAAGTTTTGTGTTACTAGTTTTGATAATTGTGTTTCTAGGGATATGTCTATTTTATCTAAGCTATTTACTATTTTTGGCATGCACTTTGTAATAGTCCTATATATGCTTTTAATTTTGCAAGCATAGGCAATGATGTCTTTGTTTCATTTCTAATTTTGGTAGCATGTTTCTTCTTTTTTACTTAGTCATTTCAGGAAAAGTTTTGTCAGTTTCGTTTTCAAAGGAAAAAGTTTTTCTGTTTTCTACTTCACTGATTTCCATTTTAATCTTTATAATTTCATCCCTTCTGTTTGCTTAGTATTTAGTTTGCTTTTCTTTTTCTTGTTTCTTAAGGTAGAAGCTTAGGTTATTGATCTGAGATCTTCTTTTCTAATATAGGCATATAAAACTATACATTTCCTTCCAAACACTCTTAGAGACCATATGTTTTTATATGTTCTGCTTTTTAAAATCTTAGTTCACACCTTCTCATTTCCTTTGTGATTTCTTCTTTGACCTATGGTTATTTAGAAATATATTATTTAATTTTCAGTTATTTGGGGATTCCCTAAATTTCATTGTTGTTAATTTCTAGTTTAATTCCCCTGTAGTAAGAGAACATACTTTGTATTTTTTCTCATTTTACATTTATTGAAACATCCTTATGGACATAGTAGGTAATCTATTCTGAAGGATGTTCTATGTGCACTAGAAAAGTATTCTGCTATTGTTGGGTGGAATGTTTTATAGGTATCAGGTCAACTTGGTTCTTTGTTGTGATTTTTCTGTCTAGCTTTTCTATGTATTATTGAGAATGAGATATTAAAATCTATTATTATTGAAGTATCTGTTCTTCCTTTCAGTTCTGTCAATTTTTGCTTTATATTTTTGAGACTGGTGTTAGCTATGATATATGGATATAATAATACACATACATACATTTTATGGAAGTATTTTATCTGGTGTTAGTGTGGCTACTCCAACTCTCTTATGTTTACTCTTTGCATTGCATATCTTTTTCTGTCTTTTTACTTTTAACTTATTTGTTTTGAATCTAAAGTATATTTTACAGACAGCATATAGTTAAAATGCTTATCTTAAAAAATTAAAGTGACCACTTCTGCCTTTTGATTGGAGAATTCATAATCTGTTCACATTTAATGTTGTCATTGATAGTCAGACTTATGCAGTTCTGCTAGTTATTTTTCATATGTCTTATTTCTTTTTTATTTCTTTCTTTGGCCTCTACTGCCTATTTTGGAGTTAATAGTTATTTTCCAGGCTATCATTTTAATTCCCTTGTTAGTTTTTTTACCCGGATTTTTAAAAGTTATTTTCTTAGGTTGCTTTGTATATCTTAATTTATCAGTTTGCTTCAGAATTGACTGATTTAATATAGTAAAATATAAAAACTTTGCTCTGTTTTTTTCCCTGTCCTATCAGTATTGTCATACATATTAAATTTTTATGTTTTAGGAGCCCAACAATACAATTTTACAGTATTTTAATGTAACTATATGTTTTTAAAAATAGTTAAGAGAAGAAAACATATTTAAATAGTTTTTAAAATATTTATCACATATTTACTGTTTACATGTTCTTTATTTCTTTTTATGTATTGATTTATGGGCTGATTATTTCCTTTCAAGCCCTTTTGTATTTTTTGTAAGGAAAGTTTGTTACCAATGAATCATCTCAGTCTTTGTTTCTTGGGCTTGTTTTTATTTTGCCTTTATTTTTGAAGAGTACTTTTACTGGATATAGAATTCTTTGCTGCATTTTTTTTTTCCTTTTAGCATCTTGGATATGTCATCTTCTGCTTTCTGGCCTCCATTGTTTCTGATGAGTAGTTTTTCTTTTTGTGCTTTCAAGATTTTCTGTCCTTAGTCAACAGTTTTAAAGTGGTATGTCTGGGTGTGGATCTTTTTGTGTAATCCTCTTTTGGATTCAGTAAACTTAAATGTAGTGGTTAACATTTTTAAACCATTTGGTAAGTTTTATCTATAATTTCTTCACATATTTTTTCTATTCTTTCTTCTCTCTCCTTTTTTCTAGGACTCTCATTACGTGTATGTTGGCATGTCTCATGGTATTCTTAAATCTCTGAGGATCTGTTCATTTAAAATTTTTAAAAATTATTTTCTCTTCTTCATAATTGGTGGGCTTCCCTGGTGGCTTACATGGTAAAGAATCTGCCTGCAAGGCGGGAGACCTGGGTTTGATCCCTGGGTTGGGAATATCCCCTGGAGGAGGACATGGCAACCCACTCCAGTATTCTTGCCTATAGAATCCCTATGGACAGGGGGGCCTGGTAGGCTACAGTTAGTGGGGTTGCAAAGAGTTGGACACCACTGAGCGACTTTCACACACATTGATATAGCTTCAAGTGCATTGGCTGTTTCTTCTGTCATCTCCAATCCTCTTTTGAACTCTGCTAGTGAATTTTAAATTTTGATTCTTTCTCTTTTTTTCCCCCTCCACCAAGTGGCTTTTGGGATCTTAGTTCCCCCACCAGAGATTGAATCCGAGCCCTTGGCAGTGAAAGCTTTGTGTCCTAACTGCTGGATATCCAGGGAATTTTCCCAAATTTTGGTTCTTAATATTTTTCAACTCTAGAATTGTTAATACTTTTTAACCCCAGGATTTCCATTTATTATTTTTTTGAAAAATAATATCTGTATGTTTACTGAGATTGCCTATTTTATGAGTGATAGTTGTCTACTTTAATTTTTTTTCAACCTGGTTTTTTTGTTAGGAGATGAAATTAAATTTTAGGTAGAAGATATCTAAGCTATGTTAAATATTAAAATGAAGTTTGTTTTATTTCTAAATTATGTTCAATATTTTAATCTGTATTTCATGATATAGACAAAAGTAGATTACTCATAAATGCTAAATTTCATCTGATAGTTTCTTTTTAAACATAATTAACAATTTACTTACAATACTATTGTTTATTGATAAGTAGGATCAGTGTACAAATTGAAAGATATGTTATTAATTCTGAAACCTTAGTTCATTCTCTGAGTGGCTTATATAATATAAAGTCTACATGTTTATTTGTATTTCTTGCTGCTTAATTCTCACAGTAGGTGCTAATGGGTAGAAAAAAGCAGAAGAAGCCTAAGAGAGCAATATAATGTGTAAGAATGGTTATAGAATATCAAAATCTTTATATGAGCCTGCACATTTAGTAGTATGATATTTATTCATTTTATTTCCTTGAGAGATTATAGTAAATAAGATAAATGTAGTACTTGTTTTCATGGAACTTTGTATTTTGTTAGAAGAGATACAATGTTAAACATATTAACAAGATAATTTTAGAGAACGATAAATGTAATGAACAAGTAAAATAGGGTGAGTGAAATTCACTCACATGTGTCCGACTCTTTGCTACCCTATGGACTATGCAGTCCGTGGAATTCTCCAGGCCAGAATACTGGAGTGGGTAACCTTTCCATCCTCCAGGGGATCTTCCCAACCCAGGGATTGAACCCAGGTCTCCCGAATTGCAGGTGGATTCTTTACTAGCTGAGCCACAAGGGAAGCCCAAAATAGGGTAATGTGGTGTCAAATAGAGAATGATGAGGCAGCTACATGAAAATGTGACATAATTTTGATGGGAGGGGAGCCATGAAGAAAATGTCTCTCTATTTGAAGTGAGATCTGAATGGTGGGTGAGGAGGATTCAGTCTGTTCATGATCTGGCAGAGCTTTGTAGCCTAGAGAATAGGAGGTGCAGAATAAGCTTGGAGTGTCACAGGAGCAGGGCCAGTGTGGCTGGAGCTCAGCAAGCAGTGAAAGAGAAATTAAGGGGTGGATGAGATCAGAAAGGTGGGGTGGGCTTCCGCTGGGTTATCTTTATAAAGACCATGTTAGAGTGTAGATTTTTTTCTAAATGTGGTGGGAAAACAGTGGAAAAATATTTCAGTAACTACATTTTTAACTCAGGAGTTAATTATAGCCTGAAGCTCCAGTACTTTGGCCAACTGATGCAAAGAGCCGACTCATTAGAAAAGACCCTGGTGCTGGGAAAGATTGAAGGCAGGAGGAGAAGGGGATGACAGAGGATGAGATGGTTAGATGTCATCACTGACTCGATGGACTTGAGTTTGAGCCAGGTCCGGGAGTTGGTGATGGACAGGGAAGCCTGGCATGCTGCAGTCCATGGGTTGCAAAGAATTGGACACAACTGAACAACTGAATTGAACTGATATACTTTTATTCTTTTTAGCAACTTCTGAGTATGAGTAAATTTCTGGAGGGTTTTCTATAAATGATTTTAGCTTTATGAAGGATAGAAGGGAAAGTAACTTTTCCCGTTTCTCCCTTGAAATATACTGAGAAATACAACCAAAAAATCAATATCTGTAGAACTTTGAATTTGTAGTACAGTTGTAGCAGTGGCAAAGATTCTTGCCTAGAGATTAGAGTTCAGGTGCAATGAAGAAGATGACATTTAGTCCTTCAAGTTAAAATAAGCATGAATTTGTTCATAAGTAGTTCAGGCCTCAAAGTGAGAGGCAGGTGCATTTTTCTCCCTAGCTACTTCTGCAGGGCCCGTTTTATTTAATACTTTGAGAAAGTTTGTATTTTGGTTCCAGGTATAATACATATGGGCAACTCTTAATTTTAAGATCGAAAGCCTATACCTGAAAAGCTTTGTTTGTTACTAATACAGAGTTGCAGCCCAACGCTTCTTTCTAAAAGAAAAAACAAAAGAAGAGAGCAGAGAAAGAACTTCTCATGCTGTCAGTTTCTCCCTGAGGCCTGCAGGACTTAATATGAGAGGATTTGTGAGTTAAGTAATTAATTCCCTCCTTGAACCACTCCCCCTTTTTTGGGAGGGGAAAGGGAGAAATGTATGCTTATATAGATAAGATATATGTAATTCCCGTTTGGCATATTTGAACCTTTTAATTAGCCTATGTTATGAACCAATAAGGAAGTAGGTAGAGAAATCTCCCAGGGTGTGGTGGGAGAGGTTCTATGTGATTCTTTCACAGTTTTAATGTTAAAGACACTTATATAGTCATGAGGCAGAAAAACTTAAAGAGCATAGACTCTGGATCCAGACTGCTTAGGTTGAAATTCTGACTCTCCATTTCTTTGTTGTTTGACCTTGAGTAAGTTCCTTTTGAAAAAAAAAATCTCCTGGTGCTTCAGTTTCCCCAGATGTAAAATGGGGAGTTATGCTTGTTTTGTAGGATTGTGTAGATTTACTGGATGAATACATACAGCAAGTTTAGAATAATGCTGGCATGGAGTAAGTGCCCTATAAATGTTAACTACTATTATCCCTTCATTGTTTGGAAGAAGAAAAAATACTCTTAAGCTAGGCTGGTTATTGGCTTTCCTCTAGGATAAATTCACACTAATGAATTCATATCCTGTTGAATCAGAATATTAAAAAAGGTTGTTGTAAAGAACAGTTCTTTGCTTCTTTTTAAATCAAAAAAGTGAAGAAGTTGGCAGAGGCTTTAGAATGATCTATACTAGGTTCTCTCCTTCAAAAAGAAAAATTTTCCCCATTTGCTTTGCTGAATAGAGCCTCAGTAGATTGGAGGTTTCTTCATGACTGGGAATCTGCCATACATTCAGATCACCGCTGGCTTCAGTTTCCCATAAAGCAGTTGCTTGACTACCTTAATCCAGTAGAAACAAGTCTTTTAAATATCTCCTTTTGGATGTGCAAGAGCTAGAGTGTCCAGGCTTAAGACTTTTTAAACATCTGCCCAGTGGTCATGGGATAAGCCAATGACCTTTTTTTCTTAAATTTTGCTGTGCCAGGTCTTAGTTGCAGCACACGGGCAGGATCTTCGATCTTCATTGTGGTGTGTAGGATCTTGTTCCCTGACCAGGGATCCAACCCTAGCCCCTGGTTTGAGAGCATGGACCCAAACCCACTGGACCACCAGGAAAGTCCCAAGCCAGTGACTTTTGATGGTTACTTTTTCCCTAACCAAATGTCCAAGTACATATTCTTTTATCTGGCTCTTGCTTGATTTGGAAATGTCCTTATTCATAGATTATACATGGCTGAAGATTTATTTCCACCATTATAATATTTCTTACAGATAGTTTGTGGGGTAAGTATAGAAATAAATATTCATTTAAGTTTAGGGTTACTGATTAATGATCAAACCTTTGGGGACTTCCCTAGCAGTCCAGTACTTAAGGCTCCACCCTTCTACTGCTGGAGGCTCAGGTTCCATGTATCCCTCTTGGTGCAGCAGGAAAAAAAAAAAAATCAGACCTTTGTTGCTTATCTGTATCCTCAAGATAGGTTGGATTCTAAGAAGTGCTTAATGTGATCAGTTCTTCCCTTATTACTGCCCTGGAATTTAAGCATATGTGAAGTGGTAATAGAGATTAGGAGGATAAAAATATTGAAGGAGTATAGCTAGGCAGCAGTATCAATTTTAGCTCCAATGGTAACTGTGGGCAGCCAAGTCAGGTTGGTTTTTGTCTTGCTGTTTCTTTGTTCATCAGTTCTTTAAATAACTCTAATATTTGATTATTTGGAGTATTTTTAGATGATGATTCCCTCCTAGATTTTCACCATCCTAAAATAAATTGAACAAACCAACATTTGTTAGATTATGCCCAGAAACCTGGCCATTGCAGTTCTTTGGTCGATGAAGCAACCAACTGAAACATGCCTGGCAAGAAAAACATCAAAATACCTTAAACAGAACTTGGATGATGTCACAAATTATCTAAGTTCACTTCTTGCCTGTGTGTGATTCTGTGTCTTTTTCTGTGTGTCAAAACTCAGGGCCATGAGTAAACGTGGATTTTAAGATACGGTTATCCATGGTAAGGGACTCTTGAAATACAGAATTGTTTTTATGCTTGGCAAGTTATCTTACTTGATTTTCCAGTTAGCCTCTTCAATCTATTTCTTCTTTTATAAAATTAGCTCTAAGATCTCTTCCAATAATTTAATGCAGTTTCTTTTATCTTGTCAATTTCTGACATCCAATTTATAATATCTAGATGACTCACCTTTCCCTAAAGTAAGTCTGATGACAATGACCTCTTGCTTCCCAAATTTCCAACCCTGACATACGGGCCCAAATATTTTGTAAACTATATACTTCTTACACTTAGTTCCATTTTCAGAAGGGGATTCTTCTTTCTTTAAAAGATTAATTAGTTTACTTTTTATCCCTTTAAAATGTTGTACTGATTTTTGTCTTAACAAATAACACTGAACATCTCAGTTTGGCATGAAGAGCAGTTAGGTTTTAGGGATAATCATCTATTCTGTTACTTATTCTTTATTCTTTATTCTGTTACTTATTCTTTATTCTTTATTCTTAATATGAAGCTTTGGCAATATGATACAACTCTGATTAATGCTGTCAAAGAAATAATAATAAGGTCACATTCATTCAGTATTCATAGTGTGCCAGGTACTTTATATAAAGGCTTAAAAGAACTAAACACATTGACTTCCTAGAATTGTTTCACTGTCTTTTTATGGATGAAGATACTGAAATTTAACGAGATAAAACAACTGTCCAAGGTAACATAGAGGTGAGGCCAACAGTCTACAAATTCTTGTTGAGTACCTACTGTATTGTGGGAATACAGTGGCCAACAGGCTCTTAAGTTGCACATGCTCTTAAACATAAAGAATTCTGTTTAAATAGTCATCATTAATAGAGGGATAATTATTCCTATTTCATATGTTTATTATAAGAATGAGAAGACAATGCATAAAAATACATGATTTAGTAACAAGAAATAAAAAAATAGGTATTGTTACTATTGAGGCTGTCATTATATTAGCATTATAAACTACGTATATAATTCCCATCAGACTTGGTAGATAATTTAAAAAATAGAACAGTGAAATATGAATCAAAACTATTTTAGGAATTGAGTTCCAAATTTAAAAGGATTAATTTTACCAGTAAAATGGCTAAGAACAGTTAAGGTTTTTTTGGGGGGGAACTAGTTATGAGTTAAACTGTACATAAGTTTACATTATTAAGCTGCAGCTTTTCTTAGTATGATGATAATGTTAAGTATAAGAATGTCTCTTTAATAGGTTAAATTCAAATTTGTAGCATTGTCTTCTCCTTTTAAAGCCTAGTTTATTGAAGTTTAATTACATGTAGTGAAATTCATCCTTACATTTCCATGATTTTGTCAAATTCAATTTGTATCATTATGCAGTCATCACCACAGTCAAGATGTGAACAGTGCTATCACCCCCAAAAGTTCCTTGTGCCCTTTAAGATCAACTCCTTCCCACTGATGTGTTTTCTGTTCCTATAGGACCTTTTCTTGAGTGTCATATAAATGGAATTGCCCTTCCTCTTACTGATCTGTTAGTCTGTTTAGATATAGTTGCTGCACTAGCAGGTAAGATAACCGTGACCCTCTATGCTGCTACAGCTTTCTTACAAATTAGGAATTGTGTTAAGAAGCAACTAAATCAGAAAAAATTGACACAGCCCGTTGGAAAATTGGAAAAGAAGTCTGTCAATGGTTTAGTATTAATAAATGTTATTTAGTTTACCCAACATATTTAAAAGGAATCAATTCATGTGAATGGATTTCACATTTTAGATGTTGTCATTATTATTTAGTTGCTCAGTTGTGTCTGACTCTGTGCCCCATGGACTGCAGCATGGCAGGCTTCCCTGTCCTTCACCATTTCCTGGAGTTTGCTCAGACTCATATCCATTGAGTCACTGATGCCATCCAACCATCTTATCCTTTGTCATTCCCTTCTCCTACACTGTAGATTGGGAAACTAATAAAATCCGTTTTAAACCTCTCCTTAGACCAACCTTAGTTGTACCAAATTCAGTTCGTTTGCTCAGTTCTGTCCGACTCTCTCTTTGTGACCCCATGGATTGCAGCTCACCAGGCCTCCCTGTCCATCACCAACTCCTGGAGCTTACTCAAACTCATGTCCATTGAGTCAGTGATGCCATCCAACCATCTCATCCTCTCTCGTCCCCTTCTCCTCCTGCCTTCAATCTTTCCCAGCATCAGGGTCTTTTCAAATGAGTCAGTTCTTTGCATCAGGTGACCAAATATTGGAGCTTTAGCTTCAGCATCAGTCCTTCCAATGAATATTCAGGACTGACTTCCTTTATGATTGACTACTTTGATCTCCTTGCAGTCCTAGGGACTCTCAAGAGTCTTTTCCAACACCACAGTCAAAACCATCAATTCTTTGGCGCTCAGCTTACTTCACCGTCCAGCTCTCACATCCATACGTGACTACTGGAAAAACCATAGCTTTGACTAGACGGACCTTTGTTGGCAAAGTAATGTCTCTGCTTTTTAATGAGCTGTCTAGGTTGGTCATAGCTTTTCTTCCAAAGAGCAAGCGTCTTTTAATTTCATGGCTGCAGTCACCATCTGCAGTGATTTTGGAACCCCCCAAAATAAAGTCTGTCATTGTTTCCATTGTTTCCCCATCTATTTGCCATGAAGTAATGGGACCAGATGCCATAATCTTAAGTTTTTTGAATGTTGAGTTTTAAGCCAGCTTTCTCATTCTCCTCTTTCACTTCCATCAAGAGGCTCTTCAGTGGTGTCATCTGCATATCTGAGATTATTGATATTTTTCCTGGCAATCTTGATTCCAGCTTGTGCTTCGTCAGCTTGTACACAGTTAGATAAATCATCCGTGATTCATGACACAGAATAATTTACCCAGTCGTTGTTTATCGTGATCACACATGAATCCATCATTCAGGTGAGAACTAGAACTTTTTTTTTCTTTTTGGTCACACTGGAGTGGGTAGCTGTTCGCTTTTCCAAGGGATGTTCCCAACCCTGAGATCAAACCTTCCAGGAGGGATCTTAGGTCCCTGACCAGAAATTGAATTTGAGCCCCAGTAGTGAATGCCAAATCCTAACCACTGGGACTGCCAGGGAATTCTTGAGAACTAGAACCTTGACAAGAATTTACATCACATTTATCTGTGTGTGCCTTAATATATTTAAAAATCTTTAATAGATTTTGGTTGTGTATATTTCTTATTAATTAGTAGGAGTTCTCCTCCCGCCCCCCCCTTTTTGGAGGGGGTCTAGTCTCTTTCAGTTTTGTTTTTGGATTCGTTGTTAAGAATTTTTTAAAAAATTGGTGTAGTCATGTTTAGTAATTCTTTGTTTCTTGCTTTCCATGTATTTAGTAATTTTTCCTTAACTGTGAATTCATGAATATAGTCTCTGTTTCCTTCTAACTTGAAAAAAATTGTGTATTTAGGTCTTTAGTACACCTGGAATTTATTTTGTAAGTGGTGAGAGGTGATAATTCAGTTTTTGTCTTGTATGGATAATCACTTGTCCCAGCATTATTTAATAGTCTTTTTTTTTCCCCATTGATTTTAACACTGCCTCTTTCTACATTGTTTCCAATATGCATGTGTCTTTTTCTGACCTCTGTATTCTGTTACATTGTTACATTTGGTCATGTCTATACCACTACTTATTATCTGATGACTAGACTAGAGTAGGTAGGACAGTTCTTTTCCAGGGCCATTGTTCACTTTTGCCAGTTTCTCTTGGGTATACTTTTCCTCCCCTCTTAACTGTCTTTGTCAAGTTTTTTGTGAAACCCTCTTGGGATTTTTGCCTGGAAATATATTGAATTTTTTGGGCTTCCCTGGTAGCTCAGCTGGTAAAGAATCCGCCTGCAATGCAGGAGATCCTGGTTTGATTCGTGGGTTGGGAAGATCCACTGGAAGGAATAGACTAACCACTCCAGTATTCTTGGGCTACCCTGGTGGCTCAGATGGTAAAGAATCCACCTGCAGTGCAGGAAACCTGGGTTTGACGTCTCGGTTGGGAAGATCCCCTGGAGAAGGGAACAGCTACCCACTGCAGTATTGTGGCCTGGAGAATTCCATGGAGCATAATAGTCCGTGGGGTCGCAGAGAGTCAGACACAACTGAGTGACTTTTACATACTGAATTTATTAGATGAATTTGTTGAGCATTGGTATCTTTAAGATATTGAGCTTACCTATCCAAGACTGCCAGGAAATTCCCAAGACTTCTTTAATCTCTTTAAACAGCTATATTTATTTTCTCCATAGAGGTCTTTGTTAAATTGAGTCTTAGAAATCTTTGTGTAGCTTGTGAGATTTTAGTTCCTGGACCAGAGATTGAACCCAGGATGTGGCAGTGAAAATGCTGATTCCTAACTGCTGAAATTCCATAACTGCCAGTGAATTCCTAAGTCTTAGGTATCTTATATTTTTGTAGTTATTGTAAATTATATCCTTTTTAAAAATTACATTCGCTGTTTGTTGCTGGAATATAGAAAAGACATTTGGGTTTTATATATTGATCTATATGCACACAAATCTCAAGCCCTCTTCTAATATCCAAAGGTTCTTTTGGATTTTGTACAGTATGTAGAGAGTTTTATTATTTATAAACAATGATAGCTTCATTTCCTCCTTTCCATTTCTTAAGCCTTTTAATTTTTCTTATCAGACTCTCCTGGTCAGGATTGCTAGTATGGTTTTGAATTGAAGTGGCAATTGTAGATATATTTGTTCTGTTCCCAGTATCAGGGGAAAGTTTTAAATATTTTGCCATTGAGTCTTGGCAGCTTTTTTCTTTTAATTATAAAATTTTATCAAGTAATTTTTATTGTATCTACCAAGATGATGTATTAATTATTACTGTGTAACAGGTTACCTGCAACACGTGTTGATGGGGATGTGGAGAAATTAGAACCTTCATGCATACTGATAAGAATGTGAAATGATGTCGTTTGGCATTTTCTCAAAGTGTTAAGCATAAAGTTACTATGTGTTCCAGCAATTCCACTCCTGGGTTATATACCAAGAGAAAAGAAAACATGTCTACACAAAAACTTGTACATGAATTTTTATAGCAGCATTATCTTATAATAGTTTAAAAGTGGAAACAATTTTGTACCGATTGATGAATGGATAGATAAAATGTGATATATCTATGCAATGGAATCTTATTCAGTAATAAAAGAATTGAAATACTAATACATGTTATACACAGATGAATACTGAAAGCGTAGTAAGTGAAAAAGTCAGTCACAAAAGTTCACATATTTGAAATTCTATTTGTGTGAAATGGCCAGAAAAAGCAAATCTCTAGAGATAAAAGTAGATTAGCCTTGCCAAGGACTAGGGGTTGGGGAAGGATGGGGAGGAACTGCTAATGAACATGAGGTTTTTTTTGAGAGGGAGTGTTGAAGATGTTCTAAAATTAGATTGTGGTAATAATTGTACCACTTCATTAATGTACTATAAACTTTTGAGTTATATGCTGTAAGTTGGTGAACTGTATGATATGTAGGTGTTAGTGTTAGTCACTCAGTCATGTCTTACTCTTTGCAACCCCGTGGACTGTAACCCACCAGGCTCCTCTGTCCATAGAATTCTCTAGGCAAGAATACTGGAGTGGATAGCCATTCCCTTTTCCAGGAGATCTTCCTGACCCAGGGATTGAACCTGAGTCTCCTGCATTGCAGGCAGATTCTTTACCCTCTGAGCCATCTGAAAGCCCATGATATGTGAATTATATCTCAATAAAACTGTTTGAAAAGGTAAGTACATACGTAATTTTGTTAGATATTGCCAAATTCCCCTCCCACAGTTTGCCAGTTTGCATTCCCATACATCTACAATGTATAAATGTACAGTTTTTCCAACAGATTATTGTTATACTTTTTAATTTTTACCAATCTGATAGATGAGAGAAATGGTATTTCAATTTTTAAAAATTTTTAAATGTGAGCATTATTCTGTGAGTGAATTTGAATATCTTTTCTTATGTTTAAGGGCTGTTTTTATATCAAGTTTTGTGAATTGTGTGTTTTTCATATTTCTCTCTCTTTTTTTTGGATCCTTTATTCTCAATAGTTGTTGTTCAGTCATTAAGTCATATCTAACTCTTTTTGACCCCATGGACTGCAGCACGCCAGGCTTCCTTGTCCTTCACTGTCTCCTGGAGTTTGTTCAAACTCATGTCCATGGAGTTGGTGATGCCATTCAATCATTCGTCCTCTGTCGTCCCCTTCTTCTCTTGCCCTCAGTTTTTCCCAGCATCAGGGACTTTTCCAGTGAGTCAGCTTTTTGCATCTGGTAGCCAAATTATTGGAGCTTCAGCTTTAGCATCAGTCATTCCAGTGAATATTCAGGGTTGATTTCCTTTAGGATTGACTGGTTTGATCTTGCCGTCCAAGGGACTTTCAATAGTCCATCAGCACCACAGTTTGAAAGCATCAATTTTTTAATGCTCAGCCTTCTTTATATGATCCAGCTCTCACATACATACATGACTACTGGAAAAACCATAGCTTTGACTATATGGACCCTTGTTGGCAAACTAATGTCTCTTGCTTTTTAATATGCTCTCTAGATATGTCAGTTTTTCTTCCAAGAACTAAGCTTTTAATTTCATGAAAGCAGTTACTGTCCGCAGTGATTTGGAGCCAAGAAAAATAGTCTGTCACTGTTTCCATATTTTTCCCATCTATTTGCCGTGAAGTGATGGGACCAAATGCCATGGTCTTAGTTTTTTGAATGTTGAATTTTAAGCCAGCCTTTTCATTCTCCTCGTTCATCCTCATCAAGAGGCTCTTGAGTTCCTCTTTGCTTTCTGCTATTAGATTGGTATCACCTGCATATCTGAAAAAGTGAAAGTGAAAGTTGCTCAGTTGTATCTCTTTGCAACTCCATTGACTGTACAGTCCATGGAATTCTCCAGGCCAGAATACTGAAGTGGGTAGCCTTTCCCTTCTCCAGGGGATCTTCCCAACCTAGGGATCGAACCCAGGTCTCCTCTATTGTAGGCAGATGCATATCTGAGGTTGTTGATTAAAAAATTCTCTCTTTAAGTAGTCTTTTGTAATATAGTATCCTATTTCCAATATCATAGATTGAATTTTCCTTGTTTTTGTACTTTATATAAATAAAATCATACACATAAACTGTTTTGGGGGAGAATGTGATCTGTATTCTAAGCAACTCAATTATAGTCCGAGGTGAATTGTTTTCTGAGTGATACTTAGGTTTGCTATCAATTCTCAGAGTTTTTTTTAGTTCGGAGAGTTCAGTTAGTATTCCTTATTCAAAGATATTTCTCTTATTGTTGTGCCAATTTCCACCCCTTCTAGTCCCAGGCCAAATGGTGACTCTTTAATGAAGTCTGTCTCGAATCTTCCCACCCCCCAGGGCTGATTGGGTGTTCCTTTTTTTAATGTTTCCACTGTGCTTTGTAGTTTCCTTTATGGCATTTACATTAATGTAATTGCTTTAAGTGTTTCTTCTTACCATACTTTAAGCTGTTTGAAGGAGGAGTCCTAGCTTTATATTTTTGTGTTCTTGGCATAGTGTTGTATTTGGTATATACTTAAGTGCTTAATAAATGTTACTGAAAGAACTGGTATAGTAGAGAGAAGAAAGAGGTGATATTATTATAGGGGAATCGTAGTCCATAGGGGACAGGTAGAATTTGAATAACCAAAGAAGAGGGCATTCCTGGTGAGAGAAGGGAACCAGCAAAAGGATAGGGACAGGAATGAGCTTGGTCTGTGTAGTGAACAGTGAAGGTATCTGTCTTATTGGGACATGTGTGTTTATGCTTGTATTCACCACATCTTTACTGTGTATCTGCTGTATGAAACCCCTGGTTTAGTTGGCATAAATCACAGATTTTTAAAACCTGGATACATAGGTGTTTAAACTTGGTGCTTAGAGAAAGTAGTAAGAAGATAATATTAAGGTGGTAAAGAGAAGCAAGACTTTAAGGAGCACTGAAGAAAGGTGTCAAGTGTTGGGCTTGATACGGTTCATTGGAGGTGGTAAGTGGATGATCTGCTGGAAACTGTTATTTTCTAGGTGTTTTTGTGAGGAAGGTGTATAATGTGGATTTGGGGAAGAGAATCACAGAGAATAATATTGATCCCTTTGGTGATGTTGGTGCTTTAGAGCTGAGACCTGTTAAAACAGCTAGGAATTGGCCAAATGGGCAAACACAGGAAGGATGTCAAGAGAGAGAAGAAACAGAGAGCTGTAAACAGTTGTGGTATTAAGCAGCCACCGGAGCATATCAGAATGAACATTTCATAACTTCTGAAAAAGAGACCCAGACCCCTTACTCGTTCTTACTAAATCAGTATGTTTGCAAAGATTGAAATTTCATCTTGTAGGTGATGATGAGCTGTTGAAGAATTTTGAGAGGGGCTTGACATTATTCAGTCTTGAATTACCCTGCTCGTTCGGTTAGATGGCCTGGAAAGGAGGAGAGATTAGAGGCCAAGAGGCAAATTCTGAGGCTCTTACAACTTTAAAAAGATGATAAGGACCTCAACTAGGGCAGAGCATATGAGATTATAGAGAAGAGTCAAGAGTGAGAGAGGATGATAATGATGATGGAAGAAGAAATCACAGATGACTTTAGCATCTGTTTATTAGGCAACTTGTGTAGGCGATAGTGTAGTTTATGGAGCTAAGCACAGTAGGAGGGGTCACACTTTGGGGGGAGGTAGCAGAGAAAAAGTTTAGTTTGGGACATACTGGGTTTCTCTCACACTTTTACTCATCCCACTTAATGGCTAGTCCAGGTGCGCTGATTGATTTCTCTGGAGTCATTCTTGACTCTTGTCTTTCATTCACACCCCACATCCAGTTTGCTATCCAGTTTTGCTGCTTTTATCTACAAGTTTCTGAAAGTTCACTGTTCTCTCACCTACCACTCAGTCCTAGCAACTATCACTTCTAACCTAATTATGATATTAGCTTCCAAATTGATCTCTGTGCTTCCGCCCTTGTCTGTTCTCAATCCAGCATCTGATGAATGATCCTTTTAATAATCAGGTCCTATCATCTCTCTGCATTAAATCCTTCTTTTCCCTGGATAAAAGTCAGAGTCCTCAGAGAGGGCTTTCCCTTTTCCTGTCATCCCTTTCTCTTTCCTGCCTGTCATCATCTTCTGTTTTCCTTTTACTCACTTCACTCCAGCTGTATTGCTGATATTTGAACTAATCAGGCTTATTCCCTCTTTAAGATCTTGAGTTTTCCCTTTCCTTTCACTGGGTAGCTCCTCTGACTCCTGCCAGTCATTGGCATAGCTCATCCTGCTTTCTGAGTTTTCACTCATGTGTCAGTTTTTCAGTGAATTCTTCCTTGATCACCCAGTTTGAAATTACAACCCTCTTCCTTGCTGAATGTTCTCTCCCTTTGGCTCATTTGTCTCCTTAGCCTTTATCACTGTCTGCACATGTGTAATACATATTTTGCTTATTTTCTTTTCTCCACACTGGAATTTAAGATGTGTAAGAATAAGGGCTTGTGCTTTTAAAAATATTATTTATTTTTTGTTGTGCTGGGTCTTCGTTGCTGAGCAGGCTTTTCTCTAGTTGCAGCGAGCGGGGGCTGCTCTCTTGTGTGGGGGTCTCGCACTGTGGTGGCTTCCTCTGTTGCAAAGCACAGGCTCTCGGGGGCACGGGCTTCAGTAGTTGTGGCATGTGGACTCAGTAGTTGCGGCTCCCAGGGCTCTAGGGCACAGCTTTAGCAGTTGCGGCGCACAGACTTAGGTCTGTGGCTTGTGGGATCTTCCTGGATCAGGAATCAAACCCTTGTGTCCTGCATTGACAGGTGGATTTTTTACCACTCAGCTACCAGGGAAGACCCGGTCTTTTGCTTTATTCACTACTGTAACTCTTAACTGAAAACTGCTAGTACATAAAAGTCACTCAATTAATATTTATTGATTGGTTGAATTAATTAATGTAGTCCTTGGGATATCCTGGAATAGATGCTTGCTGTTTAAATTTGCAGGGAAGTTAGGCAAAAAAATAACTAGTAGACGAACTGGAGCTCATAAAATGGTTTAGACTGGAAGAGAGATTTGAGTGAAGCCAGAGCAGTGTCTAGGATAGTTTAGAAAGAGTGTGAAGATCTGAAGAGGACTAGGGAGGGATGGGATTCTGGAAATACCTGCCAGGACTGACTAGAGAGTTACTCTGTCCTTAGAGTTATCCAGGTGGGAACCCTAGTCTGGGCCTTGTGCTTTAGAGGTCCTCATCTGGCCTTTTTCCAGCTGTACTGCTCCTGATAGGATGAGGATTTTGAGGGACTAGTCCATCTGGAACCCATTTTTAGATCAAGCTAAGAGTATTTGTAGCCCCAGATTCCCTGTCCATGTGGTCCTTCACAGGTCTCTTCCCTGATTCTCTCCTCTTAGACTGTACCACATGAATGTATCTCTGGTCTAAGGGATGGCCAAGTGGCAGCTGTTTGCAGGCATGTAGGCAGAGGTTAGACATGTTGTCTGGGGTGTCCACATGTATATATATGAGGCTCCTTGTAGTATGGAATGGAACCAAAGATGGAGTGAGAAAAAGGCAGGCTGCAGGGCAGTGGGGAGTATGGTCTTCTCATTCCTCATCCCCTCCTGCCAATTGATGTTGAGTCTGAGAATGCCAAATCTGAACTGAGCCTTTTAAGTTTTTATAAAAGTATGTATGTCAAGATAGTGGGATAGAATAACATTTACTAGCTTATTGGTTTGGTTTATAGCTTTAAAATATTTAGGCATATGGTATATGGGCTTACATTTGTACTCTTAAAGCTCCTTGAAAACTAGGGGTGGACCTGCAACAGGAAATCAAAAAAGAGTATCTGGAGAGGGAGAAGATAAATTCAAGGTAGTTTCAAGGAGGGAATGATGAACAGTGTCAGATGTTTCAGAGACATTAAGTCCTATGAAGACAGAAATGTAGCCTTTGGATTTGATAACCAGAATTTAATAAAAGTTTCCCTTGGTGGTGATACATACCAAACTTCATAGAAGGAACACCTGAGAAATCAGAAAGTGGAGGCACAGTTTCAAAGGTTTTTTTTTTTTTTTTTTTTTAAGTAGAACTGTATCTGAGAAAGGAAGGAACTAGAGTAGTAGCCAGAGGGCTGCAGGGTCATGGAGGAGTCATGTTTAAGATAAGAGGGTCTTGACTTTCCCCTTGGTCTAGTGGTTAAGACGCCATGCTTTTACTATAGGGGGCGTAGGTTAGATTCCTGGTTGGGGAACTAGGATTCCACATGTTGTGTGGCATGGCCAAGAAATTAAAAAAAAAAAAAAAGATGAGAGAATCTTAATAAATATTTGGATGTTGAGGAAAAGAATCCAGTGTTAAGAAAGAGAAAACGAAGGAATAATTGATGGAACAAGGCCTGAGATCCAGTGCATTGGTCAGTCAGCTTTAGAAAGCAGAAGGACTATTTGAGGAGGCTTGGAGTGTTTGGATTTGTGTGAATGCTAACTTTTGAAGAGTGAGCAAAAAGTGAATGGCATGAAAGTTTAACAGGCAATAATATATTAATGTTGTTTAGTAGTAGTTTTTTCAGTCTTTTTTTTAATTTCAAAATTTGTTTAAGATTTTTAAATTAATTATTTTTTTATTGAAATTAGTCTTTTTAAACTTGATTTAATACTCCTGGAGTTCTGGAGTTATACTTGCACCCATGTGTTAAAATCCTCCTGTTGGTTGATTGACATATAGCCCATAATGTGGGGTATGGGCTATGTATATGGGAATCTGTTGTTATATAATAATTGTCATTTATTGATGACTTAAAACTTTAAGTCTGATAAAAAACTTTTGATTCTTCAGTAGGTTAGAAATAATTTATTATGTTCATTATAAAATGTGTGCCATCAGGCTTGGAGATGATTTGTTGTAAGTACATATTGTCTGAATCACATCTATTTTGAGTAAAATATTTTTAATAGTTATATTAATACTGTATTTTTCCCTCCACTAGTAGTTCCAGAGAACTGCTGGTTTATATTTTAACTCTTGCCAAGTTGTGAAACTAGTGAAGGATGCTTAGACTACTTAACATGCAAATTGTAAGTAAAATTTATTTCTCCTATTATTATCTGTATGATTAGAAAACAGAAATTGAAAATAATTGTTACCTTATGTGATAATAGTGAGATTTACTGTGATGGGATTGAGGATGTTTCTTAGTTTTTATTCTTAAGATTCAAGTATTTCCTATCCCATTTTCTGTTGATAGGATCAAGAAGAAGACTAATAGTACTGAATGGGTCTTAGGTAGGGAGGTGAAATTTCTGCTTTTTTCAGAAATTTTCTATTTATTGTAGTTTATGGAAATTCTTTATTATTTTCATATTTAATATAGGACATGTTAATAGAATGATTAATTAGAAATGGTTATTTTCTCTTTAAATATGCTTAGTTTTTCTGTACTCTTAAATTTTTATATGAAAAATTCTGTTAAAAAAACCGTGTGATTTCTTTGTGAAATATTTAATGTATTCAAAAATCAAATAAAATGTAACTTTTAAACAAATAATCTAAAACATAAATCAAGATGGTGTACATATTGCCATTCATCTCCACTAGGGGAAAAAAACTTGAATTATGTTTACTTGAAACCATTTGCTATATTGCATTTTGAACCAATAACAAAAATATTATTGAAGAAAGAATAATAAAGTAATATTAAAGGCATTCCAAGTCATTTCACTACTTTATTTTCAAACTATTGTATTTGAAAGTATAAGTAACTCAAATTAATCTGTTTTACAGACCTTGTAGAGATACAAAATGTGAACACAAAATGAGCCTGCTACTGTAAGCAAAAGATAATTCTAATTAGTTATTTATATACATAAGCAAATGACATAAACATAAATTCATATACATAAACAAACCAAATGAGCCAAGGAAGACTGAAATATTTACAAACCAATACATCTTTTCATTTGTTAAATAGGTGAATAATTTTAGAAGTTATCTTGGTCCAGCACATTTTATGTTTTTAGTGCATAAAATTTTTTTTTAATTTCAGAAACTTTTACCAAAATATTTTGGGAATAATAGTACATCTTCATAAGGGGAGAAAGTTGTAACATTTTATTTCTTAGAATGTAAACATCAAAAGATCATCAATGTGTAATAGCTTGGTAAGAACTGCAAATTGTCAACTTGACTGCTCTAAGAGGCATGCTCATTACTGTCCTCTTTTGACACAGAGCTGTATAAGCCTAACTCTTTTTCTCAGTTTATAAAAATGTTAAAAAATTTTATTGCAAAATAGTTTGTGTTTTATATCCTTGTGTTTTTTAAAATAATTTTTCAAATTCTTCTTCTTTTTAGGCTCTCTGGTTAATCATCTTAAGAAGACTGAATTTCTGGATATCAACTCTACTCCATTTCTATTGAGTTTTAAAACATGATAATGCAAACCTGTAACACTGACAATCATCCATGAACCTTTAATTACATTGATTGGTAGCGTTTGAAGCTTCCTCAGGGAGTAAACAATGACATCAGCAGTGGTTGACAGTGGAGGTTCTCTTTTGGAGCTTCCCAGCAATGGAGTAGAAAATCAAGAGGTTAGCCATCCAGTGTATTACATTTCTGTTTTGTTCATAAAATCAATGCATGAACTAATGAATTTAATGGGAAACGGGTATTTGAGAGTAGAAATGTATAGTGCATGAGGTTGTATATCTCTGTCATGTGTTCTATAATTAGGTACTAGAAGATTGAGGGAGGTAGTGCTGGGCCTAACTTGCCTGAGTTGTTGGAACTTCCATATATTGGAATGAACTAGGAGGGAAAAAAGAAAGAAGACAATAGTATTAGTTGAGAAATAGATTTAAATCTCTTATAAAATCCATTGTTTTGGAGTTTAGAGTATACAGGTAAATAGTATACCTAAATACCTAAATTAAATTAATCTTACTTTGGAATTTTGTATCTCTTTTTGTTGTTAGCTTTGTCTTTTGATTATTCTAATTCATGTGGGAATCCATTGTATTTTAATTACGTATTATTTATACTTAAGAATTTAGATAATTTATAAATCAGAAGAGAAACTTGGTTTTGAAATTTCATCCTTGAAGAATTTGGGAATGGTAGTGTATTTGGTTTTTTTGTTTGTTTGTTTGTTGTTGTTATTGATAACATTAAAATATAAGAGATAGGAGTAGAAAACAACAGTACCAGAAATACATGGACTTTCAGGGCCTGGCTTTTATTCCCACCATTCGGTAAAGACTGACTATTGGGAATATCTAAATTAAAATGTAATAATACTGCCACAACAATGGTCAAATATTTGACCAGAGATAAGATGGGAAAATGGAGGAAAGTTTGTTTTTTCTACATTCTGTGAAAGATACTGCTGTTACTGGTACTTAGTATTACGACTGAGATACAAGTTAGGATGTCAGGCTGTGTGTCTGGATTCTTTTTCTTGCTTGCTTGGTGTCTGTTCAGTCTTCCGAGATAGCTGTGGGCAAATTCAGTGGGTTTGTTTTCAGTGGACTTGGTAACTGAAATATTCCTGTTGTATTTGAATCTAAAACTGTTTCAAAATCTACTAAGAGAAACAAAGGTAAAGAACATGTTTGATTCTCATAATCAATTTCTACTTCCTTCTTGAAGTTTCACTTTCTGTATGATCACTTCCAAGTATCATTCACCCAAGAAATGAGGGACTCGGGATTTCTATCCCCTCCAGTATCATCCAGTACTTACTTCTTCAAGTACTTTCTTTTTGCCCCATGGTTTTACTCTGTTGATATTAATTCTATGGGGGAAGCTGCTAAGAACAATTGGCAGAATATATTTACCTTGTGGTGACTGGGTACCACCATTATGGGAAAATGAATAGAACACTCTGTTTCTGGAAGACTCTCTATACCTCCCTTCATTTACAGGGAACCCCATGTGTTCATGGCTTGACAAACTGATAATTACCAAAGAAAGAATCTGACAAATGAAAATCATTTTGCCAGGACATTATTGACTGATGATTTATGCAGTAGTCTTAAAAGGTGGTCATAGGCATTTTAGGAAGAGTGGCACCAGAAAGGAGGAAACTATTCTTGGGAACTTTTTCTTCACATTATATCTTGTGGGTGCCTACTTACTTTCATTTCATTTATTCCTTCAACAAACATTAATTGACCTCTTATTGAATGTCAGTTACTTTTTTAGGCACTGGGGATAAAGTATTTCAGAATGGCTGTGAAGAATCAGGGCTAGAGGTAGGTAGAGAATTGGTAGGGTACTTTAATTAGAATGGACAAGGAAGTCTTCTCTGAGCAGGTGGCATTTTAGTGTAGACCTAAGTAACATAAGGGATTGAGCTGTAGAAACACCTGGGTAAGAAAATTCCTGGAAGAAAGAAAAACCACTAGTATCTGTAATATCTCCCAAGTTTTTAAAGTGAGTTTTGGGGATAGTGGTATTTGAAAGATAGAATCTTGTCTGATAAGCTACTATTGAGGAATGTATTTATAATATGTATCTATACTACTTATACTTTAAAATGTTGGGTGGGGTGGGGAAAAAAAATGACCTTATTACCTTAGCTTCAGTATCTGAAGAAAAAATAAACATTTAAAATAAGATGGGCAACACATTTTAAATCAATTATACCCCAACAAATTTTTTTTTTAATTATTAAAAAAGTGGTGGGCATTTGGAGAGTTATTAGTGATGTTTAGACTTTATTTCTTATATTTCTTGATTATGTTTTATATGAATAGGTTTTATAAAAATAGGATGATTCTATTTCTGACAAAGATAGCAAAAAAAGTAGACTAATCTTACAAAAATCATAAATAAAATAGTAATACATTTATAAAATAGTCATATATTTAAAAATCCAGTTATCAAATAGGATTTAGATACATAAGGCTAATCCAATTTTAAGAAAACCATTAATATATATATCCCTACTAATATGACATATGATATAGTGGTTAAGATAAAATACTTGATGAAATAGGATTTTATGAAGTTCAATATCCTTCCTGATAAAAACTCTAAATAATATGTGTATTTCCTTAACGTTATTTAAAAAATATATAAATCAAGAGCTAGAATCCTATTTAATGGTGAAATACTGGAGTATTTTCTCTCAGATTGGAGAGAAAGTCAGTATGGGTACTACTATTATTTAATCTGTAATCAGACAAAATAACGAAAAAAACATAGAAATATTAAAAAGGAGACCAAATTGCTGTTTGTAGGTAATATGACTCACCACCTGGGAAAGCCAAAGGGAAATCCATGAAAACCCATTAGAACTAAGAAGAGTGCCTAATAGTTCGGTGGGTACAAAATTAGCATAAAAATATCTTGTTTTCTTTTAATGACTGTAATTAGAAAAAAAATCATGGAAATAAATTATTTCAGAAAATTAACAAAAATTTTAAAATGTTGAGGAATAAAAGTAAAAGATATATAGGACTTGTTTAAAGGAAACTAATTAATGATACTTAAGTAGACTTTAATAAACAAAGAGATATATTTTGTATTTGGGTAAGAGAAATGGGAATGGTCAGTATTGTGGAGGATGTCAGTCCTCCAATTAATCTATATATTTAATTCCATCTCTATCAGATGTTAGGGCCATTTGGGGGAAATTGATCATATGGGCCTAAAGAGATTGTATGGAAGAATAAACATAGAGGAGTAGCCAGAGCAGTTTTTGAGAAAGAAATACATAGCGGTAGGTCTCATAGAAATGGAGAATTAATGCAGAAAAAATAAAAAAGGATTTAGGTATATTTAAAAAAATAAAATGAATGCAAGGTTTAGAGAGCATCTGCTTCCAGACAAAGAAGATTGGGACTTGTACCATCCACTTCAGGTTGTGATCAAACAACTGAAAACCAGAGTTGTACTCCAACCATAAACAACTAGGAAAATGTTTTTACTTGTGCTAAGGTCTTGAATGTTTGTGAACCCCTCAAAATTCATATGTTTAATCTAGACTTCCAAAGATGATTATCATTAGGAAGGTATTAGGAATTAGGGCTTTAGGAAGGTGATTAGGTAATGAGGAATGAACCTTTACAAATGGAGTCAATACTTTTTTAAAAAGCTCTAAGGGAAAAAAAAGAAGGTTCTAGAGAGACCCCTTGCCCTTTCTGCCATGTGAGGACAAAAGAAGAAGTCTGTGACTTCGAAGAAGGCCCCCATTCAGTCATTCTGGTACTCTGATCTTGGATTTCCAGCCTCCAGAACTTTGAACAATAAATTTCAGCTGTTTTTCAGACACCTAGTCTGGTATTTGTTATAGTAACATGAATGGATTAAGACAGTTGGACCACAGACAATGCAAGACTGTTCTTCCTGAGAAACGATTGCACTGGCTTACTGCTTAGACCTACTTTCTGGGACCAAAACATGGGAAGGAGGATGTGATAGTCTCACTGTATTGAGGAACCAAATTTGGAATTTGGAGAGGCTAATGCGACTAAAAATGGGGAAACAGTGGAAATAATGGGGAAGCAAATAGATGGGGCAACCCTGGAAACAGTGACAGACTTTATTTTTGGGGGCTCCAGAATCATTGCAGATTGTGTGATTGCAGCCATGAAATTAAAAGACACTTGCTCCTTGGAAGAAAAGCTATGACCAACCTAGACAACATTAAAAAGCAAAGACATTACTTTGCCAACAAAGGTCCATCTAGTCAAAGCTGTGGTTTTTCCAGTAGTCCTGTGTGGAAGTGCGAGCTGGACTATAAAGAAAGCTGAGCACTGAAGAATTGATGGTTTTGACTGTGGTGTTGAAGAAGACTCTTAAGAGTCCCTTGGACTGCAAGGATATCCAACCAGTCAATCCTGAAGGAAATCAGTCCTGAATATTCATTGGAAGGACTGATGCTGAAACTGAAACTCCAATACTTTGGCCACCTGATGTGAAGAACTGATGCGTTGGAAAGACCCTAATGATGGGAAGGATTGAAGGCTGGAGGAGAAGGGAGTGACAGAGGATGAGATGGTTGGATGGCGTCACAGACTTGATGGACATGAGTTTGAGCAAAGCTCTGGGAGTTGGTGATGGGCAGGGAAGCCTGCAGTCCATGGGATGGCAAAGAGTTGGACATGACTGAGCGACTGAACTGAACTGAATGCAACTAATTTGAGGGGCAGAGTGTCTGAAAGGAAGAAGCTGCCCAGAGGAGGAACACAGAACTCAGCCTTTGGTTCCCCTAGTCTTTAGCTGAATGAGCTCCCAAGTGTAGTAAGAAACTCCATGAAGCCAGGTAAAGGATAATCAGAAAGGTGTAAACTCAGGAACCTACTGAAAAAAATCTACATAGTTCACTCAGGGCTGGCAGATACTAGAGTTCCAACCAATTGGAGAAGAGGGTTTTTGTTAACTGCCCAGGGCATTCATTAGAGATTCCAGAAGGGTCATGCCTATATAAGTAGAGCTAAACTAGCTCTGGAATAAAGGGGAGTCCAAACTTGCTCTAGAAGGATTTCAAAATAAGCCTTGAAAATTGATCTACAAGTAACATAACTGTCATAGTAAACATTAATAAAATAAGACAGCAATGTGTAAATTGCACCTGATGATGTAAATTTTACATATGAAATACCCAATCATGTTAAATGCAAGGATGCAGGAATAATATAACTTAAAATTTGGAGAAAAATTTGTCAATGAAAATAAATAGAAATGATAGGTATGTAATTAACAGATAAAATTTCAAAACAACTATTACAGATAAGCTCAAGAAAGATAAAGAGAACATGAATCTCAGAAGAGAGGTGTAAATGACATAAAGGAACCAAGTGAAACTTCTAGAAATGAAATATATCCTATATGAAAAGAAAAATTCACTGTATAGGATTACAAATAAATTAGGTACTGCATAAGAAAAGACCAGTGAATTTGAAGGATAGAAACTATATCATGAAGTGCAGAAAGACTGAGAAAAGAAGAAAAGTTGAACAAAGACTTAGTTACCTGTGGGACAATATCAAGTTGTCTAACATAATGTAATTGGAGTCCCAGAATGAGAGAAGAGAACATAAAAAGCATGTAAAGAAATAATAGCTATAAAATTTTCCAAGTTTGATGAAACTATAAACCCGTAGATCTGAGAAGGGGCTTCCCTTGTAGCTCAGCTGGCAAAGAATCTGCCTGCAATGGAGGAGACCCTGGATTGATTCCTGGGTCGGGAAGATCCCCTGGAGGAATGGATACGCTATCCTCTCCAGTGTTCATGGGCTTCCCTGGTGGCTCAGACAGTAAAGTATTTACCTGCAGTGCAGGAGACCTGGGTTTGATCCCTGGGTCAGGAAGATCCCCTGGAGGAGGGCATGGCAACCCACTCCAGTATTCTTGCCTGGAGAATCCCCATGGACAGAGGATCCTGGTGGGCTACAATCCATGGATTCACAAAGAGATGGACATGACTGAGCAACTAAGCACAGCACAGATCTAAGAATCTTAAACTCCAAATAGCAGAGAGTAAACAGACTGCAGTACATCATAATAAAGCTGCTGAAAGCATACTTCAAAAAGAAAATTTTGAAAGCTTCTAGAGAACTTCTATGGGAGCCACAGGGTTGAGAGGAGTGTGGCCTTCTCCTGCATGGCCTGTGCTCATTCACTGATACCAGTACTCCAAAAAGGAGGAGTCATCTGGAAAAATGCCTCTCTTCCTGCTGTGTTCAAGACTCTCATTTGACCAGATATTGTGTACTTTACTCTCACCAAGTTGTATAAAAACAATGGACAGCCCTGTGCTGTCAGTGAATTAACAGGTCATCAAACCAGTTCTGAGTCTTGGGCTACTGGCAGAGCTGTGACTCCATTTCCCAGAGTTTGAGGTGGTGGGACTCACTGTTCTGGCCAGGGTACTTTTGGAGGCCACATGTTTATGCTAATCAAGACCTGGTGATGTTGGCACTTCAGACTGAACACAACGCAGAAGTGATACTCTATCTGCTCTGCACTGGCTGCCTCAGCGTTACCAGCGCTGGTTGTGTCATCTTATTGAGGAAGTTCCTGAACTTGCTTGGTGGCTGAAGATAAAGTTGAAGGCTACAAGAAGACCAGGGAGATTGTTTTGCTTCTGAAGAAACTTAAGGCTTGGAATGATATCAGAAAGATCTGTGCTTCTCAACGAATGAGAACTGGCAAAGGCAAAATGAGATGCCATCACTGTATCCAGCACAGGGAACCCTGCATCTTCTTTAATGAAGACAGTGAAATCATCACGGCCTTCAGAGACATCCCTGGAATTAACTCTGCTTAGTGTAAGCAAACTCAATATTTGAAACTTGCTCCTGGTAGGCATGTAGGGATGTTTCTGCATTTGGACTGAAAGTGCTTTCCACTAGTTAGATGAGCTGTTTGGCACTTGGTGTAAAGAGTAACTGCAAACTCCCCATTCACAAGATGCTTAATATAGACCTTTGCAAAATCTTAAAAACCCCAGAGACCCATAGAGCTCTCTAGCACCACATAGGAAGACTCACTGCAAAGGCCTGAAGAAGAATCCATTGAAGAACTTGAGAATCACATTGAAGCTACTGAACTCATATTCAAAGGCCATGTGCCAGAACACCTTTCTTCTCCTGACCAAGAACCACAAAATTCAGGTGGACAGCAGCAGCATTAGAAGCCAGATCAGATGAAAAGGGGATTCCAGGCAAGAAGACAGTGGTGGGAAAGAAAGGAAAGAAGGCTCTTGGCATTAAGAAGCAGAAGAAGCTTTGAGGGGAAAAAAAGCTGCAGTGATAAAACAAAACAAAACAAAAAACAGCAACTGAAAAGAAACCCACAGAAAGGAAGCCCAACACAGAAGAAAAGAAGTCTACTGGATAAACTCAAATTTGTTTATTCTGTAAAGTTCAAATCATTTTGGACAGTTAATTTTGAGTAAAGACCCAACCAAAGAGGTAGTGAGAAGCATGGGGGAAAAAGACTTCCAGAGGAAAAAATTCATTACCTACAGAAGAATGAAGATATGACTACAGACATCTTTATTAGAACTATGCAAGTCAGAAGATAATGACTTCCTTAAATTTCACAAAACTAAAACTTAATAACCTACAGTTACATATCCAGTGAAAATGTCCTTCAAAGTGAAGTTTTCCCAGCCCAACAAAAGCTGAGAGCATTTATCACCAACAAATGTGTATTATAAGAAATGTTAAAGGAAGCTCTTTAGGCAAAAGGAAAATGATACCAAATTAAAGCATATATAAATTTATACATAAAGCATTGAAAAGTGCTAGAGAAATAATGTGTGGGTAAATACTTTCTAAAATTTGTTTTAAACTTTTTAAAAAGATAATTGTTTAAGACAATAACAGTGAATTATATATATATATGTATGTATATAATAGCTGAATTATGGGGTTTGCAATGTGAAGAAGCAAAAGAAGTGAATGTATGACAATAATCGAACAAAGGATGGGAGACAGGATTGGAAAAATACTACAGTGCTGTAAACTTTTTACATTAAGCATTGTTGGATATAAACTGTAATATGTTAGGAAGCTGATTGTAAGATCTGTGCTGTGCTGTGCTGTGCTTGGTCTCTCAGTTGTGTCCGTCTCTTTGCGACCCCATAGACTGTAGCCCACCAGACTCCTCTGTCCATGGGGTTCTCCAGGCGAGAATACTAGAGTGGTTGCCATGCCCTCCTTCAGGGCATCTTCCCAACACAGGGATCGAATCCAGATCTCCCACATTGCAGGCAGATTCTTTACTTCTGAGCCACCAGGGAAGCCCAAGAATACTGGAGTGAGTAGCCTATCCCTTCTCCAGAGGAACTTCCTGACCCAGCAATTGAACCAGAGTCTTCTGTATTGCAGATGGATTCTTTACCAGCTGATCGTTCAGTGGTAAAGAGTCTGACTGCAATACGGGAGGCCCAGGTTCGATCCCTGGATGGGGAAGATCTCCTGGAGTAGGAAATGGCAACCCACTCCAGTAGTTTTGCCTGGAAAATTCCCTGGACAGAGGAGCTTGGCAGGCTGTAGTCTGTGGGGTTGCAAAGAGTTGGACAGGACTGAGTGACTTTCACTTCACTTCACTTCTTTATTATCTGAGCTACCAAGGAAGCCCATTGTAAGATCTAGTGCACCACTGAAAAATAAAGAAATACAGATAGTAAGCCATTACTATCTATAAATAGAATTAAAATGGGTACTAAAAAAATTCTTAAAACAATACTGAGAATGAAAGGAACAAGGAATAAATGAAGTAAATAACAGAGCAGTTGGTAGATTTAAACCTTGTTTTATTGATAATATTAAATATAAGTATTCTAAATAGCCCAATTTAAATGAAGATATTTTTTAAAATGCAGACTAGATTTTTTAAAAAGCCAAATTTATTGGTTTCATGCAAATAACTCATTTTAAGTATAACCACACAGTTTAAAAGTGAAAGTATAGATACAGATAACATCATGGAAATGTTAATCATAAAACAAGGTGAAGTGGTTTCAGGACAAGACCAGGGATAAAGATAGACATTTCATAAATGATAAAAGGACCATCTTCTCAAGAAGACTTAACAATCCTAAATGTTTTTGCATTCAACATGAGCTTCAAAATACATAAAGCATAAACTGATAGAACTGAAAGAATAGATAAATCCACAGTATCAGTCAGTTTGCAGCATTCCTCACTCAGTAATTGATAGATTGATTAGAAAATCAATGAGGATATCAAAAACTTGAATAACAGGATGAGCTTACTTCACCTAATGGACTTCTATGCAGCACTGTGCCTAACAGCATTAGGATACACATTCAAGTACACATGGATAGTAAGTGAAAGTAGATCATGTGCTGGGTTGCACATCTCAGTAATTTTAAAAACTTTCAAAGGATTGAAATTATATAGAGAAGGTGTGACCAAAGCAGGATTATATTAGAAATTAACAAAAAAAATATGATTGCAAAATTTTTTAATACTTGCATATTAAACAGTCTGCTGCTGCTGCTGCTAAGTCGCTTCAGTTGTGTCCAACTCTGTGCAACCCCATAGACGGCAGCCTACCAGGTTCACCTTCCCCGGGATTCTCCAGGCAAGAGCACTGGAGTGGGTTGCCATTTCCTTCTCCAATGCATGAAAGTGAAAAGTGAAAGTGAAGTCGCTCAGTCGTGTCTGACTCTTCATGACCCCATGGACTGCAGCCTACCAGGCTCCTCCGTCCATGGGATTTCCCAGGCAAGAGTACTGGAGTTGGGTGCCATTGCCTTCTCCATTAAGCAGTCTATTTCTATATTAATGTAACCCATAGATTAAAGAATAAATCACAAGAGAAAGTAGGTATTCAAACTGGATGAAGATGAAAGCACAGTATGTCAGGTTTGAGAGTTGAAGCCAAAGCGGAGCTTAGAGGGAAGTTTATAGCTTCATGTATTTACATTGGAAAAGGAAGATCAGTCTTAAGGTTTTGCCTCAACAAGCTAGAATATGAAGAGCAAATCAAACCCAAAGTAGAAGGAATGAAGTAATAAAAATAAAAACACAAATCAATGAAGTTGAAAATGGACAATCTCTAAGTAGGCTGCACTAATATCAAGAATGAAAGTTACATTATTATAGACACTAAATATTAAGAAGAACTTTAGGCCAATAAGCTTGATAACTTAGATGAAATGGGCCAATTCCTTGAAAGTCATTCCCAAAGGAAAAGCAGGCCTGCATAGCCCTCTATTTTTTTAAATAAGAAATCTTTTAAATGAAATGTCTTTTAAAAAGGTATCTTTTAAGTAAGGTATTTAAGTAACCTTTGGATTTGTAGTCAAGGTCTTTCCTGCAAAGAAAACTACAGAGCTAAATGACTTTCTTGAGCTGCTAAATGTTTATGGAAGAAGTAATACCCATTCTACACAACTCTTTTAGAAAATAGAGGACAAGAGAATTTTATGAGGTCAGTATTACCCTGATATCAAGACCAGACACAGATTTTATAGGAAAAGAAAACTACATGTCCATATTCTTCATGAACATAGAATCAAACATTCTTGATAAAATGCTCACAATCAAATCCTGGGACATATAAAAGGGATCATATGTCTCAAATGGAGTTTATCCCAGGGAGGTAGTTTAATCAATTAGTGTAATTTTCCATGTTAACAAAGGAAAATGGAAAAATCATGTGATCGTATCAGTAGCCACTTGAAGGCCGTTTGCTAAAAGCCAATACCTATTATACAAAGTCCATAAACTAGTAATAAAGGGCAGCTTCCTCAGTCAGTAAGTACATACATGAAAAACCCACAGTAAACATACTTAATGAAGAAAGACAATATTTTCCTTTTAAGGTTGAGAACAAGGCAAGGGTGTCTGCTCTAACCACTTAACACTGCACTGGCAAAATGGGTACAGGGCAAGAAAAATAAAAGACTTAAAGATCGGAAAAGAAGAAATGTAACTGTCTTCCTTGCTAAATGATGCAATTATATACATAGAAACTCCTAAGAAATCTGTGTGGCTGTTAAACTAATAAGTAAATGTAGAATAGGTGTCTTTGTAAAAATCAGTTGTATTTATATATTCTGGCAAAGTGCAATTCAGAAATTAAATTTAAAAAGCACTACTATTTAACAGCAGCATAAGACCAAAGGGTTAAGTTTAATGAGATCTGTACATAGAAAACTACAAAATACTATTGCGAGAAAGTTAGTTCAGTTTAGTCTCTCAGTCGTGTTCAACTCTGCGACCCCATGGATGACAGCATGCCAGGCCTCCCTGTCCATCACCAACTCCCAGAGCTTGCTCAAACTCATGTCCATCGAGTTGGTGATGCCATCCAACCATCTCATTCTCTGTCGTCCCCTTCTCCTCCTGTCTTCAATCTTTCCCAGCATCAGGGTCTCTTGGAATGAGTCCGTTGTTCCCATCAGGTGGCCAAAGGATTGAAGTTTCAGCTTTGGCATCAGTCCTTCCAATGAATATTCAGGATTGATTTCCTTCAGGATTGACTGGTTGGATTTCCTTGCAGTCCAGGGGACTCTCAAGAGTCTTCTCCAACACCACAGTTCAAAAGCATCAATTCTTTGGCACTCAGCTTTCTTTATAGTCCAACTCTCACATCCATACATGACTACTGGAAAAACCATAGCTCTGACTAGACAGACCTTTATTGGCAAAGTAATGTCTCTGCTTTTTAATATGTTGTCTAGGTTGATCCATGGAGCAAGTGTCTGTTAATTTCATGGCTGCAGTCACCATCTGTGGTGATTCTGGAGCCCTCCAAAATAAAGTCTGTCACTGTTTCCATTGTTTCCCCATCTATTTGTAATGAAGTGATGGGACCAGATGCCATGATTTTACTTTTTTGAATGTTTTATTTTTAGCCAGCTTTTTCGCTCTCCTCTTTCACTTTCCTCAAGAGGCTTAGTTCCTCTTTGCTTTCTGCCATAAGGGTGGTGTCACCTGCATATCTGAGGTTATTGATATTCCTCCCGGCAGTCTTGACTCCAGCTTGTGCTTCATCCATACCGGCATTTCTCATGATGTACTCTGCACATAAGTTAAATAAGCAGGGTGACAGTATGCAGCCTTGACATACTGCTTTCCCAATTTGGAGCCAGTCTGTTGTTCCATGTCTGGTTCTAACTGTTGCTTCTTGACCTGCATACAGATTTCTCAGGACGCAGGTAAAGTGGTCTGGGTATTCTCATCTCTTTCAGAATTTTCCAGTTTGTTGTGATCCACACAGTCAGAGGCTTTGGCATAGTCAATAAAGCAGAAGTAGATATTCTTCTGGAACTCTCTTGCTTTTTCTATGATCCAGTGGCTGTTGGCAATTTGATCTCTGGTTCCTCTGCCTTTTCTAAAACCAGCTTGAACATCTGGAAGTTCTTGGTTCATGTACTGTTGAAGTCTGGCTTGAAGAATTTTGAGCATTACTTTACTAGCGTGTGAGATGAGTGCAGTTGTGCAGTAGTTTGAACATTCTTTGGCATTGCCTTTTTTTGAGATTGGAATGAAAACTGACCTTTTCCAGTCCTGTGACCACTGCTGGATTTTCCAAATTTGCTGTCATATGACTGCAGCACTTTAACAGCATTATCTTTTAGGATTTGAAATAGCTCAGCTGGGAATTCAGTCACCTCCACTAGCGTTGTGTTCTTAGTGATGCTTCCTAAGGCCCTCTTGATTTCTCATTCCAGGATGTCTAGCTCTAAGTGAGTGATCACACCAGGGTGGTTATCTGGGTCATGAAGAATTTTTTTGTATAGTTCTGTGTATTCTTGCCATCTCTTCTTAATCTCTTCAGTTTCTATTAGGTCCATACCATTTCTGTCCTTTATTGTGCTCATCTTTTCATGAAATGTTCCCTTGGTATCTCTCATTTTCTTTAGAGATCTCTAGTCTTTCCTGTTCTGCTGTTTTCCTCTGTTTCTTTGCAGTGATCACAGAGGAAAGCTTTCTTATCTCTCCTTGGTCTCCTTGAGAGAAATTAAACACCTGAATAAATGGAAGAATATAACATAGGTGTGGATCGGAAGATTTTTGGTTTAAGTACAGTTGGAGGGCTTATGTACCTGATTTAAAGACTTACTGTTAAGATCCAGTAATTGAGATCGTGTGTTGTTGGTATATACTAACAGACCTGTGGATCAGTGGAACATCGCGTAGTCCCGTATAAAACTGATTGATTTTCAATAATGGTGCTAATACAATTCAGTGGAGAAAGGATTGTCATTTTAATAGATGAGTTGGAACAACTATAGCCCTATGCAAATAAATGAACTACACTCCTTTCTTGCATCTCATACACAGTGACTAACTCTAAATGTGTTATATAATTAAGTGTTTAAATTGTGTAGATGGAGAAAAATGAGGAAATTTTCTCAAGCTTGAAATAGGCAATAATTCCTTAGATTGAGTATAAAACACATGAACCTTAAAAGAAAAAAATGATAAAGTTCATTTAAATGAAAGGCTTCTATTCCTTAGAAATATCCCATTAATAAGATGAAAGGGCAGGAATTCCCTGGTGGTCCGTTGGTGAGGACTGTGGGCTTCCACTGCAGGTGGCTCAGGTTCTCCCTGTTGTGGAACGAAGATCCTTCATGCTGTGTGGTGAGGGGGAGGGAGGGAAAGGCAAACCAAAGATTGGAAAGGAGTTACAGTACATAACCTGTATTCAAAATATATAAAAGGACTTATATTCAGATGATCTATAATAATAAGTTGGAGATAATCCATTCAAGTTAGAAAAAGATTTGAGCGGATAACTATATGAATGGCTAATAAGCAGACTTTAAAATGCCCAATATTATTAGCCATCAGGGAAACACAAGGTGAAAAACACAAGAAATACTACTACGTACTTAGAAAATGGTAGAAATTGCAGAGCATGTTTGGAGAGGAACTGGAACTGAGCCTTTCATACATTACTAGTGGGAATGTAAAACAATGGGACCACTTTGCAAAATAATTTGACAGTCCTTTTAAAACTAGATGTACAATTACCATATGATCTGGTAATTTGATTTGTAGGTAAATATGGAGTGGAAAGGGAGGGAGGGGAACAGCAAGACATTAATAGGAGTATTGCTCCTGTTTAGTCACCAAGTCGTGTCCAGCTCTTTGTGATCCCATGGACTGTAGCCTGCCAAGCTTCTCTGTCCATGGGATTTTCCAGGCAAGATCGCTGGAGTGGGCTGCCATGCACTTCTCCAAGGGATCTTCCTGACCCAGAGACTGAGCCAGTGTCTCCTGCTTGGCCGGCAGGTTCTTTACCAGTGTGCCACCTGGGAAGCCCTGTGTAGAGAGGTGTGTCAATACAGTGGGAGTCTCAGCAATAAAAAGAAATGATCTACTGAACATGCAATGACAAGTGTAAACCTTAACATTATGCTAACTTAAAGAACTCAAGTGCAAAAGAGCAGAACTGTTGACTCCATAATTATGACATTTTAGAAAAAGATAATTTATAGAGATAGATTGGTGATTGCCCACATGGGTAGATGGGTAGATGGAGGAGTAGGTGGTGGTATGGTGGTGATTGTGAGAGTTTGACTGGTATGAGAGGTGCAAGGGAGCCTCCTGGGGCGATAGAAGTATTTTATTTCTTGATGGTGATGATCGTTACAGGGATTTCTACATTGGCAGAAATCCACAGAACTGTACACTTAAAATGGTTGCTTTTTATTTACATAAAAATACATCAGTAAAGTTGATTAAAACTAATTTATTTTATTAGTTACGATATTTTATCCTGCAAGTTTTATATTACCGAAATGGTATTTCTTTTTAAATTAGCCGTATAAGTTTTAATATATATATATCTTTGGCAATTGTTATTTTTCCTTTGTTTTTTCATTTTTTCTCTTTTTTTGTCATTGTTATATTTAAACAGGAAAAAAAAGCATTTTGCTTTTTCTTATACAGGATTATTGTAAAAAACAAATTCAGATACACTGAGAAAATGAAAATACCTTTTATCTGCTCACCTCTCTTACAGTGTTATTAGTAGTTTGAGGTATATTCTTCAGATTTTTAATGCATATATAAAACAAATATGTTTATAAATGGAGTCATACAATAGTACTGTTCTGTTAATCATTTCCATCTGACTTATTTGTATCATTCTTTGAGCCAAACTACAAGTCCTTAAAATGACAGTTTAGTTCATATGAAGTGTATATTGTTGAGGAGGATACAGTAATTGACTCTTGGTATAAAAATGGGCTCTTGCTCTCAGTCATCTTACTGTTTTGTCCAGGAGTTGGATATGTTAATAGGTAATTATAAAACAGGATAATGTACAGCGGTGATAATAGGGAAACAACTTTTTCTAGAAGTATTTGGTATGGAAAAATTGATTTAGATTAGAGGATTATAGAAGACCCTGAGTAGATAAAAAGGATTTGGACAGATAATGAAATAAAAAAGTCATGGAAATTTCACTTTTGGAAACAGTAGACACTGTATCACAGTTCTGCAGGCTGGGAGCTTGAAAACAGGGTTGGCGGAGTTGATTCTTTTTGAGGGCTGTGAGAGAGAATGTCTCCCACGCCTCTTTGTTAGCTTTTGGCGGCTTCAGGTGTTCCTTGGCTTGTAGATGTCCTCCCTGTGTCCGACTCTTTGCAGCCCCAGGTAGTACAGCCCACCAGGCTCCTCCACGCATGGGATTCTCTAGGCCAGAATATAGGAGTGGGTAGCCATTCCCTTCTTCAGGGGACCTTTCTGACTCAGGGATTGAACCCAGGTTTCCTGCATTGCAGGCAAGTTCTTGACCATCTGAGCCACCAGGAAAGCCCATGCTTCTCATTAATCGCTATTAGTTAACTGGGAGGTGCTGTCGACAGGCTTTGATTATAAAGCTGATCAAGAAGCATGATCAGCATGAAGATTCAACTGTCACTATATCCAATTGGTGAAAAAGAATTTTTTTTCTAATGTTAAAAAGTTGGACTCATTTCTTGCCTTATACATAGTAGGAAATTCAAGGTTAATATTCAATATGTACTTCTTAAAAATTCACTATCTTTGTTTTGTAATTTATTTTAAAAATTTGTGCAATATTTTATACAAAATAAAGAGTATATAAGATATTATGTTTCAATTTGAGAATAATAAAAAGAGGACATATTATCTATCATTCAGGTTAAAAAAATAGGGATTATTGGTATTTTAGAATACTAAGTGTGCCGCACCTCCTGTCCCTATACCTGTTCCCTGAGGTGCCATGATGCTGACTTAATGTGTTAATAGTCTTTTACTTTTCTATATAGTTTTATTCTCTCTGGATATCTCCTAGACAACATATTATTTACTTTGAGAAAATGCATGGTGTACTTTGCTTTAGAGTTAGGAAGGGACAGCATTACCATAGTTAGTAAAAGCTAGTCTGACATTGGATTCACTGAGTTTCCAGAGATCCTACTCAGGAAATCCTTGAGCCAACTAATGAGTTAGTTTTGGAAACAGAAGGCCATCTTGATCAGATATATGGCAGTGCTAGGGTATGGGCTCTGTATTGCAGCCCTCTTCAATAGATACATGGTCATATGGAAAGAGTGTTATTGTGCCGTTGTTTACTTTTGCTTTTTGAGCTCTTTGTGGTCTTCAAAAACTTAGGAATAGATTAAATAAAGCAGAATACATCTGGGAGATTCTCAGCTGATCTAGGTAGCAAGAGAAGGTGGGGTGAGTGAATACATCAAGACAAGCCAAATATAAATAAAAACCTGGAATGGGCTTATATGGACATCCTCTCCTTAGGAACAGTGTCAGTGGTCATCTTGGTGATGACAGTTTATCCTGCTCTCTCAGGAGTTACTTTGCTACAACTGAACTAGTTGCCCTTCAGATCCAGTGCACAGCTGGCGTCCTGGAACCTCTTTTCACAATCCGATCCTCCTAAACATTGCTATGGCCCCTCTCCCTTATTAGACCTTCTATATTCTAGGTTATCATCTTTATTAAACTTCTCCTTTTTTAGTGGAATATACTCTCCAGATTCTTCTTGAGAAAAGATGCATGGAAGGTAAACATTTTGAGATTTTTTATGTCTGGGAAAATACCTTTACCTTTCCATAAGATGGTTTGGGTGAAGAATTCTAGATTGGAAATAATTTTCCTTTATAATTTTGAAGAAATGATTCCATTGTCATCCATCTTCCTTCCAGTATGACTGGGGAGAAGACTGAAGTCTGAGTCCTGATTCGTTGTATATGACCTGTATTTTCTTTCAAGAATCTTATAGAATCCTCTTTTTGTTCCTTAATTGTGATATTTCACAGTGGTGTACCTCAGTGTAGGTCTCATTCTTTATTTGTTTATACTTAACACTTGGTAGATGTTTTTAAATGGTCACCTCATATCTTTCCACACTAGGAAAATTTCTGAAATTCTTTTATTTCTTTCCAACTTTTTTCTCCCCCTGTTTTCTTTTTCTGAAACTCCTATTATTCAGGAGCTTGGTATTGATCCTTGGTCATCCTGTACTGATCCTCTAGTAGTGTTCCCATTTCTCCCCTCTTTTTCCTCTGGTTCCTGGAAGACTGCCTCAGTTTTATCCTCCATGCCTCATTTTAGCTATTGTGTTTTTAATTTCTCAGAACTCTTTATTTTTTAATGTTCTTTATTAAATTGTATTTTGTTCCTGCTTTTCGGATATATCTTCTCTTATTTCTGTGAAGATTATAAATTTATAAATGTATATGTAAGTAAATGGTATGTTTTGTGTTAAGAAGCTTTTGCTTGGATGACTAGTAATACTTGGCTGTCTCCTCATGGTTAAAAGTGGAGGACTAAGAAGCTGACTGGGAACTCTACTTTAGGTACAGAATTGATACTAGTAAATGTGCTTATGTACCTCAAAGATGCTCTTGTTTTTCTCTCTCCAGAAAGTAACTCTCCAATCTTCTGCTGAGGTGGGGAAGGGCCGGTTGCCTAGCATCATGGAGGAGGGAGCAGGTCTAGGAATAAAAGTGCTTTTCAAACAACTTTAATGGAATCTTCCTTGTTTTAACCCCCCTCTTCTTTCCACCACCTGCTGCTCCTCTATTTCCAGAAGTAATTGGTATTGCCTTCTGTGGATTCTCCAGTGTAAAGTGTGTTGTGTCTCATTTATTTTTTGCTGCCAGGCTATGATTTGGCTTTCCTCGGTCTGCTAAACCACTTATTAATATTCATCCATTCACTATCAGTCTTTAAAGATTTTGTTGCTCTTATCTCTTCTTATGAGTTTATGTCTAAAAGTATTTTATTGCATTTTAGTGGGCTTTCATGAGAGAGAGAAATTATATGCATGTTTTTAATTTGCCATCTTAATCCTAAAGCCCTATTTTAAATGTTTAACATACGTCTCACCTTTTGAGACTTGAAAAGATTATTAAAATGAGCCCTTTTCATCTCTTGCTTTGGTTTTTACATTCATATTTATAATACATGAAACTCATTTGAACTCCTTGAGACTATATGAACTCAAGGATTTGTAAATGAATTCAGAATTTGTGAATATTAGAGGTTGACTGTTTTTTTAAATTTGCTCTTGTAGGAAAGTGGAAAGGTTTCTGAATATCCAGCAGTGATTGTGGAGCCAGTTCCAAGTGCCAGATTAGAGCAGGGCTATGCAGCCCAGGTTCTGGTTTATGATGATGAGACTTATATGATGCAAGATGTGGCAGAAGAACAAGAAGTTGAGACCGAGAATGTGGAAACAGGTAGACATCTCATAAAATGTTCATTATGTGTAACTTTCTCATTTTGTAAGTGTTAATATAACTATTGCCAATTGAGTGATATACTGAAAAATCTCTTTTTAATGCTATTTAGTATAGCTTGGAAACAAGTGAAACATTTCTTAAGAGAGTTTATATAAATTTGAAGTTCTACGTAATAATTCTTTGAGGTGTAGCAGTTTCATATCATTGACTCTAAAGAAAAATTACAGACTGATAATAATAAAATTATTTTTGTTATTTTTTCCTGGGAGTGGCAATATTGACTAGTTGTTATTTATTTGTAGAAATCAGTAGACCAGTATATGATTTTTCTTAATTAAAAAAATAAAATATCCTCATTCCATAGCAGATTAGAGTTTCTTTTAACCAGTAGCATTAGAGCAGTATCATTTCTTTTTCTCTAGCTCAAAAGCGTCTTTGTAGTATGTATCAAATTCCTCTTTGCTTTTTTGTCTTCTTAGAAATTTTGGTGTTTCAGTAAGTTGATGGTGAGATAATTGTATGTTTAGTTGGGCATTGTTTTATATAATTCTTGGAGAAACCTTTTCATTTTTGCCATTGACTGTAAAGAAAAAAGGATTTTTTTTTTTACCAGAAAGATTATAGTGACAATTTTATAAAATAAACATTTTTTCTTTATTAATTAATAGGAAAAGAAATCCTTATATTTGGTTTACAATCCTGATATTTCTAGTACTTTAGATAAATTTCTTTAAATGTAGCAGAATCTCATGATTAAAATTTTTATTTGATGTCTTTCTGCTTGTTGAAGCCCAGTTGTACTCCCTAGAACTATTAGCTTCCTCCAGCTTAAACCTGTTCTTCCTCCACAGTTTTATTTTTTGTTGAGCTGAGGGATTGAAACTTACCTCTCTCTTTGGAGGTACAAGGATGACAGCTGTGCCGGCAAACCCCGTGTGCAGTGGTAATCAAGTCATTTTATTTAAACAGATAGCTAAACACTTCAGAAAGGCTTCGTGGCTATAGTCTGGAATGATACTTGATTTACAGTGCAAGTGGCAGGAAGATAGATTTGTTTTGTTGTTGAGAGCTTGGAGAGTTTTCCAGCCTGAAGCTACCAGTTTAGTGGCAGAGATGAATTTTCCTCTTGAGGAAAAGAAGAGCACTTATAAAAGTATTATGCAGGATGATATTTAGAAGTAGATATTGTAACTGATTTTATTATAGGAGCATAACTAAATAGAACTAATGGAACAAGAAAAATGTGTTAGCTTAAGCTGAATAAAAAAAATAGAACTGATTGAAATTTCTGGAAAATATTTTGATCAAAAAAAAAAGAAAAACTTTGATTTTGGTAGTAAATTGGAAACTTGGAAAAATGAAAATTATAGTGCCAAATTTATATCAGTAGAAATTTAAATTCACATTAAAATACCAGAGCATGTTCACCAGATCTTGCCAACTATACAGTTAATAGTCAACAGTTCATTAATTTAAATTAATATGACAAAAAGAATTCCAAATAGGAAGTGAATGAATATAATCCATTTAAGGGATTTTATTTTATTCTTGAACTCTCTGAGGGGTGATATAATTTTCATTACAGAGATAAAAATGATTATTTATAATATCAAAAAAGAGGATATACAAAGTCTGGATAAAAGAACCATTACTTTAATGGCATTATAAAAGTAGTTTTTGAATACTTAATAATATTTTTTACATTTATTTTTCTTCAACACTAAAAGGAAATTTTAATAAATAATTTACATTATTCTGAAACAGTCTAAAAGTACGGAGAAGTTCATCTTACATTTTGTTTTTAATTCCATTTTGGCTCCTGGATTTTAAAACTCATTATACTTCTGATATCCATATTACTTCTAAAAATGTAGGATAGTGTAGCTGTTCTTGGCTCTCTTTACAGAACAACACTGTAAAATATAACATTCAGATATAACTTTTTTAAAAGCAATGCCAAATTCAGAATGAAAACTACTTGCTCATACATCTATAATCAGAACACTCACATTTATTCATCATAAGGCATGCAGAACTTGGAGACTACAATATACTAATGCATTTAAAAGTGCCCTGGGTAACTTAGTAAGATTGTTAATATACATAGATTAGTTTAAAATCAGTTAATCTGAGCTTAATTATGTTTTTTCTTAAAGACTAAATGCGTTTTTACATGAGTTAAAATCTAAATAAATTTTAATTCTCCTGATATCTAGAACCTACACAGATGAATAAAGGTTGTTATGACTTATTGTACATGTTTCCTTTTAGTGGATTTGGATTAGGTTCATTTCTTGTGGTGATAATAAATATTTCATTTAAATCTCATATATATGTAGGTTTTGGAGAAGAAAATAATTGGGAAGGAAAGGAATATTTATAAGATGGCTAGAGCAGTTTCTGTTTGGTGAATTGATAAAAATGAGATCTGTATAGAAAAAGAGTGCCTTTTGCACATCTGGGAAGCACTTCTTGGAATGATCCTACATTATCATTTAGATTATATTAGTCTACAAATGTTCATAATTGTGTTTATCTGTTATATCAGTTCTCTGCATTTTTTCATTGAAGTTTTTCTTCTTTTATTCCTGTATACCCATATATACATGTCTGTATGAGAAGCAATATTCATAGTGTCATCTAGGCAGAAGTACTAAAATCATATAATGATGTACATTTAGCTGTCTTCGTTATTTTGTGTATAAAATGATTTCTTATTTTGTTAGTGATAACTATAGGCTTGCTTGCTTCACTTTTTTTATAGACTGAACATCTGCATTTCCCTCACAGAGCTTGTGTGTAATAGTAATCTCTTAAGTTATATAGGAAAACCCAAATATATTTGAAACTTTGAAAAAGCAGACATATTCATGTAAACCTATAAGTTGCTTTTTGATGATAACTAAAGTTTAGTAATCATAAGGAGCTTTTGAGGAATAGTAACAAAGTATGGGTGAAGGGTGGTCTCAACTCTGGCAGACTGAAATACCTTTGCCAACCAACAGCTGAAGACCCCAGCAGTTTCAGGAGGCTGCTGGAGAGACTGATGTGTTGAGTTGGGGATGGAGAGGCATCTCTTGGATTCCCTACTAAGATGTGGAAATTTTTATGTTCACTCTTTAAAAATATATGTATATATAAATAATATAAATTTTAAAAGGTTGTTATAGATTACCATGTAAAAAGTAGTAAGTTTATACCAATACAATCAGTAATAAGTTTTCCTAGAAAACTTTTAAGATTTGCCTGAAAACATGGAGCTGTTTAGCATCTGCTTCTTCATTTTATACCTTAACTTAAACCATATTTATACTCATAACCCTCCACTTCAATTTATGAAAACATATTAGTAAATATTTTGTGTTTGTTATGTACCAGGGCACTGTGTTGAACATGTTTGTTGCCCACAAGGAGGTAGCAGTTTATATTTTGTGGAGATAAGAGACATATATTATAAAAAAAAATATAAAGCACCATAAAATCAATTGAGCACTATTGATAAATTCAAAGAAATGTTCAGAAGATGAAAGTTCAATTATAGGATTAGGGAATGTTTTAGAGAAAGTAAAAGAGGAAGACAAATGATAGGATTTGGATGAGCAGATAGCAGGTAGGTGAATGGCATGTAGACTGAGAGAAATATAGTTAAATGGGTGGAATGTAGAAATTCAAGGTATGTTTAGGAGATTCTGAGTAAATAAGATATTAATAGGTTCCATTAAGAATTGTGACTAGTTTGTGATTTTGAACTTAAGAATTAGTAATTAAGCATATAAGAAACAGCAGGATTTGGAGGGTTTTGAGTAGGTAATCATACATCATTAGTATGTCAGTAGATAGAGGATGAATTGTAAAGATGAGGCAGAAAGACTAGCTGTTGTAGGGTCATATTCAAATTAGGATAATTTAAAGAATGTTTTAATAAATGGATAGTTACAAGTATGTCAGTGAGTGTAGGGTGACCATAAGTGATAGGGTGGTACTCCTGAGCTAGCAATAATAGAGTTATTTCTGTCCTTTGGCCCAAGGGCCAGAGGGAAGGGTTACTGGAACCTAGAAGAGAGCCCTGGAGAAGGGGTTACCTTGAGAGAATCTGGAACCTTTGGTGAAAGGACATAGCTGACTTGAGGGCAGTGCCACATAGAAGGAGCCCAGGGAAATCAGCCTCCTTGGACAGAGAACAGAGTGGAGGGTGGGAAATAGATCCCTAGAGCAAATGGGAGATTTATCTAGTACAACTGAAGCTTAGTACAGATAGGTTAAGGAGAGACTGATTGGAGAATCATCCTCATAGAGATAAATGAAAGCTCCAAGGGGAGAGGAATTTGAAAGATTTCCTCAGGGCAAGATTTAAAATTCTATATTTGTCACTCTGTGATCGAGAACAAAGGACACAGAATTAAGAAATTAACCTTAAGGAATGTTTACATTTTGAAGATGTGAACAAGAACCAAAGAGTAGTCAAATATGACAGAAAATCCTGGGTGGCTGATCCTGAGCTTAAGTTTTTTTTTCTTTTAAGCCTTTTAAGTAGCTCTCTTTAATAGGAAAGGGAAGAATATTGATTGGTTTAGTCTTGGTTTCAGGTTTCCACTTTATCATTTATTTGACAATAATTAATCTTTCCAGAGCCTGTCTTACTGTCAGATAGGAGTTCAAGGTTGTGAAGACTATGTAGAATAAACCTATAAAACACAGTGCTTGTGATGTAAGTACTCCATAAGTGTTCCTTAACTTCATTAACACTTCTCTTTGTGCCTTCAGATATGGAGAAGGTCTTTTATACATTGAAACACAACGTTTGTTGAATACTTCCTTATTTCTCTGTTGTAGTACTTCTCTTTCCTTTCACTTTGACTTTTTAAAAAGACAAATGGTTTATACCATAAGTCTGTACTTTTTCTTTCTCATTCCTTCCTTAACTTACTGTGCTCTGGTATCTACATTTAATTATTCTCCTGAAGCTCTTTTGTTAATCAGATTTCAAAGTCCACTCCTCTACCAAATTCATTCACCCACGGAATCATCCAGAAGTAGAGCCTTTTAAATCTGGCCTTCTTATCTACAGAAACACTGTACTCTAGCTGTTTCCTTTCTGCCCTCTGCATGGCTATGCTATTTATGCTTTTGAGCTTTTGCTCAAATAATAGTTTTCTATCAAGAATGTCAAGTATTATTCACACTTTCAGGTCCAACTACATGAAACTGTCCACACTCCCTCTCCTGATCTTCTGTTAGACCATCTGGATGTAGGCACTTGACCATTTATTTTCTTGTACTATTCTTGTGTGTATACTCCTTTTGTTTTCAAAGTAAGCATACAAGCCCCTTGAATACAGGGCCCATACTTTTATTCTATTTATTTTATTTGAATATAATATATAATGTAGTATTTAACACATAACTGTTAGGAAATACAGAGTGAAGCAAATTGAGTTTTGACTTACAATTGCAATATAATCAAGAATCATATATGTAAAATCTTATAAGCTAAAAAAAGCTATTGGATGGATACAGTTGGGTTATTTAAAGTATAAAAAGGTACTCATCCAAAACATAAATATTATCATCCAAAATATATCAAAGCCATAATGTTGTCATACTTAGATTAACTTTATCTTAAAAATCACAGTAAGTTTTTATTCATTCTTGCTTATACCTAAATTTGACTTTTTATTTTCTTATAATAAAAGCAATACATGCTCCCTGGAAAAACTGGAAAGTATTACAAAGAATAAACAAACATTGAAAATCACCCATAATCTTAACAGTGAGGGGACAGTAACTACCACAACTACCACTTTTCTAAATTCCCTGCTGATCTTTTTTAATATTATGTTTTAAGCATAATTAGCATAATATTATATAATGCACATATACTTATTTATTAATCTTTACTAACAAATATTGGCTGAAAGGGATCTGATAGCTTCCTACTACTCTCTTCTGATTATTGGGAACAGGACTTTGGTTTTTAACCAGGTATCAAAATATAAAAGGTTGGTCTTACTAGTTAAAGTAATTGTCAAGAGAACTCAGAAAGCTTTCTTTTATGATCAACAAAATTGTGTCTAGAGATTAGCTGAAAAGATAGATGAATGATAAGAATTTTTATATACTTCAACAGGAAGGTAGTGCTTTTTTTTTTAATAAATCAAAGATTAGCTTTTTTGAAATGGAGTTTAAAAAGATTTCTCTTGGAAAATAAGGAACCAAATTTCTTTCTTGAAAAGTCTCAAGACTAAGTTGACTTCATGATGAGTTGTGAATAACGTTTGTATTTGTTATACCGTCAGAAACCCTCCCTGTGGCACAAGAGGACTCTTTTAATTAGAAAATATTGTTGCCACAGGGAGGTAGAAGATCGACATGAAAAACTGGGGATCTGAAAAGGAGCCCCTTTCCTAGGATTACCTGAAGGGGAAACAGATTGAGCCAGAAGGAAGACAATGCTGGTAGGTTGGTCTTTAATTTATTAACAATGTTTACAATTTTACATTTAATTACAATTATTTCCACTCCCTCTACCATATTTTTGTTTAAAGGCTGACAGTGAGTCCCCCTTATAGGAGAAAGATTAAAATAGTATTTTTCCTTCTAAATAATTTGCTATCTAAAATTAAATTCCCTGTCTTGTTCCTAATATGTGTTTCTTTTTATGGATAAAACTCTAGGGCTATTTCCTGCCTACACTTCCTTGGAAGTTGCTACTGACTGAACATCTTCAAGTCTGTTTCTTTTTTTTTTCATGTCTTGTTATTTCTGCTACTAATCTATACTTTTTCCTAAAATAACTTTTTAAGAAGTGTTTTCTTTCAGTTGTCTTATTTTCTTGAGTTTAGCCTGGTCACTAGTTTTCTAAAAAGGTAAAAATATAAACCTTAAGTTTATTTAGTTTTGATTCTAGAATTGTTTGAGTTATAATTATACTATTATTTAGTTAGAAAGCATTATTAGAGAAAAGTTTTCAAAATTTTATTGACAGTATTTCATTTAATCTGAGATGCCATCAATTGTAAGAAACATTTTTAGATCACTGAAAGAAAAAAATGCTGCCAATTGTAAATTTTAGGATATCATCAATTGTGAAATACACCGATTTTAGAGATGCCAAAATGTGAAAAAACATGTCTTAGAATTAATGAACTATGTTATCACGCAGTTATGAATCTTCCTGAAATTCCCATTATCTGGGAGTTAGATATTAAAATATCAGGTTTATGAAAAATGAGATAAGTTGCAGTTGTGGAGGTCGCTGTATATGCTAAGATCTCTAAATTCTTTATTGTCTTTTAAGAGAGGGTATTTAAAGCACCATTTTAACTATATTTTTTAAAAGTATACAAAATAACCATAAGATAAATTTTAAATTATGGGAAGTGTAGAAGATGAAAAAGTATTCTAATACGATGCTTTCACTTAACTCAGTAGGTAGAGTTTGGGAATTCCCTGGTAGTCCAGTGGTCAGAACTTGGTGTTTTTTACTGCTAGGGCCCTACTTGGGGAACTATGATTCTTCAAGCCACCGCAGGGCCAAAAAAAAAAAAGTAGAGTTTTATCATAATTGACAGTTTTTAATTAAATTTTGTGACCTGGAAAGCTTTTTAAACTATCATTTTAAAACAGGATCCTTTAAAGTCTTTTTAAAATAGCCACAGATTTCTAGTACACTTTGAATATATTTTTTACATAATATTAATTATGTGGAGAGTGGCCAAAAGCAAAGAACTACCCCATCAATTAATGAAAAGGAATGATTTTAAACGGTATTTATATACTTTTCAAGAAACATCTGTTTTATATAAAAGGAAAGATAAGTATATCCAGACAGTAAATCATTAAAGGATATTTGTTTCGTTTGGGAAACTAGTCGCATTCATTCCTTTGTACTCAGACTTGTTTTTTGTAAACACTTATAACTTCCAATTTTATATATAACATTGTGTCTAAGTATTGCAGTTTTATTAATTCAGACTCTGGAGAGGGTCAAATGCAGATTATATAAAATTTTAAATGAGTAGCTCATAAGGTTACAAGTGTTACAAAGTAGGGATAGCTCAGGCTTCTTAGGTGTACAAATACTGAAGTCGCTCAGTCGTGTCTTACTCGTTGCTACCCGGTGAACTGTAGCTCCCCAGGCTCTTCTGTCCATGGGATTTTCCAGGCAAGAGTACTGGAGTGGGTTGCCATTTCCTTCTCCAGGGGATCTGCCCAACCCGGGGATCGAACTCAGGTCTCCCGCATTGCACGCAGATGCTTCCAGGGAAGCCCATAATACCTATTTGAAGGTATACAAATAGGAATGCTTTAAAACTGTAGGCAAATCCCAGCTCTTACTGCGGACCTGCAGCCTCTGACCTGCAGCCTGTCAGGCTCGGAGCTGAAATTATTGTGGTAAGCAAGACCCTGCCTTTGCCCTCACCAGGCTTTCAGCTTTTTGGAAAAGATGAACAATTAAACACATTGCTGCAAATGTGATGGAATTAGTGTTATTATAGGATTTAGGAAAGGTTTAGAGAGCATACAGCAGAGGAATGGCTTGGAGGTCAGAGAGTGCCTTCATGAGGAAGTAACATTTAAACAGATTTGAAGGGTTTGAAGTAATTAGCCCTGTAGTGAATAGTGTGTCTGAAAGTCTGGAGGAAGGAGAACATAGTCTATTTAATTAGCAGAAAGGTATTAAATATGGCTAGATTATGATTTATGACAAGGAAAGGGGACTAAAATGAAGCGAAAGAGGTAAAAACTGGTGAGAATTCTGAAACCTTTATACCTGTTTTTTGGGCTTCATCTAAAAGGTGGTGGGAAGCTTTCTTAAGAGTTTTAAACAAGATATATTTTTGATACAAATTTATTTCTAAAATATTGAGTACTGTAAATGAAAAGTAAGACAATAAAAGCATTACCTGAAATAAAGACTGACGTCCTTAGCTCCTCATTCACAGTTTCCTAATTTTAATCTAGTTGACTGTTCTTACTCACTTTCCACTTCATTGTCTGCCTCTGCAGATTTTGGCTATAGATGTGCTCATTGCCCACACTAAGCTAAAAGTTAATAGAGATTACAGTAGCTGTACAACTAGCGTTTCTTTTAGGAATCAAGATGTGTGTGCTTTGATATAATGCTTTTTCAGGAGGAGGAATCATTGTCCCTCTGCATGCCCTGTGCCACATTGTAAACTTGGGAAAGGGTCTGTACATTTTCTCAGATTTGTGAAGGGGTGCATAACTTAAGAAAGAGGTCAAGAACACTTTTAACACAACTGTTAAACATTAGCTTTTGCATGATTTTTTAATGTTTTTGTATTGTGGGCCTCTTTGGCCATGTGGTAAAGCCTGTGGACTCTCTCATATTTAACATTTTTAAATATATAAAAAACCTAGGAATACCAAGGACCCAAATACATTGAAATATAGCTTTCGGGCTATTTTTAATTGTGATAAATTAATACATGTTTCCTTAATAATGTATTAAATAATGAGATTTAGTGGCAGATCAAATTTACTGCTGTAATTTCAAAGTGATGATGACCATCAATTATATTTTGAGAAATATGTAATAATTATAATACAATATGAAAACATTTTATGATTTCTGTTGGTCATGAGGTCACAGATAATGTGACTGTGAAAACTGCTGTGGTTTGTACTTAATTTAAAATTAAGGTGCGAAATTTCAGGTGGATCTAAAGAACGGTTTTCCTGTATCTCATTCATGTCCTACTTTAGCTGTCTACCTTATCTTCCTTTTCTTCTCCATATTCTCCCCGCCTTCTGTTCTCTTTCCTTAATAGCTCATAGTAGGGATCTGAAAGCCACTTTAAATATGTTTCTTATTGAATACAGTTTTATGATTTCTGCTAAGGAAAAGAAAAGAACCTCATAACTGTATAGTGGTAGTTTTTCATGTCGCTTAATGGCTTGACTTAACTTATTCTAAAAACATTCTAATGTTTGTACATCAAGTACATTTCTTAAAAGCCTCATCTAATCTTTCTTTACTTTTCTGTGGATTTGAGATCCCTTTGATTTCCATGAAAAAATTTTCTGTGGCTAGTGGTTCTCAAACTTGAGCATATGCCATAATTATCTGGAGTGCTTATTAAAATACAGATCGCTAGGCCTCACCTCCAGGATTTGTGATTCAGTGGGGGTGGAATTCAAGAATTTGCATTTTTAACAAGATGATGCTGATGTTGATGCTTTTGGCCCAGGCATCCTACTTTGAGAACCATTATCTTGACTGTTGGAAATGATAGCAAGCACTAAAAGAGCTTCTGCCACTGTGAGAACTCAGCACTGTAGTTTCTTACTGTGTTATATTTTACCCTTCACAAAGATTGCTGTTGAGGGTGAAAAGGTACTAAAGTTCTTTCAGGTTTGTATGAGATGATGTAGTGCATTTCTATTATTAATTAGTGTACCTGTAAACATTCATTGGGCATCTCCTGTGTATCAGGCACTATTTAAAGCATAGGCTTCCCTTGTGGCTCAGCTGGTAAAGAATCCGCCTGCAGTGTGGGAGACCTGGGTTTGATCCCTGGGTTGGGAAGATCCCCTGGAGAAGGGAAAGGCTACCCACTCCAGTATTCTGGTCTGGAGAATTCCATAGACTGTATAGTCCATGGGGTCACAAAGAGTTGGACATGACTGAGTGACTTTCACTATTTAAAGCATGGGGTTAGGTTAGAGTGATAGAGAAAAGAGGCAGTGTCTGCATTCATGCAATACTTAGGCCTTAGTGGAGAAAACATGTAAATTCCCCGTAGAGTAAAATTTCTTTTCCACAAAGCAGATTACATAAATTAGCAACTCCTGAAAGTGTTCTTTACAGTTAGTGTTTTCAGTTAAGCTAAAATAATAAATTCATGAACCATTTCTTTTCAAGCAATTGAAGCAACAGGTAAATTCTCCCTTTTTCTCCTCCATATATCAGTTTTTAAGCACAGTTGTGATACTGGTGAACTAATATCTGTCGTGTGCAAAGTACCTGTTATATACAAAGTACTGTCACAGCTCCTAGGGAGTAAGTGATTCAGAGTTGACTATAACATGGTGGCTGGCCTCAAAGAAGCTTACTAACTAAGTTGAGAACAACAAGCATTTGAGGAAATAATAATATAAAGTAGATAAGGTTGGAGAAAGGTGAGGAAAGACAAAAAATAACCAAGTATAGTAGTTAGTCTGTAAATTCCAGATTATTTCTACTGTGGTGGGTCATATTTAAATTTTATCATAAGGGCATAGTTGACTGTTAAGGCACAGGGTTTAGGGACAGAGAAGCAAGTCAAATGGAATTAAGCATTTGTAAATATCATTTTTTTTTAATCGTGTGGAAATACTTCCATCAAAAACATAAGTGACTTCTTCCCACTCACAAAAAATCAGGGGATAGGGCTAAGAACTCAGTGTGTTTGCAGTGCTTAGTTACAATTTGGGAATGGGATTAGGAGATGAGATAGGGCTAGTTTTTATTTAATAATTTTTATACATTTCTGTAGCTTTTTTTATTGAGTATATCAAGGGAAGAAGGAATATAGCTAATTTCCTTTCTTTCTCTTAGACATTATTAAGGTACATTATGAAGTACAGATTTTTTCAATAGATATCGCATATTCTCCACATTTAAATTCAACATTTGGTTGTAACTGTTTGATTTCTCTTTACTTTTTAAATCAGCCAAAATATGTATCTTACTTAAAAGGAATGAACAATTAAATTTTTTTAATTTAATGAAAATACTTTTCATATGTTTTCTGTAAGACTGAGTCATGATAATAAGTAGTTATCCTCCAGGACTTTTTTAAGAATATATTTGAACAAAATGAATTATTAGCCAGAATTTAGAGATTTTCTTATGACTAGATGAGCTTACAAAAGATAAACTTAGGAAGTTTTACATCAAAAAGAAAAGAATTCTGTCTCTAAAGCAGTTAGCAAAAAAGGAGTAGTTGTTATGCATGTTGTTTGATGCGACTTTTAGGAGACTCTGAATCCTGTTTTTGTTTTGTTTTTCATACCACCTTTTTTTCCTGCAAGTTAATCCTCATAAAATAAAGACTTAGAATAATAACTTAAAATGCGAAATTGTTTTGAAGAGGGAACCAAGGATTTGGTTGAAGAGGAGGAAGAACTCAGTTAGCATGGTTAGCATCTATTTGGATTTACAGCAGTAAGCTTTAGCCATTTGGTTTGGAAAAAACAAGGCTGGCAGAATAGCATTTGTTTTTAATTTGATTGCTACATTACATGCCTACTTAGGAGACCCTTATAAGTGCCAGTTATCTTCTTGAGATAAGACACTGATTATTATGTCTAGGCTTCATCTACAGGCTATATTCTGGGAAGAGAGGCCTTCACACACAGAAAAAGAAAGAACTTCTGGTGAACTTCATCCTTGGGAATAAAAGTAAGGGGCATTCAGTTTACCCTCTCACAAAGGGAGTCAGGAACTATAAATTAAAGGCCACTATTGTAAGATAATGTAACCCTGTGTTTAATTTTGTTCCTTCCGTTTTTCAGTAGAATTAGTAGCAAGCACTTCAACAAAAAGAATCCCTAAATACTTGTTTTTGGTGGCTTTAAGAAATGGGGATGCCAATGAAAAACTAGTTAATTCTGCAACTAACCTTAAGGGAAACAGAATCCCCAAAGATAGAATAATTGAAAGGAGAAGAAAGCAAACTGAATTTCCTTCCAAGGAAAGAAAAGAGCTTGAGGAGTTGCTTTGGCTTTGAGACCATTTGTGGGGTTATCCAAGACTGCCTGTACTGCATGTAGCGTGTTTTTTATGTGGGCAAGAAATATAGCCTTGACTGTAAAGGAACTTGCCTCTGTAGGGAAAATATATGTTTAGGAAAATAGCTCTTTATAATGTAAAGAGTGCTGTGAGGAGGAGACAGCTATTAGCTCCTGTGATGGGAAGTTCATATTTTAGCTGAAGATAACTCTCATTTGAGAAGTGTTAAAAAAAAAAAATACAGTGACAGTCATTAAAGTACATACAGTAAGGAAGACTTTATTCCAGGTCTGAGGCTGGGTATTGTAAGAAGTCATCATCCTAGTCCATTACCAAATCATATTAGTTTTATCACCAAAATGTATCATAAATCTATCAATTTCTTTCCAACTTTATTGCTACTAGCCTAGTCCAACCTGTAGTTATTTTTTATATGAGCTATTGTGATAGCCTTTGGCCTTCCAATAGATCTTGTTTCCATTCCTGCCCTCTGCCCCCAACCCTAATCAATTCATTCATGTTGATTTTTAAAATATATTTATAAATTGAAATATGATATTCTCTTCCTGAAAAGCCTTTTAGTGGGTTCTAATTGCACTTAAGATGAATTTCAGGTTTATTTATTTGTTTACTTGGCTGCGTCAGGTCTTAGTTGCACTGCTCGGGATCTTCCTTGCATCAGGTGAGGTCTTCTGTGATGGTGCACAGACTCTGCACTCTGTAGTTGTGGCTCTTAGGCTCAGTAGTTGAGGCAGTAGTTGAGGGCTTTGTTGTTCTGTGGCCTGTGGGATCTTAATTCCCCTACCAGGGATAGAACCCATGTTCCCTGCATTGCAAGGTGGATTCTTGACCACTGGACCACCAGGGAAATCCCAATATTCAGGATTTTTAACACGGTCTTCAAGACACAGAATACTTTGTCTCCTCTCATCCATCTAGAAACAATAATAACGATAATAGCAACAAAAAGCAAAACTCTTAACATTAATGTATCTTTACTATATTGCCAGAAATAGTTCTTAGGGCTTTATATTATAATAATAGATTTAATACTTTTAGCAACCCTAGGCTGAATAACATTTCTAAAGCTAGACAGCTATTTAAGTGGTGGAACAAGAAGTTAAAGTCAGATGATAAGTCAGATGGCAAGTTAGCTAGGGCTCCAGGGCCCAAGCTCATAAGCGTTACACTCTGATGAATTACACAGTGCCCTTAGCCCAGACTTACACACTGTTGTCTTTTCACCTTCCCTTTAAATCAAACTTTGTCTTCCTAGGGTGCCCACATATGCTGTTCTCTTTCTGGAACATATTACTTTCCATTTTTTAGCTTTTAATTCCTGGTCATCTTTCAGGTATCAGTTTGAAAGTCACTTTCTCAGAGAGAGGACCTTTAGCTGATACTCTTCAGTCTCAGTTGTGACGGTTCTGTTATTTTGTCAGACTCCCATTCTTTTTTTCTTTTTTGATTAGCACCTACAAAACTTATGATACAATAAACTCCCATGATAAAGTAATAAGTAATACTTAAAAATTCAAATCACAGACGTGATTTGAAATATGACATTATTGTGAGTTTAATAAAATGACCCGAGTCAGTCTGTGTGGATGAGGAAATGTGTGTGGAATTCAGAATAAGGTATGCAGATCAGCCTAAGGTCAGACTTGGGCGGTTTGGTGCCACCTGCTGGTGTTTGTGTTCTCCAGCGTTGCTCTTGGAGAAGAGGGCAAGATGGGAGCCAACTCCCAGTTAAAATTTATCTGAATTTATGAAGTTTTACTTTATTATATTTATATTTATTGTTTAATCTTTGCACTCCATGCTTCATAAACCCAGAGATCATATCTGTTATATTTACTGGTATTGCTCAAAGCCAGGCACCAAGTGGACTCTGCATAATATGTTTGTTGATTGAGTGAATGAATCAGAAAACGTCATGAACCAGAACAGAATTTCAGAAATTTTGTATTTTATTTAGAAGCTGACAAGTAATGTAGTTTAAACTGATAAGTAATGTAGTTTAATTAGGCTTCGTAGATATATATGGTTGAGAGAAATGAGCCTAGAAAGGTAGAGTGGAACCGGATTTTGGTGGCCTATGAATAAAATAAGAGCTGTGTGAAACATGATCTGAAGAAGATAAGAAGTGAAAAGAACATTTATTTTAAGTAACTAGAGCCTACTAAAATAATAGAGATAGAAAGTATGGCTTCCAAAGTACTAAGTTGGGGGGTAAGTTAGGGAATAAATTAAACTTTTAACCAGTCTAACAAAAAAGCAACAAAAGAAGGGGAGGAAAAAACTATGGAAATACAAATCATAATTCCAGACAGTAGAAATAATTCAAAACATCAATTATATTAAAATTACCAATTGTGATCTTAACATGAGTCTGCTATTTTTAACAGATACACAAAACAAAATTAAATAGTAACAATGGAAAACCATGTTTATCAGAGAAATATTAACCAAATAAAGCTAATGTACTAAAATAGAATTCAGGGTACAAATTAATTGGGCCAAAGGCTCTTCAAACTGCTAAGAGGAACAGTCCAGAAAATATAATCATCATAAACTTATATGCATCTAACAACATAGCCTTGTAATATCATTTAAAGTAAAAACGGTTGGGAATTCCCTGGTGGTCCAGTGGTTAGGACTCCTTGCTTCCACTGCAGGAAGATCTACTAAGATACCACAAGCTGTGCAAGCTACCACCAAGAAATAAACTAAAAACTTAAAGAATTGCAAGGCTAAGTCGATGTGTCTACAAAACTGGAACTTTAAAAACACCTCTGTCAAAATTGAAAAATTAAGCAGACACAAGATTTAAAATGACATCAAAGAACTGAACCACAGGATTAACAAATTTGATAAACTAGAGATATATAGAACATTGTACCTAACTAAATAAAATACAACCTTGTATATTTTTGTCCAGTTATATTCAGGTCTGTTTTTAACTGTCATAGCAGAATCTCAACAATGTCTGGAAACATTAGTATCATTCAGAATACACTATTTCGAACTTCCCTGGTAGTCCATTGGTAAAGAATCTGCCTGCCAATGCAGGGCACATGGGTTCAATCTGTAGTCCAGGAAGATCCCTCAAGCAGCAGAGCAACTAGGCCTGTGCACCACAACTCCCGAGCAACTTGACAACACAACAAATAGATTTTAAAATTGCTTAGAAGATTCTTCAGGGTTGCTGTATATACCAGAGTGACGAGACAAAAAAGATCCCATTCACATAGTTTTAAAAATTTAATTAGGTACAGGTATATGCAATACCTCTATGAAAATAAGAGCTTTACTTTATGGAGGGACATAAGTAAATGAAGAGAGACACAACTTCCTTAAGAAACAATAGAAGAACAGACCAAACCGATTTTATTGGTTCCTTTAATCTTTAACCCATAAACACATGGAAAATTGGACATGGTAAAACTTAATTTTTCCCCTGTTAATCTATAAATTCAATACAATTCCAGTCAAAATTCTAAGAGGACTTGTTTTTGGTGGAATCGACAAACTGTTAGATAGAGATCCAAAAGTAGTCTATACTGCAAAAGAACAAAATGTGTGGACTCCTATTCATAAAATTCTATAAAATTTTTGAATGTGTTATTGGCCCAGAGATGAGTAGTTGGGTAGAATGGAAGACTATAGAGCCCAGAAACACAGTAAGCATACATTTATGCCTAGTATATAATGGACTGGGTTTACAGAAAGGAAGAATTATTCAATAAATTATATTATGACAGCTAGCTTTTTATAGAGAGAGAAAAGTAAAATATTAATAGATCCATGTTTCATACTTTTATTTATTTTTTCAATTGATTTGTTTATTCCTCTTTATCCCTTTTTTTTGTATAAAAATCCAATTTTCCTCCCTCATAACCATCAAATTTAATTTTATTAATGGATATTTTTTTAGTGTATTACCTGTATATATGGACATGAGTTTGAGTAAACTCAGGGAGATAGTTATGAACAGAGAACTCTGGTGTGCTATAGTCCATGGGGTCGCAAAGAGTCGGATATGGCTTAGTGACTGAACAACAACTGTATATATATCCTGTTGTATAAATTTAAAGTTTATAGAAATGATATTATGTATCTTAGTTTGTTTTTTAGTAAGTACTATCCTTAATATCCATTCATGTTGCTTTGTATGTACCAATCTGTTGTTTCTAACTGCTGCACAGTTTTCCCTGATAGACATCTGCCACATTTTACTCTGTGGTTGTCTGCGGATCAACTGGGAGCTTAATGGCCTAGGATGGTCTCAGCTGGGACAACTCAGCCCTCTTCTCTCTAATCTCCAATCATCTTTTTTATTTCTTAAGATGTTGATCAAGAACTCTAATATGTTAGAGTGTAGTTATATTAATTGGCATTTCTTGGGTTTTATTTTTTTTTTGGTAATGATTTTCTCTTAAAATTTTTTTTAATTAGAAAAATTTTTAAACGAGGTGTAGTTAACTTATAATACACATTATATGTCTCAGGTGTACAATAGTGATTCATATTATTAAAGATTATGCTATATTTATAGGTATTGTAAAATATTGCCTATGTCTCCTGTGCTTTATATCAACTTATTTATTTTATACATAGTAGTTTGTACCTCTTAGTCCCTGACTCTTATTTTGCCCCTCCCCCCTCTCCATTCTCCAGTGGTATGTTTTCTGTATCTGTGAGACTGTTTCTTTTTGTTACGATTATTTTGGATTTCTTATATAAGTGATATACAGTATTTGTCTTTCTCTGACTTACTTCACCAAGCATAATAACATTCCAAGTCCATCCATGTTGTTGCAAACGACAAAATTTCGTTCCTTTTTTGTGGCTGGGTAGTATTGCTGTATATATATATGTGTGTGTGTGTCTGTCTGTCTCCATAAACACACCACATCTTTATCCATTCATATGTTGATTGACACTTTGATTGCTTTGTATCTTCACTGTTGTAAATAATGCTGCTGTGAACATTGGGGAGCATACATCTTTTTGAATTAATGTTTTTGTTTTCTTTCAATATATACCCATGAGTGAAATTGCTGGATCATATGGTAGTTCTATTTTTAGTTTTTTGAGGAACCTCCATAGTGTTTTCCACAGTGGCTGTACCAGTTTACATTCTCATTGGCATTCCTGTTTTCTTCCTAAATCTTGAAAAGAGTGTATCTGAAGTTTCAACCTGAAGTTTAGTGTTTGTTGTAGGTTTTAGTATATAATATATACCAGGTTAAGGAATTTCCATGTAGGACATTGGTTTTATTTTTGTGTTAGTTAGTCATGGAATCCTATCAGATAAGCATCTTGGATAAGTTATGATTTTTCTTCCTTAAAATGATCAGTTAATTGAAGAATTCTTAGGCATTGAACTGTCCTTGCATTTGAGGATACATCATTTTGCTCTTCTTTTACTGTTAGTTAAGGGCCTTTCATAAGTAGTATGGAACTATAATTCCTTGTATTATCTTTATCTAATTTTGGAATCAAAATCACACTAGGCTCATAAAATAATCTAGGTTGCTTTCACTTTTTAAATTTTTCTGTAACACTTTCTATAATATAAGAATTAATTTAAAATTTTGCTGGAATTTTCTTAAAAGGACATTTAAGCCTGTAATTTTTTTTGTTTTTGGAAAGGAGGTTTAAGACTACATTTTAATTCCTTTGCTGCTTACTACTCTATTCAATTTTTTTCCTTATACAACTTAACACAGTTTCTTTATACAGTTCATCCAGATTTCAACTTTGTTAGTGTGTAATTGTTCATAATCCTGATTTATTATTTTTATATGTATCATATCTGTGGTTATTTCTTCCCTTTTGTTCTTGTATCATATTTGTACCTTTTCTTGGTAACTCTTGCAGAGGTCTATATGTTAACCTTTCCAAAATCAATTTTTGATTTTGTGAATCCTTTGTAGTTTTAAAAATTATTGCTTTCATTTTTCCTGCTTTTTATTAATTTCTTTCTTCTTTTTTTCCATCTTTATCACTGAATGTTTAGCTTATTTATTTTTAAATTTTTTCATTTCCTGGTATCTAAGTGCTGTTCTAGCTGTGTTGCATATAGTTTCACATGTTGTATTTTTATTGTAATTAATTTCTAAATATTTCTTAATTACTTTATGATTTCCCTTTTATTCTGTGGGCTATTTAAAATACACTATAAGTGATAGCACATGCTAGTTTGACTGTATCAAAAAAATTTTTCTAGGAAAGAGGATACCATAGACCAACCAAAGTAAAGTCAAACAACAGGCTGGCAGAAGACATTTGGAACACCTGTCTGAATTATTATTATCTAGTATACACTAGATAATTAGTGTTATTACACTACATGTTAACATTTTACACATAAGTAAGACAAAGTGTCATAGAAAGATGACAAAGGATATGAATAGAAAATTCATAGGAGAAACGTTAATGGCCAGTAAGTATATGAAAAAAATGTTTATTCTCAGTACTTATTAGATATATGCAAATTAATACAGCAGTGAAAAATTTCTTGCCATCCAGCAGATGGCAAACATTTTAAAAGTCTGATTATATTTTGTATTGACAAGGATGCAAGAAAAATGGGAACTCTGACACATTACTAGCAATATTTTAGACTTAAACTGCTACTTTGGAAAGAGTAACAGGTAAATTAAAAATGCAGTTATTCTTTGACCTAATAATTCTCTCTGTGGGTATGTACTATGGAGAGACTAGCATGTATGCTTAAGAAAACATGGATAAGATTCTTTTTTTGTAGCATTATTTATAAAAGTGAAAAATAGAAACAACTTTATTTGCCTATCAGATAATTTTTTAACAAAATGGGATATATTTATGCACTGGCATAATTTGAAGTGTGTAAAAAGCATAGCTATATCTACTTATAATAACATGGATAGAATGTGAATCTTGAATGAAAAAAGCAAAGTTTAGTACGGCATTTATAGTATAATGTCATATATGTACACAAAACATGTAAAGTAATACTGAATGTCATTCTGGGATATATATGCACACACATGTGAACATGTAAAAGTATACAAAATAGGCTGGAAGAATATACACAGAAACTCATGATAATGGTTTCTCTGGAGAGAGAGAATGGTGAATGGAGACTGGGGATAGTTCTCAAAGGTGTTATTATCTTCATTTGTAATGTACTATTTCGTAGGGAGAAACAGCACTTTCAAGTATAAATAACAAAATGATAACAGTTGTTTGTTCTGGATGGTAGGGCCATGGACTCTGTTTTATATATATATATATATTTTTTTTTTGTAATTTCACATATATTTTAAAATTTCCTCAAAAATTATATCACTTTAAAAAAAAATTTTTTTTTACTGGAGAATAATTGCTTTACAGTATTGTGTCAGCTTCTGCCACACAGCAGCTTGAATCAGGCACAGGTACACACATGTCCCCTCCATCCTGAGCCCCACTCCCATCTCCCTCCCCATCCCACCCCTCTAGTTGTCACAGAGCGCTGGCTTGAGCTCCCTGTGTCACACAGCAAATTCCCACTTGCTATCTCTTTTACATATGGTAATGTATATGTTTCCTTGCTGTTTTCTCAATTCATTCCACCCTCACATTCCCTCACTGTGTGCACAAGTCTGTTCTCTATATAGGTCTGTGTCTTCCATACGCATGTGTTAATATACGGTATTTGTCTTTCTGACTTACTTTGCTCTAATAGACTCTAGGTCCATCCACCTCATTAGGACGGACTCAAATGTGTTCTTTTTTATAGCTAAATAATATTCCATTGTATATATGTACTGCAATTTCTGTATCCCTTCATCTGCTGATGGACCTCTGGGTTGCTTAAGAGATGACTTTCTAAACTAGGAACACAGACAGATGACCCAAGATTTCTAGCCTGGGATGATGTATTGTTATTGATAGAGGAAACAAAGGAGATTGGTAGGTAAAAGACCTTGAGATACCAGTGGGTTATCCAAATAAAGACATTTACCATAAAACTGGAAATTAGAACTTAAACCTAAAAAAAAAAGAAAAAATTAAGCCAAGCCTAGAGATGCTGAGTTTTGAGTTAGTTCAGAAATAATATTGAAAGTGATGGTGATGCATGGATATTAACAGTCATTCTTCAGAGAGTGGAGAATGAAGAGAGAAGCTGGCTGAGACTTATGCTTTGGAAGAACAGTCACATTTGAGGATTGTGCAGATGTGGCCTAAGTCAACTGAAGAAAATAGGAAAAAAACATGGTCAGACAATTTATTATTGTGAAAGTCATATGAAGGAAGAAGGTTAATAATGGATAGTCAAATATGTCATTTGTTGGAAGAGGTAGAGTCAGATAAAAACTAAGAAGAAGTCCTTGGGCTTGGCAGTTAAAAGCTTGAAGGGACTTCTGAAGAACTTTTCAGTGGGTAGGTGCAGAAGACATATTACAATATATATACTGTAACAGGAGAAGAAATTAGTTAATTTGAATATTCCTTTTAGAATCAAAAGAGAATTTGACTTATAGTTGCAGTATGTTTTAGTTAAGAACTCCAGTGTAAATATTTTCATAAATATGCCAAACAAGAATCGTGCATAGGCCTTGAACTTTCATAGGAATTGAAAACAATTTCCAGAGTATTCAAGGTACTGTACATTCCCTAATAATAAAGAACCCAAGTCCTTGAAATCAGTTGTTATAAATGTTATTTAAAATAGATCATTAACCATTTTAACTCACCTTGTATGGTGTCATACACATAAGAGTACTTAATAAATGCTTTTGGAAGACAATTATTTGTCCAACATCCATTAGAAAAGACCAGCTACAAGAATCAGTTGATGTGTGGCTGCTAAGGATTAGAAAGTTTTTTGCTAGTATAAACCATAAAGTGAAGAATCAGCAGGCTCAAAGAGAGTTTGGCCCAGAGATAGCTTAAATAAAATGCAGACAGCATGAATAAAACTAAGCTAGATTATCCGTTTAAAAGATGGTACATGCTGGATCCTTACTCATCGTAGGTTTTTATGGTCCATAAATGCATATGGGGAGAAAAATTTATGATAAAATAACTTTTGGGAATCATAGACCTCCTTGAGAATCTGAATAGTCATAGTTCTTCAGAAAAAAAATGCTATTTTTTGCTAACAAAATATTTTGCTAACAGTTTTTCCTTTATGAACCCCCTATCAAAAATTCACACCTTATGAAGGCTTTTATATATGTAAATGTAGGATATACCCATTATTACTCTAATTTCACGTATAGGCAATTTTGTATATCACACTTGTCTAAGAATTTCACCCTTGGTAGAGGTTCTGTGTGAATTGAGAAGGCTTAATTTTTTTTCTTTTGTTACCTAATTCATTGCTACCAGATTTAGTAATAGGTGCCTACAACAGAAAGTATGGTACAAAGTGCCTACAATACTTACTTGCTCAAATTAAGTGCTGGTTAATTATCTGTTCAATAAATGAATGGATATGTGACTATAATGTGGGTTCAAACATCTTCATTTTAATAATATTTTATAAAACCTAACTATAGTATTAAATAAAATGTATCAGTATTAAATAGAGAATTAACTATAGTAGTTTAAAAACATGAAATAGTCTATCTTTTCTCTTTGTAAATCTACAGACTTGCACACCTATATGTATTTGTCTGTCTCTCAGTGTTGATGAAACTGAGCTTTACTTAATCATCCTAAATCTCTTGATTCTAGCTTGTTGTCCTGATAGATATGTTTTTCTTAAACCTTAGTTTTCATGACCCTTTTTTTCCCTGGTAAACATGCCCAACATACCATACCCCGGCTTTGAGTTTCATTGTTAGTTTGGCTATATCAGGAAAACTCAAGACTGTTTGACCCTCTCTTTTTGTTCTCCAACCATTTACTGTTCAAAATTTTTTTTCAATTTTTTCTTTCTTAATTTCTCAGGAATACTCTTAATCATTGCTCTAGCTTTGACATTAAAAAGTAAAACATCAAAACTTTATAAAATGGTAAAGTGGGTTTAACTTTTCATCCATTTTGTAACTTCTGAGTTTTATAGAAGATTGTTCTGTAGAATTTTTAACCTCGAAATCATAAGCTACCATGTGACTTTGGTTAAATTATTTAACTTCTTGGGGCTTCAGTTTCCTGATGTGTAAAATAGGGCATTGGATAAAGCCGGTGATTCTCAAATTACCCTACCATTGGTGGTTACAGAGTTACTATCACTAAAATAGGAAGTTTTTATCCTTCTCCAAAATTATAGGATGTTAAATGTAAATGACATTAGATGGATAAAACGTCTCCTTCATTTGATTCCTACTTGTAATTTTTAAAAGCCTGTTGCCCTTGGTGCTTGTATCTGATAGACCACACAGTTACATATTTGGTTTTAAAGTGTAATGTATTTGATTCATGGAAGTCAGGAAAAGAGATCATGGTGTTCCATTCAGGTCCTTAATTTTTAAAAAATCTCTAGGTGATGTGGTCTCTAGGCACCTTTTCAACCATAACATTTTACGATTCTCTTTTCTAGATAAAGAAAAACTACAAAGGAAATAACTAGAATAACCTAAAAACATTAAAATCGGTATGGTGTAAGAAACAACTCTATGTTTACATACGTCTAAAGAATTTTTACCATCTTGGTTATTCCAGGACCATAAAATTATTCAAATACCCAAGGGTATCTAATCATTTTCGGTTATATTACACGTGGATTCCTAGGTAGCTCAGTGGTTAAAAAAAAAAATCCACTTGCCAGTGCCGGAGCATCAGGAGATGTGGGTTTGATCCCTCTGTGAGGAAGATCCTCTGGAGGAGGACATGGCAACATACTCCAGTATTCTTGCTGGGAAAATTCTACGGGAAGATTAGCCTGGTGGGCTATAGTCCATGGCATCACAAATAGTCAGACATGATTGAGTACACATGTGTTCATTCGTTCATTCATTCATATTAGACTTTAATGGTGGTGATTATATTTTGGTGACTTACTTATTTTTAAACTGGAGAGGCTGGAGGATGAAAGAACTGATGCTTAGACTGTAAGACAGACATGGAAAGAACTTCTCAGGTCTCTGTAGTTGAAAGCTACAGGTTATTTTTAAACTTTTCCCTTCTTTCTTTAAGCTGTAAAATGTGACAGGTTGGGAGTTTAAACTTCTCCTTTTCTGTGTTAATTATCTTTTGCTGATTAACAAGTTATCCCAAATTTAGCAGCTTAAAACAATAAACATTATATTATCTGGTTTTTGAGATTAAGGATTGGGATTGATTTTCATACATGGTTCCTAACTCAGCATCTTTCAGGAGGATGGAATCACCTGAGGGCTTGATTAGGCTGGAGGGTTTGCGTCCTAGCGAGTTCAGTCACAAGACCGTTGGCAGGATGCCATTGTTCCTTGTCTAATGGGCCTCTCCACAGAGATGCTTCCTCAGATTGACCCAAAAGCAAGAGATCAAGCACTTTCTGAAGAAACATACCATCACTTCAACTCTGTTCTGTTTGTTAGAAGTGGGCCATTAAGTTAAGCCTACACTCAAACAGAGAGAGGGAAATTATATTCTACCTCTTGAAGGAAGGACTATTAAGCAATTTTCAGAAAAGTAGGTACTAAAGGCATCATAATGGATAAACAAGCCTTGTTACTTTGGAGCTTGGGAAAGTGTTTGAGAGTAAGGGCTCTGGAGTTAGAGTTCTTGGGTTCAAATCCTGGCTCTGCTTCTCTTGAACACCATGATCTTACTCAACATTCCTCATCTATAAAATGAGCACAGTGGTAATATCTGTTTCAGAAATGTAAAGCAGAATAAGTGAAAAAACTGAAGGTTAAGCACTTACCCTGGTGGCTTTGATTCCAGTAAAAGTTATTATTTACCTTTTTTTCCCTACTAGATCATAGCAATACTTCTGATATAGAGGATGTCTTTCTGCAGTGTTATGAGCAGGATATGAATTTGCTCTAAAGTTTCTACCATGCTAACCTAACTATTCTTACTCAGTTTTTAAAATTCTGCTTATGAATACCTGCTTAATCTTGAGGACTTCAGAAATGCAGATGTATGTATGTAAATGTGTATATATACACACACATATATGCATTATATACACATATTTTCAGTCTACATAGCTTGAGTGATATTGTATGGAAGAAATGCATTATATTTTAGTCCTGCCACATTTATATTTTAACATTTTACCATGCTGTTAAAAATTCTTTGATCATGTTTTTAATAAAATGATCCATTGAATTTCTTGATTATTTCCTCAAGCTAGGCCCTGGAAATGAAATTCCTAGATCAGTATGTATTTACTTCTTTAAGACTGTTGATATCTGACACTCATTGCTTTCTTGAAAGTTTGTACCAGTTTATATTTCCAGCACCTATAATTTATAAAATAGTAAAGTGGATTTTAACTTTTCATCCATTTTTTAACTTGGTCTCACCTTTCTTCCTATTCCTGTTATATTAGTGGCTTTTGAAAGCTTAGTTATAGGACCAAAACAGAATTGCATTAAACTCTAGGGAATTATGTTATTGTAAGAGCTTTACATATATAGGAGTATTTTCTAGCCTTTCTACATAATTTGTATTAATATTTCATAAATGTTACATATATATATATTAACTGTGAAGTATTATGCAGGGATAGATACAGCTTCTGTTCTCTTGGAAGTTAAAATATAAGGCAGATATGGGTCTATATAATTAAGATTCTGTTGTTGTTTAGTAGCTGAGTCATGTCTGACTCTTTTATGACCCCATGGACTGTAGCCCACCAGGAGCCTCTGTCCATCAGATTTCCCAGGCAAGAATACTGGAATGGGTTGCGATTTCCTTCTCCCAGGGATCTTCCCTACCTAGGGAATCAAACCCTGCATTGGCAGGCAGATAATTACTGAGCCACTAGGGAATCCCCTTAAGATATACCGAGAGTAAAATACACAGACACAAATTGTTATCTTCCTTAAAAGATATACCTCAAGAAGCAGATAGTAAGATAAAAGTTATGTATGAGGCTTCAAAGTGACTCCCACAGTGAGAAGAGAATTTGTTTTCTTTTGAGTCAAGTCAAACTGTTTCCTCCAGAAAAAGTAAATCTTTGGCTTACCTTACTCTCTTCCTTTCAAAACATATTAATATCTATTGATTGATAAGAATGGAAATTCGGGTTATCAATTTCAGTGTTCTGTCTAAAGCTAGAAATTAGCTCCTTAGTATTCCTTATCATCCTCTCATCTGGAAACTCTCAGTTTATGATACTGCCGGTAGATGGATGATCCTTATTTTAAATTAACTAGAAAGTAAAAAAAAATAAAAGTGACCAGTCATATAGTTTTTTTGTCCAATAGGTGGCAAGTTTACCTAACTGCAGGGAAGAAGTTGCTGTTCGGTTTAAGGGAAGGTTGTGCTTTGGAAATGGCAGCTAGGTTCTTTTTTGGGAGGCTGGGGACTATGGTGGTAGGACTAGGGGAAAGACCCAAGGGAATCAGTGAGTGTTTAAAAGAAAGAAAAAAGTCATGGACTGTGTAATCTACTCTGAAGTTGCACTGACATGTTGGGCAAATATTTGTAAAATGACATTATATTAATACTACCACTGGAAAGTTTTTTCTGTAGTTACCAGCATAGTTCAATTTAGATCATAAAAATTACACCTTGTTATTTAAAATAAGTAACAAAATTTTCTTTTGCTTATTCAGCAAATACTTTTTGAACACTTATTCCAGAGGGAGGCACTGTTTTATGTTTTGTGTAGAAACTATAGGGCAACATTTTGTTTCAAAAAAAATTTTTTTTGAATATTATGAAACTCTGAAACCAAGGAAGCATTTTTGTGTTTTAACGAAGCTTCGTCTAAGTCATTTTATAGGCTTGATTTCTTGTGTTATAAGTTTGTAGTCACTAAGTGGTAATTTAGCTCCTGCTTCTACTGTATTTTAATATGTACGTTATTTGTAATAGGTTAGTTTTATCAAAAAGATATTTAAAAGTAGATGATGTGAAATACGTTTGTTTCCGAATGAACCAAATAGAAATATGAGGGTACATAAACTTCATGACTAGCAAACTGGGGGAGGACAATCTAATCTCTCAGAGGTTGGCATATTCTCTTGTTTGTTAATAAATAGAGTGCTAACACTTCTGCAGAGAGGAAAGGACAAAGTCGGTCCCTGAGAGTAATTGGATGCGCCTTACTTTGTTCAAGGAAAGCTTTTATGTTTTCCGGGTATGACTTTTTAAGTTGGTATTCCTGTTTTAAAGTGCAGCCTTTCAAATGAACGGGTTATATGTAGCTTAAGCTTTGACATGGCCAAACAAGTTAAACAGCTACCTTTATTTACAGCTGCAGGACTAGGATTAGATCTCTTCCAGAAAGAAAATTTGATTAATGACTCTTTTCTAGAGTGGGGACAACTGCAGACTTCTTTTCCGCAGAGCGTGAAATGTGCCTCTTCCTGCCGAGGGGCCTCGTCCTAGCCGGGGCTCCCGGGGCGACTTCCAGCCTCAGGTGTCCCCCGCGGCTGCGGGCCGCGGCCGCTCTCCGGGGCGGGCGTCCGGGACTTCCTGTCTGGGCGCGGGGCGGAAGGATCGCGTTGCCAGCCGAGGCGGCCGCCGCCGCCGCCGCCCCTGCCGTTAGGTGGTGGGGTTTCTCAGCCCGGCGGCGGGAGGCGGGCCGGCCTCGGCTTCCTGTCGGAGGACGCGCAAGGATCCGGGCGTCTGGGTGTGCGAGTGCGTGAGTGTGTGTCGGCCGCACGGCGTGTGTCTCCGGCCGCGGGTTCCGCCTCCTCCCCTGCCGCCGCTGCTCACGGTGTAAGTCAATGTGAAGCAGCAGCTCCAGCCCCGGGATAAACATGGCGACGTCTCTGCATGAGGGACCCACGAACCAGCTGGATCTGCTCATCCGGGCTGGTAAGGACAGGGGAACTTTGCTCCGGTGCATCAGTGCAGCAGGAGAGGGGGTGCACGGGAGGCGGGGTGGCTCCCCCGTAGCGGTCAGTGCAGGGGGGACCGTGTCCATCGGTCACTGGGGCGGCCGGGGGAAAAGGGGGTAGTGAATGAAGTAATGGAGGCGACGAATCAGGAAGTGATCACCTTGGAGAGTAACCTGCCTCGAATCCGGCGCTGTCGCTCCGGGGTGGGTTTGTGGAGCAGCGGCGGCAGCTGCCGGGCGGAGCGCTGCCAGCGGGTGCCGGGGAACGGAACCGCAGTTAAGTTGGGGACTCGGGGGCGGACGAGTTGTGCGCTTCACCCCAGTTGCCGAGGAACCAGGAAGTGAGTGAGGCTGTTGTCTCCCGGCAGCGCCTGCCACGCTGTCTGACCCGAGAGGCCGCCACTGCCCGAGGTCGGGGGCAGCGGGCTTCCCGGGTGGACGCTCGCCACTCCCGCCCCGTCCTCCTTTCAGACTTGGTCCACGAATCCTCGACTTCCGCATGGACGAGGCAGCCCCGGGCCATGTCCGGTAGATCGATACGCGCCAAAAAAAAAAAAAAAAAAAAGAACTCTGACCCTCGTCCTCACATCCCCACCTTGTGCGGTCTCAGGAGTAACGGTTCTGGAAAGGGTCACTTAATAACGTGGAGCGGCCCGCGGTGGTGCTTCCCTCTAGGGCCCGCCTCCCTTGCCTCGTTTAGTGGGCGGCAGTGGAGAAGTAGGTTTATGCCCCTTCCCTCGTGGGTTGTTTTTTTAGGGGGGGGAGAATGGAAAAGACACGGAGTGTATTTTGTACCCCTGCCCCGGAGCGTCGGGGCGTCAGAGAAGAACGTTTATTTTGGTAAACAGGGGGTGAAGGTGGGGCGCGCGGGAGGGAGTCTTGGCCCCAGGGAAGTCTCCGCTAGGAATTGCCCCCTTTCCCCTCCCCCCAAGCCTCCCACCTTAGCGGAAGCGCCTCGGAGAGGACAGAGCGGCCGGGATTGACAGGCCTCTGGTTCCAATCTGCTCGCTGAGTTGTTCCAAATAAGAACGTTGGTTTCTGGGGGCGGGACTCGGGGCCCGCGCTGGGCCAATGAAGATTGGGCGGGAGTGAAGCTGACAATGTACGCATGGAATTGGAGGGAAGAGGAGTGTAAACACGGAAGTGGACGCGGGGGTGGGGGATGTGCAGCGCCACTGCTGCAGCGGAAGGGCACGGACTTAAGTTACATAGAAAAAGCAGCTTTGCTTAATAGCAGACAGCGCAGTGAGAGCCCTGAATAGGCGTAGCAGTGCTTGAATACGATTTACTTACTGTAGTGAGCATAAATGTACCTTTCCCTGGGTTCTATTTCATATCGCCATCGATGGGAATTGGAAGATGGGGGATATTCATCGAAGAGCATTGCTGTAAAAGGTCTTACCGTCTGTTTTCCATCCATTGTTTTTAGGTAGTGAAGTTAGTAGTTGGGTTGGTGAAATTGTGTTTCAATTGGATTGGGAGAAATCATAAATGTATATTTAACAGAACTTAATCTTTAAAATGTAACACTGCACAGTCCCAAAGAAAAATCACTGTGAGTAGTGATGAAAGCACATTTGACAGTTATTTTCTGATTAGAGCAAGATCTTAAATATTAGTGAAAAAGGGGCAGAGTACAATGAGAACTTGGTCCCTTTGTGTACGTTTAGTCTATAAATAATACTGTATGAATTAAGGATGGAATTTTTGGTTTTATATTATTGGTACTAACAATACTTTTGTTTACATTAGTCATGTTGAGTGTGTACCTTTTCAGAAACGTTTCTAGTGTTTATGAGAACTTTAGGATAGCCCATGCAGTTAGAATTTTGAAAAATACTGTGAAGATAAGACGGCTTAATTTTACCAAGAGAAGATCTTTTTATAAGCTTTTGACATTAAAACAGAATGTGATCTGTAGATATTTTGCTAAGAGTGGGTACATACAGATAGTCCACAGCTTTAAAAATACAAAAGTTCTATCTTCTTTTGATGAGATTTTTTTTAAGTGAAATGCTGTTTTTCAGTTCTGCATTTCACAAGTATAGAAATCTTACAGTTGAAGTTTCCTTTGTGATAATACTATTCTGTGAAGAATATATTTTAATACAGTTGTATTGCCTCAGTCATGTTCATGTAATCTGAAGTTCCTTTATAAACTCTGTTTTAGAAGGAAATTTGAGACAGGTTTGCTAGTTTATCCAAGGTTTATTCGTTGAAAAAGTTGGGAAGGAACGTGACCTGGAACATGAAGAATCATGGATCTAAATTTTTATTGCTCCCAGTTTCCAATGATGTTGGGAGAGTAATGTTTAAAGGGTTTGTATTTGTAAATGGACATAATGATACTTTTATGCCCCTGAGGGAAGTCACAAAGATTTACAGTCTTATTGAGGAGACAGGTGAAAATCTATATAATACATAAATGTTAAATTTATTTACAGTGATTGCTATATGGGTTTATGATAAGTGTAGAATAGAATGACTGATAGTAAGGAAAACTTGTAGAGGAGATAAACTTAGAAACTGAGTATTGTTAGCATAACTATTGTTTCTAAGCAGGTACAAAGCACTTAGAATTACCACTACTGTTACATGTTAAGATGTTAGAGGATATATTTTTGCTTTTATTTTCCTTCTTTAGAGACTTAACTGTCAACTTTAGCTATCAACTTCAGCTTTAGTTATCAGTGTTTATGCTGTCAGAGGCGTTTAAATGTATTAAATACGCTTGTTTATTAAAAATTTTAACAGACGAAATACTTCTTTGTGGTGAAGACTTGACATACTTTATTAAAAACTTTCACTGGCAACACGATATATGAAAAAGAGCCTTGACCCTGAGGTCAGGAGATAAGGATCTTCATCTAGCTGTCACTAAACTGCTCTTTAAAGCTTCATTTTCTGTAAGAGAACAGGATTGACTAGGTGATCGCTACTAACTTTTTAAAGCTCTAAAACTATAGGCAGCTCGGGTATATTTAATGGAAAGTGAAGGGTATATTTACACCATGTGAGTGAATATGTCTAAGGTCATTATGTAATGGGGAGGTTAACTTCTTTCACCAATCTTTGTAACAAATTGGAGCTTGAGGTTGCGTCTGTATGTTGAATAAGACACAAGATATACTTCATGTGAGGAAAAATAAGTATTCCTTAATATTTATGCAAAAGTGTTGTGTACATGTGGTCTGCGGTTTTTGTCTTTTTGATTTTGAGTTTAAAATATTCTCCTTTATTATCAAGTACATACTTTGCTTGACTTTTTTTTTTCTTTTTTTTTTTCCTTTTTGTTGGTTTTGCCATACAATGACATGAAATCGCGTGGGTTTACATATGCTCCCCCTCCAGAACCCCCCTCTCTCTTCCCTCCCGATTCCCTCCCCCTGACTTTTTTTTTCATCTTTTTTAAAGAAATTTAAAATTGGGAAAGTGGAGAATTTGAGAATTGAGAAATAGGGTAACCAAAAGTATTGTTCTGCTTTAACTTGAGTTATTGAAGGGAAGGGGGAAATATTTCTGGAAATGCAGCCTAAGTATTTTCCTGGACAGAAGAAATCTGTCTGGTTTGTTAAAATTCATCATGAAATTTGAACTTGAAAATCTAGTTTATTATAAACAGGAGTACCTAGTATCAACCTTGAAAAGATTATTAATTTGAAAAAAAATTTAGCAGGCAGTGAAGAAATGAGCACCTGTGTTGAAATAAAAAAGTTAAAAAAACTTCATGTGCAAGTAAGCTGACAAAATACTATTGTACTTATGGAAATGGAATCATAATTTTTTGTCCACACATTGATTTTATGTTTAGAAACTAAAACTTAACAGAAGTATGAGGATAGAATTTGGGTGTTCTTAATTACGTTTGATATTCAATTACACCTGTGGTTCTTAAAAACTGAAATTCCTGGGAGTCCCACCAGACTCTTTCAGGGGAGTCTGTGGAATCAAATTATTTTCATAATGCTAAAATATGTGCCTTTTCACTTTTAGGAATGTTCACAGGCATTTTCTAGAGGGTACATGGCTGGATGTAACAAATCAAATGAAGCAAGTACTAGAGCTCCAATGTTTTCTACTATGTATTAAAAAGATTTGCAGATATGTTAACTAAAGCTACTCTTTCAATTTTTGTTTTTAAGAAAAAGTTACTTTTTATAAAAAATGTCAAAGTTCTTTTGGTTTTAATTTCAAATAGGATAAATATCTAAACATGAGACTTACATAAGCAGACTCTTCTCTGTGGTCCTCTCTGTGTTGGTAAAAAGATTCTTTGACCAAAGAAGTTTGCAAATAGCTGTAGTATAGTTTAATTAGTCTACACTTTTCAGTACCATAGCAAGCAACTAGCCTTATGTGGCTATTGAATATTTAAAATGTGATGGATAAACCAATTTTTAATTTTATTTAAACATAAAAACTAAAACAAAATTTCTTTTACATGTTGAAATGGCAGTGTTTTTTAATATACTGGTTTAAATGAAAGGTACTAATTTCACCTTCCATTGACTTTTCTCAGTGTGGCTGCTGAACATTTAAAAATTACATGTGGCTCTTGTTATCACACAGCTGTTTGTTCTAAAATAATTTTAGAAAATTATTTTATTCTCTTTCCATTCTTAACCTTATAATGAAGCTGTGGAAAGTCAAAGGGGCACAGGTAAAGACGGAGACCTTTACGTTTCCTCCTTTTCAGTGTGTTCATTTGTGTTCTTTACTCATCTGTTACTGTTACAGTCCCGGGACTTCAGAGAATAAGCTGTAGTAAGTCAGGTGCGGTAGCTGAGTGATGGCCTTGTAAATATTAGTTTATGGTCTTGTAGGGGAGTACCACTATCACCTAATGAAGTATTTTCTAATTTTTTCCTATGGCTCTCAAATTGCTGTTAATTTTTATTTTTGACTTTTAAAAACATTGTTACGAGCTCGGTCTATTGCCAGTATTCTCTTCTGCAAAGCTGAGAGGTATGTCTCTTGTCAGACTTAATTACCAAGTTTGGTATTTAGTAACAGCTGTTGAGTGAGTCTGGAATCGGCTACCATACAAACACCAGTTGATTAGAAAGCTAGAAATGGAACAAGACTCTTACCAATAGTAAAGGAGGGCATAAGCAAATTTAATTTTTGACAGTGATTAAAATAGTTTTGAAATTTATTTGGTACATTTAGTTTTTCAAGGAATGCTGACCAGCAACCTAACTACTGGTGGTAACTAGATGATGATGTGCCTGTCAGATAACTTTTTGCTTCATTGTTTCTATTTTTAAAATGAGTTTATTTTTTAAACTCTCATAAATTTAATACATAGGCCTAGAAAAACACCAGTAAATCAAGTTTTAAGTAAGAGATAATAATTCTCAACCATCACTTGTAAGTTTGCTTATTTTGATGACACAACAGTTTTCTTTACCTTAAGAACTGTGCAGAATTTTATTGTATTTGAATTATTATTTAGTTGTATTTGTATTGAATTCAAATTGTATTTGAATTACTGATAAGAATAAAATAGTATTGAAAAGTTTTCAATTATGGAAACTTGAATAGGAAAAATATTTCTTAAATTTTTGTTACCAAAATCTACTTGTTGACTTACGTCAACAAGAGTAAAAGGAGATAGTGTTCCCTTTTAACAAAATGGATTAAGTATTCATGGGAACTGTCAAATTATTTTGCATCTTTGTTTTGAAATATTTTACTCCTGTTTATCTTTTCGATACTTTGTGAACTATTTGTATAAGCTTCAGGAGGCCAGAGATCTTTCCACACTTGTATCTCAGGTTTGTAGCACAGGGTAGATCCTGAACAACTATTTACTGACTGTACATAGAGTATAAGATCTGATCTTTAGTTCATAGAGAATTTATGCATTTTTAATATTCTCATCCTAAATTTAAAGTATAAATGAGTTAATAATATTTTCTTAAATTTGTATGTTTTTTATTTGTTTTACTATGTACATGTACAATATTTTAGGGAAATAATATTTTGAACTTAGGGAGAAAGGGGAGGTTGAGGTTGGGAATAAGAGCTAGGAAATTTTCACTGACATAACTAACATGAAATCATGGTTTTTAAAATATACCTCAAGCTATGTAGGAATTCGGGGCAGTATAATGTGTAACTGTTGGGAAATTTTGTTTATAACTTAAAACATTAAATATCTGGTAAGATTCTATTGCTGTATTATTATCAAATACTCAGAGCTCTAAGTTTAATATAGTAGAGTTTTAAGGTGTGTCTTAATACAATTACATAAGGAATTAGTTTACCCAGGGTAGTTTATTAATAGCACCTCAGACAACAGCTAAATTGCAACACAAGCAAACTTTAAAGAGAATGAAGTTCTTAGAATAAACTTTAAAACCCTGAAAACTGCTTCCCAAGCTTCTTTAGTGCACATGAGTATTGTAGGGAGGTAATTTGGAAAAAAAAAACAACACCTTGAGAATAGTAATACATTTTATACTTACTAATAGTAAGTTTCTTAAGGTTGAGCTAGAAGGACTGATTGAATCCTCTGCTTCAGTGAAGCTGCAGATAAGAGTAAGCAGGGTCACCTAAAGATAGATTTACTTAGAGGTTTGGCTGCCTCTCTGGAACTGTTTAGCTTTGAGCAGATTTCCATAAATGGAAAGAGCAACTGGAGAGACTTGGTACCTTGGTTGAGAGTGTGGATGATGTGCAACAGGTGGTAAAGCAGTCACTGGATTTTTTTATAAATGCTCTCCAAATGACTGGTGTTTAAGGCTGAGGCCTTAGCACTTGGTGAGTTTTGAAACTAAGTGAAAAAAATCTTTTTCAGTTAAAAGGTTACTAGAAATAATTTTAAAAGATTCGTATCTTCAGTGTGTAGAACTTGTCAATTTACAATGGCTTTATGAAATTTGTATATTTCTTTTAGTCCTTGAGAGGACATCTTGAGAAAGATCTATCAAATTAGAAACTGTTAAACATATTCATGTTTTAGAACCTCTTACAAAGTAGAATTTCAGTATTTCAAATCCGGATGTGAAATTAATATATCATTAGGATAATGAGTTTGTGCTTAGATTGCTACTTTTCCTGTAAGGTCTGTTGGTTGTCCTTAACTTTAATAAATAAAAGGAATACTTACATACCTACTATATGAAGAATCTATGTTAGGAACAATAACAGATACAAAGATGATTAAGACAGGCCTCCCTTGGACTTCCTTGGCAGGCAGTGGTTAAGGCTTCACGCTTCCACTGCAGGGGGCATGGGTTTGATCCCTGGTCTGGGAGCTAAGATCCTGCCTGCATGCCAGGCGGCTAAAAAAGCTAGGGGAGGGGAGAGCTAGCCCTCCCTGATTTCATGGAGCTTATAATCACATAGGAGTGAAAAGAAATTATCACCATTTATTAAATTCTTTACCTGTATGTGAGGTAGTGTGCATTTTTTTTTTTTAAGGAAATCACTGCATTTAATTCTCAAAACTGTATGAGGTAAGTAATATTACTGTTTAGTGAAACAGGAAACTGGGCCATACAAGGATTTAAATTACTGGCTTTAGGTTACAGAAATAAGTGGCAGAGACTAGAACCAAAGCTTTTCCACAAATAATTTAATCAGCAAACCATAAAGTAAGTGTTAGAGGAGTTACAAAAGGTGGTAGAATTAGAAAAGGCTTCTTGAAGGCTGGGGTGGGGGTGGGGAATAGGAACACTCTCCTTTTTGTCTTTCTAAATTTCTTGGGTGAAACCCAGCAAAGGCCAGTGAAATCTTGAAGAAGAAAGCTGATAATTGTGAAGAAAATTTCTAAGTTCTCCGGTGCACTCACCAGGAGGGTTTGTAAGAACTGAACTAATTCATTAAAGTAATTTAGAAATAAGAGTTTCTGACCGATTCTGCTAGGTGTTAACTCCCGATTTTAGTAGCAGTATGTTAAAATTATAGTAGACTTCATAGGATTGTTAATCTACAGCCATCCTTCCCTCCAATCCCAAGTTAGTTTTGGCCTAAAATTGATACAGAGTTCAAATTTCAAGAGTCTGTCTTTGTTTTCCTTTGGATAAGATTCAGAAATTTCTAATCAGTCTCAATAGTTGCTTTATAGTCAACATTCATTTTATAAATGGCAGGTTTGTTGTTTAAGTTTTTAAATTATTTCTGTAATCTGTATAGACTAATATTAATGGATTATTTACAGTTATGAACTAAACATGAGCATTTAGTTCAGCAATGTGTTCAGTGCATTTTTATTGAGTGGAACGTCTTTTCCCTCTAGTGGAAGCATCAGTTCATAGCAGTAATGCACACTGTACAGATAAGACAATTGAAGCTGCTGAAGCCCTGCTTCATATGGAATCTCCTACCTGCTTGAGAGATTCAAGAAGTCCTGGTATGTGAACTGTTCTTTATTATATTACAGATGTCATATCATTTCATGTATCTAGAATAAAAAAAAATTTTAATCCAAGAGAATTGTTGTTCTCAAAGTCTGTTATACATAAATACCTATGACAGCAGTAACTGGTCTTCACCTGACAATGTTCCCAAGTCTTAAATGCTTTAAATTCTTAATTTTCAAAATAATTGACACAGAAAGTGCCCACTGTAGACAGATGAATGTCAGATTGCTGTTTCTACTGTTGTGTCTCATTTCCTTAACTCTGGGTAAAGGAGAAACCTTAAGAGCATGGCTGGAGAGTGGCCGGTGGCAGCTGTCAGCACGCATGCCCACTTTGAGCCCTTCCTTCAGTGATAATGGGCAGTAGCTCCAGGGAGAGAGGAGGTAGTGTCCACCTCTCTTCACACTCCCTTCAGGCTTCAGGTGTTCCATTGGTTTTGGTCTCTTTTTACAGATTGCCTTTGAGAATCTTTTTGTCCCTAATTGTAATGTCCAAATGTTAATTTGACTTAATGCAGTAAGATTGACCCTTCTTTTAGGGATTTACAGTAAATACTAAGATCAGCTGTACTTTTTAATTAGAGTAGTAATCCCGTGTGTTATTCAGGGATATGAGAAGAGAAGTAGTGCATACTGGTGGTCAGTGTATTAATCTATGGTGGTATATATTAATTGAAATGGAAATGTCATATCCTAGTTATTCAGGCACATTGAAAGGAAGCCAGAGCAATATTATTGTACGTAATAGAATACTAAAAATATGTATGCACCTTTTCAGTGACCCACAATATTAGGGACTGTTAGGTTAAAGAAAGAAAGGTGATACTCATTTGGCTATAATGAGTAGGTTTTCTTTTCATGTTTAAAATGAACTGTAGGAACTTCCCTGGTGGTTCAGTGGTTAAGACTCAGCCTTCCAATGCAGAGGGTGCAGGTTTGATCCTGGTGGGCAAACTTAAGATCCCACATGCCTCGGGGTACGGCCAAAAGTTATTTAAAAAAGAGAGAGAGAACCATAAATGCTTACTTCCACTGAATACGCTTTTATTATTTAATGTTAAACTAGGTATATGTTTTACCATGTTAGAGAATAATGGTGAGTAAGTAGAAGGAAAATAATTATTAAATCACTGTTATACTGTTTTATTTTCAACTGTTTTCCCAATTGTCAAAATGATACAAAATCTTCTACAATGAATTTGAAAGTACCTAAAGTGTGAAGCAAGGGTGTTGACTACTCATGATCTCCCCCTTTGCCCAGAAGGTTAACATTTCCTTCAGGTCGAGTTTCTTTGCACTTATTTACTTACATACTTTAGATTGTATTGTATATTCAGTGAATTAACCTCAAGTTCTTACCCTGCTTTGATGAATTCTTAGTAACTTCACCTTTACTAAAAATTGAGTTGTCCATGCTAAGAGGCATTAATGGGGGTGGGAAGTTTTAATTTTTCAACTTTTTTTTATAGTGGAAGTGTTTGTCCCTCCTTGTGTATCAACTCCAGAATTTATCCATGCTGCTATGAGGCCAGATGTCATTACAGAAACTGTAGTGGAGGTGTCAACTGAAGAATCTGAACCAATGGATACCTCTCCTATTCCTACATCACCGGATAGCCATGAACCAATGAAAAAGAAAAAAGGTAGGGTGCATTTATAAATTTCTAGGAAATTGGGTGAAAGTTTTTTCTAGTATCTTTTTTTCTCCATCAAGGGACATGGAAATATATACTATGATCAATGTTATTCTGATTTAGATGTTCTCAAAAAATCGAGATTTTTAATTGTGTCTTTTAACTTGTTCATAGTGTTTAAAGGAGTTAGTATTTGAGCCCTAAAAGTAGTTGCCCAAAAATGAGATTATAGTAAGAGCTTGATACACAGAGGCGTCCATGGGGTCGCAGAGTCGGACATGGCTGAGCAACTGAACAACACAGAAGGAAGATTAGGGATTTACTGCACATTTTTCCACTTTCTGAACCTTTTAGGTACTTGGTTACTTAAATGAAAAGTATTCTTGACTGTTTTTCATAACCTTATCTTCCTACTCTTTTGTGGACATTAAAATAAAAAGCCGAATTTTCTTCCCCACTATCTTTGGCCTTAAAACACCAAGACTGCCTGTAGGGAATTCTGAGAGGACAAAACTCACCATTGGGTAAAAGAGCATTTCTATTTACTCTGACTCCTGCTGAAACCTGTGTTCATCTGATCCTAGCATGGGGGGTGGGGTGGCAAGGTGGCACACAATGCTCCAGTCCATCTCCAGCATCCTGAGTGAGTTCTTTTTTTCTGTTTGAATCAAAGGTAAAACTTGAAAGAAGTGAAATTTGGTGTAAATGGGTACTCACCTAATTACACTTTCTTCTCTGTCTCTTTCTGCACATTTTAGAGTGGGGAGAAAAAAAGGCAAAAAATAAGGGGGAAAGTTGTGTTAGAAATCATGGTATTATCTAATCATTTATTAGCAGTATTTCAGATTTCTGTGATGTTCGCAGGCCTGTGCCTCATTGCTGTGAGGTACACAACAAAGAATAACACAGGTTACCTTCTCTCTTTCAATATAGATTATATATTTGAGAAAGGCATGGATGAGAGAATTTAAACGAAGGATTACTTTGCACTGTAAATGTTGAAACAAAAGGCATACATGTAAATAACCCTGTTTACCCACTGCCCACTGTAGCCTTTGGCTGGTTATATCTTATGCAAACTGTTACAAAATACCTAAGAAAATTTTAGATTTAAATGAAGAGGGAAAAGACTGTGAAAACCTGGGAGTATTTAGGGAACCAGGATCTCTAGATAAATAGGTTGATCTGTGTACATGATGGTATGATATAAACCAGGAAATAATTTGCCAATTTAGTACTAATCTTATGTGTTTGAAAATAGACGGTTTTAATGAATGACAGTTTAAAAATTACATGTAACACCACCAGTTATTCATTTGTGGTTAAGTACACTTGGGACATACAGAGTTAGGTAGGTTATTTATTTCCAGAGCTTTTAATATACTAATGTGCATTATAAATCTCCAAGAGATTATTACATGCAGTTCTGGAAGTTAATTTGACTGTAGAACCCTTTTCCTACGGATGAATAACCTATTTGTCAAGTAACATGATTTGGGACATGCTGCTTTATAAGAAAATAAGCCTTTGGGGACTAACCTTTCTGTTAAGGAGTTGGGCTTTTGTGTTTGAATTTAGGAGACAGAGAAGATGTTGGTCTTGTTACTGAGTGCTTTGTACATATAAGTATTACTTAAATTGAAAAATTAAGCTCTATTTTTAATTAGGAGACTGGTGAACTTTGTTTTAATTTTTGCCAAAACATACTTCTTATTGATCAGAATTACCATAATGAAATCCTAGAATATAATAGCTATGCTTTTTCAAATATAAATTAGGGCATTTTAATTTAGCTCTAGATAATCCTTGTTAATGAATAGCAGACATCCCAGCTGTATGACAATCACCAAATCAGTAATATTATACTTCATATTCCCAGTCTCTTTCGTGAGACTTCCCCCACCTGCCAGCATACATTCTTCACTGCTGAGGGTTGAACACAACACATTTCAGAAATACGCTTTCCTTACTGTAGAGAAGTGTAGCTCTTGCATTTCTGTTCATTATAGATGTTGGACTGACTGAGAGCAGCTTAGGGCAGAAAGTGAGGAGAAACGAAAGGGCACAAACATTTCTTAGACATATGAAGCAATTACTTGGAAGATTTTTTTTTTTATCCTTATACCTGCACGTTGAGGTGGGGAGATTTATGCTTAAATTCTGGTGAATTGATTGGCTCAGAGCAGTAGAGAGTGTTTAAAATAATATTTTTTACTTTTCCTCATTTGAGCTCAAAGGGCTTCGCAGATTATCAGATCTTCTGCAATAGGTAGGTAAAGCTTTTTCTAACAATTCTGTAGAACAGAAAAAAAAAGTTTATGCTAGAATTTGTTTCCATTGCTACATTATTGGAAAAGGTTAGCAAATTGAGGCTGTGACCATGTAAATAATAGGTTAGCAGTACCTGACTTGCCATATACATTGATTTTACTATCAGTTAACGCAAAGAGGGGTCGCAGAGAGTCGGAGACGACTGCGCGACTGAACTGAACTGCTGTAATTTATATTGCAGAAGTGCTTTTAATGTTCCTTTTAAAAGCAACTTTTATATATACAGTATATTAATCCATAAATTAGTGTCTAGTTTCATAAATAATGTGTTATCAGAAAGCCTGCTATCATGTTTCTGTTATTTTTCCTGATTTCCACGTATGGTTTCAATATCTTCTTTTTTCAGTTGGCCGTAAACCAAAGACCCAGCAGTCGCCAATTTCCAATGGGTCTCCTGACTTAGGTATGAAGAAGAAACCCAGAGAAGGAAAAGGTAATTTGAGGAGGGCTGTTTTGTAGGCGAGATGGATTTTTTTCCCCCCCCCGGTCATGTACATTTGTAGGAAAATTATCTCTAGTACACACACAGGCACTGCAGTCTGTCTTGGACTGTAATTCTTAATCAGGGGTGTATGAGCATCAGATGAGGGGCTTTTTCAAACTTATCTCTGCCTGGTCCTTACCCAGTGAGGTTCTGTACGCACAGGGAAACTGTAGGGAGTGGAGCAGGGCAAGCATTTGGATTTGGAAAAGGCCCTGAGTGCAGTCTGATGCACACCTGTGTTGTTTTGGGAGATGTGTGTATGTTTACACCCCTTCTCTTGGAGAGTCAAATGGAGTCACATTTGAAAAGGTTTACAAAACTAAGACTTCATTTCTGATACGTACTTTCTTAACTGATAGAAGCAGAGTGAATTTATGTTTCCAACCAACAAATTTCAGTCATGTCAGTAAGGATGTCTAAACAAAAATTTGACATATTTTTTAAAAATTGATGTGTATATTGAATTTGTATGTTCTCGTTAAAAGCAAAAATAGCAATAAGCCTTCTACATTCTCTGCTCTCTTAATTTGTTGGATTAAGTCTTAAAAAAATTAAGTCTGTAAATCTACCAAGAAATTTGGTTAGATTTTTAAAAATCTAGTTATGTAAACCTCCATTGACTTAGGAAATGTTATTCAGTTTGGGACAAGTTTAGGATAGTTTTATTTTCTTGTCTGTCTTTGGTTGTTTTACATTCCTAACATCTTAGGTTTTATCTTTTAATTTGTATTGAAAACCTTAAAACTTTATTATTAGTAAGTGTTAGAAATTTGAACTGTAAATATACAATTATTACTGTTTTTAAAATTACTCCAGTCATTAATGGTATCTCTTATATTCAAAGACTTTATGTTTAACACTGGAAAAAAATTTTGTGGTAACCTATTTTTACCAGTCAAAATCATCTTTCATTAAAATTTCAGTTTTGTATTATTAAACCTGAGGCACAATATGTTGTCATGTGAAGATTAAAGTCATTACAGTCACACCTGGATTAAAAATCCAGTCAGTGCTTCATCTTCTGCAAAATTATGATGTCTGCATAGACTCTGTGAACTACCTTGTCTGATAAAGAAGGCTTCCCATTCTGAATTCTGTTTTCCTTAGAACCAGAAATAGAATTGTTCATTTTAATCTAGGGCTGGTAACTGGAGTGAAGCAGTTAAAGATAATCTGAAGAAAGTCAGTGGGTCTAACTATAACTAGTTCATTAGACATAGGAGCATTCAGATCCCTACTATGTACAAGGCATTGTTTGTTGTACAAAAATTTCTTCCAAAATGAGTTCTTATAATCTCCAGGTCATAGACAGAATAAAAATGCCCCAACTACACCTTTTGATTCAGTTGAGACTGATGTAGTTGAAAGTTGTGATTTAACAATAAGAGTTTTTAGGTGTTGATCCTGATATACTAGGCCTTCGGAGATACAAATGTAATAACATTGTAAAGTTGAAGATTAATCTTTTTAGATCAAGAGAATGCACACAGGGCTCAACTATGGGTTGACGGATTGATTTATTGAATTTTCGGGGAAATTAACAGGATGAAAATTAAATGCCAGAGGAAGAGCATCAGTGTTTAGATTGAGTAGTGGAAACCTCCCCACCCCAGGGTTCTTCTCATACAGCTTGTAACTTGGATCTGAATTTTTGAGGATAGTAAAGGGTTAGTGAGCAGGACCCTAGAGATGACCCGGTGGCTCAGTGGTGGCATATGTATTCTAATCTTCTCAGGACTCTCCTATATTCTTTCATCAGTTTAAGAACTTCTGTACCTAGAGGCTTACAGAGGGAATGAAAGAAAAACAGCAGCTTGTCCTTAGTCTTCTCGTAACACTGCCCACTACTCCTCCCCACCCTTCCAAAAAAAAAGAAAAGAGTGATGCTCTCTTCTCTTTGGGATTAAGCTCCTTATTTTACCTATCCACCTTCCTTCCTTTTCTTCTGGTATGCAAATCTTAGCCATCTTTCAAGACTTAATAATTTACCAATCCACTTTATTTTCACTCCTGAAATCCCAGACATCATTTTGTCATTCATTTGAAATAAAATTATGCATGGCCTTACGATATAGCTTATATTGTTTCAAAACTGTTATTTGTTCAATTGTTATACTAGACAACATAGTTTGGCACTGTACAAATGACTGATAAATACTTGAAATATAGTCAAGTATTTAATGGCAGACTCTTATGACATTTGTTCTTTACCAGTAGTAAATTGATTTTTTAATTCAGTGTAAGTAAATACTTGCTTTTAGTTATGTTGATGAATTTTTAATCAATGTTTATAATTGTTTTCAAAGGAAACACAACCTATTTGTGGGAGTTTCTTTTAGATCTACTTCAAGATAAAAATACTTGTCCTCGGTATATTAAGTGGACTCAGAGAGAAAAAGGCATATTCAAGCTTGTGGATTCAAAGGCTGTCTCTAAGCTTTGGGGAAAGCATAAGAACAAGCCAGACATGAACTATGAAACTATGGGACGAGCTTTGAGGTAAGAACACAACAGTTTTCAAAGAAAACTTACATATCTCTTAATACTGTCTGTTAATACTGAAAGTACATGAGAGCGCTCAGTTATGTCTTAACTCTTTGCAACCCCATGAACTGTAGCCCACCAGGCTCCTCTGTCCATGGAATTCTCCAGGCAAGAATACTGGAGGAGTTGCCATTTCTTCCTCCAGGGGATCTTTCTGACCCAGGGATGGAACCCAAGTCTCCTGTAAAGTGGATTCTTTACCACTGAGCCACCTGGAAAACCTGATATTTCAAGAGATGCTCTTAAAATCTCTTACTTATTATAGCTTTTAATTTGGGTGGATTTTCTAGAGGAACTTCTTGGATTTGGAGGCAGATGGAGAGAGAAGTTTAGATGGCTAAAATTTGAACACTATTGGAAAATCCATTTGTGGAAAATGTATGCCTTTAAGAAAATTAAACCCAAACATAGTAGTTTGCAAACTGTGAATTTGTTGTTTAGTTCCTGCAAATCTGTTATAATGGATTTATTGTGATATGAAAATTTTTTAAGTTGTGTCAGTTTGAGGAACCCACGTAACTTTGTAATGTACATGGCTTATTTTAATTAAGGGTATTTGTAAATGAACGTAGTTTATGTGACAGTATTCACATATGCCACAGATTCGTTACAAAGTATGGTTTAGGTCATTTGTCCACATAATACCAAGTTGCTTTTATAACCTATGTAAATCAGAACTAAATTTTTACCAGTGTCTGTAAAATCCAGTTGTCCTTCAGTAGTATCTGAGGGGTGTGGCTCCAGAACCCTCCTTGGATACCAGAAATTCATGGATGATCAAAATCCCTCATATGAAGTGGGATAGTGTTTGCTTGTAACCCACTTATATCCCCCATATACTTTAAATGCTATCTAAATAGTTGCTATCACATGGCAAATCCAAGTTTTGCTGTTTGGAACTCTTGTGGAAATTTTTTCTCCTTGAGCATTTTCGATCTGTGCTTGGTTAAATCCATGGATAAGGAACCCACAGATACGGAGGGCCAATGGTACAGTAGTATATTCTGTATTTAGGTTAAATGACTTCCTTTAAGAAAAACAGCGAGCTTTTTAGCTAATTCGCAGATTTCAAGGTTATAGGACATATGGTACCATGTTCTAATTTCATAGCTATTTCAAATTCTTAGCCTTTTGAATAGAGTCCCACCTTATCTTTTACTAGAGTAAGTGAATGTTTCTGTTAGCATCTCTTCATGGTATTTTTGTTTGGGGATTGTAGGGGGTTAGACATAACATACTTGACTTATTTAATACTTTTTCCTTACAGATATTATTACCAAAGGGGTATTCTTGCAAAGGTTGAAGGACAGAGGCTTGTCTATCAGTTCAAGGATATGCCCAAAAACATAGTGGTCATAGATGATGACAAAAGTGAACCCTGTAATGAAGATTTAGCAGCAGCTACTGATGAAAAATCATTAGAACGAGTATCATTGTCTGCAGAAAGTCTCTTGAAAGCAGCAACTTCTGTTCGTGGTGGGAAAAACTCATCTCCTCTAAACTGCTCCAGAGTGGAGAAGGGTGTAGCTAGAGTTGTGAACATCACTCCCCCTGGTCATGACGCTTCATCCAGGTCTCCCTCTACCACCACATCTGTATCAGCAACGGCAGCCCCAAGGTAAGTGAGGGAAGGCAGTAGTGGTAATGTATTTAGTTTTTAGAAAACTCTTTAGCACAGTTGGGATTTTCCTTTTTTAATATTTGCATTCTAAGAAGTGACTCTTTGTCAAGACTTTGAAAAGTGCTTGGTATTTTTAAATGTATTACTTAAAATATTCTTATTAAAGTAGATGTCTTTTCTTACTTGAGTTGATTTTTATGATTTTATAGATGGAATTCAATGTAGGCTATTAAAAATATATATATTCAGCTCATGTTTAAATGTATTTATCTCATGTTATTTCATGCTGTAAACTTCAGAGATTTTTGGTACATCTGTAAAATTGGGTCCACTAGTTTTATATATGTTGGATTTGCATTCATCTTTTTTCTCTCTCAAAGAGACCTATTTAATAATTTAGCATTACATATAATCAAATTTATTTTTTTTAATCAACCAGGACAGTTCGTGTGGCAATGCAAGTACCTGTTGTAATGACATCGTTGGGTCAGAAAATTTCAACTGTGGCAGTTCAGTCAGTTAATGCAGGTGCACCATTAATAACCAGCACTAGTCCGACAACAGCAGCCTCTCCAAAGGTAGTTATTCAGACAATCCCTACTGTGATGCCAGCCTCTACTGAAAATGGAGACAAAATCACCATGCAGCCTGCCAAAATCATTACCATCCCAGCTACCCAGCTTGCACAGTGTCAACTGCAGACAAAGTCGAATCTGACTGGATCAGGAAGCATTAACATTGTGGGTACCCCACTGGCTGTGAGAGCACTTACCCCTGTTTCAATAGCCCACGGGGCCCCTGTAATGAGACTATCAGTGCCTCCTCAACAGGCATCTGGCCAGACTCCTCCCCGGGTTATCAGCGCTGTCATAAAAGGGCCAGAGGTTAAATCAGAAGCAGCGGCGAAAAAGCAGGAACATGATGTGAAAACTTTGCAGCTGGTACAAGAAGAAAAACCGGCAGAGGGAAATAAGACAGTGACCCATGTAGTGGTTGTCAGTGCGCCTTCAGCTCTTGCCCTCCCTGTAACGATGAAAACGGAAGGACTGGTAACATGTGAGAAATAAAACAGCAGCGCTCCCATGGACGTTAGAATGTTAGTGATAGGCCTGATGTAAGTATTTGCAAGGATGTCATCAACAGAAGTCAGAAGACTTTAAAACATTTTTAATGCATTTAAGAAAACAATCAAACTTACTGGAAATAAATTACCTATCCCATGTTTCAGTGGGAAATGAACTACATATTGAGATGCTGACAGAAAACTGCCTCTTACAGTAGGAAACAATTGAACCCGTCAATAAGAAAAAGGACTGAAAGGGACCAAGCAACTCACTACAATATCAAGTTACACTAAGACTTGGAACACTAACATTCTGTAAGAGGTTATATAGTTTTCAGTGGGGAGGGATTGGGATGGGTGATCTCGTTGTTACATATAGCAATTTTTGATGCATTTTATATGCATACCAGCAATTATTACTGTGTTCACACAGAACTCACTTAACTGGTGCTATGTGAAAACTGCTAATATAGGTATTTTAGAATGTGAATTGAAGAATGGATCCAAAAGCTTCAGAAAGAGGTTAGCAAAAAAGATCTAGTGCTTTTTTTTTTTTTTATCATATAGCTTAAGCTGATTTAAAACAAAGGCCTTAGACTAATTTTCGGTTTTCTTTATTGAAATAAGCTAATGGCTTGTTTGTGTAAAGCTTTTTTATTAAAAGAAAAATTTAAAAAATCTTGTACCTAGCACAGTATTGTTATAGAATTTACATGTAACATTTTATATGGTAGTTTAAGTCTGTCAGTTTCTTAATTGTGGACAAATTAACAGTTGGCTCTGACCTTTTGCTATAACATGCCTGTTTGTCACTCACTTAGCCCTGGCATCTGTGCAGACATATCCGTTTCAGTTCTACTGTCACTTGGAAGTTAAGGCTCAGCATGATTTTTGTCAGGTAACTCTAATACCTGGAGTTTTCTTTCTTCCTTTTTTTTTTTTAGTTGAAGTTTAAGAGGGAAAGTACCAGTGTTCAGATTTGAACTATAATAGTTTGTATATTCAACATTTGAAGTATATTCTATTTTGTTGTACTCTTGTTTCAAAGTGTATTCAAGTAGGTTTTCTGAAATATAGAAATGAAATTTACCTTGTGTTTTGGTCTCTGGTGGTATTTATAACAATATTCAAAAGCTACTATATAAACATGCTGTTTTAGTTAAGAAGTAATAGAAGTCCTATTTTTCCTTCCCAACTGCTGCGTGAAGAAACTGTTTTGTTCCATTACACTAATATTTGGCAAATAACCTGCATGTTTCCACTTCCTAATTACTGTCATGTAATTATTATAGTGTTTTACTTACCACAATGAATTTATTATTTTAGTGTTGGCCACACTTAAATAATTTATATTTCAAATCAGATTATTTGTTTCTCAATCAGACCTTTTGTGGGTAAGGAAGAACAAATAATACTCTAGCCCTTTTAGGAACTGGAGGGACCAGAGGAACCTCATTTCACACAGAACTAGGTCCCGTAACACCACATAATGCTCTTTCTACTACAAAGAAAAGTTGTCTATTTTTACATCTTTTAGAAATTTAAATAAACTGATACTTAATATTTGTGGCCTCTAATTGTGCATTTGGTTGGTTAGACACTACTTAGGTTGACAGATTTTTATGACAGCTCCCTTTGTAACCTTTTATCTTTTCCATAAACATACTTGATGGTACTTTTTAATAAAAGCTCAAAGAAAAACTCACTGATTCTTATCCCATTTGGGGTTAATCTCAAACTCTACCTCCTTTTAAAACATTTCCTAAATATTTCATGTTTCAAAATCTGTATTGTATGCCTTGACACCTAACTGTATTGTCTTTTTGTGCACTGCAGTTTCATTTTTTGAGTCATGTCTCCCGTAATATTCTTCTAGGGCAAAGAAGTCACATGAAAAAGCGTTAGTCATTCAGTTGTGTCCAACTCTTTGCAACCCCATGGACTGTAGCCTGCCAGGCTCCTCTGTCCATGGGGTTTTCTAGGCAAGAATACTGGAGTAGATTGCCATTTCCTTCTCCAGGAGATCTTCCCAACCCAGGGATCCACCCTGGGTCTCCTGCATTGCAGGCAGAGTCTTTACCATCTGAGCCACCAGGGAAGCCCAAGAAGTCACATGGAAGATAGCTAATGAAACGTATTTTAAATGAGCATTTCTTTTCCACCTATGCTGTATTACTAATTGGTTTTCATTAGGCTAAGCCAAGGCTGCTTGCTTACCTCTACCACTCTACCTTAACATTTTCTGTGTCTCTTAAATAGTTAAGTAAACCTAAGGTCTCGATTTACAAATACATGTTGACAGTATGTAATGATGAGAGTATTTCTTCTGATGGAAATTATCAGTGGTATGGTTTTAATTGCAACCCTTATGTTAATCATTATAACTTGTATTTGCATTTTGTGTCCATTGTAACAACCACATAGCAATGACCTGTTGCCACTACATTTCCCAGTCTGGCCAGGCTTTTGAACAGTGAATCAGCAGTCGGCCCATTTATTCCTTGGGTCATCTTCCAGCAACAGTTCCAGCCTTTTCACCACCATCCTGCTTACCAGCCGGCCAGTATACCTCTTAATAGAGAGGATCGTGGTCTGAGCTGTGAACTCCGTTTCTGGACTGCTTGCTGTAAGAGCATCTCCTTATTCCAGCACCCATCCTGAGCGCCTGCCTTGGGAAGGAGGCAGCTGTGGTATCCTCCTGCACTCAACACCTCCTTCCCCTCTCACAGCTCCTTGGTTTGTTTGTTCCAACAGGCCGTCCTTCTTCAGTAGCTCAAAGTCTCCAGGAACCCAGTAGTCAAATCCAACAGATACTTCATTTTTCCATGTGATCAGCCTACTTCTTAAAACTCCCCTTTGGTTTCCCATGATACCACTCTTCTAGTGTACTTCCTGCTTGACTTCTTAGTCTTTGTTTTTTGTCAGCTTTCCCATTTAAAGGTAGTACTTACCATGGGTGGGGGGGGGTTCCTTCATAGAATAGTTGTAGTTACTATTATGATTTTGCTTCAATATAACTGTTCAATAATCTCATCCACGCATATGGTTTTTACTATCTAATCTATTGTCTTAGGCTAGACTGAAAGTCTTAAGATGGGTTTAATCACCTACTGGTTATTTCCTCCTGAATGTCCAATTGAACTCTCTTCTAAAATCTGTTCTCTTAGCTCAGTAAGTGACACTACCAGCAACCAATTACTCTTGCCAGAAGAAACGTGAAGGCCATTCTAGACACTTGACTTCCAACATCCAATCTTTCACCAAGTCCTATTGACAGTTCGTTCTAAGTAACTTCCTTTTCCATCCTCCCTACCTTACTGCTTTGTCTTCTCAAGCTTCTCTCTACTGTTTTCCATGCTGCCAGTTGATTTTCTAAAATGAGTCTTTTCATCAACTTCTTTGTGACTGCATTAAATTCTTCAGCACATGTTGTGTTGATAAAAAAGATAAGAAATCCAAAGTCCTTTGATCTGGCATCTGCCTACATTCCCAGGTCTTAACTCTCTTGATTCTCCTAGGCATCTCCAGGCTACAGACCTACTGACTATAATATTTTCCCAAATGTTTCAGGCATCTGTACCTTTGTTGAGCTATGCCATTGATGGCTTCTTTCTGGACCACTTTTTCTTCACCTGAATTTGAAGTGAAGGTGACAGACATCAAAATATTTCTGAAATAGGCTTGGAAGCCATTCAAGGTGGGGGGTAGTCTACTCTGAGTGAACTCTTGAGAAAAGATTGAAAAACACCAAGTATATAAAGGGCTAGGAGAGAGGAAAAGTAATTGGCAAGTAGAGATCAACGACTGTTCACAGAAAGCCAACATGAGAGATGAGGTCACATTTCAAGGTATGGTGGGAACATTATCAAATGTGCCAGGAAGGGCCAAGTAAGTGAGGTCAAAGAAAAAGCCACCAAAATTGATGGAGTGTCAATAAAGGGGCAGTTCCACTAGGGGGATGACCGTGAAACCAGAACATAAGGGACACAGCACCTGGTTCATTATCAGCCACGCTGACCCCTGTTTGAAAATTGAGTCAGGTTTAACAATATTTGGGTTTATAAAGTATCCCGTGACCCTCTAAGCCCCCTGGTCTACTTTATGTGAGGCCATTCCATCCGTGATCTATATTAGAGCACATTTTGGGGAGGCAAGAGGAGCCCTACTCGCAGTTCCACAGCCGTTCCAGCAGCTCTCCCTTTTCGTGGCTTTTCACCGTTCACAGCACAAGTCCTCTGTACTCGTGGCTCACCTGTCCTTCAGTCCCTTCATTGTATCATCCTCCACAGTTAAAGCTTGGCCAGTCCTCGTGAGAATAAGACGCTTTCGTTAGCTCTGCGAGTATACTGATCTGCCTCCTGAATCACACCAGAAACCTTTGAAACAAGTGCAGCAGGGAGACTTGCAGGCACACTTCCTTTCACTACGCTGCATTTGGCAGATGCTCGGATTTGTGGCAACGCTGCTGTCAACGTCCTTATTCCAACAGCATTTGCTCAGTTTCATCTCTCTGGTAATATTTCAAACCCTCCTTCAGCAAAAAACTGACTCACTGAAGGCTAAGATGATGACTAGAGTTAAAGTATTTTTAAATTAAGGTACATAGTTTTCTTTTTTTTGGAGATAATATTATTGCACTTAATAGACTAATATGCAAATATCACTTCTGTGTTCACTGGGACACCAAAAATTCACGTGATGCTTGCTTTATTGACATTGTGGTGGTCTGGAACCAAACCCCCAATATCTCTGGGTATGCTGCACTTGATTTGACATATATCTACTTCACTTTTCATGTACCTGTAGCTTATCTTTTTAAAGACTGCACCTCAGCAGTAATGCTGAGTTCAGGACTTGGGTACTGAACTGTTTTACAGAATCTGCAAATTATTTGGGTTGTAGGACATGAATTCACTGAAATACAGTGGTAACTTTGCTGCATGTTGGAAATCACCTGGGAAGATTTTAAAATACGATTGCCCAGGTCACATCCCATATCACTTAGAAATTACAATATGTGGAAGGGGGAGCCAGGCATTGGTATTTAAAAAAAAAATCTCAGTGTGATTTCATTGTGCAGCCAGGTTTGGGCACCTCTGTCAAAACTTTTACATTTAGACATCTATCTTAATATAAGCTTTTCTAAAACATTCAACAGAAAAAGGTAGTTTAGAATATTACATACTGTATATTCATTAATTCTAAAGCTGTTTTCTCATTTTACTAACTAGGATGAGTTTAATTCTTAAGAAAGAGTACACTTAATTTCTTTTACTTTCAGAAAGCTATGTATTAAGTGCCACCAATGCTTCCACTGTTTGAAAAGATACTTTTGAATTGCTTCTTGGAGCAGAACCTAAATTTTTAAACATACTTAACTAGGGACACAGATGGTAAATAATCTGCCCTGCAGTTCAGGAGACCTGGGTTCGATCCATGGAGAAGGGCATGGCAACTCACCCTAGGATTCTTGCCTGGAGAATCCCATGGACAGGGGAGCGCAGCAGGCTACAGTCCATGGGGTGGCAGAGTCGGACATGACTGAGTGACAAACACAAGGACAAGAATAAGAGACAAATTTTCCTACCAAGGAAGGTTTGTTTTAGAAACAGTGAAGTCACTTGAGATTTAGAAAATGATGTGAATCAAGCTAGGTACTGCCATGCCTGGCAAAATTAAACATAGCTAAAGGTCACACTAGTTTTCTTGAGACCTTCATAGAACTGGATATCCAAACTGTTCCAAAAAGTTTCAAAAATATTTTGGAACAGTGGCAGTAAGTAACCCAAGTTGTTTTGAAGTGCAAGTCAGTTTTAATGCTTTTAAGAAACTCAAAGAGATTTTCTGGGTCTATTCCCTGTATTGTAAATAAAGTTCAGAAAAACTCGACTCAGTTTCAGTTCAGCTAATCAGTGGCAGACCTAGAGACTTTTCCTCTCGCCTCAACCTGTCCCCCCCCATCTACAAAAAGGCCGGTAGAACATGCAGACTTAAACAGTAAAATGCTGCAGAATTTTGCTGGGTGCTCTCTTCAGGTTTACCGGTCTAAGGTGTCACGGGTATCCCATATCCATCTTTCCACTGTCTCTCCTGACTGGTGTTGCCTCCCTGTGATGCAGGACTCTGTAATTATATTACAGGATTCTACCTTGCAAGTAGTCTACATCTAGAAGCCTGAATCTGCTCAGTGTGACGGTTTAGAATCTGCTTTAGATTAAAAAAAACCTTTTAGATAGTTTATATATTGTAAGAGCAAATGAAAGTCAAAATAAGCAGGTGAAAAACAATGACATTGAGGAAAAAGGCAAGACGGCAAAAGGAAATGGAATACATGCTACAGAATGTTACACAGTAATTAGAATCCAGCTATAAGGTTTGGTTTTGAATGCCTCAGCGGCCAGAGCCAACAGGAATTCATCCTGAGTTCATCTTGGTTTACCAGCAGCAGCCTAAAAGCAGCAAGGCTTCTCCTAACATTCTGTCAAGAGGAAAGGATGCAACCACGTCTTAATGAATAGTTTCTCAGAGGTGAGCTTTCCACAGACAATTGGCGAGCAAAGGGCCTGTAGTTGTGGCTGCGGTTTCATCTCTCAAGTCAAAAGTAGGGTCCTGAAACTGGATCACTAACCTACAACCTCACATCTGCCTGGAGTAACTGTTGCCACTCCAACAGTCCCTCGCCTATTTGGGTCTTAATTTAACACTATCTGCCCTTTCAAATAGAAGGATTAAGAGTGGCTTGCTAGGACATCATGTACAGTGCCCTTGCCTTTTTTGCTTTGAGCCCTAACCCTAACCTTAAACCTTACTCAATGACTTACCTAAAATTTATAATATTGTTTTACAGACATCTGACAATCTGAGGTTGACAAAGTAGGTGTGATGCTATACTCTGGATGAGAAAATTGAGGCCCTAGAAAGTGTCACAGCTAGGTCCTTTTACTTAGAGCTCACGCCCTTCTACAGAATCTGCTTTTATAAGGCCAGCTCCAGACCTCTTGGCATTCCAGTATCCAGCCACTCTAGATAAAAACCTGCCTGTACTGTATTTTTATACTTGTCATTTAAAAAAGTTCAGAGCTCCTTATTCAAGCACATTCATTTCTGGATGCCTTTCCAATTGAAATCAATTATGATTATCAGCATATGTTCTTATTTTCTTTTCTAGAATTTAGTCCCACTGGGACTTTGCTCAGATTATTTGGGGGTTTTAGGCCCAGTTATTTAAAATATTTGGCTGTGCCAGGTCCTTCCTTGCAACACACAGGAGCTCTCTTAAGCTGTGGCATGTGGTATCTAGTTCCCCTATCTGGGATCGAACCTGGCCACCCTGCACTGGGAGCGCAGAGTCTTAACCACCAGGGAAGTCCCTAGGCTCCATTTTAAATTAGGAGCAGTTTTTAAGTCATGTGCAAAGCTCTTAGAGCCAAAAATAAGGGACTCAAATGTTATACACACCATTATGCTTTACTATGTCATCCCTACTACCTTAAGAATCTCCTGAAATACCACCATGGAGGAATAAAGAATCCACTCTCTATCTTCAAGAATCTGTGAAATTTACCTTCTGAGACTAATTACAACCGCAGTCAAAATACCATGGGCTATAAAAGGAAAAGCTGGCTCAAGAGGGACATAAGCATGGAATAAGAAACTCAGTAATGGAACATACTGATACTTCAGAAGTCTAGAGATTTGTTATCTGCCATTATGCCCCGGTAACTCTGATGAGCTGTCTACAAAAGGAAGACTAGAGAAGTGAATAAAGTGCCACCTAGCAAGATTTATAAACTACTAAAAACACTTTACATAAAATGCTCACATGACTACATTTTAAATGAAGACAAACACAACAAAAGCATACAGAAGTATGTGTTTAGCCTACTGCCACCATAGCAGTGCTGAAGGGTGACTTGTCGATATTTCCAGGAGCCCTTTTGCTCAGCAGCATTCCCACCGCCCCCCACCCTTCTCCCATAGCCTGTCAACATTTGACATAGAAACACTTGTTTGGCTTTTATTCTCATCCAGGTTTGCTTATGATAGGGGTATGATAATTTCAAACTGGTGTGCTTTAGGGTAGGTAAACAATATTTAATGCCTGTACAAATCAGTATTCTGCTTCTCAACGTACAAATACAGTCATTGCTAAGATCTGAACCAGATGACAGCTGGCACAATGTTCTTCCTACTGGTCATTCCTTCCAGGTATTTTGTGTGTACAATATATACTGAAATCCTCATTTGTTTCAAAAGCATTTCCAATGCAGAATACCTGGAGGAACTATTTTTGGGGACTCCAACCTTGTCACCAAGTGATACCTCACAAACATAGCATCAGATGCTGCCTTCAACTACAGAACCACCTTTGTCCACTTTAAAATGAAGGTCTGACTGTCAGGGGTTGTGTGGGTACCACATTAACAGTATTAAAAGACCAAATTTAATTTAAAAGCCCAGATTCTCTATGCATTGAAAAGACAAGATATTAAAACATTAGCTTTAAAAGACTATTTATTTATTTATCTTAAATATTTACAACTCATGGGTTAAATATATTATTACCAGTGGGCTGTTTTCTGGGATTTCATTAGGAAGGAGTTTCACCTGTTATCTTTACCACTTTATTTCTGAGCGAAGCGAATTCCAGGTTAACTTTTTATATTCTGCTTTCTAGATGTTTTAAAACCAGTTACCTGGCTATCTTAGTAAATCTCAACCACAGCCTCAGGAGTAGTTTCCCATCTCTGAAAAGAAGGTCCTACTGTCTTTAGCCACTACCACATAACAGCTCCTAAATATATCTACTGTGCAAAGCACATTCAATACAAATAAAGGCAGAGTGACTGCAAATGAATACCACTGCACTCCAAGGGAATGCCGGAAATATGTAACAGTGACTAAATAATGAAGACTAGCCATGGAATCTCTCCAAGAAACACAATAATGGAGAACACAGAGGCATAGCAAAGATTTATGAAGAATGTATCAAGGAGAACTGGTATTTCCACTTAAATAACAAAAACCCCTCAAGACTAAATAGTTCCTTTGTACACTACTATTTTATTAGACCCCAATAAAAACATCTTTAAAGCTTTAGGAAAATTACTATAAATTACTCTATAACTTAACGTTTTGCATGGTTTTAACATGTTAATGTTATAATTTAACTTAATTTTACATGAAGATATAAAAAATAAATATTGCCATGCATAACTCGATATTAAAAAACACAAATAAATAACTTGAAATGTTGTCTAGAGAAATGGTTCCTGCATACTTGTTAATTATGGGCATGTCTACTATTTTAACATAATATCCTCTAACAGAAAAAGCTTCAAAACAAGCCTAATATAATGCCCTTAAATGATCAACATGTAATTAATCCTAAGGGAAAGAAAACAATGCAATACTGGAGTGCAAAAACCTTTTTCGCTGTAGGTTTTAATGGAAAAGGTTTTAATGTGAGCTAACAGGGTTCCTTCCCAAGGGCATGCTGGAAACAGTGAAAGAAAGTGAGACAAACTGGGAACCCTTCCTTAGTCAACTTATCCTACTTCAGTTTCCCGAAACATCCCTGGTTAAAACTCCTGTGATTAAAGAGACACAGACAAGCGTTTATAAATGTCCATCAAGGTTCCTCGTTAAAGCTGAAGTCACACACTAGGGACAGGTGGTCTGAAGGGTAATTGAAGGACGGTAGCCGGTTGGGTCCAATCTGCTCCTCGGTGAGCAGGTCCAGGGCTGACCGCACGCTGAGTGCCTGCCTGGAGTACCAGATATAATCTAGAGTGTGCCGGCACTCGCCTGAGGTCCGGATCTTCCAGGTCGTGTACGGCGGTTCCGACTGGCCGTCAGCGCTCAGCAGCTTGTAGGCGCTGTTCAGATTGAGGCTGGAGGAAGCAAAGTGCTTGTAGACCTCCTCTGTGGGCTCTGCGTTGAAGTCTCCACAAACAATCAGGGGAATCTTGGCCCCTTGGGTGATGGTCTGCAGGTTTTGGAGGAGGTCGCAGCCTTGAGCTGATCGAAATCGCTCCCAGCCGGTGCGTGCCTTCAGGTGGGTGACGGCGATGCAGAACTGTCGGCTGGACTCCTTGCACTCTAGGGTCTGGGCAATGGCCACCTGGTTGGTTTTCAGCGTCATGGCCGTCAGCCTGATGTTGGCACTGTTGACCAGCTTGAATCGGTTTTGGAGGAAGAACAAGGCACAGCCGTCGGGTCCATTGTTGTGCTCCACATCCAGGCAAGGCGACCAGGGCTTGGGGAAGAAGGTGCCCTGATAGCCCAGTCTACTGAGCAGGGGCTGGAAGGTGTCGAAGTAGTGGTCCACCTCTTGGAGGCACAAGATGTCAGGCTGGTAGGCGAGGATCTCTTCCAGGATCAAACATTTCCTTTCTTCCCACTTGAGGGCTTCAATAGGGCATTGGACAAAGTTGTCTTTGCCTTCCCCAAGAGCTGAAATAGAAAAGCCGGTCGGTTGTCAGCTGCTAAATACCTGGGAGTCTCCTTAGGTATAAGGTCACCCAAGACCTTCACAGGTGCTCTGGGGGGATTCTCTTACTGCACTGACCTCCAAACTAATTACCTCTCACCATCCACATGAAGCAAGGAATTGACTCTTTCATATTAAAACTGTCTCTATTCCAGGACATTAAGACTTAATAAGCCACATATTCCAGGACATAAAACATTAAGTTTTAGCTTTAAACAATGTTCTTTGCAGTCTAAGAGATCTAAGCTATGTCAGATGAACTAAATACATTTAACCCTGTACTAGGCCTTTATAGATACCATAAATGACACCTATTTTAAAAGGGCAGCTTTTACCTATATCTGGGAAAAGAAAAAATGAATCCAAAATTTTGGAAAGTCAGAGAGTATGCCCTTCTATTCCAGAAAAGGAGGGGAAAATGGTGATCCTGGTTTCTTCTTAAAATTTCAACAACTCCATGATCAGCTGCTACTGCTGCTAAGTCGCTTCAGTCATGTCCGACTCTGAGACTCCACAGATGGCTGCCCACCAGGCTCCCCAGTCCCTGGGATTCTCCAGGCAAGAACACTGGAGTGGGTTGCCATTTCCTTCTCCAATGCATGAAAGTGAAAAGTGAAAGTGAAGTCGCTCAGTCCTGTCTGATTCTTCAGGACCCCATGGACTGCAGCCCACCAGGCTCCTCCATCCATGGGATTTTCCAGGTGAGAGTACTGGAGTGGGGTGCCATCACCTTCTCCCCAGGATCAGCAGCTCTACACAAAGTTGACTAACACACCTGTTTTTAAATCCACTAGACCCAGGAAAGGAGTCCTTTCTACCATAACAAATATCTCAAAGCACAGAGAACAGCGGCCTCAAATTACAAAGATGCGTTTACCCAGACTGCTCCCCCAACCCCGCCCCCATTTCCTGCAGAAGATTCTACATCGCCCACTCCGTAGACTTAGTTTCTCCCTGGCGGACTGAAAGCTGGAGACAACAGAAAGTTTCAGGCTAATAAGAGAAGGGGGCCTTGAAATCTGGATGCGCTCGGAGACAGAAGCTGTCACTGATATGCAATGTCTACCAACACGTAAGAAACACCTCTGAGTTGCTGGATCTATCGGTGAACACCAGATGACTCCCTTTCCCCGCCTCCCCGCCGCTCTAGCCGCCTCCCCTCCCCCACGCCCCGTCTGACTCCCCGCCCCCGCACAGGCAGAAGCAGGGAGCGGTGGCGGCTCAGGCAGAGATGCAGCAGGCCTACCTTGGGCAAGGATGTTCCACTGCATGACCCTAATGGGAGGGTGGCTGCTGGGGCAATCAGCCGGCAGAGCCACAAAGTCCCTCTGGAACCGCGGGGGCCGGGTGTGCAGGACGGCCCTGCATTCCTCCAGGAGCTCTTTGGGGTCGATGGGCTCCAGGTGCTCTGGGTCAGGGGCCACCAGGTACTCCGGGTGCTGGGACGCCGCGCTGCTGTTGAGTGTCTTGGCAAGCGCACTGTAGAGCCTGCTCGTGCCGTTTCCCATGGGATACGCTGCGGGGAAGGAGACACGGTTACACACTCAGCCTTCTCCTGCCTTTTTCCCATTCTCACCGGGAGAGACCCCAAGATAAAGCAGTTAGTGTCCACTGAAGCTGGGGCCGATGTTGCCGCGTTCATGGTCTACGGGGTAGATTACAGGAGCTCCCAGGTTCTGGCTTTCTAGGACAGCTACTTGACATTTATAGACGCGGTCTTAGGAGAGCATGGCTAAACAAAATCCATATTCTCTTTTCTATGTATTTTAAATGAGAACTTGAAGACCAGTTTGTAAAGAGCCAGATGTCAGAAAGCCTGGTTACTTGGAGATGACATTAGAGCAGGCTCTTAAGTGTGTCATCTACTCAGATCCCTGTTACAGGAAGAATTAGCTGGATTAAATCCATTTCTCATAGAGCTCTGGCTTTCTATAGGATTCTGTGAACAGCACTTGAGTAGTACAGTCTGCAATCTAATTTTAATTGCCAGATTTTTTTAAAATTCAGAGAACAGGTTGGGAGGGAGAGATAGTTGAGACAGGGGTGGGACTGGTGGGGTATGGTGGTGCAGGAAGCATTGTCTAGGTCCATTTCCTGGGGCTTCTGATTCTTATCTAACTGGATAATAACTAAGGACAACAGGGCACAATCTTCAACAAGTTAGCAAGAAGCAAGAGGTATCTGTCACCTCACTAGGAGGCAGCTGATAGCTCTTTTAAAGGTCAACCTTGTTTTCTCTTCATTACAGTGTTCATCAGGCCAGATTCTGCTTGGAACCTTAGTCTAAGATTCCCGGTTTGGAGGAACCTGGACTTCCTGACCTCATCCACCTCCTTGCCTTCTCTTGAAGGACGCAAAGTTTTCTTTATAACACATTATTTGGCAAGCTGATTGCACCTGAAACCAGCAAGCAAGTGAATTCACCTTACATAGCAGGCCACAAAGGCAAATTCAAGTGTTCACCCCAAGGATCTATCCTTAAACAAAGATCAAGATACAAGCAAGCTCTATCATTCCTTTTCAAGGACTCTATAAAAGTAGTTCCCCGATGAGAAAACGAGGCAAAGAAGCATCAGTTTTCCCAACACACGTTTCTGTGTACATGCAACTGCCTGCAAGCCTGTTCTCAAAGGCACGTGCATGAACAAACCCACACATTTGTTTCTTGGATGTTTGACTTGAATATATTCAATTTGTTTGAATATCTGAGTACATGGGTGCAAAGAAATTTTCTTCTTGGCTGGCAGTACAACTTTGAAAATCTTTCTTCTGTACTTCTAGTTCAGCAAAAAGCGGTAAGAAGTTCTACCGCTTTCTCAAGCATGGTTTCCAGCATCAGTAATAGCCTAACGGTAGACCAGTCTGTCAGGACATCACAGCAAACTCACAAGGGCTCCAATACCTGACACCTGTCAGGCTCCAGGCAAATGAGCAGCTTGAAGCTGTTCAGTTTTAACAGGACTGCTCTGCATCCTTTTGAGGACATCCCCTTCACCAAGCTGAGGTTCAGGGTGGATGCTGTAATAAGAAAGCAAGTACCATGGAAAATGAATGTGAAAAAGGTTAATTCTGTCCAACAGGAGTTGAAGATTTAAGGAGTTACCCTAAACCACACTTCCTCCTAAAAACTAAAAAAAAAACCCTTCAATATAAAGTGAACAGGGAACAGTATAATGTGTTAACACAATGAAAGTGCTGGAAAACATGCCCAGAAAGCCAATCAAAATTATATCCTATTGCAAAATAAGCTAAAAGATATTCAGAAAATGACAAAGTAGTCTACATTAGAAAACTTACAAATGAGGCAACTTGAAGAATTAGTAACAAAACACATAAAAGAAATGGAGATAAAGCTTGATAGATAGTGGCAAATACTATGTACTAATTTAAAGCAAAGATGCAACATATGGATAAAAGGTTCTTGTAGCAGGAAAACCAATGCAAGGAAATGAAACACATATTGATACTAAAAACTATAAATCAAGAAAACTCTTCAGAGTACAAAGTTTCAATCATGCAGGATGAATTAAGTTCTGGAGGCTTAATGTACAGCATGGTAGCTTTAGTTAAGGATACTGTATCCCATACTTGAAATCCTCTAAGTGATTTTAGATCCTAAGTGATCTCACCACCCACCCCCAAACACACATTATGTGAGTGACATGTTAATTAGCTTGATTGAGGTAATTATTTCAAGATGTGTACAAATATCAAACCATCAAGCAATACACCTCAAATACATACAATGTTTGGTAATTATACCTCAATAAAGCTGAAAGATCAATGGTTTGAATGAAAAATTATGAGGTTAAAAAAACATGTATCATGGACACAAACACACATTACCTGAGACTATCAACCCAGAATGATCAACACCAACCGGACTGTAAAGAAACAGAAAAAAATCCCTTGGACTCCAGGCCAAACACAGCAAGTAACTTAAGAGTATCAGACTTCAACTGTAATGTTTTTAGACCAGAAGAAAATGAAGTTACGTATTTGAAACATGTTAGGCTTTATATGAAGCATGGTATGTGGGCCAAGAATTTTACATCCAACAAAACTGGAGTACTGACTCTAGGAGCACTTCTTCCAGAATACTAGAGCAGGAGGGGATGACCAGCAGCAGCCAGATGTATTCTGTACAGTCCTTGATCTGGAGGCGTTACACACACACACACACACACACACACACACACACGCACGCACACGCACACAACACGTGACAGGATCATTCCTGGCCCTCAAAGCCAACATGTTTACTATCCAGCCCTTCTCAGAAAAGTCTTACCACCCCTGGAACTAGAGAACAAGCAAAATGACCCTAGATACTTGATATATGAACTGGTGGTGCTGCATTAAAACAGAGCAAATCAAGTCTAAATGAGGTTAAGACGTGATCCAGGAATGAACCAATGAGGATTTAGTACAACCAGAAAAAAGAAAAGCTTGGGATGGGGGGTGGGGGTGGGACAGAGCAGGGACCAGAAAGAAGCAAGCACATTCAATTAAAAATTATTTGCAGTGATCATCACTATTAATGGTAGAATCAGAATTGTTAACTCTAAGACTGCTTAAACTGGATATTCTAATTTCATCATTCCCTGTTGTCCTTTTTTGGTTTGGTTTTGGAATGTATTTGTAGGACTGTTAGCTACAAAACAAGGAAAACACATTCTTATTAAAGCCAGCTCAGCTCAAGAATCAGCTCATTTTTGTCCAATAGTGGATTACTACATCTTGTCATTCACCTTATTCGTGACTTTTGAGGGTTTTCAAAAATTAAATCTACCACCTAAAGACAAAGGCTTTGCAGCAAAAAAGAGGATGGACATACTGCAATGTGGGCATCAAAGCCCCAGTTCTAGTCCCAGTCTAAGTGGTTGGATTCTGAGTAAATCCTAAATCGGAGTCAACAAGTTTTGTTGATGACTTGGACGTGGCCTATGAGAGAGCAGTCAAAAAAGTTTCCAAGATGGGCGGTTGAGCAACTACAAGGATGAAGCTGCCAATACAGGTTAGGAAAACTGGGTAGGGTTTGCAGAAAATAGGAGTTTGGCAGTTAGGTATGACTGATGTTCAGGAGAGAGGTGCAAATTGGAAACAGGTGCGAGGTGTTTATTACCAGACGGGACTGAGCTCTGGAGCTGACTACCACATTTGTTTGCTAACAGGGGTGACACAGAGGGAGAAACCCAGCAAGCAGACTTCAGGCGTGACAGCATGAGGGAGCTGACAAGTCCTCCCCCAAAAGAATTATAAACCTGAACCACAGTGTCAAAACCAGCCATTTCAGTGCTCTGGATGTAGACCAAAGGCATACAGCAGACTGAGAAGCTTTTATTTGCGAAAGCCATTGAACATCCATTTAAGAACAGTGCTAGTCTGTGCAGGTCCTGCCTGGGGCAGGCCTGGCCCCACCTCTCGCTCTGCTCAGTTGAAGTAATTGCTAGAGCAGCAAAGATACAGAAAGTTAATATCTGCCCAGAAGAAAGGCCTAGGCCTTGATGGCTTTCGCTGGTGAGCCTATCAAATGTTTAAACAATGCCAATCCCTTCATAAACTCCCACCTACTACTGCTTCCCATGTACAGCCTCACTGGAAGACAGTCTGGCAGTGTTTAAACACAGAACTCATGCCCCTAGGGATTTACCTAAGTGAACTTAAACTTAAGTTCATTCAAACATGTGTATGCAAATGTATATACGCAACTGTATTAATAAATGCCCAAACTGGAAGCAGTCAAGATGCCCCTTAATGTGCAAATGTATACAACCACACAAAATAGTACCTAACAATAAAGGGGAACAAGTCACAGGTATTTAAGTGAAAGAAGCCAGATCCTAAAAATTACATACTGCTCGATCCCACTCATAGCACATTCTAGAAGAGGCAAATTATACAGAATGTTTTCAGAGATTAGGGGAGGGAGCAGTGGCTGCCAAGGAATTTTAGGGCAATGGAGCTACCCTGTACAGCCCTAGGGTGATGCATACCATGACTCTTTGTGTTTGTCAAAATCCATTGATTTAACTGTCCCTCACAGAGAATAGACTTTTATGTGTGAAAATTATCAACAGGGAGGTGGAGGGATCAAGAGGAAATGCAGACTCTGACAAATCTTTTACAAATGTATGACAAATGCACAGAAGGGGGTTCAGGAAAAAAGGAACGAACCTACTCAAGACTAAAGGAAGTGCACTCAAGTTAGCAAAGCTGTTTCTCTTGGGGGTGGGTGTCAATAATCCCGAAAACGCTTTACATGGATACTGCGGTTGAACAGATACAGTAAGTAATGGATGATGGGGATCTGATTTCTGTGAAAGAGGAAAGCTGCAGATAAATGAGGAAAGGTTTACAAGGTATCTTGTGGTACTGAGGTGGAATCAGACATATCATCCAGATTTCATGTTTCACTTACAGTACACATAGATGTATAGACAAAGAGCTGTTAGGAATGTCTGAGACACCTTTGGAGAAATGCAGGGCCAAGGTTTTCTTTTATATTAACACTAAGGCATCCTTTCTCTGTTTCACCCGCAACTGTGATGAAACCGCTGCTCTGTCAGCATAACTCAGGCAGTGGCCCCAGGCTCCAGTAGGGGCCACTGTGCTCTTCACCATTATTTAAATTGCCTGCTTTACCCTCCAATGTCCTTAAGTGAGGCGGCAATAAGGACTTCTGTTAAATCTGGAGCCCTGATGACATATCTTCAAAGGGAAGTCCACATAAACACTCGTGCTGCACACAAAACATGCTGCCTTAAGCAAAAGCACTCGACTGAATGTCTGGGCTGCAAAATGAACTTGCCCCTGTCTTCACCTCAAAGAACCAACAAACTTTAGTTAATCACATATGGATACAAGGCAGACATTTACCCACTAAATGTAAGAAGCCTGTCACTTTAAGGAAAACAACTGACAGTATTTTTGCCCATGAGAAAAATTTCCCAGAGAAAATTCTGGAAAACATATCTGCATCAGGAGCCTGACAAGTCCCCAGTACTTAAAAAACTTCCCAGTACTTAAAAAACTTCTCTGACAAGACTGGTGGTGATCGTTACTGAGGTTATTTCTATACTGTATAACATCTGGAAGAGCCACAGTTAACCTACACTAGTTAACCAACATTAACCAACACTTCCCAAATAACCAATAAGATGTTCACTGATATGGTATCAGATTTGATGTTGCAAATAACTATTAACATAAGCTACCACAAGGCTACCCACAATTATCGTAAAAGGCTATTAAAATAATTCTCTCCGATTATATAACCAGTGATAGACTGGATTCATATATTCTAGCCAAAATATCACAACAGACTGGATGGAGAAGCAACTAGGAGGATACAGCTGTCACCTATTAAGCCAGACTTTCAAATGACGAATTTCCAAAAACGCCAAACGGTGCCGTTCTTGCAACTAACCTTTTTACTTGGGGGGGGAAAATGCTGGTTAAAAAGTAAAAAACTAAACAAAAGCCAGGATTATCTGGGGACACACCTGAGAAGCTGCTGTTGAGTTGACCAACCTTGAGCCCAAGGAAACCTCACACAAAACTAAACGGCACACGTCACAGGAAGGCATCGCTGAAACAGCGAGCCTGTGCTGCCACCCACTGGCCGCTGGGCGAATCACCTCAGAAAGGTCAGAAAACGAATTCAGCAGCTAATTTTCCCTGGTCTTCAAGATTCCTGAATAAATGTGGCCACCTTCAAAATAGTCACAAGATAACCATCGACCTCAAACAGCTTGGATGTTGGGTATGCAATATATTTACTTAATACTTAACGAATAAATCAATAAAGACTCACAGTCCCCATGGCTCACAGCTTCATCACATTCCAGTGGCTCCCTTTTTCTTACATGTGTCCTTCTCTTAGGTAAGTCACCCTTATTATTGAAATTACAACCCCTGTTCTTCACTCATTAGTTCCATGAGGATAGGGACTGTATCTGCCTTGTTTATGGACTCAAGGTTGGTCGCCTGGTTTCCAGAAATCACTTCTCTTCTCACTTACCAGATTCTGAACAAGTTATTTATCTCTGTGGCTCTGTTTCTTCATCTGGGGATCATCATGACCTACTTCACTGTGTTACTGTGAGGGGTACGAGCTATACCTAGTACATCCTAAATGGCAGCTATTTTGTTACTTTTCTTTCGAGGTTTAAAGAGCAGCTATTAACATTTGACAGCCAAGCAGGTATCACGCTTATCTTTCCAACAATCCAGCAAAGTAGGTATTGTATTCTCCATTTTATAGACACGAAGACCGACTGCATTACTGGCAAAGGATCCGGCCCTGGAGAGGGCTGCCTGCACCCTGGACCACTGCTCTGTCTGACAGAGCTGACCCAGGGTCAGGATGACCAGATGGAGCTGCGCCAGGGGTGCGCATGGCTATCAACAGAGGTTGAGTTTCACCTCGTCCCTCTGCCCAAGTCCCTGCCGTCAGGGTGTGGACACTGGCACAGCACAAAGTGTACAAAGCGGGTTAATGACCCTCTTTATTGGCACAAGGCACTACTAGAGATATCAAGTGAAGGTCATGTCTCCCAAACTAGCAGGCCTATAAACACGAGATCCTAGACACAGTGCGACAACCCCAGTACCCTTCTCTGCCAGGCAGCAGTCAGACACAAGACTACCCAAGTGCCTTCTGGACAGAGGGGAGCTGCCCCTTCAGTCACGCCAGATTCGTCCTGGAAATCTGGCTAAGGAAAGAGAGATCCCTCCGCAATGAATACTTGGGTTAGCATGTTAAAATTGGTGCTCGATTGTGAGTGGGCTGGCCAAGCATTTTCACAAGCCAGTCTTTTCCAGCAAAACGCCAGAAAACGGAAAACTGCAAAGGCAGAAGCAAAGAATCTGGTGCGACAGCTGCTCTCCACCAACTAAGACATCAGGTTTGAGTTCCTACCTGGTGCCCATCATTAACATTCCCAGGATGCTCAAGAGGTGGTCTGGGGTCATAGCTATGAATGGAATACGGAGCTGAAGAGGACTCTGCTGTTCTTCCCTGTGGGTCAGAGGTCCACGTACATCTCCCAGTGCCCGGTATGAGACGCTTATGGCTGCAGCCTAAGCCCGATATACACGAGCTGGCTCTCTACAGAGAAGTTTGCAGACTCTTGCTCTAGATTACGAACTGTACAGTCCATTTGTACATACTTCGAAAGACTCATTTAAAATAGGGAAAAACTAATTTCCACATATACATTTCCGTAGCCTTGCTTGAATAATTACAGCACATGTAGGAAAAGAATCCTCTTTCAAAATGTGTAGTGACGCTGGCAGCAGTTTTAAAAGCCCCAGTCGGATGACTCATTTTCTTCTTTTAATATTTATCTGACTGCATCACGTCTTAGTTGTGGCACACAGGATGTTTTCGTTGCAGCACAGACTAGTTGTGGTGCGCTGGCCCAGTAGTTGTGGCGCACGGGCTTAGCTGTGTTGTGGCCTGTGGGATCTTAGTTCTCCGACCAGGGATTGAACCCGTGTCCCCTGCATTGCAAGGAGAGTTCTTAACCACTGGACCACCAGGGAAATCCCCCAGTGACTCATTTTTAAGATGGGAATTGATAAATAATGTACAACAGGTCATCAGACATGAGGCCAAAAATAAATTATTCTCCTTCCTAAGAGCTTTCGGGAATAAAGTACACACCTGCATATTTTTCTAAAGACTGAAAGAATGCGGGTAAAATCAGAAAGGATGCCACCAGTGGGCTTAAGAAACAATTCCAGGAAGACAGAGACAGGTGTGAATTAACAGAGAACCCAGAGTGGAGGAAAATGCAGTACAAACTACCAAAGGTAAATTACACATGGCTCTTCCCTCGGGAGCTTTGAAGGAGCCCAAAGCTAAGTCCACAAAGACAGAGGGCAGGAGAGGCCAGCGTTAGGGTCATTGTTTCCGCAATGGCATTTGAGACAGCTGTTAGTTCCGTCACTCCCCCCTCTCAGAAGAGGGTGGCCTCTGCCAGCTGGAGAACAGGCTTCAGAGATGTGGGGACAGGCCCTGGAAGGAACCCCAAGAGTGATGGGCGGGAAGGGAGGCAGAGCAGACCAGGCGCTGACCATGGACCTCAGGGCTATTTCTAAAGGCGTGGCTGGAGGGGTGAGCTAAGCATTAGAGAACATAGAAGGGAGCCTGCCTGCACGCCCCACCCCCAAATCTCCCCAGCTACAGAGAATGCAAACTGCTCTCCCAGGAGGAAAGGTCTGGGGGAGAAACACCACACACAGCTATACATATTTACAACTATATAGGACACAAAGACTAGGCGTCTATGAACAAAGGAGCAGAGAATTGGAAAATGTCCAAAAACTGTAAACAACTGCAAAAGAGACATGTTCCAAAAAATCTCATGAAATATAAAGAGATAAATTCTTTAAAAACTCAAGAGGAGCCACAGAGGGTGGATCCATATGGAGGACAATCTGTCTAGCAGGAGTTTAGTAATATGAGATGAAAATGATACAATCCAAGAAATAGAAATTTTCCTGGGCTAAAGAATGGTATGTCCTGGGGCTTCCCTGGTGGATCAATGGTAAAGAATCTGCCTGCCAATGCAGGAGGCATGAGTTCAGCCCCTGATCTGGGGAGATTCCACATGCCGTGGAGCCGCTTAAGCCTGTGCTCTACAGCCTGGGAGCTGCAACTCCTGAAGAACTTGCACCCTAGAACCAATGCTCCATTTTGCAACAAGAGAGTACCCCCTCTGCTCTCCATAACTAGAGAAAAGCCCACATAGCCAAAAAAAAAAAAAAGAATGGTATGTCCTTTAGACTGAATGGGCTCATCTGATGCTGAGACATTTATCCTGATAGAACTTTTGAACCCCAAGGACAAACAATCATAAACTTCTAGAGGATATAATTGGTACCATCAAAGAGATTGAGATTCTGAGGCAAAATTAATAGACATGTTATTTTAAAAAAATCATCATGAAAATTTTCCAGATAAAATTTAGAATGAACCCCTGGAAAGAGAAATTAATTATAGAACACATCTCAGCAAATCTATTTGACCTAGAAAATCTGAAAGATGAACATCTTCGGCAACCCCCTCAGTGAAAGCAAAACGTAAAGGAAACAGAATACCATCATGTCCAGGGTGTCACTAGGATATGCAAAATAACCTCCTTGTACCCTGTACTGGATGGACCTGCCCAAGCACTGGATGCTCAGAGTTGGGGGACAGGATGGGAAAGGCAAATGATGCACCAAGGCGCTTCCTGGACACCCTACTGCAACTTTTCTTTACTGCTCCATGTAACTTTGGACTCAGACTACTCCAGTTTCGAAGGGAAAAAGCAGTTTTTAAACCATTCTGCAGAATCCCTCATAATCCAATAGCAGTCTCTACTGGAGACTAACTTCTGGGGACACTAGTTAAGGAACTTCTAGCAGGCTTCCAAGCATTTAGCAAAACAAGTGTCTTACTGGCTGTCTGCCCAGGCTATACATCAGAACTAGCAGATGCTCAAGGCCCACTCGCAGAAACTAAAATTCAGATGATCTGAGTGGGACCCAGGCATTCTTTCGATAGCGTTAAAAGAAACATCATTCTTTGGGGATGGGTTCCAGGACGCTCCTTGGATGTCCAAAATCTGGATGCTCAAGCTCCTTTTATATAATGATGTACACCCTTGGTATCTGCATCTGGGGATTCAACCAACCTTGGATGAGGAATCCACCCATGGAGGGTGGAGAAGGAGGGGGCTGCATTTTATAAAGACATTTAAAACTGACAGGTATGATTTTTTTCTCCTGGACACTCCCGCCCACATCCACACTGATGCTGAATTCTGTGTAGCTGGTAGGTTTCAGGTGCTGCTTTGAGATCACGTAGACACAAGACAGCTAAGATTTTTGTCTTCCTTCTTACTCCTTCCTGTAGGAAGGCTGGTCTCCCCATTCTAAGACAGCAAATCCAGGGACTTCTTGGCTATACTCTGTGCTCCCAATGCAGGGGGCTGGGTTAGATCCCAGTCCCCAGGAACCAGATTACAAAGACCCCATGGACCACACAAGCCAAATATTTTTTAAAAATAACAAATCCAAAATATTTCAGTTGCTTTTCATTGAAGTACAAGTGGGTTTACTATGGAACTACACACCCATGCACATCATCCTTGAATTGCTAAGTATTCAAATGTGATAATCATTCAAATGGTTAACAAAGTCATAAGAATCCTGATTATAGAGTCATTCCTAGCAGTAAATATATGCTGAGTGTCCCTGCCTCCTTCCAAGAACCAGAATATACCTGCCTCACTTCTAGCAAACACCACAGGAACCTACACAGTAGGTATTTTATCTGGAGTGGGTTGCCATCCCCTTCTCCAGAGGATCTTCCCGATCCAGGGGTCGATCCCTGGGTCCCTGGGTCTCCTGTATAGCAGGCACATTCTTTACAGTCTGAGCCACCAGGGAAGCTGAAAAGACTCAGATTAATTCAAGTACCTGTTTCCCCAGGGTGTTCATCCCTGTTTCCATACTCACTACCTGCTTCCAGGTAAATGATCTTCCTCTGCTTGTCACCCTCCTCTCTCGCATTCAAAGTTTTTTCCCTAACAAATTCAGCCACACTCATTTCTTAGTTTCCAATGCAATTAGTCATGAGACACAATAAAATATTTGGCCTTTTAAGTGCACTGTGTTCAGTAAAACTTACGGATCAGTTGATTTCATGGTTTCTATTCAAAAGCCCTCAGTAACTCACTGTATTTAAGCTCTTACCATTGAATGCTATGGGAAAACAAAGACCTGGTTCTCCTACAGAGAAAATACATTTCTATAGAAGCTTGATAATTACAAGCTGTTGCACTTCTCTCTCATGAGCAGATTACTCACATTGTTAAAGGACATACTAAATAAAACCGCCTCCTCAAATGAGCTGGTATTTGCTTTTAAAATCGTACCAAGAAAAAAAGCAATGTGTTCCAGTGGTGGAGAACAGTAATTCAGCCAACTCTTCATTATCTGAGGAGGTAGGATCTGGAAGATGGCATTCATAAACCCACAGATGACACCAGACCATGTTTCATCCTGTAGAGTATCTGTGACAGCTGCTGCTTCTCTATGGGCCCTATAATCCATGAGAAAACGTCCCCTTTAAATTCTTCTTCTTTTTTTTTTTTATTAGTTTTGCCATACAATGACATGATATCGCCATCCCTTTAAATTCTAATAACCCGGCATTTGATGACTGCAAAGGGGCTGCCCTCACCTTTCCAGTGACATCTGACTGCCACAGGGCATACATTATCAAGGAACAAACAGGGTCAACTGTTAGGATTTAGCATCCCCTCCTCTCCAAAAAAAGACTGGGTCTTCCCAGGTGGTGCTAGTGGTAAAGAATCTACCTGCCAATGCAAAACACACTAAGAGACTTGGGTTCTATCCTTGGGTCAGGAAGATCCCCTGGATAAGGACATGGCACCCCACTCCAGTATTCCTGCCTGGGAAATCCCATGGACAGAGGAGCCTGGCAGGCTTATGACCCATTCGGTCCCAAAGAGTCAGACAGGACTAAAGCAACTCAGCACACATGGACCCCAAAAGATGCTGGAGTGAGTGAAGCGTAGCTTTCAGTTCCTTGTAGACTTTCTCTAGCCAGATGTCTAAACCTTGAGGCCTGTAATAATCTGCTTTTATTTATTGTTGTAATTTTGGCAAGGTACTTCTTCTCTCACCCTGCCACATCCATGCCTCACACCTTCCACTTTGCTCCTGGGTTTTCCCAAGCAAAATGTTTTCAAATCTCTTAAAACCTTAACTGTACTTCAAGGACCAACTCAAATGCCAACCACTTTTTGAAGCCAAAATGATCACCACTGATGGAAGGTACTTCATGCTCCCCAGCACCCTTGTGCCATTTGCAAACCTTTAACTGAAAGATAAAAGGTGTTTTATTTCGTTAGACACTCAGGTCTTTGTGCAAAACTCATCTCTCTGACTGTGCACTAAACCCCTTAGAGGCAGACTATGTCTCACATTCTTTTACCTCCTATAAGGTGGCAACTAGCTCAAATGGTAAAGGATCCGCCTGCAATGCAGGAGACCAGGGTTTGACTCCAGGGCGACGGAAAACAGCAATCCACTCCAGTATTCTTGCCTGGAGAATACATGGGAAGAGAAGCCTGGCTCCAGTTCGTGGGGTTGCAAGGAACCGGACACCTCTGAAATAAAGCGCAGACCAGAAGTGGAAAGACTTTTTGAATGAATGATCAAAGGATATGCAAATGAATGCATTCAGGAGTGTCTCCCAGTAAGCAGCTGAAGCCAAAACTGAGCAAAATGAGAAAACTGCCTAGGTCTTGTAGTGGTTTAACAGCCATTAGTCCTTTCAATTTCTTTCTAACACTAGGGGATTTCAGGGGACTTCCAGAAAGTTCATTCATTATCTTTTTATGTCAAAGTCCTAAGATCCAACATGTCCTGACCTTTCTTCCCAGCTAAGGGCAAAGCTCTCTATCTGTATTACACAAGCTATGTGTATTCCCAAGATGAACCTACCGGCTAACTCTGCCCCGAGGACCCGCAGGATATTTAAGGTAAGAGGTTAAGACAAGAGATACGGTGCTACAGAAGACACCAGCGGATTTTCTTTTACTTCTCCCACCTCAAACCCAACAATATGCCTCTAGAAATTTTCCCATTCTAACAGCTATTTCACAAATGCCAAATTCCTACATATCTGCAAAGAAAACCTCAATGACTGTCAAGTTCACCCTTTTTTTAAAAAAAGAACAAGAGTTTAGTCTCCAGTAATCAGTTTAATATCCTAATTTTATTTATTTTTGGTCACGCTGGGTGGCATGCAAGATCTTAGTTCCCTGGCCAGGGGTGGAATCTGTGACCCCTGCGGTAGAAACGCAGTCTTAACCGCTGGCCGCTGGCTAAGTCCTTTTACAAAAAGAAAATCCTAATTTTAAAAAGCATGTCTCAATCTAAACACCCGCCAATAGTCTGAATAGAGGCCAATCATCTGAACAAGAGTTTAAAATCTTGACGTTTGGGTGATCACTTTCAGTAAAGAAAGCCACACTGAACATACTCTTTCTACTGCTCAATCTGTTCTGAAGTTAATACAAAACTTGGGAATTCCCTGGTAGTCCAGTGTTTAGGGTTCCGCCTCTTCTTCACTGCCCTGGTGGTTCAATCCCTGGTGGGGGAATTAAGATCCCGTGTAGGGCGGCATAAAAGAACACAAAACTTTTGGAGCAAAAGGTGTAGTTGTTTACAATCTAAGGTGTTCATCTTGTTAAACAGCAATAAACTTGAGTACGACTAAAATATACCTGCTAGCGTGATGAAACTGCCCACTTTTGAAAGAGAAGCTTTATTAATTTAAAAAGTATGACTAGTTTGTATGTAAATTGTGGCCGCGGTAGTGAGGCCTCGGTCATAAACTTCCGTGACCAAAAAAGGGAAAATCCAGAGAACTTCCCCGGGGGTCCAGTGGTTAAGACTCCACGCTTCCAATGCAAGGAGCAGCGCAGGTTCGATCCCTGGTCAGGGAAGTAAGATCCTGCCTGGCGTTTCCCTCCCCGCAACCAAAGGAAAATCCAGAGCACGTGACCTATAGAACAGATTCTTGGCAAAGAGATGGCATCACCTTTACAAGATCTCAACCCCAGGTATACAGGACGCATAATGACGTATTAAGACTGGAAGGCTCCTTCAAAATTCAAGATGTCCAAAGAGTCAATGCGTGCTCACACATTTTTCAAAATTCAGACCACCTAAGCCGTGCAGGCCACATGGTCAGATAAGTGTAACTTTATATACATATTGCATAAAATGTTCCATCATTAGCGCAATAAGTAAAACACAAATAATCTCCCGCCTCGGAAGGGGAAATGATAACGTAGGTCAAGAGGGAGAAATACTGAAACCGCGGCATCACACGGAAAGGACTGATTAAACGGGAACCTAGCACGGGGTTCCAGGTCTTACCGGACGCGGTGCAAGCCCCAGGCAAGAGAAGGCGAGGGCAGAGCGGCAAAGGAGAGCAGAGACGGCGGCTCAGAAGAGTCACCGCTTCCCGGTCGCACCCCACCCCCCGGCAGGCCCCGGCTCCCCATTCATTCCCCGCCGTCTCCAGGTGGCGGCCGCCGCGTCCTCCGCCCGGAACGGCGGCGCACTCACCTGCTCGGGAGCACGACCTCGCGACGTCGCGGGCCGCCGAGGCCGCGGCCAGGAGCCGGGGGCACGGGAGCCGCGGGGCGGCCGCGGGAGAGCGGCGGCGCGGCGGCGGGCCGGGCGGGCGGCGCAGGCCGGGCGCGTCCCTCTGCAGCAGGGCGGAGCAGAGCCGCCGCGGGCTCTGATACATGCCGGGCGCCGCCGCGGCCCCTCGCGCGCCCCTCCGACCTGCGGGCCCCGCCGACGCGGGCAAGCCCAGCAGACTCTCGGGGCCGCCCGAGCGGAGGCCGCGGGGCTCCTCCTGCTGCTCCAGCCGCGGCCCGGGGGAAGGTGGCAGGCAGGCGAGCCGGAGACGCGGCGGACGAGGCTGCGGAGGCTGCGGAGCGGGGGCGCGGTCTGCGGCGGGCCGGCTGGAGCTGGAGGGTAACCGGCGAGCGCAGCGCGCTGACAAAGCGGGCGCTACCAAGCTGACCCGGGAGGGGGTGTCCCGGGGACCGGCGCCCGGCGCGAGCTGCAGGGCCTCGTAGAACCAGAGTGACCCAGCTCGGAGAGGACGCAGATCTTCAGCTGTTTATAGGGTGGAGGCTGTGGGAGGGCCAGGGTAGCGAGTATCCCCCAAGGCGGTTTGAAAGAAATGAGCCTCCCCTTCCGCTGGGGGGAGTGGAAACGCCCACAGGCTGGGAGTCCCAAGACCGTTCCTGGCTGAGGCCCGGGGACACGTGTGTGTCCGAGTGAAAGACCGCATCCGCGTACCCGAGTAGGTGAGGATCCCCCCACCCTTTGGGCGGGGTGTGCTGCGTTAAAACGAAATTAAGCACGACAGAGCCCCTGCTGTGTGCGAGGGCGACGCTGAGTAAGACAACGAGCCTTTCCTCAAGGATGTTATCCTCAGGCAAAGGGGGGCCCAACGTGGCAAGAGAAATCAGACCACAAAGCTGTACAGGGTGGATTAAGATCAGGGCCGTAAGTTTACGTAAGTTTGGCGATAGAGGTCGTAACACGCCTGGGTTTCCTAGAAGGCTCATGAGCAGATTGGCGCTTGTGTTGGGCCACGACTTGGATTTACATTTGTGGAATTTGGGAGAGAGTGGTACACAGGCAAAAAAGGGAGTAAAGCAAAAAGCCCGAGGTGTCTTTGCGGCAACATCTCTCTCTCTCTCTCTCTCTTTTTTAAAAATTTTATTTATTTATTTATTCATTTTAATTTTCTTTACATTATCGTGTTGGTTTTGCCATACATTGACATGAATCTGCCATGGGTATACATGTGTTCCCCTTCCAGAACCCACCTCCCACCTCCCTCCCGATTCCCTCTCTTTGGGTCATCCCGGTGCACCAGCCCTGAGCATCAAACCTGGGCTGGCGATTGATTTCACATATGATGATTAACATGTTTCAATCGCGGCACCATCTCTTATGTAGGATGGAAGCGAAGAAGTAAGGCAGTTGCTTGGATAGGTTACACTGCAGAAGGCAGAGATTGTATTAGACTTGAAGTGAAGTGAAATCGCTCAGTCGTGTCCGACTCTTTGCGACCCCATGCACTATAACCTACCAGGCTCCTCCATCCGTGGGATTCTCCAGGCAAGAATACTGGAGTGGGTTGCCATTTCCTTCTCCAGGAGATCTTCCCAAATCAGGGATCGAACCCGGGTCTCTCTCATCGCAGACAGATGCTTTACCATCTGAGCCACCAAGGAAGTCTTAATATGATAGAAAAGGGTGAGCTGTTCTGTAAGCTGGGCAAGGATATGGGCCGTGCTGTCATTGGAGGTCAAGTATCTCGGACATGTGAAAAGGTAGGAGAGAGGAGACTCGCTGATATGAAAAATATTCTAGACTTGCATCTGGTACTGGAAAAGAATGAATGGAAGAAATATCTCAGATAGCTTGGGCAGGAAATGATGACTAACCAGATCAGGAAGTGGGGTGAGTGGGAGAGATGCCCAAGACTCGGTTCCTCTCTGAATGATTTATGACGTAGAAATGTTTTCTTGTTGATTTTCCCATGATTTTGCTGAGTCTCCTGTCTTGTGGAATTGGAAGCTTTTCATTTCTAATGATATTCAAAATATTTTTAAGACCTGGGTTATATATAGGACACCCAGAGTGTGTGGGTGTGTCAGCTGACAGGGTTGATCATAACTACTGGGCGACACCCTCCTTGGCAAATTGTTAAATCTGCTAGTCTCACTTTCTTTATCTATCTTAGTCATTAGGTCAAATAAAAGGTGATGATTAAACTAGTCCATAATAAGTGTTCTGCAAATATAGCAAAATGTTGAATTAGAATCTAGGGTCTATGAGAATTCATTCACAGTTCTTATTTCTTTTCCATATGTTTGGAAATATCCATAATAAAGTGTTGGAATAAAAGTGCTTTGAAAAATTAAAAGTACTGTTTGAATATAAACTGTCATTAAAAGGGATTCAAAGAGCATGCTCTCCTGAAACTGGGTCAGTAGCATTATTTTTGGTATATGCTAAATACTGTATACTTTAAACAATCAGAAAAATATAAATTAAACCTTTATTCACTTCAAATTCATTTAGGAGACTGGTGGCTAAATCCCCAGGTTGACTGGCAGCCACCCCTGGTGGCTCAATGGTAAAGAGCCCATCTGCCACTGCAGGAGACACAGATGCAACTCCCGGTCCCGGAAGTTCCCAGGGATACTGGGGAGCAACTAAGCCCGGTGCCACAACTACTGAGCCTGTGCTCTGGAGCCTGGGAGCTGCCACGACTGAGCCCCATGCCACAACTTCTGAAGCCCTAGTGCTCTAGAGCCTGTGCTCTGCAACAAGAGAAGCCACCTCAATGAGAAACCAGCAGGCCACAACTAGAGAGTAGCCCCTGCTCACTGCAACTAGAGGAGCCCTCGCACAGTGACGAAACCCTAGTTGCAGCCAAAAATAAATAAAAATTAAAAAAAATTCATTTAGTAAACATTTGTTGAGTACATATTATGTGTCAGTCTTCATGATAGAGCTAAATAATGAGATGAACAAAGTCTGCTCACAGTTTGGTGGGTGAGACATTGTATAAACAGAAATACTTATAGTCATCCGATAATAAATATAGAATCATGATTTGAACAAGGTCCTGTGGAAATACAGAAGAGGAAGTGCCTCACTGCCTGTAGGAGTCAGGAGAGGCTTTTTGAACAAAGTGAATTCCAGGCAGAAAAGGCTTATAGAGAACCACTGAGAACAGCAAAGGAAGGAAAGGAGGGATGTTCCCCGAACAGCAAGTACCACACTTTGATAAGCCTTGAGTGCAGGATACCCATAAGGGAGTGGCAAGAGATGAGGTGGAAATTGGGAGCAAGAAACAAAGTGTCAAGGGTTTTCCGAGGAATCTGGACTTTATCCGAAGGTTCTGGGGATCCTCTCAAAGACAGGTTCCACTTTCAGGATTGCATTTTGGAAAGATCATCTGTCAGCAGTGTGGAGGATGGATGGGAGACCAGGGCAAAATAAGAACAGGGTGGGGAGGAAGAGGACTTGCTGGTTCAGAACCTCTGGAGGAGGGCCAGGGTAGCCATGCTTCTTTAAAAAGAAAATCACACAGGTATTTCTGATGTACATCTCTGCTTCTCCCGCCACACAACCTCCCAAACTGATAAACTGCGGGCAGAGAGTGGAAAAGAGATGGGTTTGAGAACTATGAAGGAGACAGAAACCACGGCATTGAGTAACATTAAATCTGGGGGGTGAGGGAGGAGAGGACAGAGTCCTTGGTAGATAATGGTAACAGACAAGGAAAACAGGTGGAGATCAGAACATATAATTGAGATGCCTCTGTGGAACACCCAGGTGGAGTCACTTTGTAGGCAAATGAACTAAGACGGGGAGGTCATAGGGGCAGAGGCAGACACTTTTGAAAGTCTAGTAGTTAAGCTCATGGATAATGAGATGACTCACAAAGTCTTCTGAGGGAGAGAAGAAAAGTGTTAAAGATTAAATTCCGGTGAAATATACATCTTTGCGGATAGTTGGAAGGGAAAGAGACTTGAGACCTGGTCAGAGATGGATAACACAGGAAGGTTGGTATCTTGGAAGTAAGGGAACCTAAAGCTGCCAGGATAGAATGCTGATGAATGCTGCCTAGAGGTCAAGGCAGCAAGTGAATCCTCTGGGTTTGACAGTTAGAAGGCTCTTCGTGCCAACTGTTACGTGGTGGTGGAACCCAGACCGCAGTGGTCACTGGGGCTGGAGGGCAGGAGACCCAAGAAAGAACAATGCCGTAAGGAACCAGGTGAGTCTTCTTTTTCTCTGAAGTTTGGAGGAACCTCAAATTATGAGTTGGGGAAAAGGAGCCAAGAAACACAGGTTATAGTTTTCCTCCTGTTGAGACTTTCTGCAGTTCTAGTTCTTTTGTTAATGGCTGAAGTACAGCTATATATACACATGCACACACATATACACACAAATAGACATGTTTATACATATGTGGGCATGAGGAGAAGGAAAATCTCTCTCTTCCTCTTCTTATGAGGCCATCAGTCCTATTGGATTAGGGGTCTACCTTTATGACCTCCAGAGAAGGCAATGGCACCCCACTCCAGTACTCTTGACTGGAAACTCCCATGGACGGAGGAGCCTGGTGGGCTGTAGTCCACGGGGTCGCGAGGAGTCAGACACGAATGAGCGACTTCACTTTCACTTTTCACTTTCATGCACTGGAGAAGGAAATGGCAACCCACTCCAGTGTTCTTGCCTGGAGAATCCCAGGGACGAGGGAGCCTGGTGGGCTGCCGTCTGTGGGGTCACACAGAGTCGGACACGACTGAAGTGACTTAGCAGCAGCAGCTTCTGACCTCATTTAACCTTAGTTGCCTTCTTGAAAACCTGACCTCCAAACATCATATTAGGGATTAGGGCTTCAAAATATGAATTTGGAGTGGGTGGGTGCGGGACACATTTCAGTCCATAGCACTGTCCAAGGGCTTCCCAGGTGGTACTAGTGATAAAGAATCCACCTGCTAATGCAGAAGACCCAAGACACATGGGTTTAATCCCTGGGTCTGGAAAATCCCCTGGAAGGAAATGGCACCCCACTCCACTATTCTGGTCTTGAAATCTCATGGACAGAAGAGCCTGGTGGGCTACAGTCCAAGGGGTCACAGAGTTGGACACAACTGAGTGACTAAGCACATATATGTCCAAAACTGGAAATATATCAGTCGATGAGTAGTTGAAAGGAAAAAAAGTAATGAAGACTCTAATTCTATCACTAGAAATGATTCTTCAGTTTTTAATAACTGAAGTGATATCACCTTTAGCATATTTTAAAATGCAGAAAACTCCCAGTTGCTTCGGCTCTATTTTTATAATTATTAAAGAACAAAATGCTGTGAAAGTGCTGCACTCAATATGCCAGCAAATTTGGAAAACTCAGCAGTGGCCACAGGAAAAGGTCAGTTTTCATTCCAGTTCCTAAGAAAGGCAATGTCAAAGAATGCTCAAACTAGCGCACAATTGCACTCATCTCACAGCTAGCAAAGTAATGCTCGAAATTCTCTAAGCCAGGCGTCAGTTATACGTGAACCATGAACTTCTAGATGTTCAAGGTGGTTTTAGAAAAGGCAGAGGAACCAGAGATCAAATTGTCAACATCTGCTGGATCATCGGAAAATGCAAGAGATTTCCAGAAAAACATCTATTTCTGTTTTATTGACTATGCCAAAGCCTTTGACTGTGTGGATCACAATAAACTGTGGAAAATTCTTAAAGAGATGGGAATACCAGACCATCTGACCTGCCTCTTGAGAAACCTGTATGCAGGTCAGGAAGCAACAGTTAGAACTGGACATGGAACAACAGACTAGTTCCAAACAGGAAAAGGAGTGTGTCAAGGCTGTATATTGTCACCCTACTTATTTAACTTATATGCAGAGTACATGATGAGAAACGCTGGGCTGGATGAAGCACAAGCTGGAATCAAGATTGCCAGGAGAAATATCAGTCACCTCAGATATGCAGATGACACCACCCTTACGGAAGAAAGTGAAGAAGAACTAAAGAGCCTCTTGATGAAAGTGAAAGAGGAGAGTGGAGAAGTTGGCTTAAAGCTCAACATTCAGAAAACTAAGGTCATGTCATCCTGTCCCATCACTTCATGGCAAATAGATGGGGACACAGTGGAAACAGTGGCAGACTTTATTTTTTTGGGTTCCAAAATCACTGCAGATGGTGACTGCAGCCATGAAATTAAAAGATGCTTACTCCTTGGCAGGAAAGTTATGATCAGCCTACACAGCATATTAAAAAGAAGAGACATTTATTTTGTCAACAAAGGTCCATCTAGTCAAGGCTATGGTTTTTCCAGTAGACATGTTTGGATGTGAGAGTTGGACTGTAAAGAAAGCTGAGTGCTGAAGAATTGATGCTTGTGAACTGTGGTGTTGGAGAAGACTCTAGAGAGTCTTTTGGACTGCAAGGAGATCCAACCAGTCCATCCTAAAGGAGATCAGTCTGAATATTCATTGGAAGGACAGATGCTGAAGTTGAAACTCCAATAATTTGGCCACCTGATGTGAAAAACCGACTCACTGAAAAAGACCCTATGCTGGGAAAGATTGAAGGCGGGAAGAGAAGGGGATGACAGAGGATGAGGTGGTTGGGTGGCATCACCGACTCAATGGACATGAGTTTAAGTAAATTCTGGGAGTTGGTGATGGACAAGGAGGCCTGGCGTGCTGCAGTCCATGGGGTTGCAAAGAATCAGACAGGACTGAGCGACTGAACTGAACTAAAAGAAAAGATTGTTAGACTCTGTTGGAGTTTTTAATAACCCTTTTCTCAGAAGGTAACACGGTGCCAGGTGTCTTTTCAGAGGTTCATCAGGTGTCCTGAATCAAAACAATGTGGCTCTCAGACCCCTCACTGGGACTGCAAAGATAAGATGGATCTATGTCCTCAGAGGCTTTGCTCTGAGATGCATCACTGTTGTGGAGCCGGGGCGTTGGTTCTCACACAAGTGTTTCCAGCCCACAGCTGAACACACTGGGGACCTTAAGGCAGGTGCTGTGAGACAGAGGACTACTCTGAGGGGCAAATTTGGCTGGGGAGCTCCCATGGCCTTAGCAAGCTCTCTCTCTCTCTCTTTTTTAATATATTGGAGGATAATTGTTTTACAATCTTGGTTGGTTTTTGCCATACAGCAATGTGAATCAGCCATAAGTATACGTATATCCCCTCTCTCTTGACCCTTCCTCCAACCACTCCTCCCGCCCCCATCCCACCCCTCTAGGTTGTCACCTAGGCTCAACACCAGGTTGAGCTCCCAGTTATCAAGCTCTCATAACTGCACTGTCACCTATGGTCCTGTTACCCCCAAAACTGGTTTTGCCTTTCTTTGGGTGTCAAGCCAATAGACACAACCAAGCCACAGATCAGGAGGAGGAGGATCTATTATTACTTGCAGCAAGTGAGGGGAGCACCAGGATCTTTCCCAAAGCAGTGTTGCCCTAAACAGCAGAGTTGGGGACGTTCTAAGCTAAGGGTACGTGCCTATTCACGAAGGGGCTTAAGCAGAGAGAATTCAGCACAGATCTAGGGCAAGGGTCCCCAAGTCTGAGTGTTGCAGGGAGGGAGATGCCTTCCAGCACTGAGAGTGGGCCTGTCTGACTCTTGCAAATGAATTGTCTGAGGAGACAGGTCCCGACAAAGAAAGAGACTATTGGGAAGGAGCACCGGGGCAGAGGGCAGCAGGGTAAGGGAACCCAGGAGAACTGCTCTGCCACGTGGCTTGCTGTCCAGGATTTTATGGCTAAGGGGGTTAGATTCTGGGTTGTCTCTGGCTAGTCATTCAGACTCAGGTCCTTCCTGGTGGCCCACGCATCGCTCAACCAGGATGGATTCCAGTGAGGAGGATTCTGGGAGGTTGGTAGGGCATATGGGCTGTGTCTCCTCTGTCATTTTGACTTTCTTCTGGTTGGTGGAAGCTTGTTCTGGTTTCCTTACCAGGACCTCCCTCCCTCCCTCCCTCTCTCACTCCCTGTTGTAAAATAACACGTGCGAATGGTTACTGTGGTGCCTAGCCAGGGTGGGCAGTTTCGGTCAGTGGTCCCCTTAACACAAGCTTTAGTTGACAGAAGTCAGCAGGGTCAACACTCATACTACCCTCCACCTGGGTAAGGGGGCCACAGTTCCTACAGAACGCAAAGATATATTTTTAAATGTATCCCTTGAGGAGGAACTCTGGACTCTGCTTTATTACTGCACTGTTGTTTGACTGCTTTTTCTCTGTTGCTGAATTCTTTTGTTCTCTTTAGATCATTTATTAATGAGACCTGTTTAAGGGCAAGCAGGCTTAGATCACAAAATGGTTTAGGCCAAAAACAGCTTCTCTTACGTCAAGAAAGCCATGCCTGATTCTCTTTCTCCGGGCACCCCTGATCTACTTATACTGTTCCCTTCCCTTCCTTTTTCTTCCTTCCTTCCTCTCTCTCTTCCTTTCCTCTTACCCTTCATCCTGCTTAGATGCAGACCATTCTGCAGAATGAGGGCTCTTTCAGCTTCCTCCAGGCTATTGCCCTGTTTTCACAGGTCCTGCTCTAATAACTCTTTTGTATGTAGCAAATGCTAGCCCCCAAATATCACCAATGAGATAAAACTGAGCTTGTCGCTTGCCGTGGCATGGCGGAATTACCACCACAAGAGAACTCTGTGTCTATTTCAACTCTTTTGGGGAAGGGTCAGAGATTTCCAGGAATTGAGCCACCACTCACTTTTTGACTTTTTATGGTTAGCCTTGGAGATGTCATGGCACCTGTAAGTATGTCATATAGATGCCTATGTATTACAGTGAGCATACAGTAAGGTTCAAGTTCCACGAGAAGCCAAATCTTCCCCCATCTAGGACTTTGTTCTGATCAGTTTATGTCATATCCTCAAGGGCTGTGTCATTCTTTCAGAGGTTGTGCCCTGCTCCCTCCCTCCTATTTCACACCCAGCCAACATTTCTTGCAGGTATCTCTGATGATAGTTCTATTCCAATAAGCCTTTTTTCTAAGTTCTTTGGGCAGCTAAGGGAGAGTTTAAAAGAGAGACTTCTGTTTCTTAAAATAATCAGCTTACCAGTAAATTATGTATTTAAGCAGTGCATTCTATGGACTGTAAACTGTATCTCAATAAACTGGTTTTTAAAAAATCATACACACACAAAATAATCAGCTTAAATTGATCCTCAGGCCAGAGTGATACATTTTAGGGTGGCAAATTTTGCTCTCCTATAGCAATTAGTTCAGAATAAAAAGTATATATCTTATTATTTAAAAGATAAGTATATAAGGAAAAAGATTCCTTCTTGTTTTAAAAGAACATTTATTGTACTACTGAAATCTTCAGATTTTTAAGAAAAATGGTGATTAGTATAGTTAGGAGTTGTGGTTAGCTGATAAGAAACCTAAAATAACTGTGGCTTAAAATAAGACAGAGCTTTATTTTTTCCTTACGTAAAACAGCATAGGGGCTGGCAGTCTAGGGTTGGCATGATGTCTCCACATCACCTGATATTCTGACTCCATGTAGTTTTCTGCTCTGTCATCCACTGAGCAGAGATTCCATCCTTAAATTTACCTCCCTGTGTAAGACAGGACTGTTGGAGCGATCATGTCTGCATCCTAGGCAGGAAGAAGAAGGAGGAAGGCAAGGAACCACATCAGCTGTTTGTTCCCACTTCAAAGATCTTTTCTAGAAGGACTTCCAACAGTTTCCATATATATATCTTATTAATTATCTGAGCAACCTATCAGCAAGGGAGACTACAAATGTGGTCTTCTAGTTGAATATATGGTCTTCAAGAAAGAAAGAGAAACTGAAACCAGGTTGGCAACTAGCCGTTTCTCTTAAATATAAGATTGAAGGAATACAACTTTTATATCTGAAGTAGGCATGCAGTAAATGATTCAGGCTTAACCTGTGCCGTAATAAGTAATACCAGAGCATGAGATGAACATGGGGACGTATTTATTTGACATTTCTGTTGCAACCTGATGGTAAATCTTGCCATTGGGACTGACATAATAATGATTAAAAAAACAAACCTTTTCCTATTTCATTTGTTCTTTTCTTTTTTTTAAGTAGATAAGTTCATAATTGTATGAGAGATTTAAAAAAAATATATATATATATATATTTATTGATGGCTGTGCTGGGTGGGGGCTGCTCTGCAGTGTGGTGATTGGCCTCCTCGCTCTGGGGGCTCCTCACCGTGGAGTGTGGGCTCTTGGGTGCAGGTTTCCCTAGTCCTGGTGCACGGGCTTAGTTGCCCTACCATATGTGGAATCTTCCTGGACCAGGGATGGAACCCGTGTCCCTTGCATTGGCAGGCAGAGTCCTAACCACTGGGCCACCAGGGAAGTCCTTTGTTCTTGAAACAAATATTTTGATGTCTCCTAGATGCCAGGCACTGTTTAGATGCTTGAGATATATCAGTAAACCAAGATTCCTGCCCTTGTGGAGCTTGTGTTCTAACAGGGTTATATAGACAAGGAACAATAAGTACTTCAGTGATGAAAGTGTAACGAAAATTTCATGTCTTAATCATGCTTGGTAGCGCACTCCCAAATGATCAAACTAAAACCATTGGTTTATAGGTTTGATATCCTCTATTCAAGGGAAAATAATCCATGGGTTGGGGGACGACAGCCCTTCACGAGCAGTGGGGCCCTCTTCCAGAGGGAGGGCAGAGGTTGTACAGAGCTTTAGAAAGAGCCAATGGAAACGGGGCATGATTGGCCTGGAGGTTGGAGATCTCCTTGTAAGGCTGGCAAGTCCTGTTTTCTAGGATAAGGTGAGCTGAGCTGACTAAAGTTGAGCTGGAGGACAGTGATTGGTATCTGTTCGGTTTCCTTGACAGTGAGGTGTTTGGGGTAAGTGTAGGCTGACTTAAGTTTAGATTTGTGACATGTGGGATCACTGGGTTGGCCTCCGTTTTGTGGGTCCCAGTATACAAGTTAACTTTATCACTCTCAATATGAATATAAATTGGTACAATTTTGGGGGGAAATGCTATGAAATGGTCATGTCCTGCGATGCATTCACTTTACTTCCTGTGAATCAGAATCTAATTCAAGGAAGTAACCCTAAACACCAGAATGCTTTCTGTATAAAGGTATTAATCCTTTTCCCTCATTACTGAAGATAGGGGCAAATGAGAACCAGTCTATCAATGATAGGATAATGGTTAAATACATCATGACACTACTACTGGCATTAAATAATAAAAACTACCTGATGATATGGAGTTGTGCTTATAGCGTTTAATGAAGAAAAAACTATGATACAAGACACCATCTGCTAGGGCTCTGGATGTCAGGTTCTTTTATAGAACCAGAGAGAAAAGGGGTGAGGAACTGAAGTAAAAAGGCAGAATGGAGAGCGAGAGACAATGAGGAAGTAAAGTAATAAGGGCCATCAGTCTTGCAAAATGGGAAGTGTTCATCTCTTCTTTTCACAGGTAGGTAGGGTCAGATTTTTCTCTCTGTGAGCTGAACAAAGGCACTTCAGTTTAACAGGCAGAGGGGCATCTGTGGCAGGACATTATGTATGATTATAATAACCAAATAAACAAAAAGCAAAGGTTAAAGTCAAAGGAACAGATCCAGCATGGAGTCAGAACTGGCTCTTCAACACTATTTGGATACATTTTACTGACTTTCTTGATTGGTCATCTATACACTGGTTAAAAATTAGAAGTTAGCACAACTACTTGATTTACTTGATTCTGATGTGAGTACTGAGTAGTCAACCTCCACAAATGCTCCACTCACAGTGTTATGCTTCTGTGGTTTCTACTTTAATACAAAGTCGTGATAGTGCTCCTGCTCAGTCATGACCAGCTCTTTGTGACCCTATGTCATTGTGACCCTGGCAGGTACAGCCTGCCAGGCTCCTCTATCCATAGAAGTTTCCAGGCAAGAATACCGGAATTGGTTACCATCTCCTTCTGCAGGGAATTGAACCTGCATGTCTTGCAATTTGCAGACAGATTCTTTACCACTGGGCCCCCAGAAGCTTTTTTCATAATTGGCCCTAATAAGTAAATTGAAACCACATCAGATTTTGACTGCTTGGCTCTGTAGAGGTAAACAGAACCAACACTACTTCTACTGATGGGGTTGAAGCTCTTTTAGTGTTACAAGGAAGGACGTTTAGCAATCATTTGCTCAATCTTTTTTACTTACCATTGAGAGAACTGAGACCAGTAGTGTTAGTTGGGTAATAACTGTTATCAAAAGCTTGGCCTCTGTACACCAGTTTCCAACTAAATCTTGGAGAAAGAGTTTTGGGTGAAGTAGTAAAGAACAGCTTTATTTGTCAGGCAGAGGGGGGACAGTGGACTCCTGCTCTGGAAAACCATGTGTCCCATTCCAAGAAGATTTGATGAGGAGTTTTATAACTATGATTTGAAGATAAGATGAGGGTGGGATTTAGGGCATGCACTCCCTTAATCAAGTGATCTGTTTTCTAATCTTGATGAGTTTCTCGGGTCCCTATAATCTTGCTTCAGATGATTTCTTGGCTGCTAATCCCTTGGTTGGCAACTGTTTGAATCCGCCCTTTGTAACTCAGGGAAGGTCATGGAGACTGCAGTCCTGCCTATAGGCAATGGGGAACAGAAAGTCTTCCCCACTTGATTTAATTGCTAGGCAGGGACTGGGAGTTAGGTTTCCTGACTTTTTAGGATACCAAGGCCTTTAGAATCCAACCAGAGCCTTATGATTCAAGATTTAATTCCGCAATACTGGCTATTTAAAGAAAAAAAAAGCTGTCTGAGAACCTTGATGGAAAGAGGAAACAGTGAAAAGTTGTTAAATTATTATTTGTACATCTGCTTGAAAATATAAACAAAAAAATATATTGACTTTCTTTTTTAACAACTTTATTGAGCTATAATTCATATACTGTATAGTTCACCCATTTAAAGTGAAGAATTCAGTGCTTTTGAATACATCTGTGGAATTGGGCTTCCCAGGTGGCACTAATGGTAAAGATCCGCCTGCCAATGCAGGAGACATAAAGAGACTTGGGTTCGATCCCTGGGTGGGAAACTTACCCTGGAGAAGGAAATGGCAACCCATTTCGGTATTCTTGCCTGGAAAATCTCATGGACAGAGAGCCTGGTGGGCTACAAAGAGTCAAACATGACTGAAGCAATTTAGCAGATACATAGAATTGTGCAACCATCAGGAGAGTCCATTTTAAAACATTTTTATAACTGTAAAAGGAAAATCTATAGATATTAGCTGTCACTCTGCATTTCTCTGCAAATTCCCCCTTCCTGGGCAACTGTGAATCCACTGTTAACTACAAATTGGCACTTACCAAGAGCATTGCCAACAACTTAACAACAAAGGCATTTACCATCTGCTTCTACAAGATTGAAGCCCATGTTGCTATAGCTGTTGACCTTCAACAACCCCTGAGGGAGTTCACAGTGGAATGAGGCACTCTGTGCTCCAGGGAATCTGGTGGGACAGGTCTTGAGATAGGTGGATATTTTTAGGAACAGATTTTATGATTTCAATCCTCAGTCTCCTCATATCTAGAGAAGCAATAAATCCTTTCATGGTGACATCAGAGCCTCATGACTAACAAAAATCCCTTTTGTAAAATGAGTACTTCAGTTCAGTTCAGTAGCTCAGTCGTGTCCGATTCTTTTTGACCCCATGAACCACAGCGCAGCCTCCTTGTCCAACACCAACTGCCGGAGTCTACCCAGATCCATGTCCATTGAGTCAGTGATGCCATCCAACCATCTCATCCTCTGTCATTCCCTTTTCCTCCTGCCCTCAATCTTTCCCAGCATCAGGGTCTTTTCAAATGAGTCAGCTCTTCTCATGAGGTGGCCAAAGTATTGGAGTTTCAGCTTCAACATCAGTCCTTCCTATGAACACCCAGGACTGATCTCCTTTAGGATGGACTGGTTGGATCTCCTAAAGAGTCCCCTGCAGTCCAAGGGACTCTCAAGAATCTTCTCCAACACCACAGTTCAAAAGCATCAATTCTTCGGTGCTCAGCTTTCTTTACAATCCAACTCTCACATCCGTATATGACTACTGGAAAAGCTATAACCTTGACTAGATGGACCTTTGTTGACAAAGTAATGTCTCTACTCTTTAATATGCTGTCTAGACTGGTCATAAAATGAGTACTTAATGGTATTGAAGTCTGCCTTCACCAAAACCATATATATTGACCTTCTCCTACTGCCACTTTGGAGCGGAGTTTTGGATATCTCTCAGAGCTATGTGAGTTGCTGCCTCCCAGGCTGCAGTCCTCATTTTGCCCCAAATAAAGCTTAACTTGAAACTCTCAAGTTGTATATATATTTTTTAGTCGACACTACTTCCTGTTGTTGGGGGGAAGAAAACTTCCTTTATAGTCCTAAGTTCTTTGGGCTGGTCTAAGAATTAAATCGACATGGGGCGGATTAACAGGAGAAAAAGGAAATCAATCCTGAATATTCAATGGAAGAACTGATGCTGAAGCTGAATCTCCAATCCTTTGGCCATCTGATGCGAAGAGCAGACTCACTAGAAAAGACCTTTATGCCAGGAAAGATTGAAGGCAGAAAAAGGGGACGACAGAGGATGAGATGATTGGATGGTATCACGAATTCAATGGACATGAGTTTGAGCAAATTCCAAGATTTGATGAAGGACGAGGAAGCCTGGCGTGCTGCAGTCTGTGGGGTTGCAAAGAGTGACTGACGGAACCACAACAACATACTTGGGAGAAACTCAGAAAAAAAACTGAGTGACTTGCCAGAAGGGCCAAAACCCTCACTCAAAGTACCATTCTCAGCTAAAGTGAAAGAGGATGTTGAGGGTGGAGAGAGTCAGTTCTGTGCGATTACCTTGAAAAGCACAGTAAACAAGAGTGACTTGTGATGCAAGTTTAACTCTTTTCCTTCTGCACAGATTTGGTGATCCTCTTTCAGGTACAGGGAGGGACACACCCTTACAAATGGAAATGTCCCTTTCATGTGTAAATGTTTCTTACTAAAGGGAAACTCCCAACTTGGTTTTCAGAGCCCATCCCTTGTCTGCTATTCCCCAGAAACAGTTTAACACAATTAATATGCCAAAGATATTTCAGGGTGGCTGATTCTCCTCACTTAGTCTGTCTTTCTAAATTTACCTGTTATCAACATTTCCATAAATACAGTAGTAATATGTGATTTTTAAAAAACTTTTATATTGGGTGCTGCAGTCCATGGGGTCACAAAGAGTTGGAGTGGATTTAGCAACTGAACAACAACAATAGCCAATTAACAATGTTGTGATAGTTTCAGGTAAACAGCCTGAGAGACTCAGCCATTCTCCCCCAAACTTCCCTTCTATCTAATCTGACACATAACATTGAGCAGAGTTCCATGTACTATACAGTAGGTCCTTGTCAGTTATCCATTTTATATATAGCAGTGTGTACAGGCAAACATGGGCCTCCTTAGTGGCTCAGCTGGTAAAGAATCCACCTGCAATGTGAGAGACCTGGGTTCGATCCCTGGATTGGGACGATCCCCTGAAGAAGGAAATGGCTCCCCACTCCACTATTCTAGTATTCTGGCCGGGAGAATTCCAGGGACTGTGTAGTCCATGGGTCACAAAGAGTTGGACATGACTAAGCGACTTTCACTTTTACAGCCAACCATAAGTTTGTTTCCTAAATCTGTGAGCCAACCATAAGTTTGTTTCCTAAGTCTGTGAGTCTCTTTCTGTTTTATAAGTTCATCTGTATCATGTCTTTTCAGATTCCACATGTAAGGGGTATCCTATGATATTTCTCCTTCTCTGTCTTACTTCACTCATTAGGACAATCTCTAGGTCTATCCATGTTGCTGCAAATGGCATTATTTCATTCTTTTCAATGACTGAGTAATATTCCATTGTATAAATGCCACATTTTCTTTAGCCATTCCTCTGTCGATGAACATTTAGGTTGCTTACATGCCTAAATTGGCTATTGTAAATAGTGTTGCAATGAACATTGGGTTACATAAATCCTTTCAGATCATGTTTTTCTCTGGATATATGCCCAGGAGTCGGATTGCAGGGTCATATGGTAACTGTGTTTTTGGTTTTTTAAGGAACCTCCATATGGCTCTCCATAGTGGCTATACCAATTTACATTCCCACCAATAGTTTAGGAGGGTAATAGGAGATCTTTTTTTTTTTCCCCCAAATATTCGTGTATTTATTTGGTTGCACTGGGTCTTAATTGCATCTTGTGAGATCTAGTTCCCTAACCAGGGATCAAACTCGGGCCTCCTGAATTGGGAGCACAGAGTCTTAGCCACTGGACCACGAGGGTAGTCCCTGGTGGCTTCTTCCACATAGTATAGTGTTTCCAAGATCCATTGATACTATAGCATGAATCAGTATTTCATTCCTTTTCATTTCCAAATAATACCCTATTTTATGGACATACCACATTACTTATCCATTAATCAGGTGGCATATTTGAGTGGTTTTTACATGTTTGCTATTATGAATAATGCTGCTGTGAACATTTATGTTCAAGTTTTTTGTGTGGACATATGATTTAATTTCTCTTGGGTATAAACTTAAGGCTGAAATTGCTAGGTCATATGGTAACTCTTGTGTTTAATCTTTTGAGTGACTGACTCTTTTCCAAAGCAGCTACATAATTTTGTATTCCCACAGGCAATGTAGGAGGGTTCCCAGTTCTCCCCATAATCACCAGCACTTGTTAAAACCTGTTTATAGCCATTCTATCTAGTAAGTGCATAATGTTATCTCATTGTGCTTTTGATTTGTATTACCTAATGGTTAATAATGTTTAGAGAAGGGTCTATTCAGATTTTTTTGCCCGTTTACAAAGATTGGATTGAGAGCTCCTTGGTGGCCTAGTGGTTAGGATACCTCTAGGCTTTTACTGCCTGTGGCCTGGGGTTCAATCCCTGGTTGGAGAACTGAGGTCCCATGTAGCTTTTTGAGTTGCATCGTACATATTCTGAATAGAAGATCCTTTTCCTTTATATAATTTGTACATGTTTTCTCCTATTCTGTGGATTGTCTTTTCAGTTTCTAGATGGTATTATTTAATTTTTAAAATTTCTATTTATTTACTTTTTGGCCATCCTGAGGGCCATGTGGCACCTTAGTTCCCCAACCAAGGATTGAAACCATGCCCCCTGTGTGGAAGCATTGGACTGCCAGGGAAGTCCCAGGCTTGTGTTACTTAAAGCACAAAAATTTTAAATTTTCATGAAGTCAAATGTATTTATTTTTTCATCATTTGTGCAATTGATGTCATATGTAAGAAACCATTGCCTAACTCAAGGTCACAAAGATTTGCTTCTACATTTTCTTCTAAGAGCTTGGTAGTTTTAGCTCTTATATTTAGACCTAGAATACATTTTGAGTGAATTTTTGTATATGGTGTTAGGTAAGGGTCCAACTTTAAATTGTCTTGGCACTTGTTGAAAATCATTTGACCATGAATGAAAGGGTTTATTTCTGGACTTTCAATTCTATTTGCTTAATTTTTATATTTGTCATTATGCTAGTATTAGATTCTTGATCATAGTCATATTTTTTTGCTTCCATAACATTAAAAAATTTTTATTGGTGTATAGTTGATTTATTAATACAATGTTTGTTTTTTTAAATTTTCTTTACTTTATTGTGTTAGTTTTGCCATATAATGACATGAAACCGCCATGGGTTTACATATGCTCCCCCTCTAGAACCCCCCTCCCTCCTCCCTCCCTATTTCCTCCCCCTGGGACATCTCGGTGCACCAGCCCCGAGCATCAATCCTGGGCTGGCGATTAATACAATGTTCTGTTAGTTCAGATGTACAGCAAAGTGAATCAATTATACATATACATATATATACAATTTTTAAATTCTTTTTCCATATTGTTGTTATTGTTCAGTTGCTCAGTCATGTCCAACTCTTGGTGACCCAATGGACTGCAGTACTAAGGCTTCCCCGAGTTTGTTCAAATCACGTCCATTGAGTCTGTGAAGCTAACTAACCACCTCATCCTCTGTCACTCCCTTCTCCTCTTTCCTTCAATCTTTCCCAGCATCAGGGTCTTTTCCAGTGAGTTGACTCTTTCATCAAGTGGCCAAAGTATTGGACCTTCAGCTTCAGCATTAGTCCTTCCAATGAATATTCAAGGTTGATTTCCTTAAGGATTCACTGGTTTGATCTTGCTGTCCAAGGGACTCTCAAGAGTCTTCTCCAGCACCACAGTTCAAAAGCATAAGTTCTTTGGCATTCAACCTTCTTTATGGTCTAACTCTCACATCCATACATGACTGTTGGAGAAACCATAGCTTTGACTATACAGACCTTTGTCAAGCATTACAAAATATCGAGTTCCCTGTGCTATCAGCAGGTTGTTATTAGTTATCTATTTGTATCAATATATAGTAGTGTGTACATGTCAGTCTCTTGATTACAGTAGCTTTGTGGTAAGTTTTGAAATTGGAAAGTGTGAATCCTTTGAATTTGTTCTTTTTCAAGATTATTTTGGCTGTTCTAGATCTCTTGAATTTCTGTATGCATTTTAAGTTCAATTCACCAATTTCTGCCAAATAACCAGCTGGGATTTCGACAGGAAACATGTTGAACCGATAAATCACTTTGGAAGGGATTATTATTTTAATAATATAAAGTCTTTTAATCAAGGAACATGGGATATCTTTCCATTTGTCTAGATATTCTTTAATTTCTTTCAGCAATATTTTGTAGTTTTTAGAGCCTAAGGACAGTTTGGATTTTTTTTTTTTTTTGGAAAGAACAATGGCGTTGGAATTAGTCAGCTCTGTATTTGAATCTCAACTTAACCACTCAGAAACTGAGTGATGTTAGGAAAGTTACATAATTTCACCAAGCTACTTTTTTCATTAGTGTAATTGGAGCTGCCATACCTATTTTTACAGTTGTTTACAATTGTTAGGGTTAAATGAGATATTGCAAATACTCTCAGCAAAAGAAGTGGTGTTCAACACAATTAATTCCTTTTGGAAAATTCCTTCCAGCATTGCATCCTCTCATAGTATATTTTCTGACTGATCTATGCCACTGTTTTGTTCTTGTATGGACCTGTTTCAAGCAGTAAGCTTCCCAATTTACTGGTCTGTTTTCTTCACTGTGGGAGCCGCTCTAATTTCCTAAAATACTCTGTCCAATTATATAATACTTAGGTCAAATAACCTGAAGTTTCACCCTGTAACTTTGTCTATAGTGTCCAAATTTGCTGAAATTCCTGGGTCTCACTCTACTGGGAACATTCTTTTCAGGGTCATCTTCCCTTTATAGAAACCAGACCAGGGATTCTACGTTGTGTATCAGGGCAGAGAGAGTTGGGGTGTATTTTGGGCTTGCTGTCATAGGTATCTGTCCCTCCAGCCTCACAACAATGCAGACATTTGTGTAAGGAAGAGCATTCGATCCTCTAGGCTTCAGGCTGTATGGATCTGTTGTTAGGCAGAGATCCTCTGTGTTATAGACTGTCTTAGTCATACAGGCAATTGACAGGATTGAAAATATAGAACCAGTAGTCCATTATTATGGGATTATATGAAATCATGTATGTGAAACTTTTTAAAATTTTAAAGCACTATTAGAATTTAAAGAATATTTCATTCAATTAAAAAAAAAAACACAACACCACCAAACAAACCAATAATCCAAAGCCAGTCATTCAAAATGTAAACAAATAAGCATAGAAAATACTATACTGTGGCTCAATGGTAAAGACTATGCCATCAATGCAGGAGATGTGGGGTCAATCCCTGGGTTGGGACTATCCCCAGGGAAAGTAGGCCCACTCCAGTATTCTTGCCTGGGTCATCCCATGGACAGAGGAGCCTGGTGGACTGCAGTCCTTGGGGTCTCTAAAGAATTGGATACAACTTACCAAAAAAACAACAAAAGAACAAGCTATAAATATATAACATGATAGGGTAGAATTTTTTTGACTAGAGTTATCAGTCTCTAGCTGACAGAATCCAAAGCCTACTAGGGCAACCAAAATTGATTTAAATGTCTAGTGTCCTCTGTGAAACCTGTAACAATAAAAACTAAAATGAAATAAAAAATTAAAAGCCTACAACATACCAATTGATTTAATGACCATGTGGTATCCCTGAAGATATTTTTTTGGAAATAAGAAACCAGTTAAGGGACCTCTCTGTCAGGCAGTCCAGTGATTAAGACTCCTCACTTCCAATGCAGGGGACATGTGGGTTTGATCCCTGGTTGGGGACTAAGATCCCATATGCTGGCCACAGGGTGTGGCCAGAAAATTAAAAAATAAATAAGAGAAAAAGAAGCTAGTTAAAAAGGTTTTCCTTGAAAAAAAAAAAAGTTTTTCCTTGGATATCTCTGTAATGTGAATGCAGTGGACTTAGAGGTAGGTGTGAGTATTTCAGTCCATCTTAAAGATTTCACAAAGCCCGATACTGATGCAGATCCCCTTCTTAATGAACTCTTGTCATAGCAAGTCCTCCCCTCAGTAACCTGGTCTCCAGGTTGTCTTGAGCATGCTCACCCAGTTCTGAAACTTGTCCTAACATTTTTGCCAACCTGAAACAACTGTCATTATGTTTTTGCATACCATGAGCTCTGCATCATCAATTCTAAGGTACAAAATACAAGTTTGATTTTTTTTCTCCTTAACATTCTAACACCTTGGAAATGGTCTCTTAAATTCAGTGAAGTTCACTATTTATATCCATTAGATGTGTAAATTCTAACCGATCCTTTCCTAACACCTTTTTGAGATCTCCTTTTTTTTATTCAATAGTAAGAAATTCATAATTTTCCTGGGCTATGCTAAATCCTGGTGGGCTGAGTTATGCCCAACCAGCCCGAGCTTCATTAGTTAACACGGTCATCATAGAACCTGAGTCCCAGGCCCCAAAGTATACAAGTTCTTTAACTTTTAGGTTGTTCTGAGACAGTCTTTTCTCCAATGTCTAAATATTCTGTCCTCACATGTAGCAAAGGCAGTGGTCCCAATCTTACTTGTTTGTTTTGTTTTGTTTTTGGCTTAAATCTGTTTATAAGCGACCGAGCTTGTCAAACCAAGAGGGGCCCTGTGGGGTTCCCAGGCACCGAGGCCATTCTATTCCCCATTTCTTATAGACAAGACTCCAGCCTCTATGACCTTCTCTGAGTTGCAAAGGGCGGATTCGAAGAGTTGCTCATTAAGGGAGGAGCAGCCAAGAAACCATCTGCTAATCTTGTCAAGAGTCTCCAGCTTTGAATCATTGTTATGGAACCCTTCATCAAATCCTCCAAGGTTGGACACATAGTTTTTCAAGGCTGAAGCCGGGTGTGTCTCCCTTTACCTGGCCAAGTTATAAAGCTATTGCTTTCGACTTCACCCAAAATTCTGTCTCTGAGATTTGATACGGCATTGGTGCACAGAGAGGCTAAGCTTTCAGGAACACTATCAGGAAATTAAATGCTGCCCCACCCCCTTCCCCGCCACCCCTTGCCCCTGACATGTCATCTGCCCTCTCTCCTTTTTCCCTAGCAAAACTGTGTGTTAGCACTTAGGCAAACTAAACAACCTGATTTTTTTGCTGGCATCAGACAGTCAATCTCTGAGCTACTTGTCTGTGTAAATAATAATCAATTTATTTCATTATAATCAAACTTTGGTGTAGTTTGATAAGACCTCTGCATCTATACCTTAGAAAAAGGAAATATGCTTTTTATCTGTGTAACTGAATCTCCTACTTATTTGCATACCCACCCCTCAGCTGTCTGAAACCAATTTGATAGTCCTCCAAGTTGTATTCTTAAACTTTACATTAGCTGGTATAATAATTATAGGGAACACACACCAAAATTGGTAATTCTACCAAAGCTTTATTTAAAACTGAATCTCAGCCTTCAAGCAGACACCATAATGGGATGTTACCAGCCACGAGAAGCTCTGAAATGAAAAGTTCCACCCTTGAAAGGTCTATCTGCAGGAGACTTTGTCTGGGAGCTTAGCATCAAAGGAACTGCTGGGTTATAGATGTAATCTCGAGTTAAGACCGTGTGCCTTCAGGGCCATGTAGAATTATTTACATCAGAATTGAGACCCTTCCTTGCCAATCAGCAGATTTCCTTAAACCTGTGTGAACTGACTGGGAAATTTTTCATAGCAGCAAAGACAATATTATTACATAGGGATTCCAGAGAAATGGGACTAGTAGCCATTTTCAAACATTTTATACTATCAGAATATGTAATCAAAGTTTTGCTGTTGTTTAAATCAGTTGGCAGCCTGTAATATCAATAGTATATAAGAAGTGAATCCTGCTGGGGCCTTAAATTATAGGTTCCAAGTAGGCACTCTGCAGTTGGTGATAAGACTAGGAAATAGCAATGAATAGAGTCAGCATAAATCAAGGAGGAGGAGAGTGTGGTGGGGATGGTGCAGGGCAATGAGGGGCTTCTCAGACTTTGCTTTATTTAAAGAGACTAATGCATTGTAAAATTTGTTTCAAGCCACCTGTTTCATCATAAAAATCAGTGCAATTTGACCCTGTACACCATAATATTTATTGTAAATAAAATTCCTAAATTTAATTTAATTCCTAAATCCTGGAGTGAAATGTGTACCGCATAGTTGTGCTTAGTCACTCAGTTTGTGACCCCATGGACTGTAGCCCACCAGACTGCTCTGTCCATGGAGATTCTCCAGGCAAGAACACTGGAGTGGGTTGCCATGCCCTCCAGTGGATCTTCCTAACCCAGGGGTTGAACCCAGGTCTCCCTCACTGCAGGTGGATTCTTTACCATCAGAGCATAGAGGATGTGCTACACTTTTTTGTGTGGTTTCAAAGAATCTCCCCGCTCATTTCTGAGGATCAGACTCTCATGCTGAATGTACCAGATCAGTATTGGGTGTTAGAAAGTACACGGGCTCTGGAATGAGAACAGGTAAAATTCCAGCTTTAACATGTGGAAGCTGCATGAATTTGTTGTTGTTCATTCAGTATGTTATGTCCAACTCTTTGAGACCCCATGAACTGCAGCACGCCAGGCTTCTCTGTCCTCCACTATCTCTTGGAGTTTGCTCACAATCATGTCCCTTGAGTCTGTGATGCCATCCAGCCTTCTTGTCCTCTGTCGTCGCCTTCTCCTCCTGCCCTTAATCTTCCCTGGCATCAGGGTCTTTTCCAATGAGTCAGCTCTTGGCATCAGGTGGCCAAAGTATTGGAGCTTCAACTTCAGCATCAGTCATTTCAGTGAGTATTCAGGGTTGATTTCCTTTAGGATTGACTGGTTTAATCTCCTTGCAGTCTAAAGGACTCTCAGGAGTTTTCTCCAGCACCACAATTCTCCAGCACCTGTCAGCCTTTTTTTTTTTTTAATTTTAATTAATTATGTTTTAATTCTTTTATTTTATATTGGAGTACAGCAAATTAACAGTGTTTTGATAGTTTCAGGTGAACAGCGAAAGGACTCAGCCATACATATACGTGTATCCATTCTGTCCCAAACTCTCCTCCAATCCAGATTGCCACATAGTCAGCCTTCTTTATGGTCCACCTCTCACATCTTTACATGACTACTGGAAAAACCACAGCTTAGACTATACAGAGTTTTCTCAGCAAAGTGATGTCTCTGCTTTTTAATGCACTGTCTAGGTTGGTCATAGCTTTTCTTCCAAGGAGCAAGTGTCTTTCAATTTCGTGGTTGCAGTCACCATCCACAGTAATTTGGAACTCAAGAAAATAAAATCTGTCACTGTTTCTGCTTTTTCCCCTTCTGTTGCCATGAAGTGATGGGCGAGTTATTTAACCAGTCTGGGCTTCAGTTTCCTCAGCCATGGAATGGTTTTAACAATGCCTGTCTTTGAACAGCTATGCATTCTCCCCTTCTTGAGCAGTAAAACCCTGTGTTTGGCAGGACAGTGTCACCAGTTAAAATATTTTGTTTTCTAGCCTTCTTTTCACAGAGATTTAGCCATTTGACTAAATTCAGCTTAAAAAGGTGTAAAAGGAAGTATCACATGGTACTTCTGAGAATTCTCCTTAAAACAAGTGTGGGTACCCTTCTTTCTAAATCTTTATATGTTTCCTGGAACATGAGAGTGATAACTGGAACTCTGGAAGCCATTTAGAATCATGAGAATGAGGGTTACCCTTTGTGGATGTTAAAATATTGGAAATAAAAACACGAATAAACAAATGGGGCCTAATTAAAATTAAAAGCTTTTGCACAACAAAGGAAACTATAAGCAAGGTGAAAAGACAGCCTTCAGAATGGGAGAAAATAATAGCCAATGAAGCAACAGACAAACAATTAATCTCAAAAATTTACAAACAACTCCTGCAGCTCCATTCTAGAAAAATAAACAACCCAATTAAAAAGTGGGCCAAAGAACTTAACAGACATTTCTCCAAGGAAGATATAAAAATGGCTAACAAACACATGAAAAGATGCTCAACATCACTCATTATCAGAGAAATGCAAATCAAAACCACAATGAGGTACCACTTTACACCAGTCAGAATGGCTGCCATCCAAAAATCTACAAGCAATAAATGCTGGAGAGGATGTGGAGAAAAGGGAACCCTCTTACACTGTTGGTGGGAATGCAAACTAGTACAGCCACTATGGAAAACAGTGTGGAGGTTCCTTAAAAAGCTGCAAATAGACCTGCCATATGACCCGGCAATCCCACTGCTGGGCATATACACCGAGGAAACCAGAATTGAAAGAGCCACGTGCACCCCAATGTTCATCGCTGCATTGTTTACAATAGCCAGGACATGGAAGCAACCTAGATGCTCATCAACTGACGAATGGATAAGAAAGCTGTGGTATATATACACAATGGAATATTACTCAGCATTAAAAAAAAAATTCATTTGAAGCAATTCTACTCAGATGGACGAAACTGGAGCCCATTATCCAGAGTGAAGTAAGCCAGAAGCAAAAACAACAATACAGTATATTAACACATATATATGGAATTTAGAAAGACAGTAATGAGAACCCAACATGGGAGACAACAAAAGGAACACAGATGTATAGAATAGACTTGTGGACTTTGTGGATGAGGGTAAGGGTGGGATGAGATGGGAGAAGGGCATTGAAGCATGTTAATTGTCATGTGTCTAATCAATCGCCAGCCCAGGATTGATGCTCGGGACTGGTGCAGCGAGATTTCCCGGGGGGGGGAGGGAGGAGGGAGGGGGGACCCGGAGGGGAAGCATATGTAAACCCATGGTGATATCATGACAATGTATGGCAAAAACAATAATAAAAAAAAAAAAAAAGAAAAAAAAATAGAATTGAAAGGAGCCTGCATTCCTGACCACATTATGAAGCTGGCATACCACCCCAGAACTGCCCACCTCTGGTCATTTTTTATGTGAGAGAAAATAAACATTTATTTTTTAAAAAAACCCACAATGGAGGAGGGAGGGATAAAGAGTTTTTTTTTAAATTGAAGTACAGTTGATTTACAATGTTGTGTTAATTTCTGCCATACAACAAAGTAATTCAGTTATAAATGTACATACCTTATTTTTAATATTCTTTTCCATTATGGTTTATCATAGGATATCGAATATAGTTCCCTGTGCTATACAGTAGGATCTTCTTGTTTATCTATCCTGTGTATAATAGTTTGCATCTCCTAACCACAATCTCCTACTCCATCCCTTCCCTACCACCCTTCTCCTTGACAACCACAAGTCTGTTCTTTATGTCTGTGAGTTGGTTTCATAGATAAGCTCATTTGTGTCATATTTTAGATTCCATATATAAGTGATATCATATGGTATTTGTCTTTCTCTTTCTGACTTACTTCATTTACTATGATAGTCTCCAGGTCCAGACATGTTGCTATGAGTGGCATTATTTTATTTTTTATAGCTGAGTAGTATTCCATTATATATATGAACCACATTTTGATAAAGAATTCTTTATATCCAGCTGAACCTAACAGATTCTGATGGATTTTAATGACAGAATATAACCTAAAGGACACAATATGTATATAATATGCATATTTTTATATCATAGATATATAATTTGAGTACATTACATATATAACATTAATCAAAGAAGAGAAAATATTTAGTCCAGGCAGGATCTGAAACTCAATAAATAGCTTCTGCAGGGAATTCCCTAGTAGTCCAATAGTTAGGACTCCATGCTTTGTGTAGGTACAAGCAAACACACATGTACAAGAAAATACATACCACAGGCAGGCATCTTCTACACATTACTCTGCGTCTTGCTTATATTCCTTAAGGTACCTTGGAGATCTTTTTGTATTTTGTCCTAATACTGTTATTTCACTCCTGCTTTCTTCATCTATGATTATTGTTTCTTGACTGAGCTATTTCAAAAGTACCCAGAGTGACCTGTATCAATAGCGAGTCTTAGCTGCTGCTGCTGCTAAGTCTCTTCAGTTGTGTCCAACTCTGTGTGGCCCCACAGACGGCAGCCCACGAGGCTGCTCTGTCCCTGGGATTCTCCAGGCAAGAATACTGAAGTGGGTTGCCATTTCCTCCTCCAGTCTTAGTTAATCCTACCAAATACATGCTCCATTTTCAACTAATGAACTGGCATTTTGGCTTATACATGGATGTTCTTGTGTATTTGATTATCTTGAACTTGTCCTCTTCCCGCTAGATAATAACATTGCCAACTACCATTTCACCTAAGTCTAAAACCTGGTAATTACCCTTCCCAGGTTTAGCAAATAAAAAATGAAGGTGCTAGTTAAATCTGAATTTCATATAAACAATGAATAATATTTTAGTTTAAGTGTTAGTGTAAGTTTGCCTATTAACATTTGGGGCATACTTATACCAAACAATTACTCATTTTTTTGGTCTGAAATTAAAATTGAGCTGGCAGTCCCAGTTATATTTTATCTGGCAGCCTTACATCCTTAGGATCTCCAAAGGTAGCATAGATTGATATCTAAACTCTAGAACTCTCTCCCTTTCTGCTGTTGGGGAGGAAGACATTTTCCTCTCCCCTTTTAGGTTCCTCTGACCAGTCTAAGAATTAAATTGACCTGAGACAGGTTAACAGAAGAAAAATCACACAAAAGCCTAATAACCCGTAAACATGGGAGAGACCCAGAAGTACTGAGTAACTCACCAAAATGGCCAAAGTCCTCATCTCAAACAATATCGTCAGCTGAAGATGAAAGAGGATATTGTAGCTAGTGGTTTCCTCACACTTGAGGAAGACAGTTCATTTGGAGGTGGAAAAGCAGATGTTTGCTGGGTCCTACAGAGACAGTAGGACACAGAATAGATGCCTGATTCTAGGTCCTGTTTCCCCCACAACGCCTAGCCCATATTCTTGGCAGATCTCTCTGGTGGTAACTCCATTCTGTGAATAGGCCCTCTAAATTCTTTTAGACAGTTAGCAGGAAAGTCAAGGTTCTCTCTGAATCTTTGAGGCCTTGATTATTTTCATCTGGAAATAATTTGCATGCCAGAGAGACATTTTGTGGAGGTGAATTTTGCTCTCCTGCAGTACCATTTGGCTTCCCAGCTTCCTAGCATTTCTCAGTCTCCCCAGGAAGTAGATAGAGCCAAGGGATTAAGTTCTTTCATGGAATAGAAGGAGGGACATATGCTACATCCAAGCCTTGTCGAAAAAATATCCTGAGTGCTTTCCTTTATGTTCCATCTTCCCTCCTCTCAGAAACTGAATTGGCCTTTACAGTGATGGCCAGAGTCTAAGTTGAAAAGCAATGTATGGTGGAGACTCGGCCTGGATCCCTGAATAACTGAGAATCAGAGCCCTTGCCAACTTGGAATTGATGTTTAATGCTCAGCCTCTGTGCACCAGTGCCAAATCGAATCTTGGAGACAGTTTTGAATGAAATAGGAATAGCTTTATTGTTTTGCCAGGCAAAGGGGAACACAGCAGACTCCTGGCCCTGAAAAACTGTGTCCTAACCTGGGAGGGTTTGGTGAGGAGTTTTATAGCAGTGGCTCAAGGGTGGGGTTGCTGATGAGAGTTAGGGTGTGTGTAGGGTCTCAAGGTGTGAAGAGCTTCTCTGGTTCTTTTAACCTGAAATGAAGAATGCTAACATCTTCCATTTATTGGGAGTTTTAGTTCTCTAAAGACCTCAAAGATAGAGTCATGTGTATTCCTTGAGGCTCCTGACTGTCTCAGCATTCCTTCCATTCCCTGATTATCAAGTCTTTGAAAGGCTTCCATGCCCAGGAGCCCTACAGGTTCCTGCTCAGTTTCAGCAAAAACTATAGCACTCAGCCGTGGATTTTAGATTGTAATGGTATTAATTGTCTTTGGGGTTTTGTTTATCTACCTATAAACTGGTCTGGAACCTGAATTTTTCTATTGAAATATTTGGCTATAGCTCTTCAAACTAATATTTCCAATTTTTCTCCCACTGTTGACTTGCAGTCTTTGAGAACTAAAGCGGTCCCTTTTTTGAAGCCCTGCAAACTGAAGTTGAATAGCTGATATACATTTAAGAGAGAGCACCATAATGTAACCAGAAACGAGCTGATCACAGCTCCTAGCATGGGACTGTTGCTATGCACTATTACCTTCACACACTCCTCCCCCTTACTAGGCACAGTTACTGTGCGGACCGTTAGTGGTCCTGCTCAGCTATTGGTTGGCACTGCAGTGGGCCCCTCCCCCAAGTGACCAACTGTCAGTGAGCAACTGCTGGTGGGGGATTCATCCAAGGATCCAAAGAGCGGTGGCCGTCAGGTGGAGAGTGAGGTAAGAGGCAGATCCTGGGCCTCAGGTCAGCAGGTGATACGGGGGGGCTGGGGAACAGGCTAGGGGCTGTGCCTTCAGGGCTCCAGAGCCCTCATCAGGGCACCCTGACTGGTGAGGTCTAGGCCTCGAGGCGCCGGTGAACCTCTTCCCCTCTCCCCACCTCTGTGACCTAACGGCGGCAGCGGCCTCTGTCTGGGAGACAGTATGTGGAACCTTCCCACCACCCATGTTTGGGTGGCCTGAGGAGCCAGAGGGCCAGTTGGGTCCTGGGCGCCTGGCTTCCTCAGTGATGACAGCTGGACAAGGTCTAGGGACCTGTCTGTAAGGGGCCACCAACTGAGATCTGTTTCCTCTTAGCCAGGACTGGACCTTGGAGGGTGAGGGTTGAGCACTGGGACCTTGCCCTTGCTTGTCAGAACAGAGAAGATTTGTTTGGTGGAGATGTACAGGCACTTCATTACCTGACCATGGCAAGAACAAAGGGTCGGACACCAAGAAGTTTACAATAGCCAACCACACCCCCCTTCCTCACCTTTCTTAGGAAAGGGCTTTGCTGAAAGCTTCCGGGAGTTTGGGCCATCTCCTTCCATAGCCCTGCAATAAACCTTTCTCCGTTCCAAACTGCAATGTTTTGATATTGTTTGACCTCACTGTACCTTGGGCACATAAACTTGTGTTTTGGTAATAATAGCTCATGTTTAGATGATCATTCTGTCTGTTGCTAGGAAGTTTACCTGCACATCAATGACATCATCAGAGACATTGCAACCTGCATAGCTGGCAGCTCTCAGGACTCAGACACTGAGTTTATAATTTGCTCCAGCTACTAACCTTTGTTTCTCTTTTGTCGCCATAGAAATGACTCTTAGTAAATACCTGACTTCTTGCACAATATAGGACTAATTTTAAGAGTCCGGCAACATCACCACTTCCTCAAATGAGGCACAACTGTTTAGCTGAATTGACCTATTCTTAGGACTGAGTAACTGGTTCAAAAAAGGTTTGGAGTAATGTATCAACTTAGCTTCTAAACCATGAAACTTCCTGGAGAAGTTTCAAAGGCAGGACTGTAGTGGAACAGAATTTGCTGCCCCCAAATATGTCTCTTTAGAATATTTTAAGTTGGTTATTTTCTAAGAAACAGCAGATATGGGAAAAAAATGTGAAAATCAAGTAGGACTTAACCTTTCGTAAGAGATATTTACAAAATTTCTGTAAGAGAAATACCCAGTTGTAAAAGTGTCTCCCTGGATGTATAAGAAGAGGAGGATGACCAAATCTCTAAACACTCTCATGGATGGAGGAAGCAAAGACTTGATTCTGTGTAAGAACCTTAACCCTCATTTACTGTGCTGTTGTTGGTAAGCCCCCCTGCCCATGCCTGACCCTCCCATCTTCAACATTCTTGTTTTTCTTTAGCAAGGGTGGTACTCAAGGTAAAGGCTTCAGCCATTTTGGCAAGTTACTCAGTTTTCCTGGGTCTCTCTCATCTTTTTTAAATTTTGTTTGATTTTCTACTGTTAATGTGTTTCATGTCAATTTAATTTTTAGACCAACCAGAAGAAATTTTCTTCTTCCCTGACAGAAGAAAAGCTGTTGTTTTAAAAATAATATTGTTTTCTCTTTTTATTATAAGTAATACATGAATTCGTTCTTACTTGAAGACATTAAGTCGGGGAATTCTCTGATGATCTAGTGGTTAGGACTCCATGCTTTCACTGCCAAGGGTGTGTGTTCAGTCCCTTGTTGGGGAGCTAAGATCCTGCAAGTCACACAGCAAGGCCAAAAAATATGTAAATAAGGAATTAAAAAGAAAAGAATATTAAAAAAAAAGCAAAAAAAAATTTAAAAAGACATTAAATCATTCACACCACTGAAGAGCAGCTTCACTTCTAGTTCCTCCTTTAAGTAGGTAGGTTGGGGTCGGTCCCTAGAGAAAAAGAACCAGGCATGGCTTTCTTGACATAAGAGAAGCCATTTTGCTGCTGCTGCTGCTGCTGCTGCTGCTAAGTCGCTTAAGTCGTGTCCGACTCTGTAAGACCCCACAGATGGCAGCCCACCAGGCTCCGCCGTCCATGGGATTCTCCAGGCAAGAACACTGGAGTGGGCTGCCATTTCCTTCTCCAAGCCATTTTGAACTAAGCCATTTTGTGATCTAAGGCTGGCCACAATGCTTACCCTTGGGCAGGTGTCAGTAATCAAAGATCTTAAGGGAACCAAGGAATGCAGAAACAGAGGAAAGGCAATCAAACAATAGTGCAGTGATAAAGCAGGGTCTTAGTTCCTTCTCAAGGGATAGACATAATAATATACCATTGAGTTCTGCAGGCCCTATGGCCACGCTGTCCAGGTGGAGGGTGGAATGATGTTTGTCTTCCTGACTTGAATCAACTAAAGCTTGGACTCCTGGATGTTTGCCCCATTTCTATGCCCACATCTTTTCTGCTCAAGCCCCATCATGAATATGCACATACTCTTAGCTTAACACTTCCCCAATTTTGCTGTTCAGAGAGACACTGCTTTGGGAAAGATCCCCAGTGTTCTCCTTACTTGCTGTAAGTAATAATAAATCCTTCCTTCTCCCAATCTTTGGCTTGATTGATCTATTGTCTCAACACCACCATGAACCAATTTTCAGGTAACACTACCTTCCTCCCCCAGGTAATTCTTACTAGCAATTTCCTCAGAAGGAGCCTAAGACCCCTAGGAGGAACTTGAGCTGCAGTGCTTGGGCCAGCAAAATAGAAGGGAGAGGAGGTACCTGAGATGGGAACAGCCCTAGGCTTGCTAGCTATAAAAAGATTGCTTTTTGCTTTTGGGGAGCAGTCATCTTTATTATGGTTGTTCTCTATTCTTACATTCTTTCCCCTAGAATATACAGTGTTTGAGAAACACAGGTAAATTTTCCCAATACTCATTATTTCTAGGCTAGGTTTAACCACAGCCCTCTGGGTACAACTCAAAGGAAGTTTCTTAGCATCTCTGCATTCCAGTTATATCATGGAGATTTAGCCAACACCTGATCTTTTCCAGAAGACCTGAAAGATGTGGGTACCAGATATTACATATTCTAATTTCAAATGGTAAATTCATCCTGATTTTTTTTTTTGATTCCAAGGGTAGGACAGAGACACCTTAATTGTAAATATTATAACGCTGAGTGTTTGCTAAGAATTCTCAATGAATTGCAGTATACTTGTTTTCCCACAAGATGGTATACATTGGGCATCTCAGTTTCATGGTCACTAACTGATTGGGGAAGAGGGTAAAGGGGTCTTTCAACGCTTGTTCTTGTCTGTTCCATGACACTTACATTGACCACTGCCTAATCCAGGTACACTACTAAGTGCTGGGCATGTTACCCAAGAAACTAGGCGCACCACCTTGTGGGTGTCAAACCAAAAGACACAGTCAAACCAAAATATGAGGGAAGGAAGGATTTATAATTTATAATTAGAGCACTGGGCACCTTTTCCAAAGCTAGTGTCTCCCTGAACAGCAAAACTGGGGAAGTTATAAGCTAAGGGTACATGCATGCTAATGATGGGACTTGAGCAGAGGGGAATTCAGCATTGAACTGGGGCAAAGGTCCAGGAGTCCAGACTTTCATTGACTGAAGTCAGGAAGGTCGAAAAAGTTCAATATCACCATCCCTTAAGCTCAAGTTGATCTACAGGTGGAGTGTTTGAGGGGCGTTTAAATTCTGCAAATCAGCTAGTCTTTACAACTGAAATAGGACAGGGAGTCTTTGTAAAGGATTTATTATCTTTGCTTCTGTTACTTCTCTGGCCTGATGATAATTTGTTGCTCCCTTAACATCATTATTACTTAAAAAAAAAAAAATCATTGATTACTGAGATCTGTTCCAGGGCAAGCATTGTAGTCAGGGTTGGATCACAAAATGGCTTAGTTAAAAATGGCTTTTCTTATGTTAAGAAAGCTATGCCTGGTTCTCTTTCTCATGTCCTCTACCCCAGTGGACCCCAACCTTTTTGGCATCAGGGATTAGTTTCATAAAAAACAATTTTTTCACAGACCTGTGTGTGGGGAGATGGTTTCAGGATGATTCAAGTGCATTACATTTATTGTGTACTTAATTTCTCTTATTATTGCGTTGTAATATATAATGAAATAATTATACAACTCACCATAATGTAGAATCAGTGAGAGGCCTAGCTTGTTTCCCTGCAACTAGAGCGGTTATAAATATAGATGAAGCTTCACTCATGCGCCACTGCTCACCTTCTGCTGTGCAGCCCTTTCCTAACGGGCCATGGATGGGCACCAGTCTGTGGCCAGGGGGTTGGGGACCCCTGCTCTATCCTATCTACTTATAGGCATACAACAGTGAATGAGGCAGACAAAGGTACCTGATGGAGCTTAGATTCTAGTTGAGGGAGAAGACAGATAATAGGCCAGCAAAATAAATAGGATAATTATACAATGTGGTCAGTGTTATGAAGGAAGTAAGTGAAACAACGTGATAGAGAGTAACAACTGAATTGAGACTGAGGGATGAGGAAGCAACCCCCTCTGGGAAGAACTGCGGCAGAGAATTGCCAGGGTAATGGCCTTGAATTGGAAGTAATCATTTGATGATGTTCAGGTACAAAAGGAGCCAATGTGACCGGAGTCAGATCACAACTGTCAAAGAATTTGTTTTTTGGTTTTTACTTAAAAACACACAACATGGAAGTTGTGAATTTGGAGAATTCCCTGGCAATCTAGTAGTAAGGACTCCATGCTTTCATTGTTGAGGGTCCAGGTTCAATCCCTAGTTGGGTAATTAAAATCACACAAGCCATATGGAACACCAAAAAAGATAAAAGAAAAAAAAAATTAGAGTTACGAGTTTAAGTTTTATTCCAGGTCTTACTGAGAACTACAGCCCAGGAAACAGCCTCTCGGTAGCTCCAAAAGGAGAAGGCAGAGACTGAGGAGGAGTCAGTTTATATATAATTTCTGGCTAGGAAATACGAGTGGTCAAACATATATCTTGGTAAAAGATTACAGCTGTTCTCAAACACCAGCTCTCTCCAGTTAATGATTTTAATGCTTTTCTGTCTATGAGAAAATGCAAGAGTCTGGGTTTATTGAAATTGTTCTTGAGGTATACCTCAATTAAAGGGCCTGCTTTTCCAAAACACAGAGTAACTCAGCCCATCATCATCTGAGCTTGCTCTCAGTGCAGTGCTGGGCAGTGACTGTAGTGGGTTGGGACTCAATCCTAGTAGGACTGGGTGGTGAGCAATGCTCTGTGTTCTTCTTTGTGTACAGTTTCATTCTAAGAACAATGGAAAGCTATTGAAGGGTGAATGCATTGGTGCTAAGTTGCTTCCATTGTGTCTAACTGTTTGAGACCCTTTGGACTGTAGCCCACTAGGCTCCTCTGTCCATGAGATCCTCCAGGCAAGAATAATGGAGTGGGTTTCAGTGCCCTCCTCCAGGGGATCTTCCTGACCCAGGGATCAAACCCAGGTCTCTTTTGTCTCCTGCATTGGCTGGTGGCTTCCTTACCACTAGTGCTACCTGGGAAACCCGTGAAGTCTCCTAGGATGACTGGGTTTTTTAAACTCCCTTTATGCATTTCCCTTTATACAGACTGAGACCACAATCGCAGAAAACTAGCCAATCTGATCCTGGACCACAGCCTTGTCTAACTCAATGAAACTAAGCCATGTAGGGCCACCCAAGATGGACGGGTCATGGTGGAGAGGTCTGACAAAATGTGGTCCATTGGAGAAGGGAATGGCAAACCACTTCAGTATTCCTGCCTTGAGAACCCCATGAATAGTATGAAAAGGAAAAAAGATAGGACACTGAAAGATGAACTCCCCAAGTCGGTAGTTGCCCAATATGCTACTGGAGATCAGTGGAGAAATAACTCCAGAAAGAATGAAGAGATGGAGCCAAAGCAAAAACAACACCCAGTTGTGGATGTGACTGGTGATAGAAGCAAGGTCCGATGTTGTAAATAGCAATATTGCATAGGAACCTGGAATGTTAGGTCCGTGAATCAAGGCAAATTGGAAGTGGTCAAACAGGAGGTGGCGAGAGTGAACGTCGACATTTTAGGAATGAGTAAATTGACTGGAATGGGTGAATTTAACTCACATGACCATTATATTTACTACTGTGGGCAAGAATCCCTTAGAAGAAATGGAGTAGCTATCATAGTCAACAAAAGAGTCCGAAATGCAGTTCTTGGATGCAATCTCAAAAACAACAGAATGATCTCTGTCCATTTCCAAGGCAAACCATTCAATATCGCGGTAATCAAATCTATGCCCCAACCAGTAATGCTGAAGAAGCTGAAGTTGAATGGTTCTATGAAGACCTACAAGACCTTCTAGAATTAACACCCCCAAAAGATGTCCTTTTCATTATAGGGGACTGGAATGCAAAAGTAGGAAGTCAAGAAACTCCTGGAGTATCAGGCAAATTTGGCCTTGGAGTACAGAATGAAACAGGGAAAAGGCTAATAGAGTTCTGCCAGGAGAATGCACTGGTCATAGCAAACACCCTTTTCCAACAACACAAGAAAAAACTCTACACATGGACATCACCAGATGGTCAACACTGAAGTCAGATTGATTATATTCTTTGCAGCCAAAGATGGAGAAGCTCTATACAGTCAGCAAAAACAAGACTGAGAGCTGACAGTGGCTCAGATCATAAACTCCTTATTGCCAAATTCAGACTTAAATTGAAGAAAGGAGGGAAAACCACTAGACCACTCAAGTATGACTTAAATCACATCCCTAATGATTATACAGTGGAAGTGAGAAATAGATTTAAGGGACTAGATCTGATAGAGTGCCTGATGAACTATGGATGGAGGTTTGTGACATTGTACTGGAGACAGGGATCAAGACCATCCCCAAGAAAAAGAAATGCAAAAAAGCAAAATGGTTGTCTGAGCAGGCCTTACAAATAGCAGTGAAAAGAAGAGAAGCAAAAAGCAAAGAAGAAAAAGAAAGATATACTCATTTGAATGCAGATTTTCAGAGAATAGCAAGGAGAGATAAGAAAGCCTTCTTCAGTGATCAGTGCAAAGAAATAGAGGAAAACAATAGAATGGGAAAGACTAGAGATCTCTTCAAGAAAATCAGAGATACCAAGGGAACATTTCAAGCAAAGATGGGCTCAATAAAGGACAGAAATGGTATGGACCTAACAGAAGCACAAGAATACACAGAAGAATTGTACAAGAAATGTCTTCATGACCCAGATAATCATGATGGTATGATCACTCACCTAGAGCCAGACATCCTGAAATGTGAAGTCAAGTGGGCCTTAGGAAACATCACTACAAACAAAGCTAGTGGAGGTGATGGAATTCCAGTTGAGCTCTTTCAAATCCTCAAAGATAATGCTGTGAAAGTGCTGCACTCAATATGTCAGCACATTTGGAAAACTCAGCGGTGGCCACAGGACTGAAAAAGGTCAGTTTTCATTCTAGTCCCTAAGGCAATGCCAAAGAATGCTCAAACTACTGCACAATTGCTCTCATCTCACATGCTAGTAAAGTAATGCTCAAAATTTTCCAAGCCAGGCTTCAACAATATGTGAACCGTGAACTTCCAGATGTTCAAGGTGGTTTTAGAAAAGGCAGAGGAATCAGAGATCAAATTGTCAACATCTGCTGGATCATCGAAAAAGTAAGAGAGTTCCAGAAGAACATCTATTTCTGCTTTATTGACTATGCCAAAGCCTTTGACTGTGTGGATCACAACAAAATGTGGAAAATTCTGAAAGAGATGGGAATACCAGATCACCTGACCTGCCTCTTGAGAAACCTGTATGCAACAGTTAGAACTGGACATGGAACAACAGACTAGTTCCAAATAGGAAAAGGAGTATGTCAAGCCTGTATATTGTCACCCTACTTATTTAACTTATATGCAGAGTACATGATGAGAAACACTGGGCTGAATGAAGCACAAGCTGGATTCAAGATTGCTCGTAGAAATATCAGTAACCTCAGATATGCAGATGACACCATCCTTATGGCAGAAAGTGAGGAAGAACTAAAGAGCCTCTTGATGAAAGTTAAAGAGAAGAGTGACAATGTTGGCTTAAAGCTCAGCATTCAGAGAACAAAGATCATGGCATCTGGTCCTTTCACTTCATGGCAAATAGATGGGGAAACAGTGAAAATAGTGGCAGACTTTATTTTTGGGTCCCAAATCACTGCAGATGGTGACTGCAACCATGAAATTAAAAGACACTTACTCCTTGGAAGAAAAGTTATGACCAACCTAGATAACATATTAAAAAGCAGAGACATTACTTTGCCAACAAAGGTCTATCTCGTCAAGGCTATGGTTTTTCCAGTAATCATGTATGGATGTGAGAGTTGGACTATAAAAAAAGCTGAGCACCAAAGATTTGTTGCTTTTGAACTGTGGTGTTGGAGAAGACTCTTGAGAGTCCCTTGGACTGCAAGGAAATCCAACCAGTCCATCCTAAAGGAGATCAGTCCGGGGTGTTCATTGGAAGGACTGATGTTGAAGCTGAAACTCGAATATTTTGGCCACCTCATGTGAAGAGCTGACTCATTTGAAAAGTCCCTGATGCTGGGAAAGATTGAAGGCGGGAGAAGAAGGGGACAACAGAGGATGAGATGGCGGATGGCATCACCAACTCAATGGAAATGAGTTTGGGTAAACTCTGGCAGTTGGTCTTGGACAGGGAGGCCTGGTGTGCTGTGGTTCATAGGGCCACAGAGAGTCAGACATGACTGAGCAACTGAGCTGAACTGAACTTATATGTTTCTGTATCAAAAGCCTTAGAGGTTATCTTCCTGGTACTTGCTGATGTTTTTTTTTTTAGGTAATTTCATCCAGTATTTTGCTCCTATTTCATTATTCACCGTCATTCTCATTATCGTGAAGTAACGTTTCTTCAGTTCCTGTTGAATAATGTAAGACTTGGTGACACAAGTCCTGTGGCCAGATCATAAACAGCTAGGACTTTCCGTTAGCCCAGGGAACCCAAAACCCAACCATCTGTCTTATGTTCTTAGATATAAAACACATTTAGAAACTTAAAATATAAAACAGAGATGGCTGCTAAGTAGAGAAGAGGTTGCAAGGAGCTCTGGTAAGAACGATGGGAGAATCCCCTATCTACCCAATGACCTCCTAGCTGAAGACCAGTGGGTTCCATGCAAACAGCAGGGATGGAGACTCTGCCCTTTCAATTCCACTCCTCAAAACAATGGGCGTCGTTCTTTCTGGGTCCCAGCTCTGTGAGAAAGCCCTTTGTATGTGTGAAGAGAGTTGAGGCACCACAGGAGAAGTTGGACCTGGGAGCCCCAAGAGTGAGGTGTTTTTTTCTGAGCTTCTTTTCTAGACTTTGAGCTTCCCTGGGCTAATGGAAAGCCCTAGTTGTTTATGATCTGGCCACAGGACTTGTTCACCAAGTCTTGTCGTCTCCAAAGGAACTGAAGAAACGCTACTTCACAATAATGCGAATGACAGTGAATAATAAAATAGCAGCAAAATGCTGGACGAAATTATCTAAAAAAAAAAAAATCAGCTAGTAGTAGGCAGATGACCTCTAAGGCTTTTGATCCAGAAACGTGTAAAGGGAGTTTAAAAAACCCAGTCATCCAGAAGACTTCATAGAGTATTTTCTCACACACAGTTTGATACACAAATGAGCTTAAATATAAAGTAACTTCCTTTACTGCAGTAAATTTGCAACAATGTAAGCAGTTTTTAGGATGAGGATATGATTAATTCATGTTTCTCTAATGTGCCCTTGACATGCTATCTAATTTATTCATAATGTGACTTTTGATTTTATAAATCTCAATATTAATAAACAAGGTTTAATCTTTTAAGAAACCCATGATTTATAGAGTATTGAAAAACAGAAGAATGTTAGCGATATTTTCTTTGTTGTCTCATTCTTTTTTCTTTTAAGGAAAGTAGATTGAGAGTCAATATTTTTATTATAAACTAATAAAGTAAGAATTCTTATATATGTATGTGTGTGTGTATACATATATGTATGGATAGATAGATACATATATCTGCATTTCCCCAATTGTTTTTTCTTAATTGTGTGAAGTATATGTAACATAAAGTTTACTAATTTAGCTATTTTAAATTGGTATATTTTAGTGGCATTCATATTGTGCAAAAATCACCACCATCTAGCCCCAGCTGGGTTTTTACTTTGTTTTGTTCTACATCTAAGGAAATTATAATGATTTTCAGTAAAATTAGAAAGCGTGAAACTATTTGCACTGCTACGGTATTTGGGACAGGTATTAAAGTTAGATCTTATTTTCCAGGCACTTAAACCTCCAGAGTGTCTAATAAAACCATTTATTTAAAACCTACCTCTTCTAGGCAGCTCCTAAAAAAGAAATACAAATGACAAAACAAAATAAAACATATCAACTCCAGCAGTAGTTAAAGAAAGGCAAAAAATAAAAACTTCCACTTCCAAAAAAAACCAAACAAATCCTGATTATTTTCACATATCTTATTGGCAAAGAGGATAAAAAAAGATAAAACCCAGTGTTTGCAAGGTAACGGTAATGTATTTTTGTAGAAGACTCTTGAGAGTCTCTTGGACTGCAAGGAGATCCAACAAGTCCATCCTAAAGGAGATCAGTCCTGGGTGTTCATTGGAAGGACTGATGGTGAAGCTGAAACTCCAATACTTTGGCCACCTCATGCGAAGAGTTGACTCCTTGGAAAAGACCCTGATGCTGGGAAGGATTGGGGGCAGGAGGAGAAGGGGATGACAGAGGATGAGATGGCTGGATGGTATCACTGACTCAGTGGTCATGGGTTTGGGTGGACTCTGGGAATTTGTGACGGACAGGGAGGCCTGGCGTGCTGCGGTTCATGGGGTTGCAAAGAGTCGAACACGACTGAGCGACTGAACTGATACTGATCAGAATATTCAATGAATGTACTAGCAATTTGGAAATAATTCTAAAGAGTCACACATATGTGCTAAATTTTATGCATAAAGATGTTCATTGTAGTATTATTAAAATAAAACATCAGAGACAACCTGCTCTTTTATTAATGAATATCAGATTAGGTTAAGAATATTATGATACATTCACACAACAGAATGCCTTGTGGTCATTATAAATGAACAGCACAGATCTATTATGCATTGTTGCATGAAAGAAGATGTTACTGATGGCATACATAGTATGATTTTGTTTGTGTAAAAATGCATATTTATGTGTGCATGTGTAAGTGTGTGTGTAGATAGATAAGGACAGATAGGTGTCTGAAAGAATCTAGGACTTCTATAATAAAGTACCATAAACTGGGTAACTTAAACAACAGAAATTAATTTTCTTGTAATTCTGGAGGCTAGAAGTGCAAGATCAAGGTATCAGCAGTGTAGTTTCTTCTGAGGCCTTTCTCCTAAGCTTAGAAATGGCTGTCTTTTTCTGATGTCTCACATGGTCTTCTTTCTATAAACCTGTGTCCTAATCTCTTTTTTTGAGGGTTGGTACCATACTGGATTAGAGCCTACCCTAATGATGTCATTTTTACTTACCTCTTTAAAGACTTACTCTCCAAATACTGTCATATTCTGAGGTACTGGGTGTAGGACATCAAGGTATGAATTTTCAACCCAAAACCCCTGCTAATATCAGGAACAAGGCAAAGATACCCACATTCATCTCTCTTGTTCAGCTGTAATCCTAGAAGTTACAGCCAGGGGCAGTAGGGCAAGAAAAGGAAATAAATGGCATACAGATTCAAAAGAAGAAATTAAACTGTCCCTACTTGTAGATAATGTAATTTTCTAGGTAAGAAATCCCAAGAAATCTATTAGAAAGTTCCTAGAAATAATAAGTGAGTTCAGCAAAGTCACAGGATACAAAATAAACATATCAAACTCAATTATATTTTTGTATACCAGCAAGGAATATGTAGACACTGAAATTAAAAATTCAGGGAGCACTTGGGAGTTCTCTAGTGGCCCAGTGGTAAGGACCAGGTTCAATCCCTGGTTGGGGGGCTAAGATCCTGCAAACCACGTGGCATGCCAAAAAAAAAAAGCAAGAGAAAGGAAAAAAAAATCAAGTGGTTTTTTTGGTAGCTATAGGCAAGATTATTCCAAAATGAGAAAAGTCAGAAGAACTAGAATAGCAAACACATTTTTGAAATACAGTGGGAGTAGTCAGTCTACCCAATTTCAAGACATGAAAATCAGAGCTATTGATTGAAAGATAGATAATTGATTAATGGAACTGGTGGAAAGATAGATAATTGATTAATGGAACAGAATAGAGAACCCAGATAAAAGACACACCTAAGTATGCCTGTCTGATTCTGATAAATTGCAAAAGCAGTTCAAAGGAGGAAAGGTAGCCTTTTCAACAAATGGTGCTGGAGAGTTGAGTTATTCATAGACAAAAAAAATGAGCCTTGACCTAAGTCTTATACCTTATAAAAAATTAACTCAAGAGGGAGTTCCCTGGTGGTTTAGTGGTTAGGATTTGGTGTTTTCACTGCTGCATGGCTAAAAAAAATCCAAAAAACAAACAAGAAAACTCCCCAACAAAACCATAAAACTCAAAATAGATTAGACTTAAGTGTAAAAGGTGGGGTTTTCCAGGTGTGTGTGAAAGTCACTCAGTCATGTCTGATTGTTTGCGACTATACAGTCCATGGCATTCTCCAGGCCAGAATACTGGAGTGGGTAGCCTTTCCCTTCTCCAGGGGATCTTCCCAACCCAGGGATCAAACCCAGGTCTGCCGCATTGCAGGTGGATTCTTTACCAGCTGAGCCACAAAGGAAACCAATGGTAAAGAATCTGCCTGCCAGTGCAGGAGATGTAAGAGGTGGTTCCATTCCTGGGTCAGAAAGATCCCCTGGAGGAGGAAATGACAGTCCACTTCAGTTTTTTCACCTGGAAAATTCCATGGACAGAGGAGCCTGGTGAGCTACAGTCCAAGGGGTGACAAAGTGTTGGACATGACTGAGCGCACACACAAGTGTAAAAGATAAACATAACATTTTTAGAAAAATTTAGGAGAAACTCTTTAGGATAAAGGGTTAGGCAAAGGGTTCTTAGACTTGACACTAAAAACACAGTTGATAGATTGGACTCTATCAAAACTAAACTTTTGTTCACCAGAAGACTCTGTTAAGGTGATGAAAAGACAAGCTCAGAGTGGAGAAAATATTTACAGATCATATATCCTAAGAAGAACTAGTATCTAGAATACATGAACTCTCAAAATTCAATAGTAGAAAAGCAATTAGAACAGGGACAAAAATACACAGGGGCATTTTACCAAAGACATACAGACGGCAACTAAACCCATGAAAAGACGCTCAAGAGCGTTAGCTGTCAGGGAAGTGCAAATTAAACCACAAGGCGGTATCATTACATGCTGATCAGAAAGAGGGGAAAAAAAAAAAAAACAGTGGCAACACTGAATATTGGCAAGGATGGGGAGAAACTGGATCTCCTGTACAGTGTTGTTGGGAATTTAAAATTCTACAGCGGCTTCCTTGGTGGCTCAGTGGTGAAGAGTCTGCCTGCCAATAAGGGAGACGAAGCAGATGCGGTTCCTGACGAGTGAAGATCTCACATGCCTTGGAGCAACTAAGCTGGTGGCCACAACTATTGAGCCTGGGCTCGAGAGCTCAGGTGCTGCAACTACTGAAGCCCGAGCACCCTGGGACCTGTGCTCAGCAACAAGAGAAGCCATCACAATGAGAAACCTGCGCAGGGCAACTAGAGAGTAGCCCAGGCAGCAACTGTGACCCAGCACAGCCAAAAATAAATAAAATTATTTTTTAAAAAAGGAAAAACATGTATTGCAGCCACTCTGGAAAATAGCTTGGCAGTTTCTTACAAAACTGAACATGCAACTACCATACAACCCAGCAATTGCACTTCTGGGCATTTATCCTGGAGAAATGAAAACTTACAAAAACCTGAACATGAATGTTTATAGCAGCTGCATTAGTAATAGCCAAAACCGGGAAGCAATCCAGATGTCCTCTGACAGTTCAATTAAACAGTGATACAGCCACACCATGGAGTGCTACTTAGCAAAAAGAGAGAACTACTGTACTGGACACTCCCTGGTGTTCCAGTGGTTAGGACTCTGTGCTTTCACTACCATGGGCCCAGGTTCCATCCCTGGTTGGGGAACTAAGATCCCACACGCTGTATGGCAAGGACCAAAAAAGGGCGGAAGGGAAAAGAGAACTATACATACAATAGCTGGATGAATCACTAGAGAATTAAATCCAAAGAGGTTATATACTCTGTAATTCTATTTACATAACATTCTGTAATGACAAACTTATGAAAATGGAAAATAGATTCGTGGTAGCCAGGAGGGAGGGGAGTAGATGTGGCTGTATAAGACCACCATTAGGGATCCTTGTGATGGAGCTGTTCTGGTGTCAATGGTGATGGTCATAAGACCATCATTGTCAGCATCCTGGTTACGATTCTGTAGTATAGTTTTCCATGTTGTAACCACTGAGGGAAACTGGATTAAGGCTACACAGGATCTCTGTATCATTTCTTACAGCTGCCTGTAAATTTATAGTGATCTTTCAGAAAAAAAAAAAAAAAAGACACCATCTGCTTGCTCCCTTTCCTGGCATTTACCTTGACCTGTTGGGGAAGCCTTATTCTTGTTCTCTTCCTGTGCCTCAAGAGCTGTGTCAGGTCACCAGAAAGAGTTTCTGATGACGCCTCCAAATGTGTCAAAGAGGCCTGCCCATTTGTCAGTGGTTGTGGGAAGCACGCAAACATTTCCGTGGCAGATTTCCGTGACTGTCAGTGGTTAAAATTGGCATCAGGGACATGAGCGAATTACAGCATGAATTCCCATGGGAAAATCCTTGAAGGGAAATATCAGGGTCTGGAGCTCTCTGTTATGATCCCTAAAACCTGAGAGGAAGTGAGTGGGAAAGAATTTGATAAACAACTCCAAGGAGACTGGCAGCATTTTCCAGCCTTGCCCTGTTTCTCACCTTCTCCCTTGCCCTGCCCCCACTGGAAGATACATCTGTGTTTCAATGGTTGTCCCCAAAATCCATCTTTTCAGTTTGCTCTCGGATTTTTTCTTGTACAGAGTTTGCCTTTTTTTTTTCCTTTTTCTATCAGTTTTTGAATTTTTAGAGTTAAGGATCATGTATGCATGTGTATGTGTATCTTATCAGTTTTAATAAACAGAGGGGGAAAACAGTGCCAAAATGTTGCGCTAAATATTTGTTATCTAATTTGCTCAGCAGGGTAGATACTATGTTCCCCATTTTCTTCATGAGGAAAGTGAAGCTTAGACAGCTTAATGTTAACTCCTCCAAAGGTCAGATAATATGTAAATGTCAGAGACAGTGTAATAACACAGGTCTCAGTTCAGTTCAGTTCAGCCGCTCAGTCGTGTCCGACTCTTTGCGACCCCATGAATTGCAGCACACCAGGCCTCCCTGTCCATCACCAGCTCCTGGAGTTTATCCAAACTCATGTCTATTGAGTTGGTGATGCCATCCAGCCATCTCATCCTCTGTCGTCCCCTTCACCTCCTGACTGAAGTCCTTCTCAACATCAGGGTCTTTTCCAATGAGTCAACTCTTCACATGAGGTGGTCAAAGTATTGAAGTCTCAGTTTCAACATCAGTCCTTCCAATGGACACCCAGGACTGATCTCCTTTAGGATGGACTGGTTGGATCGCCTTGCAGTCCAAGGGACTCTCAAGAGTCTTCTCCAACACCACAGTTCAAAAGCATCAATTCTTTGGCGCTCAGCTTTCTTCATCATTCAACTCATCGTCAACATCATCCATACATGACTACTGGAAAAACCATAGCCTTAACTAGACAGACCTTTGTTGGCAAAGTAATGTCTCTGCTTTTTAATATGCTATCTAGGTTGGTCATAACTTTCCTTCCAAGGAGTAGGCGTCTTTTGATTTCATGGCTGCAATCACCATCTGCAGTGATTTTGGAGCCCCCCAAAATAAAGTCTGACACTTTTTCCACTGTTTCCCCTTCTATTTGCCGTGAAGTGATGGTCTACTTGGCTTCAATTCTCTGTCTGTTTGTCTATCTGTGTATCCATCCATTCAACCATTCATCTCAGACAGTAATAATCTACATGTTACATTTGCTGAACTGTCACTTTCACATGAATGGCTTGTTAATTCTGAATTGATATTTTAAGTATTCTCTAAGATGGCAAAATAGGAGTTTTAAAGTAAGTTTCTAGATAAATGTTAAAAAAAAAACTGTTTTAGAGCCTCAAGTCATCTCTTTGATGAGGATTGGCCAAATGAAATTCCTCTGCTGATTTGCTTATGTCTCTTACACTGATATGCTGTAAATCATAGAATTGTAGTGGAATACACTCAAGTTCCATAAAGTCAAGTTCTAGTTTACAAATAAGGAGCTTAAGTCCTAGAGTGATTAATTTGCTTAACATAGTGCAATGAAAGAGTCAGGATTAAAAGCCCTATCAAGTGTCCCAGTCCAGGGGTCTTTCTAGTTTATAGTGTGTGGCCATCAAAAGAATACTGCGTTTCTTTCCATGCTTCTACCTCTTTTTATGGGAAAAAGCCTTACCTAGTGTCTAAGGTCACATTCTCTGAAATTACCTGGCTCCAGCTCCAGGATATGTAACATGAAACAAACTATTAACTCCTCAAAGCCTGTTTCCTCCTTTGTAAACTGGAACAATAATAGTACCAACCTCAAACTATGAGAAGTAAATGAAATATTGCCTGTAAGTGCTTAGAACAGAGCCTGGCATACAGTAAACCCCAGATGAGCTTTAACTAGTATTTCAGCAAGGGGTTTGAGAGGATGCCATAAAGAGAGGCCAGGAGTTCATGGAGATGTTTTCTTTCTGAGGTTGGAGCCAGGTGTCTACCTTTGTCATGCTACCTCTGACATGTGCTGGCTGTCTGACCTTTGGAGAAGTTACCTAACTTGTCTGGGCTTTAATTTCCTCATCTAGAAAATGGGAGAAATAGTACCTACTTTGCCAAGAGGATTAAATAGGAAATGTAAAATGCTTGGCAGAACATAATGGCACTTAAGAGTTCCTTTTTCCCTTTTGTTTATTGAAATAGCTGTGTAACTTTTGGTCTGAAGTGAGGTCTACTGACTGCCAGCAGATTGCAGGGTTCAGTCACTAAGAATGTGGGCATAATTTAATCTGGAACAAAAGTAACCCTGAAACTCACTTGTTTAACCTAGAGTTAGACAAATGTAGGGGAACAAGTTTTATGTCAACTGTGCTTTTAGAACACAGGTGATATCTGTCTCATAATTTATGTATTGTTTATTGTTTTAAGCCTTAAGGAGAACCCGTTGCAGCCTCCTGGAAAGTGTCAGGCTGTAGAGAAAAGGTCAGAACTTTGAGCTCAGAAAAGCTAAGGCAGGATGGCTAGGGTGCTGTGTGGCTAGCTGAAGACAGACCTTGAAGGGTTGCTGTGAAGATGAAGCTGCATATAATGTGAAAAAGTAATAATAGCTAATATTTATTGAGCATTTATTATGTGCTACACATTGTTGCAATTAACTCATTTAATTGTCACAACCACCCTATGAGTTGGGTGCAGTCACCACCATTTTGTGGATTAAAAACTCAGGCACCAAGAATTAATGTTACCTGCCCAAGGTTACACAGCTGGTTATGGTGTCTGAATTTAAATCTAAGCATGTGGTTCTGAACCCCCAAGCAATTAGCTGCCAAGCTCTATTGCTCCCTTGGCATATTTGGTTCAGTTCAGTCCCTCAGTCGTGTCCGACTCTTTGTGACCCCATGAATCACAGCAAACCAGGCCTCCCTGTCAATGACCAACTCCCCGAGTCCACCCAAACCCATGGCCATCGAGTTGGTGATGCTATCCAGCCATCTCATCTTCTGTTGTCACCTTCTCCTCCTGACCCCAATCCTTCCTAGCATCAGGGTCTTTTCCAATGAATCAACTCTTCGCATGAGGTAGCCAAAGTATTGGAGTTTCAGCTTCAACATCAGTCCTTCCAGTGAACACCCAGGACTGATCTCCTATAGGATGGACTTGTTGGATCTCCTTGCAGTCCAAGGGACTCTCAAGAGTCTTCTCCAACACCACAGTTCAAAAGCATCAATTCTTTGGCGCTCAGCTTTCTTCACCGCCCAACTCTCACATCCATACATGACTACTGGAAAAACCATAGCCTTAACTGGACAGACCTTTGTTGGCAAAATAATGTCTCTGCTTTTCAATATGTTATCTAGATTGGTCATAACTTTCCTTCCAAGGAGTAAGCATCTTTCAATTTCATGGCTGCAATCACCATCTGCAGTGATTTTGGAGCCCCCTAAAAGTAAAGTCTGACACTGTTTCCACTGTTTCCCCGTCTGTTTCCCATGAAGTGATGGGACCAGATGCCATGATCTTAGTTTTCTGAATGTTGAGCTTTAAGCCATTTTTTTCACTCTCCTCTTTCACTTTCATCAAGAGGCTTTTTAGTTCCTCCTCACTTTCTGCCATAAGGGTGGTGTCATCTGCATATCTGAGGTTATTGTTATTTCTCCTGGCAATCTTATTTCCAGCTTGTGCTTCCTCCAGCCCAGTGTTTCTCATGATGTACTCTCTGCATATAAGTTAAATAAGCAGGGTGACAATATACAGCCTTGACGTCCTCCTTTTCTATTGTTCCATGTCCAGTTCTAACTGTTGCTTCCTGACCTGCATACAGGTTTCTCAAGAGGCAGGTCAGGTGGTCTGGTATTCCCATCTCTTTCAGAATTTTCCACAGTTTATTGTGATCCACACAGTCAAAGGCTTTGGCATAGTCAAAAAAGCAGAAATAGATGTTTTTCTGGAACTCTCTTGCTTTTTTGATGATCCAGCAGATGTTGGCAATATGATCTCTGATGCGTCTGTCTTTTCTAAAACCAGCTTGAACATCTGGAAGTTCACGGTTCACATATTGCTGAAGCCTGGCTTGGAGAATTTTGAGCATTACTTTAATAGCATGTGAGATCAGTGCAATTGTGCAGTATATAATATATAATAAATACATACTAGTTTCCCATATTTTCACCTAAGATAGGCTTATTGAATGGCAAACCGTTTTCAAAGTAGGACAAAGTAGGACAAAATTAGGACTTTACTGTCAGTCTCGTAGTTAAGTCTTGGTACTTCCATTTCAGGAGCCGCAGTTTCAATCCCTCATTGGAGAACTAAGATCCTACATGCCCTGTGCTGCTACCAAAAAAAGGAAAAACAAAGTAGTGGAAAATAATGTCTCCCTGTATCAGAAGGAGGAAATCCAGGAAATAGTGAATTAAAAATGAGTGTAATTTCTTCAATTTAATGATGCAGTAGTAAACTCTAGGAGCACAGTAGAATTTTAAACTAGTACTTAATGAAATTCATATTTTTAATATTTTTATGGAAAAATTTAAAACCAAAGCCACTGGAGAAGGAATGATTGAAAAAAACAGAACAGATTTTAAAAAGTCACAGGAAAGCGAATGAATATTTATTGAGCATCTGCTATATCCAAAGCACTATACTGGATGACTTACCAAGCTGGTTTTATTTAAAATTCATAACATTTTCTGAGAGATAGAGATTGTCCTGGTGTCTGATGTGGAAACCACAGTTCACGGAAGCTCAGAAACTTGCCCAAGCTCACAGATGCAGCAAGTATTGGAACCAAGATTCAAACCAGTCCCAGCAGAGTCCTCAGTTGATGTCACATGGCCACCTTCCTCAGCACTCTGTCAAGATTCACAAGTCATGAAGTATCTTTGACTGGAATTCAGGGTCTTTGCAGGGCCTGTTCCCAGAAACCCTTGTTCTTCAGTATAGCTATTGAATAGATGGATGTGAGTGGATCTTCTTCTCGGCTCTGAACTAGGATAACCCCTCTGCTTGATGCTCCTCTCTGCCCACAACACTGACATCCCATTGTGTTCAGGCCATATTGGCGTCTGTTTATATGAGCCACCAAGGAGGCTTGGACCAATTCATTGCAAGAAAGGAGTCAAGGCACCCTAAGCCTTTGCTTCTGGATCATAGGGGGGGGATAATTACCTTTTTTTTCTTGCCTATCATGAAGGACTCTAGTCTTAAGCCCCAGGGAGCAGGGGCTGGGAGGAAACATGGAAAGAATGGTTTGATTAAAATTTCTATAACTAGGACCTGTGTATCATGCACAATAATACAAGGGTGGATCTGAGGCATGAAGAGGACCCAGAAGCACATTTCTGAAAATCTAGGGATAGATGAGGAGTCTTAGGAGAGCCAAGAGGACTCAGGTGTGACCACATGGTATTCACACCCTGGAAGGTGGGGGCAAGGGGTGTGGTCTCGCGTTGAGTGTGAAGGACCTACACCAGGAAGTGGAGTAGATTCAAAGGAGCAGTTTTGATATGTCACGCTAATCCTATTTCTACTCCCAGGTTGGTATGATGGAGAAAACATGGGTTAGGTTGTGTTGTGAGAATACCCTTTATCTCCAGAGACATAATTTATGACCTCTTCATTTAATAGAGGAGTCAGTCTCACAGATATTAATTGAGCAGTCACACATGTGTGTGACTGTGATGAGTCCCATGAAGGAGAAGTACAGGGGACCTTGCTGGTTATAAAGAGGTATCTGACCTAGAGGGTGAGAATAATAAGGAAAGGCTTCCCTGGGGATGTGATGGTGGATGGGGAGAGGGTGTTGCAAAGATCCTGAAGCAGATGTGAACAGGTCAAATAAATTACAAACTGTGGGAGGGGAAGAAGAAGACTCACAGGATGTTTCTTCACTAATTTCCATTAAAATATTTAATTTTTATTTATTTATCTGGCTGTGCCAGGTCTTCACTGCAGCACCTGGGAGTTGCAGCATGCGAACTCTTGTGAACTCTTAGTTTCAGAATGTGGGATCTAGTTCCTTGACCAGGGATTAAATCAGAGCCTCCTGCATTGGGAGTGTGGAGTCCTAGCCACTGGACCATCAGGGAAGTTCCTCTGATTTGCATTTTAAAATGCAGAATTGCATTTGTGAAAGCAGAAGCTAGTTTTCAAAGGGCCTATCTTGTACAGTTGATTGACTTTGCCTTTCAGGGCATATGGACTGAGGGCATCCAGTACCCTGGACTCTATGCCTCAGTCACTGACAAGTTGAATGATTTTAAGTAGGTTTCATAACCTCCATTTTTCTACATGTCGAGGAGGGCAGAGAGCGGAGTGGAGTTGGTCTGATGATCTCTGTAATTCCTCCTGGTGTTTAAAAAAAATCTAATAGCAGCTTTTCAAGAGCCCTCCGTTATTCACTTTTAGAGAAAGTGCTTGTTCCTTTCACTTCATAATTCCTCATAAATGTCCAACCTTTCCCTTTGACTCTCATAAGAGGCCTTAGGAGAACAGAGTTTATTTTGCCATCATGTAAGATTTCATTATTTTATTGAACACATTCATTACTTCCTGCCCAGTCTAGGTGCTGAGAAGAATAGGATGTGTCATCACCCCCACCAGCTACCCCTAGTCCACTGTCAGCTCCAAAGACAAACATTATCAGGTAATTGTGGTATAAAGTGATGAGTGCATTGCTAGAGATATAGAGAAAGTGTTAAAGGAGAATAGAGGAAGACCATCTAACGCACACGTAAGAGCAATGGAGTTGGTTATACTTGGAGATAAAAAAAGGAGGTGTGCACAACGGGTGCTTAATAAATGGATATAGCTGAACAAATGAATGAATTGTGTTGCTGTGATTCTAACTTCAAATGGTTCAATGGCTGATTCCAGAGACCCCCTTATTGCTATTTCATGCCATAAAAGAAAAAAATTAATAACGGTTGCAATTGTTCTGATTATAAAGAGCCAGCGGGCACTGTGCATGTTCACATGGGTATGTTTACCTGCACTTTATTTTTTTCCTCAACTTTTCATTAGGTGATTGTTTCTACCATTAATCTTTCTTCCCAGAGACGAGAAAGACTGCCTTTGGCCATTTTCATTGTATTGTGTTAAATCTTAGGGGAAAAAAAAGTGAGTTCAGTGTATATAACACAAGAGACAGGTGGGAGACTAACATCTGGGGTAGAGAAATTCAATAACAGTTTCCTCCCTGAGAATGGGAGCAGGGGGGTGTTGTGAGCCTGTGAAATGGTACACTCAGTGCTTAGCTGTGGAGGGAGCAGAGTTGAAAGAGCAATGTTTCCCCCCACCCCTTTAATTTGTGCTGAAAACTCAACAATGATTAAAAAAAAAAAAAAGAAAAGGGATTGGAAGCCCTAAGTGCAAAGCATGAGCTTCAGAAGAAAAATGTTACTTTTATGCTGCCCATTAGAACATTTACCTGCTCCATATGCTCCAGCACTTACCAGAGAAAGGGGAATTTGCCCAATGAAAATGGAAAGCTCATTTCTGAAAAATTGTTTTCCATAAATCTTGCAAATTACTGTGCTCAAATATTCTAGGTTGTAGCCAGAGTTACCCCTGGGGAGTGATTATCAGGGAAATAACCATGAACAGCAATAAGATCCTGCAGAGATCTGACGAGGATATGACCTTTCTGTGCAGGAGACGTTTGCCTGTGTTGCCAGGAGCTCTGTAATTAATGGGGCACCGGAGAGCCTTCCTCTCTATGAGCCAATAATTAGTCCTCCCGGAGACACATTCCGAACCATATCCAGGGTGTCATGTTCTGAATGCTGTGTGCTAAGCGGAATCCAATGAGTGTGTGAGGGGCTAAGCTGACTAAATCCCAACGCCCCACCACTCTTGAGGTCTTTGCTTTTCCCCCAGAGTGGTTCCACTTGAGGGAAAGTAGAGTGATTAAGCAATACTTAGTTTCTACTTTCCTTTTGTGGGGGAGATGCGTGGTTTCAGTAGCAATACGTCATGAATATCAAATATATCAAATGGTTTTGAACCCACAGGATGTTTTGCTTCCATTTTAATTGTATGTTTTGGGTGGTTGGTGTGAGTTGGAGAACACTACCACCCATAGTCAGGGGAGGTGGAAACCTACCTGCAGGGTTGCAGTGCATGGTTGTACAGGTTGTGCCCTGCACGAGGATGCCAGCTGCAGGGGTGAGGAGGGGCCTGCAATCTAGCATGTGTCTGTGGGTACATTAGCACTCCAGCCATCCTTACTTCTTTATTTTTTTCATCCTTAACTCTTAACTACACACCGTATTGTTTTGTTTTTATTTGTTTTGTGGTTGTGCCCCACGGCACGCAGGATCTTGTTTTCCTCAACCAGGGATCAAACTCGTGCTGCCTGCAGAGCCTTAACCTCCTCCACTGGACCAGAAAGGAATTCCTCTACAAACCAGATTGAATTTACAAACTAATAGTGTACTGGGCTTTCATGTCCTGGCAATTAGCTTTATAATTAACCAGCTAGCGGTCATTGAAACCTTGGGAGAATATGATTGGTGAAGCAAACCTTTTCAAACCAAAAATTAAGTTTGGTACTAGGATATTGTGTGTGATTGGTATTTGCTGGATAAAGAATCATTTAGTCTGGTGCACCATATCATGCTTTCCTTCTCCCATTCAAAATGAAAGCCTAATATTTATATAAACAGATGGGGATTGTTTATTCATAATCTCAGCATTAGAGTTAACTTTTGGTTAAAAACAAGTTTTGACTACTAGTTGGCAAAATATGAAGCTTCAGTGCAATTAGCAACAATATTTGGCAGTCAAGTGATGCTGACTTATCTTCCAGGGAGCCCATGAAGGTCTGGTTCATCTAAAGGCTGCATGGTAACTGATGGTTTAGCACCCATTGGTGCGTGCAATTTTGCTGAATCAGTCCTCCCAGGCCAATGCTGTGTCCTTGGTAACGGTGCGTTGGAAGCATTGCAGGCTTTAGAAGCAGATTTTTTTTTTTTTTTTGGGCCATGCTATGTGGCTTATGGGATCTTAGTTCCCCATCTAACCCGTGCCTTCTGCATTGGAAGCATGGAGTCTTAACCACTGGGCCCCCAGAGAAGCCCCTGGAAGGACAGCCTTAACCTCAGCCCTTTCCAGCTGAAGGAACTTCAGTATATTAGCTTCTGAGCATCAACTTATTCATTTGTCAAGTGTCTTCTTCCCACAGTTGTTGGAATTAAGTAGAATAGGTGAGGCATCCAGCGTGGAGCCTGGAACAATGTCATAGGTTCTCAGTAAATGCTAGTCTCCACCTTCTCCATTTAAATCAATCTTTAATGATTTCTGTATTAGTTTCCTAGGGCTGCCTTAACAAAGTACCACAAGTTGGGTAGACAACAGAAATTTATTCTCACTGTTGTAGAGGGTAGAAGTCTAAGAACAAGATGTTGCAGGGCCATGCTCCCCCTGGAGCCTCTACGGGAGAATCCTTCTGCCTCTTGTAGATTCTGGGGACCTCAGATTGCTCCTTAGCTTGTGACAGGAAAATGCCAATGTCATCACAGTTTTCCCTCTGTGTCTTCACAGGGTGTTCCCTCCATGTGTCCATGTCCAAATTACCTTCTTCTATAAGGACACCAGTCATACTGGATTAGGGCCAATCCTAATAACCTCATCTTAACTTGCCTGCATCTGCAAAGACCCTACTTCTAAGTAAGGTCACATTCCCAGGTACCTGGGTTAGGGTGTCCATATCACTTTGAAGAACACAATCCAACCCGTAACAATTTACTATCATCTGTAGGAAAATAATAATCGTCTAGTAACTTTAGAATTTCTAGAAGGCTTTTATTATCTCTGCCCAGGGAGCTAGATAGGGCTTAATATTTTTTGTAAAAGGGGATACTCCCATTAAAACTAGAATTGTTTTGTTATAAGAGGCAAAGATATCAAATTATGTTTGGTGCAAAATTCCTTGGTTTTGCTCATTCACCAGGAGATACAATTTTTTTAAATTTATTGAAGATTTTTACCACAATCATATTTCCATGTTGCAACATAGTTTTTGTAATTTTCACAATATTTCCTGGTTGTTGTATCTAAGTCTTTAGCCACGCGTATCTTGGCTGAATCTAGTTTTCAACTGATGTCTTTCAGCTATCCGTTTAACTATACAATACTGCCAGAGCAGTCTTCCCAAATTAGTGCTGTGTTCTTGGCGATTCTGTGATGTAAACAAAGTATGTTCTAGTGTCAGACAGACTGGAAGTCATGTCTCAGTCCTACGTCTTTCCAGCTGTGTGAACTCGACATATTAAAAAAAAGTGGTAGAACAATATGTAAAATAAACATATATTTATATTTATAGGAAAAACGGTGCTGGTATCTGCTCAGAAAAAAGATCTAGAAGGACTCACACAAAAGCCATTAAGTAGGGTAAGACTTAAGAAGTGGGGATGAAAATGAATGAGGGCATGAAGACATTCACATTTTACTATGTGTACATTAGTATTAAAATTTTTCTTCAACAAGCATGTATATTTCCTAGTTTTTGAATAACCAATTCAAAATAAAAAAGCACCTATTTTAAAAGCACGTAATTATTTGGAAACTAAGGGAATCTGACAGTTTCAATTTACCTACACCAGTTCCTCTCTATTACTTACCAACTGGAAAAGATAATTATGGTATGAAGAAAATACAATTTGAGAAAAGAAATAGGAAAGAAAAATCTTTTTTCTTCTTACTGTTGTCTCTAATTGTAATTTCTTTTTTTTAATTTTTAAAAAATATACTACTTTTTCTGACATGTACACACTGCTGTATTTATTTATTTTTGACTGTGTTGGGTCTTTGTTTTTGCATGTGGAGGAGGGGATGGCAACCCACTCTAGTATTCTTATCTGGAAAATCCTGTAGACAGGGGAGCCTGACAGGCTACAGTCCATAGGATCGCAAAGAGTTGGGCACGACTGAGCAGCTAACAGTCAGTTTCTCTAGCTGTGGAGCGTGGGGGTTATTCTCTTGTCGCAGTGCATGGGCTTCTCACTGTGGTGGCTTCTCTTGTTGCGTGTGGAGCACAGGCTTCGGTAGTTGTGGCACATGGGCTCATTAGCTGTGGCTTGAGGGTCCTAGAGCACGGGCTCAATAGTTGGGTGGCACATGGGCTTAGTTACTCCACTGTGTGTGGAATTTTCCCAGGCCAGGGATTGAACCTGTGTCCCTTACACCGGCAGGTGAAGTCTTATCCACTGAGCCACCAGGGAAGTCCTCTAATTGTAATTTCTTCCTAACTGATAACAGTTCCTTCAGGAATCTGGATCTCTTTAATTGTCTTCCTTTACCAGAAAAAAAAATTTAAGAAATAAATACATCCTTTTATTATAATTGTCAGAGAAATATTTGGAAGTTTTGCTTTTGTTGTTGCTGATATTGCTTTAAAATAGGCTTTATTTTTCAGCTGAAACCTGATTTTGCATTGTAAGCAAATATTATAACTCTTCTAGACTGAATTATCTCCAATCTAAAACATTCTGGAAGGAATATATTCATTAATATTTTCAAAGTGGGACTTCTGTGGTGGCCCAGTGGTAAAGAATCCATCTTGCAACATGGGGCAACTAACTCCACGCACTGCAACTAAGACCTGACGTGGACAAAAAAAAGAAAAGAAAATTTCAAAATGATTGTTAAGTATCCTCGAAATAATAATAGCAATGATTCCTCAGTTATTTTTTTCTACAGTTCTCTTCAACAAATTCTGTTTTCTCAAATAATGCATAACTTAGCATTACATGTTTGTTACCATTAATAACAGCTTTTGAAAAAGCAGTGTGTACGGGATTTGAAAGATGAGGATTCTTCCACTTTTCTTGCCATTCTAACAAATACTTGTTAAAAAAAAAACTAGATGATGTAGCTAGGCAAGGAAATTATTTTAAAAATGTAATTTCCTTATTTCATTTTCTTCAGTATCATTCTAATGTTATCATTCATTTAATTTCCAGTAGACTTATAGAAAAAGTCTTAGTAAGAGATTATTCCTTTTTGATTTATGTTTTTTGAAAGGCTAAAAGTTTCATGAAACTTTTTTTGAGTCTGAAAAATTATATTTGATTTATAGGTATATATTAGTATGTTATTAAGATATGTTTTCAGTAAATATAGAAAGTTTCATCATCAATTACTGACAGTTCAAAACAGATTGGTTAATACTAGTTGAATGCTTGACAGAAAAGAAAACCTGATTCTATTCCAAAGAGTAAAACAAGAACTAAGATCAAGTTGAGAGGTCACTGAGGATATTTCGAAACCATTCATACGTCACCACTAAAAGTACAGAGATGGTTTAAATGACCTTATGTACGTATCTGGTAGTAGCTTGATTTGTGTAATGCTTCTGCCAGGTCTCATTGTTCTTTAACCCCACCATCATTATCATCAACTTTTTTTCAATAAGAATTCATTAGTCATCTATGTATACATACATGATAATATGCATAGTTAGTACTCGGAGAAGTCCATGTACAGCAACACAAATTGTGGCTATTGGTAAAACTTTTGACATTGTGCCTTTCGTGAACTATGTAGCATATGTTTGGCTACTCTCTGAGTTTACAGGTAAAAGATGATATCCTGTTGGCTCTGTGTGACTTCAGTGGATTGAATGTTGTTGACTGGTTCTCAGGTCCTCTGAATCCTTTGTGACAGCAATTCCCAAACCTGGCCCATGGGAGCTCAAGAAATGCTCAAGAAAAGCAGCAGGGAGACAAAAGTATCAAGGGAGTAAATTTAATGCTGGGGCCACATGCTACAACATCAACTCAAATACCTGTTTTTTTTAGAAAGAAGCAAAATAAAAACATATTCCTCTCTGTAACTGACATGGCTTTAGGATTTGAAAAAGTAGAATAATTAAATTTTCATTTTAAAATCTTTTAAAATACAGTGGGATACAAATACTATTTCTTTTTGTACAAGAAAGCTGAGACATTGAAAAATTAAGAAATAGAATTCCAAGGAAAATAATGAAATTTCAACATTAGGAAATCCAGTAATGAAATTCACATATTAATCAATTGAAGAAGAAGAATCAAATGATAACCTCATTGGATGCTGAAGAGACACTTAATAGAATTCAATATGCATTCCTAATTTTAAAAGAAACTATTAATAAGCTTTGATAAAGGCAGAAACTACTGCAAATATCCATTAGGATTAAATGAGACATTATGAGATACCCATTAAAGACGGGAACGGGAAAGAATTCTACCATCATATTATTTTGAATTTTGGTCTCTAATTACATTCAGAAGCATATTCCAAATGAATTGAAAATCCAAATATAAAAAATTTACATAAAAATACTAATAGAGAGTATAGAAAGTTTTGTTTTTAAAAATAATCTTTGGGCTGGACATGGCCTTCCAAATAAGTCTCAAACAGCAAAAGCCGTAAATAAAAGATTGACAAATCTGTCCTCAGAAATATCTTTTTAAACTTCAGTTTAATGAATGATACATAAACAAAGCTACAAATTAAGCAGCAGAGAGACAGAGGCCATGTTTTCACAGAACCATAGGAGAACCATAATATATAAAGAATTCCTTCGAATCCCAAGAAAAAGTAAATGAAAAGAAAAACGGGCAAACACAGCACCATTTATACATAAATAAAGATAAATGGCCAAGAAACATGAAAAGTTATTTAACCTCACCAAAGGAGTCTAGAAAATACAAATAAAAACAATGGTAATATGTTATTTTCATACCCTCAAGTAAATGAAAATACATTCTCACATTCAATTGATGGGAGTGTTCGTGTTATAACTATCTATGGAGAGCAGTTTCGCAACGTCTTTCAAAACAGTAATGCCATACACTATGATTCAGCGATATATGCATTGTGTATGTAAATATTTATTGCAACATTGGTGTTTGCATTAATGAAAATAGCCCAATTGGGAAATAGTAGATCATTTTATGGTACACTCTATCTATAAAAAAGAGTGGTGACTTTAGCTGTACTGACATGGAAGAAGTTTCTGACTTAATATTAAGCAAGTTTCAGAACAATATGCTTGGTACAGTCCAACACACATAATGATTAACACACGTTTCAACACACGTAAACAGAACTCAGAACACCTATGTGTGCAAAATAGACACAGTTCAGTTCAGTTCAGTCACTCAGTCGTGTCCAACTCTTTGCAACCCCATGAACCGCAGCAAGCCAGGCCTCCCTGTCCATCACCAACTTCTGGAGTCCACCCAAACCCATGACCATCGAGTCGGTGATGCCATCTAGCCATCTTATCCTCTGTCTTCCCCTTTTCCTCCTGCCCCCAATCCTTCCCAGCATCAGGGTCTTTTCCAATGAGTCAACTCTTCGCATGAGGTGGCCAAAGTATTGGAGTTTCAGCTTCAACATCAGACCTTCCAATGAACACCAAGGACTGATCTCCTTTAGGATGGACTTGTTGGATCTCCTTGCAGTCCAAGGGACTCTCAGGAGTCTTCTCCAATACCGTAGTTCAAAAGCATCAATTCTTCGGTGCTCAGCCTTTTTCACTGTCCAACTGTCACATCCATACATGACTACTGGGAAAACCATAGCCTTGACTAGACGGACCTTTGTTGGCAAAGTAATGTCTCTGCTTTTCAATATGCTATCCAGGTTGGCAATAACTTTCCTGCCAAGGAGTAGGCATCATGTACATAGGAAAAAGCCTGGAAAAACATACTGCAAAACATTTTCCTGAGCAAGTATTAATATGATGGAGATTAGTCCCATCCCTTAAGCCCCCAAGGGCTTGAATAGAGAGATGAATAGAGATTTTGACTTTTTATTCTATCTCTGTAATGTTAGAATTTTGTTAAGGGAAAATTCATATTTGTAGTATAAAATATTAATTACTAAAGGAGGGAAATGTAGTTTATATAGTGTAGAGATCATTGCTGTTTTTCTTAAGTAGATATTAGAATCAACCAAGGTGTATGAAATTATTTAGGACATTTTATCCATCAGGCTGGAATGTTTCCATTGTAGGCAGAGGAGTTATTTTCTCACTAATGACATATTTATTTTCTTTAAACACCAACTAACATAATTTAGAGGAGCCTGGCAAGTTATAGTCCATGGGGTCGTAAAGAGCTGGATATGACTGCAGTAACTTAGCAGGCAACGTAATTTGCTACTTATTTGGAAGAGCCGCCTTCAACCCTGACTGCTGAAAAGGAAATTTGAGGATAAGCAGAACTCAGTTAAAGGCAAGGTTTTTCAAATTGGAAATTAAGTATTAAAAATAAAACCCAGAACTTTTGAAGGCCTTGTTAATTGGTTGAAGTCTGTTGCTGAGTATGATGGTCAACTTTTCAACACCAGACATTGAATCCCTCCTGCCTTCCATCTCCTCCTTCTCCTCTCCTTTCTTCCATTCTCCTTCTTTTCAATAGTTTTTTTTTTCTTCAATAGTTTTGATTGTGGGCAGGCCAGGAAATAAGGGCAGGGAAATTAAAGTATGTAATGTAATGCTGTTGCGAACAGCTGGGCATGACTTTTAGCTGCTGAATGACTACCTCACTGCAGTGATGTGGAGTGGACCTGGACCCGTCAGGGGCTGGTATCACAGTATACTGCATAGTTTGAGTTTCTAAGTACCCTTAGGTGCACTACAACAACTCAGTCTATCTCCAGACAGCCAACCAGGAGGTAAACGGAAGAATGTGAGGCTAGGTCACAGGGAAAGCGCCAGGCTAAGGAAGAGCCCATGGAGCGTTTCCAGCTAATCAAATGCTAAACCTCAGATAGGAGGTGAGGTGCAGCTGACACATGGCAACAGGAGACCTGGCAAAACAATATTTGGAATCAAGAGAGTTGCAGAAACTCGGATTACCCAGAAAGATGCTTTTCTGAGTCTATTTCAAAAGAGACATTTTGAATTATTTCTCTAGAAGGCCTTTTGATTCATCAGAATTAGAGGATTCCCAAATGTGAGAAGGAGCATGTCTGTGTCTTCCCAAAGGCCAGAACACTTTCCTGATGATTAGCAAGCCAGTTAACAATGTTTTGTACAATATTTTGTACGAGTGAAATCCTTACTTTCTTAGTGTAGGTAGTTCACTGTTTCCAATGTTGAGTTTCTTGTTATTTCTTATGTTTCTTTGTAGGTTACAAGCTCCCAATAACAGGGAGACAGGCCATCATCTAGTGTTCCTTGCACTGTTTTGTTCAATAGCACTCCAACATTCATCTCTTTCCTAACTCAAGCTTTATAACACCTCTGTCTCAGTGTGTCTGCTCCCCGGGGTACCCTATTTCCCATACATACAGGATTCTGAAAGTCAGTTTATTACCCTTGGTAGAATCTATTTATAATCCCTCGGGGCTGAAAGAGATGTTGAGATATTGTTAGAACAATATTGAGGTATACATCTTGCTCCTCTATTGTCAAGTTTTTGGTACAGGTCAATCATTTGCTCAACTGCACATTGATGGCCTTTGGTATCAATCATAGGTCAATTAGCTGGTTTTGGCCGCTTCAGCATTTCTAGCACTGTATGCGATGTTGGTTACTATTCCCTGGGCTCCTAGGGGAGGATGTGTTCTGGAATCTGAAACTACAAGGTGTTTAAAAACTCTCTTATCTCACCTGTGACTGCATTAAAAAAAAATGGTTTGTTTTACTTCAAATGATGTCACTGTGCCCTAGGGCTCAGCTTTTGTCTTTTTTCTTTCATTTTTGACTGTCATTTATTTCTCAGGTCTTCTTGCTTAAAATGCTAAGAAATCCCCAAATCTCTTGATATTTCTAATTTTGCACACATTTCTAAAGCATTGGGCTCCCACTTTTTCCTTTAATGAAACTTCAATGTTACTTTTTAACAATTTTTAACTGGAGGATAATTGCTTTACAGTGCTGTGTTGACTTCTGCCATACAATATAGTTCAGACATAAGTTTACATGGGCTTACCAGGTGGCTCAGACAGTAAAGAAATCTGCCTGAATTGCAGGAGACCTGGGTTTGATCCCTGAATTGGGAAGATCTCCTGGAGAAGGAAATGGCTACCCATTCCAGTATTCTTGCCTAGAGAATCCCATGGACAGAAGAGCCTGGTGGGCTACAGTCCATGGGGCTGCAAAGAGCTGAATATGACTGAGCACCTAGCACTTATTGTCATTTATCTCCTCTCTGCTTTTGTCATACCAATAACCCCATAGCTGAGTCATTAAAAAAATTTATTTATTTGTCTGCTCTAGGTCTTAGTTGTGCAGTTCCCTGATCAGGGATGGAAACTGGGCCCCCCACATTGTGAGGACAGTCTTAGTCTCTGGACCCCCTGGGAAGTCGCTGGGCTCCCACTTTTGTTCCAACTGTTATCAGTTTTGAGATCCTCAGATTCCTCCTAAAAGAATCTTTGTCCCAGTAAAGAGGGAAGAGAATTCTAGCAGATGAGCCTTGATTGGGCTGAAATCTCCTGCTTCGATAGAATATGTTTCTGATGTACTGAAACTTTGGAGTGTGCGCTAGAGATTGACATTTGGTTTCCTTTACCATGAAAGTGTAGGCTTCCCTAGTAGCTCAGACAGTAAAGCATCCACCTGCAATGTAGGGGACCTAGGTTCTATCCCTGGGTTGGGAAGATCCCCTGGAGAAGGAAATGACAACCCACTCCAGTATCCTTGCCTGAACAATTCCATGGACAGAGGAACCTGGCAGGCTACAGTCCATGGGGTCGCAAAGAGTCAGACGTGACTGAGTGACTAACACATACACACACGCACACACACACCCTCCCACACCGAGAAAGTGTAGGAGGCACAAGAGCTGCCTGAATGCGGGCTGCTATGACTTGCTCTGTGATCAGATATGCTTTGTTGAGCAGAACAGGAGGCTCTGACCCATCACCTACTTCCTTCTTGGCTTTGAAAATCACAAGTAAGGCTGAGTTAAGCTAACGTGTACTGCACTTTGTTGGTCAGAACTCAGTTATACTGGGTGAGACATAAACCAGTTTCAATAACAAACAGAGAATAAGAATCATCAGAAACCACACAAGGTCAGAAACCAAGAGTCTAGTTACCCATCAGAGATGACAACCTATAACTGCACAAAAACTTGTACACAGGTGCTCATAGAAGCATTATTGATAATAGTCCCAAAGTGGAAATGACCCAAGATATATTTGTCAACTGAGGACAAGATAAGGAAAATGTGGTCATCCACACAAATACTATACAGCAATAAAAAGGAATGAGGGGCCAATGCATGCTACAATGTAGATGAGCCTTGGACAGGTTATGCTACATGAAAGAAGGCAGACCCAGAGGTCACTGTTGTCTGATTCCATTTACATGAAATGTCCAGAACAGGCACACCCGTAGAGACAGAAAGAAGACCAGTGGTTGCTTAGGGTCAGGGGTTGGGCAAAACAGGAGTGACTGCTCATGGGTTTGAGGTTTCTTTTAAGAAAACATTCTTGAATTAAATTATAGTGACATTTCTATAACCATGTTGTTTCTATAACCATGTCCTTAAAAACATTTATTTCTTTAAATCACATGGGTTATATCTCAACAAAATTTTTTTTATTTTTAAAGAAAGTGACAGACCATTTGGAAGGAATCAGTGAAAATACAGTGTTGGCAGCAGACACTTAGATGTGTGTGGCAACCGGGAAGCTGCATGTGAACCGCGTTTCCTTCCTGGTAGCATCCCCCGCCTACCACCCCCAAACTGATCTTCCGCACATCCTGTGTTTCTTACATCAGAACTGTTACTCAGAACTCTCACTGATTTCCCATTGCCTAAAGTATTCTTGGTCTCAAACCCATGTGCCCAACTTTGAGTCCCGCATGCATCTTTTGTTCTTGGTTGCCTGGTCTCCTCACCTTCTGCCAAACCCTCCCCAGTATTCCTGTTGGCTCACGCCATTCTGACAGCTTGGACTATCACCTTACTGGCCTTCACTTTAGCTCTTCTTCAATGATAACCTAGTACACACCCCGCCATCTTCATTGAGCACCCAAATCACCACAAGTGTTCCTTATTTCGACTCCCCTCTCTTCATTGTCTGCCTCTCTTCCGTTTCACAGTACATACACTGCCTGTGCAAAAATGAAAGTTTTTTATATATATCCTCTTCTCCCCTTTCCTGCTACTAGGATGAATGGGCTTGGGTTTTGAAGAATCCTTGATCCCCTTGCCAGCTCATCATACAATCAAATGATCATTTCTAATATATTAAAGAGCTCAGGATGCCAAAAAATGAAATGGCCTTTATTCTTTTTTGGCTGCACTATGTAGTATGTAGGATCTTAGTTCCCCGACCAGGGATCGAACCTGCACCCTGAAAGTGTAGTGTCTTAACCACTGGACCACTGGACTAACAGGGAAGTCCAATATGGTCTTTCAAAATGATTGTTTCCCTATCACTTTGCTGTTCACTTGAATACAACATTATAAATTAGCTATATTTTAATTAAAAAATATTATTTTCCTGTTGCTGAAAGAAATATATTTAGGACTAGAGCATTTGGGATATAAAAGTATAGAAGAAAATAAAAATTTGTCCTTAATTTGCCTGCCTTTCCAAAAGTAGCAGGAAAATTAGCATTTTCTTATATTAACATTGTATACACACACATACAACCACATAGTAATTTTATTTTATTTATTTATTTTAGTAATTTTAAAACTCAGATGAGGAGATGAGCAGAAAGGCAATTTTTTAATGATTGAATCCAACCTTCTCTGTCAGCTCTGACTTTTGCTGACGAAGGAAAAACATCATCTTTTGGTTAAATATTCACTTAGATTTATGGATCTCCTCGTCCTTTTCTCCTGCTCTTTGCCCATCCTTCCAGTTTTTGCACTTGGCTGGACTGGTGAAAGGATGGTCTTTACAAAACCAAAGGATGGTCTCCCTGCTCCAACCTCCGCCCCAAGTCTCCCAGTTTAAGACCTTCAGTAGCTCCCACTGGCCACCAGAAAAAGTTGTGAATCCTTAGCAAGCCTCACAGGACCTTTATAGTCTAGCCCCAGTCTCCCTTGAATCTCACCTCTTTTTTTTTTTTTAAATTTTCTTTACTTTATTGTGTTTTGTCATACATTGACATGAATCTGCCATGGGTGTACATATGTTCCCCCTCCAGAACCCTCCTCCCTCCTCCCTCCCGAACCGCCCCCCCCATCTCGGTGAATCTCACCTCTTGCTGCTTTTTCTAATGCATTTTGCCTGCTAGACACCAGGATATTTACTTTTACCTAGACATAACAAATGCTTTCAAACCTTTGGTTTACTCTGCTTCCTCTGCATAGCACACCCTTTGCAGCCTTCATCACCAAGTGAATATCCTTTGCAATACCCAATTTAAATGTGCCTTCTCTGTATAATCTTGCTTGACTCATTCATGCTGAACTAATCTTTCCCTTAATATACTCTCTTGGCACTGTGTACCTATACCTCTATTACTGCATTTATTACACTACATCAAAACTTGTTAGTCTGTTCCTTCCTCTGAAATGTGAACTTACTCAGATTTACTTTTATTCTTTTTTTTCTTTTCTTGCCTTCCAAAGTGGAGTATTATTCCAAGAACACTGAAGGTGCTAAATAATGGTTAACAATAAAATGAAATAATATTTCTTTAAGCATTTGTATTTGTTGATTTAAGATTAACAGAATAGGTAAGAAATACAGGAAACAGTGTGGGATGCCTGGGTGAGGAAATGAAGTCTATGTTGTTTGATGGGAGTTATTTACAAGCTGATAATGAAAAAATAACTGTCCTTTTATGGTTCCTCAGTGAAACTGGACTGAGAAAGTCACCAAATCGTCACGTAGATGTGACTGACAAGGGACTGTTACCGCATACTCTAGAGAACTAATTCTAAAGCAAGAGTATGGCATTCCAAATAGTTACATACATTTATCTTAAAATAAAAAAATGTACCAGTGTCCATTGACAGATGAAAAAAATGAACAAAGCATGGTATATGCATGCAGTGAAATATTACTTAGCCTTAATTTGGAAAGAACCGTCACAAGCTACAACACGGATGAACCTTGAGGACACTATGCTAAGTGAGATAAGACTTTCACAAAATAGACAATCACCATATGATTACATTTTGATGAGTTACCTAGAGGAATCAGACTCATAGAAACTGTAGAATGGTGGTTCCAAGGACAAGGGGATAAAGGAAAATGGGAATCATTGTTTAACAGTTTACAGAGCTTTGGTTCTGGAGATGGACAGTGGAGATGGTTGTATAACTGAACTGTACACTAAAAATGGGCTAAAATGGTAAATTTTATTTATGTATTTTTTTTACCATAATAAAAAATTTTAAAAGATTAGAAAATGTAAGAAGATATATGATCCATTGTTTTGTCTACCATAGGGGAGAATTCTAGATTTTTGTAAAGCCTGAAGCTGACAGAATTTAGGGACCCTTTTTATAGGGAAAAAAAAATGACCAATAGAAAACAAGGTGGAAAAGCAAGTATTTACTTAGAATGAGGACATGGAGGGGTTGTGTAAGGGAGGTTCCTAAGGAAGCTTAAACTTCCTTAGCTTCTGTTGATCATAAAAGTTGTGTATGTTTTCTGACTGGCCTGTGTGCCTTGACCACATGAAGCTGTGCTGTGCTGAGGAAGGCTTTACTGTGGATTGAACAGTGTGGCTGGAGGATCCCCAAGTCTTTACTGCGCTCATTAATGGCTAGATATGGATGAGATCTGAGTCAATACAATAATCAGCTTCCTCTTCATTTTCCTGAGACAAGTCATGGAGCCTTCAGTCCAGTGTAGACCTATTTTATCTCTGTATCCTAGTGCACTAAGACTTCAGTAAAAATAGCTGAGCTACTCTATGTGTGTGAGGTTAGTGCTTTTATACATGTTCCTTTGGGCTTTTTTTCCTAGCAAGGTTGGTGCTTTGTTTGCTTGGTTTCCGCCATGCCACAAGGCTTGCAGGATCTTAGTTCTTTGACCAGGGATGGAACCCTGGGCCCTTGCAGTGAAGGCTCTGACTCCGAACTACTGGACCATCAGGGGATTGATTCCCATGGTCAATGTGTTTAAAGTTGGTTGATTGTCAGTTTTACGGCTCTAGAGTAGGGACAATAAATGCAAACGTAAAAACCAAGCATTGTCTTTTAGTTTTTCAGTTAGTGGTTTCTTGGGAGAAAAAGCAGTACCGAGTGGGTGTGGAGTATTTAACAGGCTCCCTCTGGAAGCAGGCGGCTTGTCCTGTGCACCTTGGGGGGCTGCAGCTACCGGCCCAGCGTGGCCCACCCTCTTCTCTGGAGCCCCCAGCCTGCCCCGTGACCGGTGACCGAACACATCAGCGCCTTAGGAGTCAGCTGCCTCCCAAATCTGCTGGGTTCTCTTTCAGTTGCAAAAAGTTCCCTGGAAAACGACAAAGTCAAAAATGCAGAAGGGGAATTCCTCTGGGAGAGTTTCTGGGGAAAAAACGAAACCCCTTTTCCTTACAAAGTCTGAACTGTGGATCTCTCCCCTGCCTCTGACTCATGTTTAATTGTAGCTTAATGGCTGTTCTTCAAAAATATTGTTCTGTTACACTTATTTTTAGGTTTTGTTTAAACCATGAGACATAAATAATAAGAAATAATTATTTTGAAATAATAAGAAAGGTCATGATGTAATTTTTATATTTAATTCAAGGAACATGGCAAGAAATGAAATAGAATAGATTGGGTTAAAGTGGTACTTCAAAAATCAGATTTTCTAAATTATCCTTGGTCTCAGTTACTACTCTGGGTTGTAGATAAATAAATCCCTCAACTAATGAGTGATAAGGCTAGAAGTCTGGGCTCTTGAAAAGAAATTACTGTTTTATCTAATTATAGGAGCAATGCATATACATTAGGAGAACATTTCTGTCTACAGAAAACAATGAAAAAAATAATTCCAAAGAAAAATGCCCTATAATTTTACATTTCAGAAATAATCTCCATAGACTTTTGGGTTAATGTTTCAGTGTATTTTCCTTTAGAGTTTAATATAGACAATAATTTTTATCTAAAAATGTGCAATTTGGAGATTTAGAGAATGTGCTAAATAGACTCTGCATTTAAGAATCTAACATTCAGAATTGTGAATATTTTTAGCAATCCATGACATGTAGAAACACAATTTTGTTGACAGGTTTTTGAGTAGGAATGAGTCACCTGGCTGGTGAGTCACAAAGTGGCTGCCAGCTGCTCCCATCTCAATCTGGCTTTGCTGTTCTCTGTGGGAGAAGAGCAACTGTCTAGTTAGATGCTTCAGTCATGTCCAACTCTTTGTGACCCTGTGGACTGTAGCCCAGCAGGCTTCTCTGTCCATGAGATTCTCCAGGCAAGGATACTAGAGTGGGTTGCCATGCCCTCCTCCAGGGGTCTTCCGGACCCAGGGATTGAACCTGTGTCTCCTGCGTCTCCTGCATTGGCAGGCAGGTTCTTTACTATTAGCATGCCACCTGGGAAGCCCAACATTTCTTAGTACCTCCCAGTACACACACTCCTCTTCTTCACTGGTTAGCTGTTTTGTTGTCCAACTAAAAGAAGACTACTAATTTCCTTTGTAAACATGTGACTCAGTTTTGGCCAATGAAATGTAAACAAAAGTATACACAACTCCTGAGAAGTATTGTTTTTCCATTTCTCCTGAGTGGAATATAATTGCTAGGGCTGGAACTCAGCAGCCACCTTGAACTCTAAGGATGGGCACCTCAATTTACAGAAAGCTGACTAAGAAAGCATGCTGGTCACTGTATTTTGTGGAGCCACCATACTGGTCTTGGGCTGCCCACCCCCAGATGTCTTTTCTATGAAAGAGCAATACATTTCTGTCTTAAGCCAATGTAAAAAAAAACGTGTTTTTGTTGTTGTTTGTTTTTGTATTCAGCTAAACTTAATCATAATGGACACAGGCTTGTTTACTATCATTTACCTAGTGTGGGAATATGTGGGAATATGAAGAAGAAGTGACCTCATTGTGGAGAACAGAGCCAGGAGGCATTCTGTTCTTGGTTTAATGTCTATTCTTGTCCATTTCTGCCTTATGTTGTCTCCTGAGACCCAGGGCCTGCAAACATAGCTCATAAAAAATGGATCTTGCCCTGTGTTTCTGTGGTGAGATGGGCTTGGATGGGTAAGGAGCCCCTCCAGCCTCATGTGAAGGCCAGGACTGGCCAGGGAAGGGTAGAAGACAAGAACAGCCAGAAGGCAAAGACACCCTCCACAGAGGGGGCGATTTACGTAATTATTCTTTAGGAATCTGCAAGGACACCCAGGATTCTCTGAGACCCTTTCAGAGAGTCTATGAGGCCAAAACTATTTTCACAATACTACTAATATGTTGTAGTAGTAGGGCTTCCCCAGTGGCTCAGCAGTAAGGAATCCGCTGCAGGAGATGTGGGTTCGATCTGTGGGTCGGGAAGATCCCCTGGAGAAAATTCCATGGACAGAGGAGCCTGGCGGGCTGAAGTCCATGGGGTTGTAAAAGAGTCGGACACAACTGAAGTGACTTAGCATGCACTGAGATGTTGTATACCTTTCCTAAAAACTCTGAGAACTGCTGTTCTAGGGTTCCCCTAAGGAGAACTTGTCTCAGCCACACTGACTCCCATCTGTGAAATGGCAACCCTAGCAAACAAGGAGAGTGGCTTTTTCTGACGCCCTGCAGAGGGCTGAAGGGGCGAGGAAGGAGGCAGGTCTGCTCATCACAGAGCCTCTGTCCATCCTTTAGGGCTCCTTTATCCCTCCTGATGGCTGCGACTCCTCCTCATTTGAAAAGTTTAAGTTGTCAGTTCTCCAGAGTTTGAAAAAAGTTCTAAAAAATTAAATGGACAGAACTTAAAGGAGTTATTTTGCTGTGTGTTGTGCTCAGTCACTCAGTCATGTCCAGATGTTTGCAGTCCCATGGAACGTAGCCTGCCAGGCTGCTCTGCCCATGGGATTTCCCAGGAAAGAATACTGAAGTGGGTTGCTATGCCCTACTCCAGGGAAAGGAGTTATTTTATGTGAGAGTAAATGGGGCCCTAAGAGGAATGCTCCACCTCCCTCAGCTTACAGATAAGGTACCCGATGTGGCTATCCCAGAGCATCGCTTCCTAGTGAGAGGCAGAACAGAAGCTATGCTGTTGAGCGCCTCACACCAATCTGGATGTTTTCAAGTCCTCCAGGCCCCCAAAAGGGATTTGAAGCGTGTCTGGGGTAGAAGAAGAAGCAAGAATCCTGGGTGTACTTTTTTTCTGTCCATCCCCGTTGTCCCCCCTCTCTCCCCACAGTTCCTCCCGACTGGAATAAGCGAGGATGGGAAAGATGGAAAGGATGGAATGTCTCATCCTTCCCAGGAGGGCAAGCACCCCAGGGCTGAATCAGTGTCATCAACATTCTTAGTTTGCCTGGGATTCAGGAGTTCGCTCCTAAAACTGGGACAGTCCTGGGCAAGCTGGGACTGAGGGAGTTAACCTGGGCTTAGCTCTCTCAGGCCCACGGCTTTCATTTAACACTCCCTGAGAGGAACCCTGTGATGTGTCCAACTGAACTTGGGTTTGTGGTTTTCTGAAGATATTGAAGAAATCTTCTTCTTAGCTTTGTTGTTCTCAGGCAGGGGAATTCCCATCTCCCTAAGTGGCATTTGGAGAAGATTGGTAGCATTTTTAAAAATTGCACCCCTATCTGCAGCATGCTGTTGGAATTTAGTGAGGTGGGGAAATGCCCGTGATAGTCCCCACGATGAATCATCATCTTACATAAAAGGCAAGCGATGACCCATGATTGCCAGAGCAGAATTGCCTAGACTTGTATTTCAAGCTTGGAGTGTTGCTAAAGAGGATGAATCCCTTTTCCCTCTTGCATTGGGGCTTTAAGTCTCAGTGACATTCCTTGGGATTAGGAGACTTCTGGAGTTTATAATTTAAAGTAGGAAATTACATGTAGAGGTAGACTGTTTGCAAAATATTGCCTCCTTACAAAACAAAGTCTCTGTGATTAGTGAAAAAGGGAACTGGAGCATGAACTAGACATCTCTCAGAGGACAAAAGTCCAGGACAGGAACAACGTAAACTACTAGAAAGTAAGGATGAAGCAGAATGAATCTCTTAGCCATTGGGGTCAAGGGTTATAACCAACACCTCCATGAGGAGGGACTAGAGATTGAGTCTAGAAACTTCCCTGTAATCCTTACAGATCATTGTATAACTATGTACACAGTGTTCACTATAGTGCAAATCCATTTGTCATCCTCATAAAATTCCCACTTAGGGAAAACATTCTGATATTGTAACATTGGAAACTTGGACAGGGCAAACTTAGCATCAAGATTTCGAAGGTCACCAGTGTGGAGAAGGGGCTTCCCTGGCGGCTCAGCGGGTACAGAACCTGCCTGCAACGCAGGAGATACAGGAGACATGGGTTTGATTCATGGGTTGGGAAGATCCCCTGGAGTAGGGCACGGCAACCCACTCCAGTGTTCTTGCCTGGAGAATTCTAACGGACAGAGGAGCCTGGCGGGCTACAGTCCATGGGGTCGCACACAGTCAGATACGACTGAGCGACTGAGCACACAGTGGCGAGAGGGAAGAGGAAAGGAGCAAAATAGGGGAAGGGGTTGAGAGGTGCAGGCTATTATGTATAAAATAGATAAGCTGAGAGGATATATTGTGCAGCACAGGGGATATAGCCAATATTTTATAATAACTACATATGGAATATAAACTTGACAAATTGTGAATCACTATGTTATATGCCTGAAACTTACATAAATAATGTACATCAACTATACCTCAACTTAAAACGTTTTTAAAAAAGGATTCTGAAGCTCAGAGTGGCAAAAATGGGTAAGAATCACCCCTGTTGGAATGGTGTCTTCCTGAGGGATTTATTTTTCCTTGCTTGGGATGCTCTGTAGTATCCCTGCAACAAAGCCAGCTCAAAATAATTTCCAGTTTACACAGAGGCTGTTTTTGGCTTGTCATGTAATTATTATAATACTGACCTGATAATCTTTTTGGAATATTTTTATCCATGAACTCTCTAATATTTATTCAACACCTGCTGCGCCCTGCTTCTAGCCTGTTTCTTTTACTACAGAGGCAGGAAAGCTGGAAATGTTTCCAGACTCACTCGTAACTGGGATTTTAGGTTCCACCAAGCACAACTACATGGCTGGTTTTCCTGGGGCAGCTGGGTGATGTCTACTGTCCTGGCATAATTATTACTTCACTCTCATGGATCTCCCTAGGACTTGAGGTGGGTGACTCTGATTGGCTGTCCCTGGGCAGAAGCATCAGCTTTTCCAGGGCAGCTGTGGCAGTTTCCGATGTGCTATAGGCAGTGAGTGACAGGCAGTGGAGGCAGTGCTGTCTCTGCTGTATCCGCCCTGTCGAGTGGTTGGCGTGTCCCCAGGTGCTCTGTTTCTGCCCCTGTAGCACCTAAACCCATTTCCCTGGAAAAATGTCCAAGTGTTCCCCAAGAGTCTTGGACAAATGCCTGGTCTTCTTGGGAAGTATGTCAGATTCCTGCTAGATTTTATCAATATTGTAAATTCCAATATGCACAAATTTCCACTTCTTTCTGTCTTTGAAATTGGGATGCTTCTTACAATCAATGACATATTATAATCAGAGTATAATTAGTTGCGTTATATCTTAGTGTTTTACATAATAATGACATGCCTTACAAATAGTAGCATCTTATTTAACTTTAAGGAAAAACTCTAACAGACATCATATCATCTATTTTGGTCTGCTTGGGCTGCCATAACAAGACACCATAAACTGGGCAGCCTAAATAACAGCTTATTTCTCACAGTTCTGGAGGCTGGAAATCCAAGATCAAAATTTAGGTGATTTGGTTTCTGGTGAAAAAGTTCTTCCTGGCTTGCAGACAACTGCCATCTAGCTGTGTTCTCATTTGACCTATCTTCATGTGTGTGTCCAAAGAGAGCGAGTCAGAGACAGAGAACAAGAGAGAGAGGTGGGGAGAGGGGAGAGGAGAGAGGATGAGAGGCTGCACTTGCACAGGACAGTAAGCAGTTCTGAGTGTTCTCTGGTGTCTCTTTTCACAAAGGACACTAACCCTGTGGAATCAGGACCTCACCCTTAAGACCTTATTTACCCTTAATCATTTCTTTAGAGGCCTCATCTCCAAATACAGCCATGCTTGGGAGTTAGGGCTTCAACACATGAATTTTGAGGGTACACAAACACTGAGCCCATTTGTTGTTCAGTCGCTCAGTCGTGTCTGACTCTTTGCAACCCCAGGGACTGCAGCACGCCAGGCCTCCCTGTCCATCACCAACTCCCGAAACTTGCTCAAACTCATGTCCATTGTGTTGGGGATGCCGTCCAACCATCTCATCCTCTGTTGTCCCCTTCTTCTACTTCTGCCTTCAATCTTTCCTGGCATAAAGGTCTTTTCTAATGAGTCAGCTTTTCGCATCAGGTGGCCAAAGTATTGGAGTTTCAGCTTCAGCACCAGTTCTTCCATTGAATATTCAGGGTTGATTTCCTTTAGGGTTGAATGGTTTGATCTTCTTGCAGTCCCAGAGGCTCTCAAGAGTCTTTTCTAACACCACATTTCAAAAGCATCAATTCTTCGGTGCTCAGCTTTCTTTATGGTCCAACTCTCACATCCATACATGACTACTGGAAGAACGATAGCTTTGACTAGATAGACTTTGTTGGCAAAGTAATGTCTCTGTGTTCTAATATGCTGTCTAGGTTGGTCATAACTTTTCTTCCAAGGAGCAAGTGTCTTTTAATTTTGTGGCTGCAGTCACCATTTGCAGTGATTTTGGAGCCCCATAAAATAAAGTCTGCCCTGTTTCCACTGTTTCCCCATCTATTTCCCATGAAGTGGTGGGACTGGATGACATGATCTTACTTTTTTGAATGTTGAGTTTTAAGCCAGCTTTTCCAAGTCTCCTCTTTCAGTTTCACCAAGAGGCTCTTTAGTTCCTCTTCACTTTCTGCTGTAAGGGTGGTGTCATCTGCATATCTGAGGTTGTTGATATTTCTCCCAGCAATCTTGATTCCTGCTTATGCTTCGTCCAGCTTGGCATTTTCTATGATGTACTCGGCATATAAGTTAAATAAGCATGGTGACAATATACAGCCTTGACATACTCCTTTCCTAATTTTGAACCAGTCCGTTATTCTATGTCTGGTTCTAACTGCTGTGTCTTGACCTGCATACAGGATTCTCAGGAGGCAGATGAGATGGTCTAGTAGTCCCATCTCTTGAATAATTTTCCACAGTTTGTTGTGATCCACACAGTCAAGGGCTTTAGTGTAGTCAATGAAGCAAAAGTAGATGTTTTTCTAGAACTCTCTTGCTTTTTCTATGATCCAATGAATGTTAACAATTTGATCTCTGACTCCTCTGCCTTTTCTAAATCCAGCTTGAACATCTGGAAGTTCTCAGTTCACATACTGTTGAAGCCTAGCATGGAGGATTTTCAGCATTACTTTGCTAACATGTGAAATGAATGCAATTTTGTGGTAGTTTGAACATTCTTTGACCCTGCCTTTCTTTGGGATTGGAATGAGAACTGACCATTTCCAGTTCTCTGGCCACTGCTTGAGTTTTGCAAATTTGCTGGCATATTAAGAGTAGCAGTTTCACAGGATCATCTTTTAGGATTTGAAATAGCTCAGCTGGAATTCCATCACCTCCACTAGCTGTGTTCATGGTGATGCTTCCTAAGGCCCATGGAACTGACTTCGTATTCCAGGATGTCTGGCTCTAGGTTAGTGATCACACCATCATGGTAATCTGAGTCATTAAGATCCTTTTTATATGCTTAAATCAGGTAGAGTAGATTATGTTGTTTGTAACTGGGCATCCTGAACAATATAGAATGCAAATAAAGAAGGAACCTAAGATAAGGTGGCTGGGATTAATATAATTAAGCCCTTGGTCACTTTTTTCCTTTTTAAAATTCTACCTGGTTTTAAAAAAAGGTTGTGTGAATCATGGCTTTCTAGCAGAGAATAAGGGGTATTTTGCAATGCAAACGGATAGTTTCTTAAAAACTTGTATATCCCATCCCCTTCCAGAGTGGCCTAAGCGTTTCTCTGTCACTTACCTTCCTCAGGTTTATTATACTTGAATTTCTCCCCATTTCTCCCCTTTTTAAATCATAAAAGAAACTCTTAGAAGACCTAATTGTTAAGTAGTATTGTGGGCTTTTAAAAAATTTGTTTTTCCACAGTGTAGTCCAGGACCAAGCAGATATGTGTAAATCAAGTCATTCTGGAATATCCTTATCATCACCACCCTTATCATCATCAATGTTATCACCAAAAGTACATAAGTGTGCATGTGACTACTGTAGTTAGTGTCTGTCAGCAATCCTTACTGTTTCTTTTCTTGACATATATCTTGAATTTGACTCTTTCTATCTAGACTGGTGCTATCCTGGCTGGGATCTCGAGGTCTCTTATGTGGATAATTGCAATATTCTCCCTGCATCTAGCTTTGTGCTTGCCTTTCCAGAAAACTCTCCTTACAGTAATCATGGTCTCTCAGGTATCTTAGGAGTCTTGGGTCTTGGAAGTTGTGGCTGAGCAAAGCAGGGACTGAGGTGCTTCTTGGAAGAGGTATTAGACATTTTCCTTACCTAGGCAGTCATTTATATTTATTGTTTTACTCAAGGGCTGGACAAATTCTCACAAGAAAACCAAACCAAACCAAAACTGAACCTTGTCCAGCCTTGTCAGGAAGTTCTGACATAAACCAGAATGTAGGAAAGGTACTGGTGCACACACACTCATACACACATATGCACACACACACACGCACATACCAAATTAGAATTCATGATAGGAAATCTGGTACAGTGAGCCATCCTGAGATCAAGGACTAAGCATTTAATTTGGATAATGGCTCCACCTGCAAGCTTTACCTGGTGACATGTATGAGTTCCTGGGGAAAAGAACTGAGTGTATTATTTAGGGTAAAACTAGACCATTGTAATAAAGAGGTTCACAAGCAAGTGGATTAAAGAAGACAGACGTTTATCTCTTTGTTAGCCACAGTCCAAGGTGAGCTCTGCTCACCTGAAAATTCATTCAGGAATTCAGGCACCCCAGTTTTCTCTTCTCTCTCCTAAGTCCTGAATTCCAATTACATGATTAGAACTGAGTCACAATTAGTGAATAGTCTAACTGGAGGGTAGATGAGACTGAGTGGAAGGAATACATTATAATATTCTAAGGCCTGGACCTGAAGGTGGCATACATCATTTATGACCAAATTCCACTGATGAGAAGTCATATGGCTTCATCTACCTGTAAGGAGGGCTGGGAAATGTAATCCCTAGCTAGGGGGCTATATATATATATGCACCTATAACTCTGTTATTTTGGCAGATGAAGAGAATGGGCTTTGGGGGACAACTCTGATACACTGGGTATATAAGAATATATAGGATTATAATGTCTTGGGATCTGGGTGGTTTTGCCTTTGGACAACCTTGCATTGAACTTTCTCTCTCTTTGGGGGGGGACCTCCTGGTTCTAGTGTCCAGGACCGAGGTGTTTGTGGTTACAGCAGATCTCTTTTTATGGTCCAGGAGTCTTCCCTTGAAGAATATTTATGAGCTCCCTCACCGTCAGTCATGGTGGTAGTAAACTGCCACCAGGATTGATTGAAAAACTGGTTTTTGGAAATATACAGGAAGAGGAACTCTGGAAAAAGACTGGACTTCCTGTTACTCAAGCAGTGACTACTCAGAGTATTAAGACCTGGGGTAATTATTCAAATATGGCCTCATTTATACTCTTAGGCAAATGAAGCCTGGGAATTCCATTCACAGACTTATGTGATTATTTTGCATGGGAAAAACCTTGCTGCCAGGATCAAGTGCAAACTCTTTCACGTAATATTCAAGGCTTCTCACCTTCTCAGGGCTGATTCCTACCACCTCTTCACGTCTAATCTTTCCTTACCACCCTCCAAGCCCTGACTGGAGTGTATTAATTCCACTCCTCCAGGTGTGACAAGTATTTTCATGCCCCTGTGCCTTTGCTGTTACTGTTTCAGGTGCCTGGAATGCCCTTCCTGTCCTGGACTAGTCTTACTCATCCTTTAAGTCTCATAGGAACTAGTAATAATGATGACAGCTAATAATTAAGCACAGTTATATTTCTGTCACTGTTCTAAGCACTTTGCATGGTTTGAAGTGAAGTGAAAGTTGCTCAGTCATGTCCAACTCTTCGTGACCCCATGGACTAATATAGTCCATGGAATTCTCTAGGCCAGAATACTGGAGTCAGTAGCTATTCCCTTCTCCAGCCAGCCAACTCAGGGATAAAACCCAGGTCTCCTGTATTACAGGTGGATACTTTACTATCTGAGCCACGAGGAAGCCCAAGAATACTGGAGTGGGTAGCCTATCCCTTCTCTAGCAGATCTTCCCAACCCAGGAATCGAACTGGGTTCTCCTGCATTGCAGGAAAATTCTTTACCAGCTGAGCTACCAGGGAAGCCCTTTTTACGTTTTATTTTTTAATATAATTTGTTTTAATTGGATGCTAATTACTTTACAATATTGTAGTGGTTTTGCCATTCATTGACATGAGTCTGCCACGGGTGTTCATGTGTTCCCCATCCTGAACCCCCCTCTCACCTCCCTCCCCATCCCATCCCTCTGGGTCATCCCAGTGCACCAGCCCCGAGCACCCTGTCTCATGCATTGAACCTGGACTGGCAATTCATTTCCCATATGATATATACATATTTCAATGCCGTTCTCCCAAATTATCCCTCCCTCGCCCTCTCCCACAGAGTCCAAAAGACTGTTCTATACATCTGTGTCTCTTTTGCTGTCTCGCACATAGGGTTATCGTTATCATCTTTCTAAATTCCATATATATGTGTTAGTATACTGTTTCTCCACAGTGAGGGACACCTGGAAAGGTACTCAGAGTTACATGGAGAAGAGAGGAGGGAGGAAGGCGATAGAGGTGACCAGGAGGAGAAGAGGGGGAGTCAAAAGGGGCGAGGGCAAGCTAGCCAGTAATCACTTCCTTATATGCTCTCCACAGTCTGGACCCCTCAGACTGTGGAATATCTTTGTCTTTAAACTTGGGGAGTGGGCATGGGGGAGGAAACTTCCCTGTAGATCGCTCGCTGGCAGTGATGAACGTTAACAGCAGACACCTAGGATCTGCAAGGACCTTGACGGTACTGTAGCTGGCTTCACTTCTTTTAATTGTTAGAGGTCCATCAAACTTTCTGCTTTGCTTTGCGGGCTTGGTGACTCAGAGAAGGCAGGCATGCATCCCTGATAAATAGCAGTTATATAAGACACCAGGAATCCTATGGAGATTTCTCCATCAGCATGTGAGAGGGTTGGTTCAAGACGAAACAAGTTAGCATCATCTTCTGTTTCTCCTCTGTGTTTACCTTGCATGGAGGTCAGAAAGCACTACTGTTCAAGAAAAGCAGAACTGTGCTCAGAACTCCTCATGATCTGTAGTTTTACTCCTGAGGTGTCCTTGGCCTGGAATGCCCTTTCTTCCCATTTACATGCATCAAAATGATTTTTTTTTCATAATTTGATCCTCTCAACCAAATTGTTTCTGTTCCTTCTGTGGGATCGCCTCCTCTGTTGAGTCTCTATATCAGCACCTCATTTACATTTTGAGTAAGGTACTTTATTTCTTTTGCCCACACAGACATGGCACAGACATGACACACAAGAGGCATTTGCATAAGTGAGTGACATTCATTGGCAGTGCTTTAGGTTTGAACTATCTACCTGCCCAGCTTGGAAAATTTCCCTTGACAAAAAGTTACTACTATTCAAGGGCAGCTGATCATCATTGATCCCTTTCACTTTAACTTTAAAGTGAAAATTACTTTTTTGACCTCAGGGAAAAGCCATATTTCATCTCTAAGGTGTTATGACCCTACCTTGTCCCATAAAAATTGCTTTCAGGACCAGCATGTTTTTTAGACAAAATGTGCCTTAAAACACCCCAGATTTTCTAAGTAGCCAAAGAGAAAAGAATTGCTTTCCTAATTTCAGATCTCCTTGGCAATTTCACACTACCAGCCTTGCATTTCCATCTTGCAGTTATTATTGTATTAGAACCGAAACATTTAAAAGTTATGGTTTGGGGATTCCTGTTAGTTCAGTGCTCCCAGTGCAGGCCAGAGAATCTGTTTTCCCAGTGTAGGGGTCCTGGGTTCACTCTCTGGTCAGGGAACTAGAGCCCATATGCTGCAACTAAAGATCTTGCATGCTGCAACTAGGAGCTGGCACAGCCAAATACGTAAATATTAAATAAACAAAAGTTAAGGCCTGGGACTGCCCTGGTGGTCCAGTGGTTAAGACTCCACACTTCTACTTCAGGGGGCACGAATTCGAACCCTGGTGAAGGAACTAAGATCCCTTATACCACAGGGCGACACACACACACACACACACACACACACACACACACACACAAATATATATATATATATACATATAAAAACCTAGATCTTAGGCTCTTAACCCAAACGTGTGAATTTCAAATTCTTTTATCGCCCACTAGATGTCACTCTCTACCCAGTGAATTTCAGAGTAAGCTTTGTGGTGAGTTAATTAGAAAAGAAAGCTCTTTGGAGAAGAGTTTGTGAAGTGGTTGCAAAACATATTTTCAATTACTTTCAAATAGGACACTTCCCCCCACAGCCTGCAAAAGGCATTCATTATGTCTTTGGTAAAAAGAAGCCCTTTAAAACTCATTAGAGGAAAGAGGAGTGAAGCTGGTGGCTGTCTTTTGTTTTTTCAGCCCTATGGCTCCAGGATTTTTGCAGGTGTGCAGCTGGGCTGAAATCCAACTTGCCCTGACATGATTCCCCCAGAAAAGGACAGAGCTGAAGACGTGTCTGCATTTGAATCTGTTTCTAGAGATTCAGGGAATTTCCCCACCCAGACCTCTCAACGCCCCCTGAGAAAAAGACCGTTAGAGTATGAAGGAGGCGTGATTGATTTAGTTTCATTTTGGGGATTTAAATGCTATTTTCAATCATGAAATGTATGTGTGGTCCTTTTATTTGGATGGCCGAGGTGAAGGAAACTCAAAGGATTAACTTTGCGTAAAGGACATTCTCCTTTTTTTCTTGAAATATAATTGACTTATGATAGGAAGTTCCTTATGTTCAGATTTTTAGGCTGAAAACAGTGTTTCATGGGTGATTGGCACATCCCTTTTTATTCCAGAAGGCTGACTACAGGAAAATTCTCTCGAACTGGATAACAAGGTAAGTTAGTGTGGTACTGCTTTGTTTAAATTCTCTCATGAATTTTATACCATAGGTGTCCCTTAAATCACAAAATTTCTTTACAGCTTCAAAACTGCCAAGGGAAATAGAGAGCATATTGGTGGTTTGCTGGTGATATTGGCTTTGGGTGTATGAACTGGCCAGGATCCCAGAACTGTATTTCATTTTAAGTAATGTAAACTTTTTACATTTTGTTTTGGCCACGAACCATGTGGGATGTTAGTTCCCTGACCAGGGATCCAACCTGCAACTGAAGCATGTAGTCTTAATTAACTACTGGGCTGCCAGGGAAGTCCCAACTTAAACATTTTAGATATTAAAGTAATTCACATCCCCATCATTTCCGAAACAACAGTATTCCCCAAATGACAAAAATGAAGTATAGGCCTGAAATCTCAAGTGTGAACTGACTTGCTCTCTACTTCCTAGAAGTCTGTGGGTCAATACACTGGGACCTAGAGCACAACCAGCAAAGGTTTGCCGTGCGTTTGAGTGATAAGTGCTGCTACTTTGCCAGAACTCTGAGCTCTGATTTGCATACATACATGCAAAAATGTTGGGCGGTTTTGCCGAAAATATCATGCTGATTAAAGTTCTATGTTTATGTGCTTGGAATTTAATGGAATACTCAAATAGGTCTTAGTCTTGGGTGTGACTGGGTGACTTGTGGCTGTCCTCAAACCGTTATTTCTAAACCATAGTTTGACCTCGTTCGGCAGGTACGTGATGATGTTTTGAGGCAATTCTTGGTTTGGGTTTCAATGAGACTGGGTTTGAATTACACCTAAAATTTTCCTTTCCAAATTCCAACTTTCCATAACTTGAGATTCCTCAAAGCAGGAGAAATGCATAAGGTAAATTGGATTCATTCATTCTACAGATATTTAGAAAGTGATTACTACCTCTTAATAAAGAGCTTTTTCTTGTCATAAAAGTAGTAGTAGGAATTTGGAAAGTAGAGATGGTCACACAGAAGTATATGTATATATACCCCATCTATAGTTCTACCATCCAGAGATTTCAACGTTCATATTTTGGTGATTTTTTGATATTTGGTTGATATATTTCTAGTTTTGTTATCTATCTATCTGTCTAAACTGTAATCATGTTGTGCATAACATTTTGTAAACTTCCTTTCTCATTTTTCCTTATTATTAAATATTCTTCTACCACATAATTTTTTACTGAAGTATAATTTATTTACAATACTGTATTAGTGTCAGGTGTGAGTGAGTGAGTGAAGTCGCTCAGTCATGTCCAACTCTTTACGACCCTGTGGACTGTAGCCTACCAGTTTCCTCTGTCCATGGGATGCTCCAGGCAAGAATACTGTCAGGCTCTTTCCCTTGGGCACGCCACTGAAGATCCTGGTGTCGCCATGGGCGGTGTTACCCGGTGTTACCGGTATTGTAAGAACAAGGCGTACCCAAAGTTGGGCTTTTGCCAAGGTGTCCCTGATGCTAAGATCCGCATCTTTGATTTGGGGCGTAAGAAGGCCAAAGTGGATGAGTTCCCACTCTGTGGCCACATGGTGTCAGATGAGTATGAGCAGCTCTCCTCTGAAGCCCTGGAGGCTGCCCGTATTTGTGCCAACAAGTACACGGTGAAAAGCTGTGGCAAAGATGGTTTTCACATCCGAGTGTGGCTCCACCCCTTCCATGTCATCCGCATCAACAAGATGTTGTCTTGTGCTGGAGCTGATAGACTCCAGACAGGTATGCGCGGTGCCTTTGGAAAGCCCCAGGGCACAGTGGCCAGGGTCCACATTGGCCAGGTCATAATGTCCATCCGCACCAAGCTGCAGAACAAGGAGCATGTGATTGAAGCCCTCTGCTGGGCCAAGTTCAAGTTCCCTGGCCCCCAAAAGATCCACATCTCCAAGAAGTGGGTATTTACCAAGTTCAATGCGGATGAATTTGAAAACGTGGTGGCAGAAAAGCGACTAATCCCAGACGGCTGTGGGGTCAAATACATCCCTAATCGTGGTCCCTTGGACAAATGGCAGGCCCTGCACTCATGAGCATCAGCTCTGTCCCCTCTTTAGTCATGCTCACCAATAAATGCTATTTCCCATCCAAAAAAAAAAAAAAAAGAATACTGTCAGGTGTACCACAAAGTAATTCAGTCATATATATATATATATAATTTTTAAAAATTCTTTTCCATAATAGGTTATTATAAGATATTGAATATATTTCCCTGTGCTATAAATACTTGTTGTTTATCTATTTTACATATGATAGTGTGTATCTGTTAATCCCATACTGCCAGTTTACCTCTTCCCCAACTCCTATCCTTCCCACAAGCTTGTTTTCTATGTCTATGAGTCTGTTTCTGTTTTGTAAATGAATTCATTTGTACCATTTTTTAGATTCTACATTTAAGTGATATAATATTTGTCTTTGTCTGAGTTCACTTAGTATGATAGTCTCTAGGTCTATCTAATTCAAATGGCAGTATTTCATTCTTCTTTATGGCTGCATAGTATTCCACTGTATATATGTACCACAGCTTCTTTATCCATTGATCTGTTGATGGACATTTAGGTTGTTTCCATGTTTTGGTTATTGTTCCACAACATACTTTTTAATGGCATAAAGGTGTTTTTGTCATTTGGAAAATTTTAAAACCCAGTTCTCAGGGTTGGACAATCTCATAACTTTTGCATCATGTATATTCATAGTTAGCTCTTTAGGACAAAACTGTAAGTGGAAGTTTTAGGGTCAATGGCATGAATATTTTTTTTTACCTTATCTTTAAAGAAGCCAATTTACATTTGTTACTACCAGTGGCACATACAAATTCCTGGGTCTTTGCACTGTTGCCTTAGAAGTGTTTTTATTATGATTTCCAATGCTTTCCCCTCCTTTGTTAGTAAAAAGCAAGCAGGTGTGCTTAGCATTAGCCTTAAAATAAATGTCATAGCATATTAGTAAAGAAAATTTTATATTAGATTAAACAAGAGCAAATAAACAGTAAAAATAATAGTGTTACATCTCTGACTCTGTGCATTTATTACAGCATAAGTTTCATTTTAATTACCGGTGATAAATACTTCATGCTCTACTAATAAACGTTATGCAGTATGTCTTCAAAAATGCAATAAAATCTTCATTGGGTGAGAATTCACTACAGTTCTTGGCCTCTAAATCTGTGTTGACAAGAAGGATAAAACTGCTATCTTTCCTTGTGAGAATTATTGGGAAGACTGATAAGGAAGTGAAACTTTGCAAGGTCCTGAAATAATTACAGCTGTCAGGAGGAAACTGGGAAAACGCACCTGCACAATTAATGGAGCACTAATATTAGGTCAGATCAGTACTTTTTTTTTTTTTTTAAATAAAGCATTAAACACAATGCTTAAGAGAGAAAAGAAAAAGTTACAGAAGCAGCTAGTTTAGAAATAAAACCATCTTAGTGCATGGCTACATTTGAAAGTGTATTGTTGAATAGATAAGTTAGTCATGAACTTGTACTTGGGGAGCTTTGACCTATTGTTCTCAGTAAAGTTGGCAAAATTGGGCTATAATACATCAACTAAGAAAATATTTAGGTTCTAATCTTCATTCTTGCTGATTCTGGGGATATTCATGTGAATCAAGAAGAAATTCCTTCTTATTCCTTTTTTGAAATGTTCTTACTCTTCTCTTTTTCCTAGCTCATACTGGGAGAAATCAAAATGAAAAGAGCTTTCCGTGGTTTTTTTTTTTTCTGATTTGCAAAAAGAATACATACTCACTGTGAAAAAAATTATACAACATAAAAAATATAAAAAATAAAGGAAAAAATCACTAAAAGTCCCACTACCCAAATATGATTTCTGCTAGCATTTAATAAACATCATTCCAGGCAGCTGAATTTCTTCTTTTAAAAGACAAGAAATTTTATACAAATGAAATACTTGTTTCAACCATATTTTGAGGTCCAAATGTATAGATCCACAGCCTCAATTTTAATGGCTATTTGATATTCCGTTGTAGAGATTGGAGTTGTTGTTTTGTTGTTTAGTTGCTAAGTTGCGTCTGCCTCTCTGTGACCCCATGGACTGTAGCCCTCCAGGGGGGCAACAGGAGGTTGCCATGCCCTCCTCCAGGGAATCTTCCTTACTCTGGGATAGAAACTGCATCTCTTGGGTCTCCCACATTGGCAGGCGGATTCTTTACCACCAGCACCAGGGATGCGCAGTAGATAATTTTAATTTATTATCTTAACACTTGAATTTTTAAAAATTATAAGAAAAATACATACTTCCAATTTTTTTTTCTTGAAATTGCAAAAATGCATAAAATTCTCATTTATCTTCTCTTTTCTCCAGTTAATGCCATCTCCCAAGGTGGTCCTAAAATATGATCTCCTCCAGAAATATTTATGAGAATATGTGTAGCTTTTATGTGTACACTTTTCTTTACTTGGGATCATTTTATATTCTATAATTTGCTTTTAAAAAATTTCATAATACACTGAATACATTTTCCACATATATGTTATATTTATATAGATAAACTTTATCTAATTCTTTTTAATATTTGTATACGAAGTATGGATATACCATAGTTGATTACATTTATACCCCATAGATGCATATTTAAATTATTTTAATTTTTAAATATGCTGAAGTGCTGTAGTAATCAATCTTGCATATTGTTATTTAAAATGTCTATTATCTCTTTTGTAGATTCCTAACAATGTTCTTGCTAAATCAAAGGCATTCTGATTTAATGTTAATTTGTGCAGTTAACTCTTTCAGTTGCATTTCACTTCAAGCCTGTACCAGTTGCTGATAATTCATTTTTATCTTTTCTATCTTTCTGGGTATAAATTTCTATGTCATTGTTATTTTTGTTTGCATTTCTTTTATTCATGAATTTTAAAACATTTTACAATGCTTATTTTTGGTCATGTGAAGTTCTTTCTTGACATGCTTATTTGTGTCCTAATCTCATGTTTTATTGGAATGTTTATCTCTCTTATTATTTTGTAAGAGCTTATAAAATATTAAGGAAATTATTATTTTTCTGTCATAAATTTAAATAATTTTCAATCTGTTTGTCAACTGCCTTTACATGTTGGGTGCTTAAAAAAAAAAACATGCAGAAGTTCTAAAAGTATGATGCAATTAGGAACTCAAACTAGCTTTTCCCAGTCCATGGAAAAGTCCGACTTGCTATGACACATTCTGCTGACACGCTCTCCCTTCTGCTTTGTGAATAAGGAAAGGGAGGAAGGAGCACCCTTTCTGTGTCATCATTTTCAGTGTGGCTGGCTAATACGTGAATGTAGCAAGTTGCAAAGGATATGATAAGATTTCTTGGCTGTTCTTGTTGCTGACGACACTATTGACTTCCTTCAGGTCAAGCTGGTTTGAATGAAAAGTGTGGTCTCCTCTTTTGGGGAGTTGAGGGGTTGCTGTCAAGGCATTACTAACTCAGTTGTGCTGTAACGTTGAGTCCTGTTAGACTCCTATGCACTGTGGGAACACTGGAGCTCTCTGCAGGGGTCCTTGCAAATGGTGCATGCTAGTGGGTGGTGAGCAGTGATGTAAACCCTCATGCACACACACCTCTCTGCTCCTTGTGCTCCATTGTACTTCACTTACAAAATGCAAGTTCAAAAATAAAATTATTAGGAATTTTAAGATGGCAACAATGAAGCATAAAATCAGCCTGAAGCCCTTTTGATCTGAGGGTCCTGTGTGACTGTTCAGGTTACAGCCCATGAAGCTGGCCCTTTGGGGACCCCATGCTAATTCCTGCTGGAGTCAGTCTGGGCAGTGGTTTAGGGATCCAGGCTGCTGGGGAGAAGAATGGGACTTTGACTCTGTCAGCTGCTGAGAAGAAAGATTGGAGACCCTTGGCATGGTCTGCAAAGAATATCGCCCCCTCTGCAACCTAACTCCTTCTCCCCAACATGCACACATATTTCCAACTAGCTAAGGTACTTAACTCAATGCACCATTGCTCATTTGAGCAGTGTCTGTAGGGGGCAGTGTAGGGTGAGGGCAGCAGGTCTTGTGCCCCAGCTTGTTCCCATAGGCATAGTGCTGAACCCCATGCTCACTGGCCCACAGAAAAGAATAATTAGAGAATTTATCAGCACACCAGGAAAATAACCTTTCTTCCCGAAAACACACTGGCTTCCCGGCAGAGGGCTGTCTTTATTCTACTTTAGATACAACTGCATCCCAATGACTGGTGAGGGACCCTTTATACAAGTTTGTAAAATGCTTGAAGAGGCGTCCAGAAAAAAAGACACCGTGCAGGCAAGCATAAGGCACTATTATCACTTGCTTGAAAGTATGTGCTTTGTTACTGAACATTCTCCCCTGGTGCCACATAGATCAGCATGGCTTATTATAAGCAAGGCCACGTATGGCCTCTCACAGACCCATCACTGGCCTGTAGAGGCTCCTAGTTTCAGTGACTTTCCAAATCGGAGTGAAACCATCCATAAAAGTGCCAAGAAGCAAGCACTGAGGCAAGGGGGATTTGAGTATTCGTTTTTTCCCCTACCAACAAGCGAAGACTCTAATACCCTAATCCATCAGATCTCCCAGACAGATGCCACAAATCTTTTTTGTTTTGTTCAGCATATTGGCTCAGTGACAAGTTGATATTACCCTCTGTCGAGAATCTCTCTTGTAACCTCACCAAGTCTCAACAAGTTCACAACAAGGGCTGTGGCAGATAACCGTGGAATGCAGGTGATTGTTTATTTATGGATTTACCTTGTTATATACCAGTCTGTACCCAAGGCCTTTCGGCAGAACTTCATAAAAAGTAATAGTAACTGACATTCATCACACACTGAGCTTCTCTTTCCATTTCCTGTTTCTTTAATAGATCCCTATAGAAGGTGCAGAAGAAAGCTCAGGCTATTGTCAGAGAGTTGTATTCCTTCACTCTCTCCAAGCTCATCAAACATTCTTTGGTTGCTGCTTGCTAGAGTGAACTGTTATTTTTGAAAGCATGACATGGGTCTCGTTTGTAGCCACCATTTTCCTTGACCTCACATCATTTTAATCCATTCCCAGCATTCATGATTCTCCTGAGAGTGTCTTATAAACCAGAGAGGGAGGCAAGGGGATGCAGTAACACCTTCTTGCACTTAGCATCATTGCTCTGGAAATTTGGAAGCACTTACCGGTATAAGCACCCTCCATTTCTCTGATAAAAATAATGAAAAGTGCTTGGGTTTAGGATGATAAGCTCTCTGTAAATTCTGATCAGGGTGGACAGATACATTTATGGGAAGAAAGTTTCTTTGTATAAATATCTCCAGCTCCTTTCCACTGGGGAGACTTAATCATCTCTTCTCCATCTCCGTCTCTTCCTCCTTTTTTTCTTGTTTTCCTTTGACAATATTTTGAAATATTTCACAATAGAAAAATACTTGGAAAATCGATGCTCCGATCATTCAGTTTGCTTCCATGTGATAACAGAGCAGTCCTCGAAGTGCTTGGAAATTCTCAAATACCAAGTCCCTTCTTTGGCTTTGGGTATATTCAGGGTTCAGGTGTATTCATTCCTTTCAAAATGGTCACATACGTGTGTGCGTGTGTGTGCTGTCACTTCAGTCGTGTCTAACCCTTTGCGACCCCATGGACTGTAGCCCGCCAGACTCCTCTGTCCCTGGGATTCTCCAGGCAAGAATACTGCAGTGGGTTGCCATGCCTTCCTCCAAGGGATCTTCCGGACCCAGGGATCAAACCCACATCTCATGTCTCTCGCATTTGAAGGCAGATTCTTTACCATTAGTGCCGCCTGGGAAGTCCATACATGTGTGTATCCAGATACAAATGGAAGGTGGAGCTGGAGTAGGGGGAGGGGATGCTTTATGGCTCAATCCAGTCTTCCAAGAAACCTACCTCTTCTTTCCCTTCCCCGCCCTTCAAACTGTTCTAAGGTTTCTCTTTGCATTTTCCATAACCTCAATGTAGCTCAACCACTACATTTGCCTAATTTTTTTTTCTTTTTGCTAACTAAATGTATTACCTGGCATTACCAGCGCAATTAATAATCCTTGTTAAAATTTAATGGAAAGATTAGATATAAATATTTCAATGGTAGTGATATTCTAAAATCATCGTAATTAATTCAGAGATAATTTCCAGTTTAGTAATGAAGTGTCTTTACATACTACATTTCTCGTTCTGTTAGCTGGAACACATAGAAATCAGTATTGGCTGGGAGAGCTCCTGTAGGAAGCAATTTGATCAAAAAAATAAGTGTGCCTGCTTTGCTGGTATAGAGAGAATACACTTGCTGCAGACATCTGGAAGCAAATGGAAATAATTGGAGGGAACGACTGGATCCACAGGCTAATTACGACTTTCTCTTGTCTGCACCTTCTAAAAATTACTATTAGGCTCTGTTGCTATTTTTTGAATGTCTGGGTTCTGGATGATAAGGTCAAAATTGGTTTTGACTTTATCCCTGGAACAGTCTATCCCTTGTATTTTAGCACTTAACCATTGAGATGAATTTTGGATCCTGGATGTGTATTAAATTCCCAGTAATCAATTTGGAGCTCGTTTGAAATTCTATTTGTGTTTTCTCCTCGTGGCATGTCTCTTTAGGTGCTTCTGAGTGTGTCCCTTGGGTTCATCACTGGGTGTCTCCTTGCACTGGTTTCAGCTTTTGGGGGTGGTGGTGGTGGGGAGGGGATGCTACACGTCTCAGTAGAGCACCTGGTCCTCTCCTCTCTGCTGAATGCGAATGTTTGTGGATGCTTCCCAAAAGAGCCTTGATCAATCCTTATGTTGTTTCCTTTCTGTTAGAAAAGATCTGTTAACACCTACTCTGTGTCAGATTAGGAGTTAGGGACACAGAAGAGAAAAACATAGACTTGGACTTTTGGATTCTCGAAATTCTCAAATTTTCATACCTGTCACTGGTGAGGATATAAGTTTATTTATATTCAAGATGACAACTTTTTTTCTCCCTCTCATGATTTCTTATGTGAGTGCACAGGGGGAAAAACAGGAAAATTAAAACAGTCAATTGCAAAAAGAAAAAAAGAGTATGAATATTCTGGGGCTTTGATACCATTTGTAAAATTGTGCCAGCTTTCAAAATACATAGATTTATAAATTTAAACTTTTAGCATTTTGTTTTACTCTGGATGATGTGACATAACTACTTTGTATGTTAAAAAAAAAGGTTCTTTTCTATTCCTAAACATCTTCCCCTGACGTGAATTTTATCTATGTCACATGGCCATATATGACACCAACTATTTTTGTGCCAGTAACTGTGAAAGGAAAAATCAAAATAGAGTTGGTATTGCTAAGAGAGTGCTCTAAAATGAAGCTGAGAGGCCACTGAAAAAGTGTGACTTATGCACGTCTCAGCCTGGACGGAATCTGACCTTTTAATGCCAGAAACTTGAGATACTTACCCTACACTTCCCCTAAAATAACTCATGACAGCCAACCCTTAAGGACAAATATTTCTTTTCTTGTGTCACAGTACAGCCTCGTGACTTTGCCTTTATAACCTCCTGACTCTTTCTCTTCTCCGGAAACTTGGTGTTACCCAAATTTTTGTCTGCCGAATTGTAGTTCTTAAGACCACAAATAAAAGCTCTTTGTTTTTTGCAGCCTTGATACTGATGATCATTTGACATTACAAATAGAGACTAAGTTTTATTACTTAGATAATTAGTGTAGATATTCTCTTCCTAGAAGGTGAAGACACTGTTTTTCATATTTGAGAATTTAGAGCCTAGCATTGTACTTGGAACACAGAAGGATTCAGTACATGCTTGCTGGATAAACGGAGTCAGGCAAGATTTAGGAAGCTTAAAAATGAGACAACCCTTTTCTCTCTTTTTTAAATTAATTAATTTATTTTAGAGGCTAATTACTTTACAATATTGTGATGGGTTTTGCCATACATCTACATGAATTAGCCACAGGTGTACAAGTGTCCTTCCCGATCCTGAACCCGCTCCCACCTCCCTTCCCACGCCATCCCTCTGGTGTTTGGAATGAAGTAGGAAGCTTAAGGGTGCCTTATACACATTACATCTTTCTTGCACCCCTACTTATGCTAAGTACTTAAATGTACATGACATTTATGGATGCTCATATTTAGTTTCATGAAGAAAGAAGCATCAGTTTATTTTACAAGCAAGGAAACTGAAGCTTAGGCAGCTGATGGGGCATCTTCAAATCACATAGCCTGGCAGAACCACCGCTGGTCAAAAGAATAACTTCAAATTGCATACTCCTGGCTACTGGAAAGTACTGTATCTTGTAGACTAGCTGTCCCAGGGCTTCGGTTGGTGCAAACCTGCTGGTCAGGTCCCCCAGAAACTCCCCAACCTTCAGGGTGCTGAGGCTGCAAATAGTGTTGGGAGGGAAAATGTAAAGATGAGAGTCTTCCTTGAAAGTCATGTTTAATTTGAGGAAAGGAATAATCTGATGAAATTTCTAATTTTATTTACAGTTAGGGTTTTTTTCCCCCCAACATTTGGTAATAAGTCTCTTTGCATTCAAACATAAATCTCTAATGAGTTATTTGGAAAGGAAAGTATGCCTTATTTCAGGAGGACAGACAGACAATACAGGGGGTGAGAAGGTGTGAAAGCTTTCTTTAAAAAAAAATTTTTTAAAAAGCTTAAATACTTATTTATTTTTTATTTGACTGCACCAGGTCTTAGTTGCTGTATGAAAACTCTTAGCTGAAAGCTTGCTTGTGCTTGTGTGCAGGATCAATGTCAAATTTTTAAAATTTGGGTTTTAGGATAAAACCTCCCATTCATTTGGGAGTTTCTCCTTCTTTCTTTGCCTTGAGTTTTATTTACCGATTCATTTATTTAGAAGTTACAGCATATCTTCCTGAAATTCTGGATGGTAGATATGCATGCCCTTCCAAAGTAGGGGCTCCCCTAGGCACACACTGATGTGTGTGTGTGTGTGTCCACGCAGGCTCAGTTCTGTCGGACTCTGTGCGACCCCATGGACTGTAGCCTGCCAGGCTCCTCTGGCCATGGAATTTACTAGGCAAGAATACTGGAATGGGTTGTCATTCCCTACCTCAGGGGATCTTCTGGACCCAGGGGTCGAACCCACGTCTCTTGCACCTCCTGCTTTGGCAAGTGGATTCTTTACTACTGTGCCAACACTCTGATGCTTCCTTTCAAATCCAGACTCAGAGGGTTTTCCTCTTGGGGAACGAGCTCCCTCCCCGCTGCACCTGTGCTTTTGACTTTGAATCGCTCGAGTTGAAGGGCAGTAATTAGCATGCTTACTTAAAGCAGGTCTGGCTTATTATCTCAGTTCAGAATGGGGTGGGGGGACGTTTCCTTCCTGCCCTGTTTGACTTGAGAAGGACAGCGTAGGATGGATGTCATCTGCTCCATGATATAAGGAAGAGAGACTAATAAAAGGCATTAAAACCATCTTTCCCCTTATTCCATTCGACTCCTTGTGTCTGTCACAGACCCTGCTGGACTGACAGAACATTACACAAACAACTCTCCTTCTTAAGCAGCGACGAGGCAGCAGTAGGCATTTCTTCGTTTAGAGTCTATCAACTGAGAATTGATAAAGTCATCACAGAACAACTGTAGTTTGACCCTGACCTGACAAAAGAGATCGAAAATGTCTCGTGCGGAGAGAAGCGAGGGGGTTGGGCACATCACTGGCTCAGAAAGGAGCTGCCAGTCGGCTAAGGGCCGACACCAGGCCCTCCGCCGAGTGTGTTTAATAACTGAAAAGTAAATAATGAAAGGCCAGTCAATAAATAACTGTGGCTCAATAAATTATTCATTTCAACCGTACTTGCAGCGCGTGCCCAGAGAAGGGAGAGCGTCTGCACATTTTCTCGCAGTCCGCCCGCTCAGTCTGCTCCGCGCCTGTGCGCACGCCGAGCGGTTCACACTCTGGACGGCAGAGGGCGCGCGTGTTACACCAAAAAAGGGAGGCTGCGCGTCCTTGCGGCGCCTGCGTTTAGGGGAGGAAAGATCTAAGAGATAGGAGATTTGGAAAGATCTGGTGAAGGGAAGATGGAAAACGAGTGGATAGGCACGGAAATGCAGAAACGTATTTTTTTCACAGGGAGCTCAAATTCAACCCTGTCTGAAGCCAGGCACAAGGAAATAAATAGAAAACAAGTTCTATAATTCCTTGGTTAAAATAACTTCTTTATTTGGAAATCCTAGGAGGACAGATTTGGAACCGCTCAGGCAAGAGTGAGGAGATATTTGAAAAATCCAACAGATCTATTTCCGTCCTGAAAAGCGAACTCTGATTTGCAGGAAATGCTCCCAGGAGTCCAGCGCTTCTGTGGGACCTCGCTGCCAGCCAACAATCAAAAACGCTGTACGGCTGCTGAGGGGCCCTAGGCCGTTGGGAACTGAAACCGACCGCGCTTTAACGTGTGCCCTGCATGCAGATGAGTCCCGAGTATCATCAAACTCCGCGTTCCTTCTCTGTTCTCACGGCGCTGTGCTATAACCTTATTTTATTTATGAAACGGTGTTGCATGAGGCAAAACTCCTGTTGTAGGGCGAGAAAGGCCATTGTGCTCCCTGGATATTTACTGTCTACCTGAGGTTCGGAGGTTTAATCTGTCCTCTGCAGTCACGCAGATGCTAAAACGCCTGGTATTTATTTATAATAACTCGCGAGGCAGCCCACAGGGAAGTGTCCTCTTGTTTGTAATCAATCCCAGTGCCAGGCTGTTGTTGAAGCACAATCAGACTTTGTATTAAGTGACAAATTGGCTTCGCCTTCTCATTCCGACTGTCATTTTTCTTCGGTGGGGATCCATCATCTCTGTTACCAGCCTTGGAGTGTGTACCACACAGACACACGCAGATGCCTCCCCTGTGAGTGCCTCTCTCTCCCCTGGGCCTGCAAACAGATCCAATTTCTTCTTACCACTGCCGTGAGCGCTGAGATGTTGGAGGGAGCAGGCAAAGTGGATGAGTATGCAGTGACTGTGGTGAGTTAGACCTTGCCGCATCTGGTGAAGTGGGTTATTGAACTGGTATTGGTATTCTTTGATTGATTGATTTCAGTTAGGAGTCTGCTGGGAGAGTGGCTGTCTCAATCCTCAAGACTGAAGTAAGCTGGAATATTTAGAAGGAGACTTTTTTAGTGCCCGGCTCTAGGCCCTGGGAATACTCACCCTCTTGGAAATCACACTTCACAGATGTAGGAAGTTCAGGGTGAGAGGTGTACCTGCTGTGTGTCCTTTCTCCCTTGCTGAGCCCCACCTCCCAGTGACTATCTCCCTCTACCAATACAGGTTTCTCTTCAGAAGGATACTTTTTAGTTTTAATTTTAGGCACAGTCTTCTGTCACTTTGTGGCAGACAGACTCTTAAGTGGTCCCTTCATAACCCAGACTTCCTGGTGTTCGGACCCCATCTTTTCTTGAATGGGGGTAGAATCTGTGACTTTCGTCTAACCAATACAATATGACAGAGGTGACAGGGTGATGAGTTTGTGTGTATGTGATTACACAATCCTGTTACATAGGATTGTAGCTCCCATCTTGCTGAAGTCTCTCTTTCTCCTTGACTGGCTTTGAAGAGACAAGAAGTCATGTAGGGTAACCCCACACGGTAAGAAGATGCAGATGGCCTGTAGAATCTGATGGCCACCTTCAGCTGATAGCCAGCAAAGGACAAAAGCCCACAGTCCCACCACCATAGGGAGCTGCATTTTGCCAGTAACCTAAGTGAGACTGAAAGCAGATTCTTTCCCAGCTGAGTCCCAGCTGAGACAGTAGTCAGAGTCAGTACCTTGGTTGTAGCCTTCTGAAACCCTAAGCAGAAGACCCATCTAAGCTGTGCTCACACTCCTGAGCCACAGAAACTTTGAGATTACAAATGTATGTTGGCTTTTCTTTTTTAAAGCTACTTAGTTTGTGGTAGCTTGATTACACAGTGACAGTGCTTAGTCACTCAGTTGCTCAGCGGTGTCCAGCTATTTGTGACCCCGTGGACTGTAACCTTCCAGGCTCCGCTGTTGATGGGATTATCCAGACAACAATACTTGCCTTTGGAGTGGGTTGCCATTTCCTCCTCCAGGGGATCTTCCCAACCCGAGGATCAAACTCCAGTCTGCTGTGCCTCCTGCACGGGCAGGCAGATTCTTTACCACTGAGCCACCTGGGAAGCTCACATAGTAATAAATAACACGCAGAACTATATACCCCCTTCCCTCCTTCTCTGTGTCCCATTGACCTGTAAGAAACTGAACTATTTCTTCAGTGAGCTGAATGAATTTTCCTGCTTAATCAGTATCAACTTAAAGGTCTTGATGGCAAATTTATTGGGCTGTCTGGACTAAGACTTTCTGTCTGTTTAGAATAAATCTGAAAAGTGAAAGTGAAAGACGCTCAGTCGTGTCTGACTATTTGTGACCCCATGGACTATACAGTCCATGAAATTCTCTAGGCCAGAACACTGGAGTGGGTAGCCTTTCCCTTCTCCAGGGGATCTTCCCAACCCAGGGATCGAACCCAGGTCTCCCACACTGCAGGCGGATTCTTTACCAGCTGATCCACCAGGGAAGCCCAATAAATCTGAAAGATAGGTACAGAGTGAAAATAAACTGTGATGACCCTGAACTTACAATAGCTAACTGTCACAGTTTCAATCCTGGGTCTGGTTATAAATTAGACTAGGATTGTCTGGTTAGATAAAGGAAGAGGCTCCCACAAAGCAGGCAATGAGGGGGTAATATGCAGGATGGGTGCCCTTGGCCCTTCTGGAGAATTTACATGTTTTGAAGTTGAGAGTCTGGGTTGATGCCGGAGGGAAGCGCAGGAGTCCATTATTTGCTGGAGAGAGAACAGCAATGAAGACAATCCATAGAGACGGAGGCAAGCAAAGAGAGAAATGGTGGGTAACTCTGATCAGTTAAGACTGTGAAAAGGAGATGACTAACTGGCAGCGAGGCTACCGGGAGTGGAGCGCAGCGACTCCCCACGTCTGTCACACCTTGAAGACGAGTTCTTCAAGATGGGGCAAGCACTGCAGGGGCATCCCTGCCTTGGCTTCAGTCACTCTTCTGTCCTGGAGTGTTCTCACCACCGACAGATCATCCGGTTCCCGTTTGTCCTTCAGGTTCAGTCAGACACTAACCCTCTCCTGAATCTTCCACAGCAGTTGTTGATTCCAAACCACAGAAATTCCCTCAGATTCTTTCACCTGATAAAGAAATGTTATTGGCTCATGCCACTGAGTTGTCTGTAGGTAAACTAGGCTTTGTGTGAGGTTGAGCCAAAGGTGCCATCATCATGAAGTCGACAGGATGCTAGCTATGTTTTTTTTTTTTTCTTTCAATTTTAAAGTTCTGTTTTCCTCTGGCTTTCCTGAGGGTAACAAAAGTGACTTTAATTCACACTTTCCAGAGGAATAGAAAAGAACTTTATCCCGGACATCCAAGCAAAGTCATGAGTCACTCTGGCGGCTGTGCCTGGGCTTCGGTGCTCATTTCTGAGTCTGTCCTTTTGACCAGGGGCTTGGAGGGTGCTGATAGGTGTGGACCATGCCTGAGGCTCTGTCCCTGGGACAGGATTGGCTCCCCTAGAACCACATGGATTCCTAAACAGAAACCTGTATTCACCCAACCTTTATTAACTCTAGCCCATCCTTGTTTCTCTACCTCTGAAATAAAAACATGTGTTACATAAATGAGTGAATGGTTCTGGCAAGTTAGTATTCTTCCTATTTTTAGCCATTCCTTAGTAAAGTTAGTATGTTTGTTTCCAATTTTGATCCTTTCACATTTCACCTGTGGAGTGCAGGCCCTTCCTGATTAAAGTATATACTTATTGGAGTCAAGGACTACATAGAACTCTTGAAATATTTACCCTAAAGTACCATAACCAGTCAGTACAGAGCAGGTTAATTGAACTGTGGCCTTGCAGACCAGCCTCACAAATTTCCATCAGTGATTCCTTCGTTGCTTTAGAATTTTTATTATAAAAAAAGAATCTGATGAAACTCAAACATCATCCTTGGTCTTTTATGTCAAGCTCATTAAAACATATTAAGAGACAACTGAAATCTCATTTTTGTACCCTTTCTGAACAAGCAACTCTATTAATAGTTCTTTTTAAAATAATAAGAGAAAAAAGTAATAAGAGAGAGTGTGGGTTGGTGATTAAACTCTCAGGTTCTGCACAGAGCTTGGTTCAGATTTTGGTTTCACCACTTCATGACTTTGTTTCCTGCAGCATGCATGTCCTGTGTTGCAGTGTTCTCATTTGTAAAATGGGAAGATAATAATAACAGTACGGACGAAGCCTATGAAAGGAGAGCTCCCTAAAAGGAAATCAATAGTCCCTTAAATATAAGAAAGGATTTGGGACTTACTCATAATAAGAGAAAAATGAAAGCTACAGAGAGATAGCATAGTTTTCATCTGTCAGATTGGGTGGACCCAGGCTTTGACAATCTCTCTTTGTGTCAAGGATGATGGGGAAATGGGAACCCTCATATATTGCTAGCACTCATCATTGGATTTCCCACGCGGGAGGGCAAGTTACCAATACCTGTCTGGGTTACAAATGTGCATGTCCTTGCACCCAGCTATCCACTTTTGGGAACTTATCCTACGGATATATTGGCACACTTATGAAATGGTATATGTTCAATCTTCTTCACTACAGTATTTTTCTGAATGGCAAAAGATTGGAAAACCATCCAATTGTCCATCAATATGGAACTGGTTAAATCAGTTACAACACATTGATACAACGAATGTTAGGCAATTCTATACTGTGGTAAAGAAGAAAAGTCTCTATGTATTGGCATGGAAATGCTGAAAAATCTTTCGTTAAATGGAAAAAAAAACTAGGTGCAGAACAGGATGTAGAATGCAGGACTTTTTGTGAAAAACCCGGAGGAAAAAATACCTATTGGTTTGTGTTAATATTTGCATAAAGGAACTCTGTGAAAATTCAATAAAGTGGTTATCTTTTCAGAGAGCTGATTGAAGATGGGGGACAGATAATCACTCTGCACCTCTGAAGACTGACTTTTAAAACTTGTAAATCTTTTACCTGTTCAGAAAAATTGGAAAAACGTCCAAGCATTTCCAGTGTTTTTCCCTCTTGCCCATCTTGGAAGTGGTGGTTGAACACCCTGTAGCCTCACTGATCATTTCTGTAGCACGCCTACTGGCTCTTGCCTCAGCCTGGAGAGGACAGCTTAATGTAACGGTATAAAGCAGATGCCTGGAAATTGGGGTCAGTCAGATCTGGATCCCAGTTTTGTCTGTATTGCTGACTAGTTGTGTGGTCCAGGGCAAGTTATGTCACCCCTCTGAGTTCTGTTCATTCACCTGGAAAATGAGGAGACACCTTGCTTTGCAGGTGTGAAGAATAAATCAGATGTGAGGAACATGCTTAGCAGAGTGCATGGACGTTACTAAGTACTCCATGGTGGCTCGTGTTGGGCTATAAACTCCCAGTGTGAGGGCTTGTTGGTTTGTTGTGATTTTCACCCACCAGGTCAGTCTTGAACATACTTTTTGTGCAGAGTCACACATAGAGTGTTTATGAACGTGACATATTGTGGATGGTGACATTCTTGTTTCCTGAGGGATGGCAGAGAGACCGGTATCTTTTTTCTTTTTAAAGAAGGTTGTTGTTGTTGTTTTTTCCCCCCAATGTATTTATTTATCTTTGGCCCCTTAGCATGTGAGATCTTAGTTCCCAACCAGGGATCAAACCCACAACCCCTGCTGTGGAAGCAAGGACTCTTAACCACTGGACCACCAGGGAAGCCCTAAGACAGGTATTCTTGATCTTAACTCATAATTAAAATGGGCTGGAACACGAGGGTAGAAATTGCTGCCTTTTCCCCCTCAAGTCATGTCCTGTGTCTGCGAGGAGCAATACCACAGTGACCTGAGCACTCAGGGGCTCCCCGTGGGTTGTGCTCTCCAAGGATTCAGGTGGAGCAGGTCAGAGGCTGAGCAGGTGAGCCTCAGGTGTGTTTAGCCACTCTACAGATGCAGTCCAGTCCTTCAGCAGATCTTGTCAGCTCGACCATCAGAGCAAAGTCTGAACTAGACTACTTGTTTTTTTAAAAATTTATTTTATTTTGTTTTATTTTAATTAGCAGATAATTACAATATTGTTGATGGCTTTTGCCATATATCAATGTGAATCAGCCACAGGTATACGTATGCCCGCTCCCTCTTGAACCTCCGTCACACCTCCCACCCCGTCCCACCCTCTAGGTTGTCATGGAGCCCCAATGTGAGTTTAATTTCAACATTTTAGATACAGCTGAGGCCATACTCTTTTCTGGCTCACCTAAATGAAAACCGCTTGAGATATTTAACCTGAAGATCTCAGCGCACAGACATTCAGACAGGAATGGACTGTAGGTCACACCAGGATGTCCTTAGTCAGCTGGATCCATGCGTGAGAGAATTACCGTTAGAGCAGCCACATCCTCGAACAGGGAGGATGGAGGCAGCCAATCTAATCGCATCCTGACTGCTGTGTGCATGTAGGGCAGGAAACAGGGGTGTCGCCAGGCTGGCAAGATGACTCTGTGACTGGGAGTCGGAGCTCGTGACCTCTTTACCCTTAATCTGATGTATATGCCCTTTCATAAATATAAAACATAACCAGACCTCTGATTTTTACCATTTGTCAGATTGAGATCTTGATGACAGTGAGAGGATGTCATACAGATAATGAAAAATCTTTATTTAAAAAATAATTTCAGTTATTTACTTCTGGTTGTGTGGGGTCTTCGATGCTGTGTGGGCTTTCCCCTAGCTGTGGCGAGGGGTGGCTCCTTTCTGGTTGTGATGTGAGTCGGTTCTCACGGCGGTGGCCTCTCCTGTCGCGGGGCATGGGCTTCAGCCGTGTGGCTCCCGGGCTCTAGCGCACAGGCTCAGCAGTCGTGATGCACAGGCCTAGCTGCTCTGAGGCGTGTGGGATCTTCCCGGACCAGGGATCAAACCCATGTCTCCTGCATTGGCAGGTGGATTCTTTACCACCGAGCCACCAGGGGAACCTCTGAAGAGTCTTAGATTGGGGGACTTTAACACTTACAAATGATACTGCTGAGGTGCTGTGATGTCGTAATATCAAGAAACTGCTAAATCTCCTTAGTGTTGGAAACAACTCTTGTTTCCTTTTTTGAGATAGCTAGTTCACGTCCATCCAGCAGATGAGAACGCATGACAGCGACTCAGACTATCACACGCTGCAGAGTTCATGCATCAGGCTGGACCCCCTTCCTTCCTTCGTGATAAACAGCAGCTGTATGTCCTGCAAGCAGTGGATCCTCCCAATCATGTATTAACCCCTAACCCTGCCCCGGCCCTCCCCAGTGCCCTCCATGGCGGGGGTGAAGGGGACGGCTCCCCGCAGCCACTCACACAGAGGCGGAGGGGAGACTGCTCCAAGTCGTGACCACGACTTCAGAGACCCCTCTCCAGTCCTCCCCCTGTGGCCTTGTGAGAGGCCAAGTGCACTCAGGTGGAAGAGGAGCAAAGGCTTTAAAGAATCTGGGGCATCAGAGAGTATCCTCGCCTTGCTCCCACCCCTGACTCTTCCCCTGCAGAAGCTCTCTCACCCTTTTAACAGCACTCTGAGTGTACGGCGCACTCTTTCAGTGCGCTGGCAAGTGAAGCAGGCAGGCCGGCAGCTTTATCCTCGGATGCTCAGCCATGCTCAGCTGGGCACTGTGCTTGAAGGAGCTATTAGCTTCCAGGCTCTTCTTGAAAGGCATCCTTCCTCGCTTCCATCGCTGACTCAGAAAGGGCAAAAAGCCTGCCAAGAGATCCTAGGCTCAGTCCTTGGGTTGTTCGTGTCATTTCCTGCCATGTTTATCCGGTCCTCTCTGTGTACTTTGCCAGCTAGAACAAAACAGCGCTGCTATGGAAACTGCAAACACCAGGCAATCCTGGCCACTGCACTTGGCAGCCCAGCCAGAGAGAGATAATGGCTTTTGTTGTTATCTATTGGATGCGGATGCTCAGTCGGTTGTACCCTCAGGCCCTAACTAGGGACACGCTGACACTGCACCATCAGCCCCTCTTGCAAACTTCCCCAGCCTCGGGAGGCAGCGATGCAGGTCTGAGATTACCAGTGCAGCCGTTATTCCGATGACAACCTGGGGCTTCATGCTCCCCTGACGACTTCTGTGGTTTCCTCACTCAGGTGACCTAGAACTCTCAAAATAATCTGCCCAATTCTGTAATTTGCCCAGCCCAACTGATTGGCAAATCTGTCCTGGCCTTCTTTTTTTTTTTTTCCAATACTAATAAATACATTCTCCTGGGGACAGTTGTGACTCAGAGGTAGTGTGTCAACCCAGCAGGAACAACTCATGGCACTCAGAACAGGTGACTGGATGTTTTTCTTCCCAGAATAAACATAAGTCCCAGCCCTCTAAATACAGTTAATATGAAAGTCCAAAGATTATCAAAACTTCTCTGTTGGCTGCAACATTTAATAAGAGTCAATTTACTATGTCTGACATTAATTGTGGTATGCAGGGAGAAGAGGAGTCCCAGAGACTGAATAATGGAATGTGGGAGGCCCTGGGTAGCCAGGTTCAATCAAACACAGCCTGGCAGGGAGTGGATATGGACAAACACAGCTGTGTTTAGAATGCACCGATGTCTTCGTCTATTTTTCCAACATTTGTGCTTTGAAAACAACTTTCTGCTTGAAATGCAGCCACTCTTGTGCTCAGAGCTCATGTGTGTGGTAGGAGAAAGTTATTCCATTTCTATTTCTGAGATTCTCAGGAACCGGCTTTCTTGTTCTCTTAAAGTGATGTTTTTTTTTTTTGTTTCCCTTCCTGCCAACACCCATTTTGTCTGGTTTCAAACTGCTCTATTCTGGAAGAGATAATCGTGGAAAATCTTCTGACCCATTTGCTTGCAAATGCTTTTCTTTGGTAAGAAATATTTGATATTCTTAAAGCTCTTGCCACGTAAAGTAGGGTGATTTTCGAATTCTATTTGATCCTTCTAAAAGCTAGCTAGCCTTGTTCTCAGAAAAATTGTAGTACAGGCACACACACACAAAATAGTTCTAATTCCTGACATTATTTCACATTTGTAGGCTATGGATATTTGGATGGGAGAGGGGGCTCAGTATGAGACTATAATAACTAATGGCCCTCTTCCCTCTTTCTCCAGAGAGGATAGAGCAAGGGCAGTCCCTAGCTAAGCATTTAATGGAGTCTTTGCATTTGCATATAGTAATTTTAATAATTTTAAAGGTTGAGCAGGCCCTGGTACATGTAAGGAAGATGCAGTCTCTCTCTCTCTCTACACACACACAAACACACACACACACACACAAACACACATCTTGACATATATATATTTGACTTATCAATGGGTTGGATTCTTATTTCCAGCTGAACACTGGGACACAATTTGATTTGAATTTGGGTGTAGGGGAGAACTGGTGATGAGTGACAGATATGGGTCTCCATAATTACACAGGATATTAACTTCACTGTGAGAGAGACAGCCTTGCAAACTGTTAACCCAAACAATAAGTTATTTTACCAGCAAAATAGGTTTATTTGAGAGCAGCAAAAAATTTCAGTTTGGAACACACAACTATGGCATAGAACTACATGCCAGTCCAGTAAAACAATGGAGAGGAAACTCTTTTACAGAGGAGAAGGAGAAGTTGGGAGGGCCTGTTATAAACAAAATGTCAATTGGAGGAAACTGGGAGTTCAAAGTATAGTGATTTTTTGGTATTGGCTGGTTTTTTTTTTTTTTTGTATTGGCTGAGCTGTGACAGTCTCCCATTGACTGAGCTGTTGCCATGCATGGGGAAAATTATTTTTCTTCCTCCTGCTGGCAATAGTAGCACCACTTCCTACCAAAGATACAAGATACGTCTCTTTCTGTTGGAGTTTGTATATGTGAGTGGTACGTCTGTGGGAGCTCCCCTCTCTGGACTCCTGACTCTGTTTTAGTGATGTTTCCCATTATTAATGTTCACATTTCCCCCTTTAGATGAAGATATTTCTCATAAAGCATTGCTGATCAAGAGTCAGGTTTTAGTGTTTTTTTCCCTTCTTCTTTTTTTTTTTTAAACAAGTATGCAGTGGTTTTTGTCCTTTGATGGACTTTTCCTGGGTGTTGCGACTCATGTCAGAGGTAAAGTACACAGATTGGAAAACTTTTGTGGTCAATTTGAGTAACAAGGAGAAGTAGGGGGGAGATCTTTTAGTCATTACCTACCTGCAGTCTGCATCTTACAACTGTGAACACAGCAAGGGCACACTCAAAACTGAAGGGATCAAACAAGTGCTTTATGAAGACCATGCAGGAATAAACCTGAAGTAATGAAGCAGTGTTGTTCTCAAGAGAAACCGTTTGGAACCAAATGTTGTATCAGTAATAGAGCCTGTATTTGCAAGGTCAGAAACTATGAATTCAGATAAAACCCCACAGTCAATTTTTGGTCTAGATGAGAGACTTTTGTGAATTCTAAACCTTCTAGCAGGCCTGGTCTGGATATCTTGGGAAAGCTGTCTCATCCGATGTCATCTGCTTCCCTTCAGGTCACAGAATGTGTGATGAGAATGCCCAAGTCTGTTCCCTGGAGTTTGGCAGCTCAAGTGTTGGTTAGCAGTACCTGATAGGGGCCTTTCCAGTGAGACTAAAGAGAGTCTTTTTGGAATCTTTTCCAACAGAAAGCATCTCCAGGTTGAAAGGTGTGATGCCGAAGGCTTTTGTATCCTGAGAGCTTACCGTGGAAAGATTGCTCGGCCAGGGCATGATTATTTTTAATGGAAGCAGTTAGGTCTTTAAATTATTGAAGTATATCTCCTTTTATCAGCTGTGGATCAAAAGAAGCAGGGCTGGGTGCATTGGGTACCCTGTGACTATTTCCAAGGGTGAGTTTATGAGGTCTCAAAGAGGTGGACCTGAAATTTAGAAGGACCAATGGTAGTTCTTTTGGCCAGGGTATTCGAAGGGTCTCTATGATTGCCAGCTGAGACTTACTTGTGCTGATAGTACATTCAACTAACCCTGAGGACTGAGGACGGTACACACAGTGACAGTGTAAAACCGCACAGTCAGACTTGTTGAAGTACCCGAACAGTAAAGCGTTCCCAATCACTATGAAACTTGAGAGGGGTTCTCCAGGTAAGGATAATCTTTTAAACAAAATATTAGCCACAGAAGAGAAAATATTTGGTTCTAAATTAGCTAAATCTGGAGTGGACCTAGTTTCCCCTTCCATCCTGGGGCCTCTTCAATTAAAAGAGAAAATCCTTGTTCAGCCATTAATAAACATGGGGTCAAAGGCAACCCTAATGGAACTAACATCTGCAGGAAGACCAGAATTTTCCTTAAAGATAATCTGAACTCAGTTACAATAGTTGTGAACAGGTTCATCAGATCTTTGTGTGCAAGCCTGAATTTTGTTCCCATCAAATGGCAACCCACGCCAGTATTCTTGCCTGGAGAATCCTGTGGACAGGGGAGCCCGGTGGGCTGCTCTCCGTGGGGTCGCACAGAGTCGACTGAAGCGGCTTAGCAGCAGCAGCAGCAGCAGACTTAGGAAACGCTGCTGCAATTGCTCGGTGGAGGTATTTCAGCAAGTGCTCAGGCCTTTTGTCAATTTAGGGGTTTGTTTTCTAATCCCCTCCAGGATGTCTCCATAGGGCTAGTTTCTTTCAGTGTTTGGCTTGACCCTCACCAACACGCATGTGGATATAGATCTGAGAAATAGGGTTGGTAGGTTTGGATAACTCTGTTAAATTCTTTAGCAAACCTGTGGGGTTACTCAGTTGCTTTCGGAAACTCTAACTATGGCTCAAATTCAGCCTCAGTTCAGGGAACATAAGAAGTTTGTTTATCTGGATTTTATCTGGGATTTTTGGATCCTCCAAAGATTTCACATTAAAGGGGAAGGTTCTGATAGGGTCAGAAAGAGGAGGAAGATGACCCTGGAGGCAGAGTCTGAGACACAGAAGCTGGGGAGGCAAATGTGAGATTTCAGAAGCCCTTTGTCTACTTTACTGGTTGGTTTGTTTCAATTAATTGGATTATTGAATTTTGCAGAACACAATTTTAGATTCCTGGTAATGTTTGGAAGCTTCAAAATACCCACTCAAATAAGCGTCACGTTTAGTGTTGATGATTTCAGAGTCATGGCTGTCTCACACAGCCATGGAGTGAGACTAACCCCTGGCAGTAGGGTTTCTGAAGGGTAGACGGAGAGCCTGAGTTTGTATGTGTGATTACGGCTGTGCTATGTTCCCCCTTAAGACCTGGCTTCTCAGTGGCTTGTCACAGTGATGGTTTACTTCTGACTCACAGCCCACACTCATGGTGGACGGGCAGCTCTCCTCCATCTGGTAACCATGCTGTCTGGAACATGAGGTCTACAAAAATTCCAGAGCAAGAGATGAAGAGTGAAAGTGTTAGTCACTCAGTCGCGTCTGACTCTTTGTGACCCCATGGACTGTAGCCCTGTGGGCTCCTCTGTCCATGGGATTCTCCAGGCAAGAACACTGGAGTGGGTAGCCATTACCTTCTCCAGGAGATCTTCCCAACTCAGGAATCAAACCTGGGTCTCTTGCATTATAGGCAGATTCTTTACCATCTGAGCCACCAGGGAAGCCCAAGAGGTAAGAGTTTATGACCAGGTCTGGAAATGGCAAACATTGTTTTCGGTCCTGTCCCATTGTCCAGGACTTGGTCATATGTCTTAACATAACTTCAAGGTAGGTTGAGAATGGAGTCTTCCTGTGGGTCCAGGAAGAGGAAGATGAAACAAGATTGGTCAGCACCTAGCATTGCCTCTGCTGCAGAGGTTAAGGAAAGGCATGCTTTCGAGGGGAGGACAGACCTGAGGGCAGAAGAGCAGGGTTAGGAAGTGTCTGTGCCCCTCACCGAGCAGGAGTGACCCCTCTGGTTCCTTTCTCCCTAGACTGTGGGACACATCATCTTTTTCACGTAGCTTTATGTTCTCTTCCAATGAATGTTGCTGCTGCTAGGTTGCTTCAGTCGTGTCTGACTCTTTGCAGCCCCATGGACTTCACTTGAATTCTCTCATCTTTTTAGGGGAAGCTGCTACGCATCCCTCTGTGGTCTTAGGTTGAATGATGCAGAGAAGAAAGGGAGAGCACTGTAAAAGGAAGTACTGGCTGCCCGTGGCCTCTGTGCCGCTCTCTTAGAGAAGCAGTGGCAGGTATCTGAAGTCTGCGTCCAGGAGTCCCAGGCAGGGACCAGCCACAAAGTCAGTGGTGACCTGCAGGTCCCACAGCAGGGAGCACGCCCAGTAGAGAGCTCAGGAGGGAGGAGACTGACGCCTCCTCTTTGTTCGCGTCTACCAGAGCAGGCAGACCTCTGTAAGGGGGGATGCTGAGTGCTTGTGTTTTGCTTACCATAAAAGCAAGCTCAAAGCCCAGGTTTTATCAGGGGCTTCCTTGGTGGCTCAGAGGGTAAAGAATCCACCTGCAATGCAGGAGACCTGGATTGGATCCCTGGGTCAGGAAGATCCCCTGGAGGAGGGCATGGCAACCCACTCCAGTTTTCTTGCCTGGAGAATCCCATGGACAGAGGAGTCTGGTGGGCTACATCCCATGGGGTCACAAAGAGTTGGACATGATTGAGAAACTAACACTTCAGATGGATTAGTACTATTGACTGAGCGCTATGAATATATACATTACCTAAACAACTTGATTCAGCTAATATTTAAGCTTATATGCCTATATATCTGGCTCTGCACATAAGGCTTCCTAGGTGGTGCTAGTGGTAAAGAACCCATCTGCCAATGCAGGGACGCTCAATGCCTGGTTTGGAAAGATCCCCTGAAGGAGGAAATGGCAGCCCACTCCAATATTCTTGCCTGAAGATAAATATATATATATTTATCTCTAAATATATATAGAGAAATATATATAGAGAAATATATATAGAGACTCTACCAGAGTCTCTCTCATTTGAAAAAACCAAAACTTTGCCTGGGCATGAGTCCTGAGGATGGGTCCAGAGCTGGCTGTATTCTTATTTTCAGACACAGAGATGGCTGCTGACAAAGACAGAGCTGATGCCCACCCTTCCTTCCCCCTCTCCTTCCTCCTCTGTCTTCCCTGCTTCCTTCTTTAGTTTTAGATCTTGTGTCTCTTCAGCACCCAGGCTTGTAAAGTCAGATACTCAGTAGTAAGATTCATCTCTTTGGCCATGTATCTGAAGAGTGCCTATCAGAGTAACACCCAAGGCCTCAGTGGTTTATGAATGAATACAAATCAATGAGTAGATTCAACCCACACCTGAAAGTATCAAGTTTTTCAGAGTTTCCTCCAAGTACAACATTAAAATGACCTCATTTCAGGCTGTGAGTTGAGTGCTTTTGCTTTTTAGATGAAGACTTAGAGATGTTCCATTAGTGAAGTCAAGATGTATAACCTAAAATACGCTGTTTTCGAGCTGAGGATTTGGGGAGGGGTGTGTGTGTGGGGGAAGGAGGAACAGAGCGGGTGTTGGGAATCAGACTATCCCTGACAGCTAAAGTGGAATCAATACCCATTTCTTCTTGGGACGCAAGTGCATCGTTTAATTTCTGGGCATTGGAAGATCCCAGGCATTCCAATTAACAATCCGTTTTTTTTTTTTTTCATATAGAGTGTAATAAAGTAAACACTGTATATTTGAAAAGATAGAGACCAAAAAGAAAACTATGAAATAAAATATAAAAGGCAGAAATCCTGTCACCCTAAGGCTAGTTAGGTGCTTTTATTCAAAACAAAGGATAAGGTAACCACAATATCCAAAGTCTAAAACGAGGCTGCTTTTAGACAGTCACAAGCTTAAAGAAAGCTGAGCACCAAAGAGTTGATGCTTTTGAACTGTGGTGTTGGAGAATACTCTTGAGAGTCCCTTGAACTGCAAGGAGATCCAACCAGTCCATCCTAAAGGAGATCAGCCCTGGGTGTTCATTGGAGGGACTGATGTTGAAGCTGAAACTCCAATACTTTGGCCACCTGATGCGAAGAGCTTACTCATTGGAAAAGACCCTGATACTGGGAAGGATTGGGGGCAGGAGGAGAAGGGGATGACAGAGGATGAGATGGATGGATGGCATCACCAACTCAATGGACATGGGTTTGGGTGGACTCCGGGAGTTGGCGATGGACAGGGAGGCCTGGCGTGCTGTGATTCATGGGGTTGCAAAGAGCTGGACACAACTGAGCAACTGAACTGAACTGTATTCAGTAACTTATTTAATCTTCACTCTATCACTGTGATTGTGTGTGTGTGTGTGTGTGTGTGTGTGTGTGTGTGTGTTAGTCTCTCAGTCATTCCCAACTCTCTGCAACCCCATGGACTGTAACCTGCCAGACTCCTCTGTCCATGGAATTCTCCAGGCAACAATACTGGAGTGGGTTGACATTCCTTTCTCCAGGGGATCTTCCTGACCCAGGGATCAAACCTGCACCTCTTGCACTGTAGACAGATTCTTTACCATCTGAGCCACCAGGAAAGTCCATCCCTGTGATTAGGCCACATGTCTCCATTTCACAGATGAGAAAATTGAGGCACCAAATGTAAAAGGACTCACCCAAAGTCTTGTGGTTGGTAAATGGGAGGGCAGGGATTCAAACCAGCCTCTTTTATTTTTCCTTCTTCACCATGTGGCAGCTCTAGAAACTGAGAGAGGGAATTCCCTGGTGGTCCAATGGTTAGGCCTCTGCACTTTCACTGTTGAGGGTCCAGGTTCAATCCCTGCTCGGGGAACTAATATCCCACAAGGCGTGTGGTATGGTGGGAAAAAAAAAAGAAGTGAAAAAGAAGCTGAGAGGTATTAAAAACCTCATGAGATTCAGAAAATAGCGAATTATTTTTATTGGTTTATTTTCTAGGATACTTTTATTTTTTTCCCCTACATTTTTGGGCAGCACATTTTGATTGACTCTTTATATAACAATAATTTTGTAATATCAATTTCTATAGTGACAACAGAAAGATAATTCATTCCTTCTTTTAGCTTGAGTGATCAAATCTTTTTCCTAAAAAATTAGAGTTGAGAATGCATAAATCATGTGATGTCACACATAGACAAACTTGTTTAGTACAGCTATAGAATTTTGGCCTCTGATAAAGGAATTATGATACATTCTGTTTTGCACAGTTCTTGAAAAAAATATCTACTGCATCTATAATTGTATACCATGCATTGTTGCATCTATTCTTTACAGGAACTTTTGTTTTGACTAGGCTTCAAGGCGAATTGAATCTTCCAGTTACAGTTTTACATGTCTGAAGACTAAAATAATTTTCCACAGACTAGCTTCTGGTTCTCTACATTTCAAATCTTGTTTCTCTTCTGCAACCCACATACTTTCAGTTCTGGGTGCTATAGAGCAGGTGTCAGTAGATTCTGGTTTATCTGGGTCAGTCCCAGTTTATAGCTACTGTCTTGGCATAATTACTAACAGGGCCCTTTTTGTTTGCCCTCTCAAAAGTGTCCTGTGGGGAGGAAGGAGTTAAATCAGCTCATTTGTGATCTTTGGGTCCTCTAATTCCTGGGGGAATGCTTTTGGAAAAGAAAGGAAGTCGCCTGGTTTTATGTGCCTCTAAACATGCTGTTGGGCTTCCCTGGTGGCTCAGTGGTAAAGTATCCACCTGCAATGCAGAAGAGTTGAGTTCAGTCACTGGGTCAGGAAGATCCCCTGGAGAAGGAAATGGCTACCTATTTCAGTATTCTGGCCTGGGAAATCCCACGGACAGAGAAGCCTGGCAGGCTATATAGTCCTTGGGGTTGCAAGAGTAGGATTCAACTTGGCAACTAAACCACCACCAAACATGCTCTTAACTGGACCTCCTGGTAGTCCAGTGATATTGATAAGAAACTCGTTACATAGGGAATGTTCTTAGTTGGATAACCTTGATTTAGGGTTAATTAGGTCAACAAACCTAGATGTTATAGATTTATAAGACATGATTCCTGAAGATCATGTTATCTATACAATTACCAGAGTATAAAAATGGGGATGTTTCATGACCTAAAATCCCCTTGATGTGTAAGCTGACACATCAGCCTCATCTAGAGACCCCCATATATCATTATTCTGTCCAGAGGGCATGTGTCTGATATGGAAAGGAAGGCCCTGCGGTGTCAACTAGGGCATCACCCTGCTTTACCTATGCCTCCTGATTTCTTGTATCCTTAAAATTACTGGTACAGGTTGATTTGGGGTAAAGTCTTGGATTTGTGTGAGTATGATTTGACAACCTGATCCTTCAGGCTAGCTCACTTGGTTTGAACAAGAGATTACAGGGCATCCTAGCCCTCTGACATGCTTTTGTGACCTCTAGCTTTGTATCTTTGAGTCATGAGATGGGGCATGTTGGCATAGAAGGAATTTTTCTAGAATCCTACTGATGACTAGATACAGAGAGGACCAGTAACTCCTTGGGTGGTGCTGATATTGCCATTCTGAATTCCATGTTTTGCGAACCAGCAGTTTAAAACCGTCAACTGAACTCTCTGGGTCCCGGTCCCATTTTGGGGTTTTACTCTGATGACAGTCTGGGAGTGTTTAAAGCCTCACTTTCCAAATACTGCTTATGGTTGTTGCTGGGTCTTGCCCTTTGGTACTAAGTATAAATCTATTCGATTCCACAGAACCACTGAATGACTAGTTTTCTAGTCCCAGCCCCTCTCAATGTCTTTTAGCACCATTTAAGTCAGGGACATTTAATTTCCAGGGGACCCGGTTGGAACAAGCACTTGACTGATACTCAGCAAGCTCCTGCTCTTTAGAAACACTAATTGTACCACAAGGCTGTTGAAGACATAGAGGACCCAAGAAATAGCACCCTTTTCCCTACAGCCCTGTTGTTTAGCACAGCATTTTGGAGAAACTATAAGGAAATTCCTGATGCCAAGATCTAGTAATAAAATGCCAACTGCACAGAGATACCCCGAAGTGGATATAAAGTTTCTCCCATGATCCAATTCCTAGTGAGAAATGAAAGTTCAATAATCAAATCTTGAAATTTCACGTCCAAGTATGTTAAATCCAAAGGATATAAGATTAGAAATATATATCTGTCATCCTTGAGTTAAACATTCTTGCGTTAAATTGGAGACAAATCATTGTCTCCCGTTTCTAATTCTGCTGAGTCACTGGAATCCCCATTCCACCCCAGCACACACACGAAGTACAATCCAGTTCAAGAGGCACCACCTCTGCTGAAACCTTCTTCATGGTTCAGAGCTTCAGCTGAAGGCCAAGTGGACTACACCTTTCGTAACTGAGCAGGACCCTATGGGGCCTTCCCAGGAGAGACTCTTCCAAATTCTCTGCTGTAGGCCTCTCTGAAGTACCCAGAGAACAGTATCTGGTGCACATTTCCTGAGTTATTTTACAGATGTTGAAACCCCCACCAAACGTAAGAAATTAACTGCTTGAGGATCATGGGCATGCAGCCCCCAGACTTTCTGGCGCCTATGGATTGATGACATTAACCCCTGTGACACCGCTGTGTCACCTCACTATCAATCAGAGAATTATGCACGAGCCCATCACGCATGCTGGGATACCTCTCCTTCACCTTGCCTTTAAGAATGTTTTGCTGAAACCCTCTGGGTGAATTTGGGTTTTCTCAGCGTGAGCCACAAGTCACTGGTTCTTCTTGGTGCCTTACAATAAGTACTGCACTTTCCTTCACCACAGTTAACTGGCTACACTGCACGGGGCGAGTGGACCCAAGTTTGCTTGGTAACGCTTTTCCTAGTGGCCCGTTTACTTTGGCTGAAATCTCGGGGTCTCTGTGTAAGGCCAGAGTGGAGAAAACATTTCCTTGAAGCCATCATGCAGGCAGCCTTCCTCTCAGGGAAGCAGTCACTTACCGGAAAATGAAGCCACCTTAACTGGCAGGAGGGGCAAAACGGTTTCCCTATGAACACAGACCAGTGGGCTGTCATGTGGCTTCAGAGGCCCACAGATCTAGAGATTCTGGTGACGATTCGGGGCAGAGTCCAAGAAATACCATTTCAACAACCGCCTTGCTTCTGATGGAAGCTGTGCCTGTTACATTTGATTGTAAATCCCTGGAATGTATTCCGGGGATTTTATAGTTTATAGTGTAGCATCTGGAACTTATTAGTCACTGAATGAATATTCGTGTACTGAGTAAAACACCTTGAATCTGAAGGGTGAGAAGGGATGGCAGAGGGTCTGAGGAAGGATTCTTTACTGATAGTTCTTCTGCAGCTTTGTCAAGGGTAAGAGACCTTCTTCTCCTTCTTAGAATGTGTTTGTATTTGTTCTTGGGTTTCAGATTTTGATAGAAGTGGGACTGGGAAACAGGGGAGGAGGGGACATTATAAAGTCAATTCCTTCTAAAACTGAAACCATTGTGTGATGTTTCACGGAGCGCCAAAGAGCTCCAGTCCTTTATGTCTCAGTGAAGAAAGAATTCAGTGAAAGGTGAAGTGATAGGTAAGTGATATATCAGATTAGGACCTTGTGAGGCTTACAAGTGGGCGAGCAAGAGGATGCTGCCCCTGAGAACTTAGGGAGTTTGGGGTGGAATTGTGCACAATTCTCTACTGCTTTATAATCCTAATACTGTGTAGATACTTCTGATTTTACTTCCAGCCTGACTTCCAACTCTGTTGCTAGTTCTCATCACTTACACTCTGATTTTAAAAAACTTAGGTATTCTGTGCAAAATTCTTTTCTCATTGAAGTTCCTTGCTTCTTGTTATTCTTTGTTCTTTCTCTCTATACCTCTCCTGCCCATCTCTAAATAGACAGTTACATCTCTGCAGTCAATTTGATTCTCTAAGAAATCACTGAAAATCCTTCGATTAAGGAACTTAGCCAGCAGCAATCCATATAGAATGAATTTTCAACTTTTACGTGCTCATACTATATATTTTTTCAGAAAGTCACAGATTTTGCTTAACTTGACCTAGCAAGGAGTCCTCAAACGTGGGCTAAGGCATGTTTTCCTACTGGTAGGAAAGCTGTCAGCCGGCTTAACGAAGATAAGAAGTAGTTATGTAGCAAAACGTGACCTGAGTTGCCTGGCCCTCGGGTGTCGTGGATGTTGATAAGGGAATCCTATTGCCCGTGAGAGAGTGTGAGACAGCACATGGGCCCCCAGCTGCCGTCTCGGGATCAGATGAGGCTCCCCAGAGCCCCCCAGCTTTCCTGCAGGTGAGGCTGGCGCCTCCACTGTAACGTGCACCACAGTGCAGTCAATCACTCTGTCCCCTTTATTTCTGACGCGCGTTATGAGAAGGAAACCTGAACTCTAAGATGTTTTAGATACTGCATTCTTTGGAAACATTCTAAAACTTTTCTCTTTCCACCTGTGAAACAAAAAGCAGGCACTCAAAGTCACTCTGGGTGCTGCCGGTGTCGCACTGGGGCACAGTCTCTAGCCCCTCAGTTCCAGAGTAAACAGACGCGTGCCTCGTACCTTGGCCAATCACAGAAGCTGGTGCTCAGCCACTGTACTCATCTGCTCTCTCGGTTGGTCTCCTGCACTTCTATGCAAACCACAACCCAGGAGTAGTTCATTTTCACCCAAAAACTTGTTTCCCATTTTCCATCTGCATTTATTTGCCCAGAAATGATCTCACTCTGTCCCCTCACTAGTGGGTCTAAACATTAGCCTGCATCTCAGAGTCACCGAAGTTTGGTGAAACAGCCCATTGGGCCCACCCCCCTGGGTTTCTGATAGGTTTGGATTGAGGGGTCTGAGAATCTGCATCTCTAATACATCCTCAAGTGATGCTGATGCTCTTACTGGTACAGGGACCACACTTTGAGAACCGATGTCCTAGACCAGTTTTGTTGATTTGAATGAACTACTAGAATGGGGTAAATGTAAATGGCATCAGATTAGGCATTAGGTGGAGATGATGTTTAATTAAATTCAATTAAATAAACAAATTAGATCAATTTAAAATGCCAGCAGATAAACTGAGATACCATTGGGTCATTTTAAAATACCATCAGTCACAGATGATAATTCACCCACAGATCTTATGAAAAGGGGCAAAAATATCAAGGGCAAGTGAGAGCTTTAAGAACTTCTTGCTTCTATAAGTTCTTCAAAAACATATGGGAAGATATGCAGGCACATTTGTGTGTTGATCCAAGTATACCAGAAGGTACATTATTTTATCAGCTCAGCTAAATTATGAGTTGGAACATAACCCTCACAGCCTGATGTAGGGCTAAGATGCTGATAAGGCAGAGGTTAGTCCCAAGTCCCTTCTCTTAATTCAGAAAATGGTTATTGAGGTTCTGTGCATGAATTGGATTAAATATAGGGACAGAAGTTAGATGATAAGATAATGTTCTAAGAGCTTGCAATCTAGTATGTAAGATTAGTCAGAACTATAGCATTAAGGCATTGAAAAATGCCACAAGAGAAATAAATGCACATGTATTATTTTGGATGTTCAGAGCGGGAAAGGTTCATGGGAAGCTGGGGCTGAGGGAGAATGAGCAAAAGTGTAAAAGAAGAGGGGGCCTTTTGAGGGGACAGTGAACTTCCTAGGTCAGGGACGGGGCAGGGGGCTGTTTGAGTACTTGAGGATCCTGACAGCCTGGGCAGGTCACTGCGTGATTGTGAGTGCATGACTTGAAAAACGAGCGTGAGCATGACTTAGGTGGCAAAGGGTGCGAGTCTTCAAAAGAATGGAACATTTTGAGGGCAAGAATGAGAAAGGTGAAAGATATAATTTCAAGTGTGAAATGTTTGCTTGAGGAATTTAGTTCAAAGGCTTGGCAGGGAGGGGGTTACTCATGGTGGTTTTTGAAATAGGGAAACTATCTGGTAAATAAGAAGGACGGATTATGTCAGGTGAGTGTAATAGGTTACCTTCAATGAACATTTGCCAATGTTCAAGGGGAATACTTTTAATCCTCCTAACTCTGACACGTAAGCACATTATTGTTCCCATTATGAGGACACAGAGGCCTAGAAACCTAAAGGAAGTTGCCCGTGGTGGCATAACTAGTAAATGGTGGGGAAGTAACGAGAGCCCAAGGACGGGCAATGTGGCAGGAGTCCTCAGCAGGGCACACCCTCTGGAGACACGACCATGGCAGAGATGGTGTCTGCCAGGCTGGGCGATAAACTGTCCTTGGGGAGAGGGCACAGGACAAGTCAAAGGTGACTCAGGTTTTGAGGCTGAACAGCTCGGGGAGAAGTATTACCATCACTGTGGTTTTCAGTCCTGATAATATTAGCATTGTAGAGAAGATTCATTGCTTTTAAAAAGGAAAGTGGAAAACAAAAAAGAAGAGAGACACTCAGCTGGAAAAGATATGAAGAGAGTGAATATTGTTAAGGTGTGTGATGTTGCCCAGTGTGGGAGGCACACCCATGCAGCGTGCCCTTTGATCCTGTTTTCAGCACCCCAATGCTCCAAATCTTCCCCGCTTTCTTCCAGTTTACCCTTGTTTGTTGTCACTGTTTAGTCACTCGGTCAAGTCTGAATCTTTCAGGACCCCGTGGACTGTAGCCCACCAGGCTCCCCTGTCCATGGGATTTCCCAGGCAAGAATACTGGTGTGGGCTGCCATTTCCTTCTCCAGGGGATCTTCCCGACCCAGGGATCAAGCCCATGTCTCCAGAATTGGCAGGCAGCTGCTTTACCAGTGAGCCACCAGGGAAGATTCACTATGCATTTATAATTGCCAATGATCTGCAATTCTTTGCATCTCTTTTCTTAGAGGTGCAGTCTGTTTCCCCATCCTTTGTATTTGGGCTGTCTTTGACCATGATTGATGTTGTTGAAGTGATGTTGTTCCAGTTCTAATCCTGTTCCTTGCTCTCTGGACATGTGCCCACCATGCTGGGAGCCCCTGGCGAACCCACTGATGGAGACCCTGGGGAGTGAGCTGAACCCAGCATCAATGGAGTCTCCAGACGTGTGAGCAAGGCCGTCCTAGCCCACAACTAGCTGAGCCATGTCACAACTAAAGTACGACCCAACCAACCTTCAGAATTGTGAGCAAATGAATAACTATTGTTTCAAGATACTGAATTTTATATATATATATATATATATATATATTCTTGGCTGAGCTGCATGGCTGATGGGGTCTTAGTTCCCCAACCAGGGATTGACCCCAGGCTTTCTGCAGTGAGAGCATGGAGTCCTAACCACTGGACTGGCAGGGAATCTCCACCACTGCATTTTGGAGTGGTTTGTTATGTAGCAAACTCTGATTCACCATGTTACTTGATGGACCCCCCATCAATATTCTCAACTGTGGATTTCCCAGTCATTTCAGACCCAAAGGACTCAAGACTCAAGGAGTTATTCTGTCACTCCAGTCTATCACTTTCCAGTCCTAAAAGGTTTAAATTTGTTTCCTCAATTTTTTACTTTAAAAAAACTGTTTATTTATTAATATTTATCTTTTTTTGTTTTTGGTTGCACTGGGTCCTCATTGCTGCACAAGGGTTTTCTCCGGTTATGATGAGTGGGTGCTGCTCTCTAGTTGTGGAGTTTAGGCTTCTCATTGCGATGGTTTCTCTTGTTGCAGAACGCAGACTCTAGGTGCGTGGGCTTCAGCAGTTGCGGCTCACAGGCTGTAGGGCACAGGCTCAGTACTCGTGGCGCACAGGCTTTGTTGCGCCGTAGCTTGTGGAATCTTCCCAGACCAGGAATCAAACCCATTTCCCCTGCATTGGCAGGCAGATTCTTATCCACTGTACCACCAGAGAAGTCTGATTTCTTTATGTTTTTAAAACAGGACAAAAAAGAAGCCTGACTTAGTTTGTGGACTCAATGATAGATCTGGGGAAGATTTCTCCGAATCCAATTGTTAAACAATGACACCACTTTAACTAATCTTGAAAAGAAAATTCCTCATAAGTGATAATTATTGTTGTCTACATCAGTGATTTCCAATCTTTAATGAGCATAAATATAACCTCAATATTCTTGGGCCTCTTCTCAGCAATGTGATTCAGTAGGTCTAGAGAGGAGCTTAGGAGTATATTAAACTTAGGAGTATGTATATATAAATATAAATGTGCATAATACAATATAAATCGGCCACACCGGGTCTTCGTTTTGCAACAAGGGATCGTCGCTGTGGCATGTGTGCTCTTAGCTGCAGCACGTGGGCTCTGTTGTTAGTTCCCCGACCAGGGGTCGAACCTGGGCCCCCTGCAGTGGGAGCATGTGGTCTTAACCCCCTGGATCACAAGGGAAGTCTCTTGGGAGTATACATTAATAATAAGGGCCCAGAATAGTTATGAGGCATGCACTTCACTGATGGCACTTTGAAAATATTGGCCTAAATATTAAAGATCGATACTAAAATAGTCTATGCCTCCTTTCTCGCCTTGCTCTGTGACTGGCCCATAATTACAGGTCATTGGAAACAATTCCTGGAATAGACCAACTGGTAAACAAACACCAGGATATTGAGAATGCCAATCTCCCATGCTATGCCATGTAGATGCCAGATTTACTAAATGCAATACCCTCTGTTTTCTCCTAAGTGAGGTATATTGAGGGAATTAATAGAACGAGAGCCCTGTTTTGTAGATATCTTCTTTAGTTTTCATCAGTCATTGACATTCTCATTCCTACTTACCAAGGAGGCTTGAAAAGTTACACAGCAGGCAGGGGGCAAAATTAACTGGTGTCTAGATTTCCTTAGGTCTGTCTCCCCTTTCTTCAGTGTCATTCTTGACAAATGTGGTTTGGATGAGAAGCTTCAAAATGTGTATAGAAGACAGAGAAAGATGGGGGTAAGGGAGAAAATGAGAGAGAGAGAGAGAGAGAGAGAGAGAGAGAGAGGTATTAAAAAAAAAGATAGGGGAGGGTTTGTAAGTTTATGAAAAAGTAATGTTTACCACTATTCCTTCTTTTTCAAAACGTCGAGTTTCAGGAATATCTGTGTGGGGTATGGAGAGGAAGTTGGCTGTTTTAGTCTATTTTCTTACTTCTCGGATTCCTCACGAGTTGGAAAGTGACCCTGTTCTTTGTCTGAGTTTGCATGGTGTGAGTATCCATGCTTCATGCATGACCAGTTTCACCACTGGATAAACAGTAGTGCCTGAAAGAAACAGCCATTGCTGAAGTGAGGAGAGAGTTAGGAATCTTTAGAAGAGTGACTAATTTTCCTCATGCCCAAGAGGGGCTCTTTAAATTCACCTTTTCACTCATTTCCCCACTTGATTACACAGAACATTTTTCCCCTTCTGTCGATGATTTTTTTAGCAGTCTGTGTTGTTGGATCATAAACATAAGGAGGACCTTCTGCAGGGGAAATACCCTGATTTTTCTCCATGTAGAGGGATCAGAATGTGTGGGTGAAAACGAGGAGAAACAAGAGAGGAACTCATTGATTGGAGTGCAGGGCTCGCCTACAATGTCAAATCACATTCATACTATTGCTAGGCAATTTCAGAATAACTGGCTACTTTTGTTAATTCAAACATCCATTCAGTGTAGTAGAGCAAAAATCAATCCATCTGATTGATTGAGTTAGCCTGTCCATTTGACTAAAACTGTGGTGTTTCAACCTGAGAAGTGGTGGTCTTAGGGGGCCATAAAGAACTCCAAGTCAGAATCTACCAGAGAAATTACCTTTTTTTTCTTCTTTAAAATACATGATTAGGACTTCCTCGGTAGTCCAGTGGCTAAGACTACTTGCTCCTAAACTGGAGGGCCTAGGTTTGATCCCTGGTAAGGGAACTAGATCCCACATGCCACAACTAAGACCCAGTGCAGACAAATAAGTGAATAAATAAATAGTAAAAGAAGATGCTCAGGCTTCTTCCCACAGTTGTGCATATGCCTTTGGAGTTCTGAAAAGGCACCGGAATCATTCTGACAGGCCTCCTGACCCTTGTTGAGAAAGTTTGAGTTAACTAGCCATGTTCAGGTAATTTGAAAGGTTTAAAATAGTCCCCTAGCCTCAGTAGTTTTAATTAAAAAAAAAAGAGTGAACCGATGGTTGATTTTCTAAAAGCAAAAACAAGAATAGTATTATACTTGTCCTAAATGATTGGAAGGATAAATTCTTTTTTGGGGGGGTCGGGGGCTGGTGCTTCAGGTTGTGTTTTGGGAAGATATTAACACCAACGTTACAAATGCGAACCCCGGCTTCATCAGAGTCCGCTTTCAGCCTGGCTCTGACAGTGAGGGGCTTCCTCTTTTGAGTGTTTGTCTTATGATCAACCAACCTCCCCCGCAGAACAGACAGTCCCCTGCACGACAAGGCTCTGTGCCATCCGGGGATTTACTGATGGCTAAGCCGCGTTATGAACAGAGATTTATGATCAACTTCCCAGTCAATTAAAATTTCAGATATGACTAAGGCAGAATTCAATTAAGGTTAATTGGGGCTTCTGAAAACTGCTTTTCCAAAGGGAAACCGTGATGGGATTGTGACTCCTAGTGGGTTTTGATCAGTTTTAAATAACTTTCCATTCCTTTCTTTTCTTGGCACAGGACGCCTCTTCTCCCCGCTGCCTGGCTCCTGTATTATCATTCGATTCAGATGTTGATTTTTCTGTCATAAGTTATCATGGTGACTTATTCGGTTTCGGCTTTGTCTTTTTCTTAAAAAACAACAAAAAAACCCCCAGAAAAACAAAACAGAACTCCCAAGGCTCTCAGCAGACCAGAACCCTTAACAAAATCGCAACCTGCACTGGGCGGAAACTGCAGCGGTATGACATGAAAGAAATATAGTCATTTGGAAGATTGTGACAACATCTCAGAAGCAATTATCCACACTGGAAAAATAACCCATTTCTTTTCCTTTGTCATTAAGGTGGATGAAAAGGTTCCCAAACATTGTCAATGATGGGGGAAAATAAAGCCAGGGGTGGTGGGGGGTTGGCAAACAGGTGCAGGCAAGAATTACAATGCAAGTCAGGCTTTCCATTCTACCCGAAATTTTATTTTCTTGTCGTCAAGGGCTATTGTGACAGTTCTTAGCACAGTTGATTGAACTGGGAAAACACATGGGACGGGGTCTTAGTCTCCGAATGCAGAACATGTATTCTGTAGCTCACAGAGCAATCTGGAGCAAGGGGTGAATAATAATTTCCACAGTTTGTTTTCTCAGAATTTCCAACCTATTGTTCATCACTGGAAATTAATAACAGTGAGCTAAAGAGACATTGTCTTTCTGAAAAGAAGAAGTGAGGAGTGTGTGAGTAAGGGAGAGACGTGGTAACTGCTCGGATGTTTTGCTGTGCGAGAATTCTCCCATCTAGCAGACCTGGGCATTTGCCACAGCAGCTAGGAGCCCGTCGGAGGTTGCCTTCTTCTTGAATTAGTGACTCTTCCGGAGTTTCACACCCCTATCCCTCTCCTGGCACCACTACTCACCGGGGCACACATACTGGGGACAAGTTCATCCAGAGAGTGACTTTGGAAATGGGCCTCTCTTAGGGGAAGGGGAAGGATGTAGGTGAGGCAAGCAGTAAAGGCTGTTGATTCATGTAATTTTCTTTGTGCATTTCAGCTGATGGTCGAACTATGCCGTGGACAGACTGTGACAGGTGAAGATACCTACAAGGCCGCTGTAAGTGGCAATGAACAGGTCCACGTGCTGTCACCTGTTTTAAATGAGCTCCTTCCCAATGCCTCTTTTATTTGTACTTGAGGCTGGTGTTCAGATTGCTTCTGCTCCCTCCCTCGAAGGAAGGACCCACGTTGGAACTGTTTTCTAGGGACTGTGATGGTCCAACTGGCATAGCTTTCTCACCCACTACTTTTATCTGTGGATGACGCATAGCTGATAGGAAGGAATCACATCCTTATCTTTGCCAATTTCCTCTTCCCTCTTTTTTTTAAAGGCAGACAAGAGAAGGAGAGATTGGAAAAAGGAGAGGTTCTAGCGTTGTAGAGAGGTTAAGGGGAGAAGTTTCTGTAATCAGAAATCTGGGGTGTAATTGTATGATCACCAGAAGAAAGACTCATGCAGGGGGAATAAGTCTCCTGAGTAAGATTACTAATGAATTCTCTCTGTTCCTTATGGAAAAGAGCCACATTTGTAAAATTAAAAGTCAATGCCTCTTTGATGAGAGGATTTGCAGGCTCCGCTGTCCTTTTTTTTTTTTTTCCTCAAATATTGTGTGCTTGGAAAGAAGAGCAAGGAAGCGAAACCTCTAGTCAAGGGCATTGGAGCAGAGCCGGCAGCTGGCTGCACCCCCTCCCCCAAATCGCAGGGCAGTGGGAGCCTTTTTCAGAAAGGACTTGATCGGTGCTACGTGCGTGGCTGTTTTGAAGAATATGGCCTTGTTGAGACAATATTAGAGTCCCCAGTCAATTCAGAGGAGGAAAACGGAGGAGCTATACCAGTCTTCTGGTGTGGTGCAGCCCGAACGAGTGGTGGACTGGATTTCTCACCCCCATCGCTGTGTTTGGGAGCCACACTAGTTTGTGGGCGTGTGTTCCAGCCGACATAAAGCGCAGGGGCAGCGGCCACCAAGCGTCTCAGCTCATGAGGCTGTTGTCTAGCTGGTGGGGAGAGTCTCCACTTAAAAACACAGACTTTGAGAGGAGACCAAGAAACAGCTCCTTCATAGACCCTCCAAGTTACCTGAAATTCATCCTTTGTAGCTACGCTTTTGTTCACATAATAAATGCCACCGATTAGCAGTCACCTTAGCAAGCCAGAAGGAGGGCTGGGGGGGTGATGTTGGGGAGTGCACGGGGCAATTGTTTGCTGCAGCCAACCCCTACAGCCGGAGAGAGCCAGTTGTTCAATTTCCTGGAAATTTGTGAGCTGGTTGTTAAACCCAAGTGTCATTATTAGGAATTAAATTATAGGAACATAATCAATAAATTGTTATTAGAAACAAGGATCAAATTCAGTACTCACCCTTTCCTGATCATTTTACTACATTTAACAACAGTTTGTGCTTTGAGGCTCTTTGCATCTGTTATATCTGTGGGGTGTAGACGCTGCGTAATGATGTGCTGGTGTCCAGCTCTTTCAGCAACCCCCCAGGTGGTCAGTGACTTCATGTTGGTTTCTTGAAATGAGCCGTGATGGCAGTCTTTATACCATTGAAATGGCAAACCCTACAGATCAGAGTTTCTTCCGTTTTAGAAAGTGGATTGATGAACATTTACTGGCACAACACTCTGTGTGAGAGAGAGGGAGGGAGAAGGGGCTGAGGTGGTGGTGGCATCAGGACTTGCGTGCTGGGTCAGCACAATGTTTGTTTTCGTGCTGGAGGAGTGTCTTAGTCAGCTCCAGCTGCTGTAACGAGAATACCATAGCCTGAATGGCTTTAGCAACAAATGTTATTTCTCATAGCCTGACTGGCTTAAAAATATATTTCTCACAGTTCTACAGAAGTTCTGGGAAGTCCAAGATCACAGTGCCAGCATGGTCCAGTTCTGGTGAGGACTGTATTCCTCATTTCCTCATGTGGCAGGAGAGAGACTGTGAGAGAAAGAAACAGAGAGAGAGAGGGGGAAGGGAACGCTGTCAAGTGTCTCTTCTTATAAGGGCATTGATACCAACACGAGGACTCCACTTCCAAGACCGAATTACCTCCTGAAGGCCCCATCTCCAAACCATCAGACTGGGGACTCAGGTTTCAGTGCTTAAAATTTGAGAGGATACAAACATTCAGTCCATAGCAGGGAGAAAACAAACCAACAGGAGGCAGGCAGGCTGGGGTAGGCTTCCTGGAAAGAGAGGGAATACTGTCCAGAGATAGGAGACTTCCAAGGAGAGAAACGGAAAGATCCAGGTAAACCCTCATGCTTTGCAGTTCTGTCTGGGGGCAGGTTGGGGTATGAGGGCGCCCTTCCAGGGTTACTGTTCTCTGCTTTCTGCCTGTACCCCCAACAAGCTCTCAACCCCTCCCTGGGTTACCTCAGCCAGTGGTCTTTGCCAATACCTAGCTTCACTGCGGGCTTCCCTGGTAGCTCAGCTTCTGAAGAATCCACCTGCAATGTGGGAGATCTGGGTTTGATCCCTGGGTTGGGAAGATACCCTGGAGGAGGGTGTGGCCACCCACTACCGTATGCTTGCCTGGGAAATCCTTATGGACAGAGGAGCCTGGTGGGCTTCAGTCCACAGGGTTGCGAAGAGTCAGACATGACTGAGTGATCAAGCACAGCACAACTTCACTGCTGATGAAACTTCTGACAGACCCTGGGTTCTGTGGCTTGGGTTATATTACAGACTGAATGTTTGTGTCTTCCCCACCCCGCCTCCCCATTCATATGTTGAAACCCTAAAGTCCTTGGTTTTGGGAAATGGGGCCTTTGGAAGGTCAGGTTCAAATGAGATCATGAGGGTGGGGTCCCAAGATGGGATCAGCACCCTTGTAACAAGAGGAACTGGCTGGAGAACTCTTGCCAGGAGCCAGCCAGACCGAGGAGAAGCCTCATGAGCTCACACGGAGGAGGCGGCATCTCAGATGGGAAAGCCAGCTCTCACATGACCCCGAATCAGAGGCACCTAGATTTCAGACTCTCCAGACTCCAGAGGTGTGCGTAAGAACTCTCTGTTATTTAAGCCACTCAGTCTATAGTATTTTGTCGCAGCTGCCTGAGCTACTAAGACAGATTATGAGCAGAATTTTGTACAAATAGGTTGGGGGTGATTTCAAGGTATTTATTTAGTCTGCCCACAATCAAAGGAGCATGTTAGGCTTCTGGGGTGCTTTGTACACCCACTTGAGTTTCGGGAGAATAAGGGGAAAGATGCTGCGCTGGGAACCAGGGGGCCTGGGCTTTAAAGGCAGGCACCGAACTTGTGACTGCAGCGTGGATGTTGAGCAGGAAACAAGCAGCCTCTGTTTGCCCCGGTATTAAAAGGCTTGTGTTCATCACTATGCTGTGAGGATCAAAAGGGAGGTTGTTTGAAAATTTGTAAAACTGTGCAAATGGAAGTTGTGAGGAGTCCAGGGGGAACTTTCTAATTCACAGACCCAGTGACAAAGGCGATTTCCTAAATTTCAGAACCCACTTACCTTTCTCTGCAGAGCCTCCCTTCTCTTCCCCTAATATTTAACTTACCTCTTTTTACTGTCTTGTTTGCTTTATTTTGACCGTCCCTCCTTTCCTCTTTGCTCTGTTTTTCTCTGAGATTCTTTCCCTCTCAGTTTCTCTAATTATATGATAGAATCACTGTATTTTGAGTTTATCCTCTTGTTTAAAAATATCAATATTGCTTTATGTTTGCTCTCTAAAACCTCCCCTTGCTCCTGTGTTCCGGATGTGGGACTTTATGTTGGGACCTTTGGTGATTTTCTGACTTAGTGAGTGAGGTGTGGAAATGGGTAGGGAATCTCTTCTGGGGCCAGGAGAGATGATGCTTTCAGAAGTGGCACAGTTGAGGCTTAGAATCCGTTTTCCTCAAAGGAAGGACGGCAATTAACCTTGGCACTGGAGCAGAACTCACTTGAATTTGTACTTGTAAATCTGCACCTCTCCTTAAGCAAATATGATGAGAAGAATCCAGATTTTCATCAAAAGTAAATTAAAAATGGAGTATTCACATCATGAAGGAACTCGCAAGGAGATTTCTTTAGCGAGCAGCTCTTCCTCCCCTGTATTTAGGCGTGTTTTGATTCAGAGAAATGCATTACCTTACCTCCTGAAAACATGAGGAACAACTGGGTTAAAAGACAGCCCAGCCCACATCTTCACTAAGCTTATCAACTGGCCTGCATCCTTAATTCTTATGGCATTTGACTGCTTTTTAAGTTATCTTCTTTTGAGGGGGGCATTAAGCCCAGGTGAGCCTATTGTTTTACTTCTGCCCATTGGGGTTTAAGACATGACTTGTTTATTTGGACTGTGACTCTGTTCTCTCTTCCCTTAGGCAGGGATTTTACTTTCTGTGATGTGTGAGTGAGAAAGTAGGTCACTAATGAAATGCTTCATGCAATGGATAAATGATCTGCCATCTGAATGGCACACAAAGGCTGTCTACCAGAGAGACAGTCCAGACGGAGGGCGAGAGGCTTGGCCAGCCTAGGACGCTTTCCAGGGATTGTCCAGGATGTCACTGCAGTATGGATGTTTGGATCTATGAGCTTCAGGAACTCTAGTTTGGTGGCAAATTCATAGTGTCCCAAAGGCAATAGCAGCAGTGGTGGACGCACTGCCTTCTTTGGGGCAGGATTTGCCAGAAGTTAACTGGCCCCAGTGGCTCAGTGGTAAAGAATCTGCCTGCAATGCAAGAGACACAGGTTCAGTCCCTGGGTTGGGAAGATTCCCCTGGAGAAGGAAATGGCAAACCCACTCCAGTGTTCTTGACTGGGAAATCCTATGGAGAGAGGAGCCTGGTGGGTTATAGTCCCTGGGGTTGCAAAGACTGAGCGACTACACAAAGCAAACTGGCAGGGCAGTGGAGCCATCGAAGCTGTTTTTCTGATTTTGGGTTCCTCTCTGGTACATCCTGCTACCCTCTGATGACCTGGAATGTTGGGGTCCAGGAATATGGTGCAAATTGAAGTGAGCGATGGAGCCGGGGAGGTCCTTTCTGCAGGGACTGTGATTCCTCGTGAAGGGGTTCTCTGCCATTGCAGTCACCGACCGCTCACTGCCTGGGTCAGTCTCCCGTGGTTGCTGTAGAAAATGACCACAAACCTGGTGGCTTAAAAACAATAGGAGTGTATTCTCTCACTGTTCCAGAGGCCAGAGGTCTGCATTCAGTTTCCTGGGCTGAGATCAAGGTGTTGGCAGTGACTGGTACCCCCGGTGGCTCTGAGTGGGCCTTTGTTACTTGTCTCTACTTTCTGATGACTGTTCAACGCAGCCATGTGACCTGCTTTCTTTATGTCAGATCTCCCTTTGCCTGTCTCTTACGAGGACCCTGGGATGGAATTTAGGGCCCACTGAGATAATCACCCATCTTAAGATCCTTAACTTAATCATATCTGCCAAGTTTTTGCCAAGTAAGGTAACATTTGGGCTTCCCAGGTGGCAAAGTGGTAAAGAATCTGACTGCCAATGTAAGAGATACAAGAGACATGGGTTTGATCACTGGGTGGGGAAGATCCCTTGGAGAAGGAAATGGCAACCCATTCTAGTATTCTTGTCTGGAAACTCCCATGGATGGAGGAGCCTGGCGGGCTACAGTCCATGGGGTCACAAAAGAGTCAGACACACCTGAGCATGCACACACAGAATCAAAGGTAACATATACAAGTTCTAGGCATTAGGTCCTGATATCTTTGGGACAATTCTTTGGTCTACCGTACCACCTCTCAGTTTTTCAGCAATCCAGTGTTTCAGTGCTAGTGTTAGCACTGATCATTTGTAATTATTGAGTGGCCCTTGAAAGCTCTTCCATGGCCTTCCTGCCACCTAAGGACTCTCGGGCCTCGCAGCCTACAGACAGGGGTGTGTGTGTGTGATTCTGTGATAAAATGTCCTGCCAAGGAGGGGCATTTTTTGCACAGACATTGCTTCCAATTGCCTTTGTGTGACAGCAGTAATAAAACTGGGTCAGTTTTATTTTTGGCAGACCACCCCCTCCCCACTTGGTACGTCTCTGCTCTGGCAAGTTCTTAGTAAAGGAGCCAGTTCCTACTTTACTGATCACACTAGACTTAGAGGGGTGAGAAGATCTGCTCACAGAGCTGAGACTCACACTCAAGGCTCCTCACTCACAGTTTATGGCTAAGTTTTTGCCTCTTAGGTCCCTCCTCAAGCCCCATGACTGGCTCCCACCTACGGAGCCATGCACGCTCCAGAGGTCCAGCCTGACCGTGATGCTCCTTTTCTGAGCTGTCATCTTCTGCTTTTCCTTAGGGACATTTCTCTTTCTCAGTCTAGGTTGCAGAGTGGGGGGTTCTTTCTCTAGCTTTCCTATTTCTTGGGGCAGGTGGGGCATCTGGTCTTAGGATCCCTAGGATGCTCACCAAGGGAACAGAAACAGGCACAGAGACGTAGCAAAGACTCCAGGCATCTTCTATATTCACATGGCCGTGAGTCACAGTTCATAATTCCGTGTTGCCTCTCTTCAGTTTTGTGGCCACTCCCTCTGGGGTGTTCTCGGATATCCTTCTCACTTAATGTGACCAGATTTAGCTCCCCAGCTCGGATTAGGCTGGAGGCTGCCTGGCCTGCTCAGACAGACGGGCTGGCTGGTCCTCCCAACCCTCTTCCCTCATCTTTCTAGGCAGGGACTAGCCCTGGGATGCTCTTGGGAACCGCTTTGCACAGGCTGTGTGTTCGTCTCATGACGTCCACTCCCTTGCCACCCCTGAAATCACATACACAGAGTCAGGCAGAGAACACTCTCCCTTGCTATTTGGTTTATACCCTGAGCCCCAAAGTAGCTATTGGTCAGCTCGAGTAAAACCGACTCACGTTCCCAGGCTAGAGACGGTGCTCCGTGGCCTTCGACACTGAAGGAGGTGGGGTGGCTGTCATAATCTGTTTGCTCTTACTTCTGTGTGCGCCCCTCCCTGACTCCTGGACCATTCCTAGGGTGCGGGTAGCACTCTGGAGGGAACACCCGCAGGCTATCTTCCCTCTAAGATGTGAGCGATTCCAAAAAGAAATAACCATATTTACTGCCCGCTGTAGCCCCTGAGGCCCCGTTAATATTGAAGACCTTGAGTCACCTATGTGACACGTCTCTTTGGAGAGTGGGGAGTGGAGCACATATTCCTTGCAGCCCATCTTTCCAGCTCCCTCCTCCCTCCTGTGATGATCTTGCAGACTCTGTTCCAAATAACCCTTGCTTTCCTTTCTCCTCTAGGGAAGTCTGGCCCGTCCTACACTGGCACTTACAGCTCCTTTAACATTTCCTCATTTAGTCTTCTGGGAAGACCCTGGTCCCTGGAAGGCCTCGTCTCTTCTGTGGTCTACTTTCTCTGGTCTGCTATGCTTGCTAGTTGCTCATCACTGGCCAGTCCTTAAGGCTAATTTGACGTTGGTTGAATGTCAGAATCCTTTTCTGCCACTTTAAGCCCATAGACCCCCCTCCCTTGGATACAGCCTGGCCCCACTGGGAGAGCCTGGCTTGCTTTGCAGGAATCTACATCTTTTCTCTCAGGGGTCCCCAACCTCTGGGATCTAGTGCCTGATGATCTGAGGTGGAGCTGATGTAATAATAGAAACAAAACGCACAATAAATGTAATGTGCTTGAATCATCCCCCAAATCACCTCCAATTCTAGGGTCCCTGGAAAAATTGTCTTCATAAAACTGGTCCCTGGTGCCAATAAGTTTGGGGACCACAGCTTTACATCCCCTCCCTCCTTCCAGTTCCCTGGAGTTTCTCCTCACACCAAGCTCCTGTCCTCCCCAGCTGGGCCTCTGGTTGACAGCTCCCCAAGGAGCAGAGTGGAAGGGTCCAGATCCCCCAACTCAGGTTCTTGTGGGTGGGGGTCCCTGTCTTGTGTTAACTTCCTCTGTTTTCTTCTCTCTCTGCTCCTCCCTGCCTCTTGCTCTCAAAGGAGCGGTCTTTGACAATCGCATCTTTAAAAAAGAAAATACTTCAAAATACGGAGACAATAAAAGACGTAATTCCCACCGAGGGACCAGGAGGTAATTTCCTCACATGTGATTTTCTGCCAATTTTGGCAAAGCTGCTTCCCAACATCTGCATTGAATATTCCCCACCACAGGTGTGTGTTTCATGTGATCTTAGAGTAAATAACACAGAATTGTAACCACCAGGTGGCCTGGGACTGGCCAGGACATCTTCCTGCATTTACTTCTTGGGGTGAAGGAGGTCTGGGGCCAGGGCTGCACGGGGATAGATTTGCTTCTGTTCAGGGGCACGGAGAAGGCAGCCTGGGCTCAGGCTTTCAAAAGAGATGACCCTGGTTCTTTAATAGAAGCACAGCCCTGAATATCAACTCGCTGTTAATTTAGCCACCACACTCTCATTCTTTGGCTCTGCAGACGAGAAAAGATAAGGCAGTGAGCAGTCAAATATTATATCCCAAGTTCGTCCTCTGTCCCCTCATCTTCGAGATGAGGCGGGTGGACTGATGCTTTTCCTCGTTCTCAAATGGTCTGATTCTATAAAATCACTCCTTCCAAATTTATACATCCTTGCTGATGAGTGTGGCTGCCTCTCTAATTTTCGAGGGATGTGAAGGGTTTTCCAGCAATCTAGCAGGCTGAGCTGAATGCCTCTTTGTGCTTTCCATTGTGGGCTCAAAGAAAATCTTTGGAATCGCAGCAGAAGAAGAAAAAAAAAAACTCATCTGAAAAAGAGTCTCAGAAAAAGAAAAGTGCCTTCACGGTAGCCTCTATTCCACAAAAGGAAAGAGGCCTTGATATTTTCCCAAGAGTGAATGAGCAGGTGCGGCAATTGTAAGAAGTAATGGCAAGGTTTCCCAAGAGCACTGGGATAAGGATAGGATCATGACCGAGCTTCTCAATGAGCTTTTTAAGGGGCGGTGTACAGACTGGAATCTGGGATGCCATTATATTTCTCGGGTGAGGAACAAAAAGGCCGTTTCAGTGCATCTCCTGTTCCACCTCCTTCAGTGGCCTGCGGACCTGCGTGTGTCTGTGTGTACATGTATGTGTCTCTGTCATTCCACAGATGAGGTGAAAGTGAAGTCGCTCAGTCATGTCTGACTCTTTGTGACCCCACGGACTGTAGCCTGCCAGGCTCCTCCGTCCATGGGATTCTCTAGGGCAGAATACTGGGGTGTGTTGCCATGCCCCCAACCAGGGGATCTTCCTGACCCAGGGGTCGAATCCAGTCTCCTGCACTGCAGGCAAATTCGTTACCAACTGAGCCACCAGGGAAACCCTACCATTCCATATACGTATGTATATATCCATCCATCCCTCGATCTGTCCATCCACCTGCCTTTCTTTCCCTTGGTCTCACCTGCTCGCTCTGTCTCTTCTCATTTTTGTCTCGTCAGGCTGAAATTACTTGTCTTCTCAGTAAGGATGAATAATGAACTAGTGTTTTCCCACCCATGGTATGTCAATCTTTCTCCTGAGTGGACTGTTCAGATAGTTTTCATTGAATTAAAATTCCAGGTCTGCCCTGGAAGTTGAAGCATGAATCTATAATGCTTCCTAAGGGTTTTCAGAAATTCCACACAGGTGATCACAGCTGCTGATGGTGGGGCCCTCTTCTCTGAAGAGTCCCCGAGGCCTTTTAGTATGATCATCGAGGAGGTGCCCCCAGGCGCCTGTGGGCAGTAAGGGCCCACATCTTCCCATTCAAATTCTCTTTGTCTCCGGAGGTATGGATGGAATTTAGAGGCTGTCGAATCCCACGGAGAACCTGTTAATGCCACCTCTTCCTTAAGGAGCTTGAGGTCTTTGAAAGAAGACTCTCACATTTCCTGAGAACAAACAGAGTCATGAAACACACAAAAAGAATATTTGAAGAGCAAGTCTTCTGGCCCCTGAGCCTTGCTCATCTGACTTGCTGGAATGTAGTGACGATAGCTGGAGTTGATCAGGAGCCTAGATGCTGTGGCAAATGTTGTGCACGCATGAACACACTTAATTCCCACAATAACCCAATGGGGCACACACTATTTATAGCTCTACTTTGCAGGAAGGGGGTTAATGAGAACACTGATATCTTTCTGATGGCGAGGCACACATTCTGCTCAGGGATTAAATAGACAAGGGAATCCAGAAAGCGTATTTCTGTCCTAGCCACATTTTAAATTCTCTACTGGCAGGTAAAAATAATTTAAAAAATAGGGCAATAAGGATAAATGGGGCAGGGAAAAAAAACAGAGCAACAATGGCTGGATTGCTGGTCTGGACGCCAGTGGAGATGATTCCATCCCAGGGTGGACTTGAGTAGGAATGATTGACATCGTCTTGAGATCCATCCTCAGCTGCTGGTTGGCTCTTGGGAACGTTAGTAAGACAGATGAGTGCCTTCAGTTTTGTGTCAGGGCCATTCTCAGCCCCATGGGTTTGATGATGCCTTTTCCCCATCTCCAGTCACCCTCTCCCCATCAAGAATGCAGACTCGCTGGATGCAATAGAATCTGGGTTTCCCTCTATGCCTGACTTGTGTTTTCCCTTTACTCTGCAAGTTTCCTGGCTCCTGAGGAGTGGAGGGGGCAGGCGTCTAAAAGCTCTAAGGACCACTCCCCAGGCCTCTGACTGGCGTCTGCTGGCAGGCGCAGGGTTGAGGAGGGGAAGGGCACCGAACCCACGTTGCTGGCTCTGCGAGGCTGGCGGGATCTCCCTCACATTCCATCAAGAAGCGGCTAGTCGTCATCCTTCCGGACAGCACCGTGAACTGCCTGTGCTTTCCAATGGGCTAAACTCGGCTTCTGTTTTTAAGCCTTTAAACCAGAGCGTGGAGAAAGAAGGTCCCTCCAGTGCAGGATATTGACAGCTTATCTAAATTTAGAGGCCACGCGGGGTGTGATTTTTGCATATGTCCCTTCCTGATGCCAGTTGGCACTGCAGAGCTCAGCACAAGCCCTGAGCATTTCCGTGCTGCTCCCTCCCCGCCACACACACACACACACACACACACACACACACCCTGTATGTTGCAGATGGGGTGCTTCAAGCAGGTGACTAAGCAGAGACAGCAAAAGCCCTTTCCAGATTGCTTTGAAAATGGCTCCTTTCAACTTGCTGTAAGATCCGGGTGCAGCTCCCTCTCCGGAATCTATGGGGAAATGCCATGTACCCAGCACAGGGTACTGAGGCACAACAGTTCCCGCGTCGGCCAACTCTGCCCTCTGCCAAGCCTGTTTAGAGTCTGAACCTCCGCTGCCAGAGCCTCTCATGCGCCTCAAATGCCAAGAGGTAAACACTTGAGAGACCTGACAGGCTACAGCCACTAGATGGCAGTAAAGGTCCGTGAAACATTTTCTGGCAGGCCCTTAAATCTGTAATTCCGCCCTTAGCTGAAGAATCCTTGTAGAAGAGAGAGACCTTGATCATAAATCCCACACGCAATAACAGGTTCATAATGCATCCTAGTGACTACACGTTGTATTTTTTTCTCCCTGAGAAATAAAATTTCTCTTTCAATGGAGAAGGATGTTCCTTAACATCTAACATGTGCTAATGCTAAATCTCTTTCTCAGGAAGCCTGCAAAACTAAGCCTTTAATGTGTGCTGACCAAGACATCTGGGCAATGTCTGTGACGAGATGCCGATTGATAGCTTGAGGGGCTGAGAACACATAAGCCACGGTCTTGGCAGCCTGGATAGGGAAGGTTATTTTTCCCCTAAAAAATGAACATTTGACTTGTCAAAACCGTTTTCTCATTGATCCACTGAGACAGAATCTGCAGGTTAGAGAGGCAAGTTTACAGAAAATCTCCTTCATTTTTGGAAGGGAAGTTAAGGGAAAAGCAGAGACTAATTTCTTTCATTTAAAAAGTATTTACCTGAGAGTGAGTTTAAGAATAAAATGCTGGTGGGATAGAAATACATTTCTTTTTTGCCTTGACTCTTCCCATCCTATAGCCTTCCATATTACCTGGGTAAGAGGAACTTTAAAAAAATGCCAAATGAGAGAATCAACAGCAGAATCTATCTGAAAACAGCACAATATATTCACTGACATCTCAGTTTATTCTTAATATTGGTCCTTTCTTGAAGCAGTGCCCCACAACAAAAGGGCTGAAATTTCCTGATTATGATGCACATTTTGGTACTTTATTGATGGAGTCTTTATGTGTTGATTCTTTATCGTATGCACAATATGAGATTAGGTAAAAAACCAAAACTGAAACCAAAAAATCCACACACTTCAAACTAACTTTGGTGTTGTGTTGCAATTCCTTTGAAACCTCTACCTGTTACAGATTCCCAGTTAATTCTCTAGATTGATTTCTTGGATCTGGACTAGGGCAGGTGGTCTTGTATCTCTTTCCTTCTCACATGATCTGGCTCAGGGCCCATCATGGAGAGAACATGTTAAGTCCTATATTTTGTACATGTCACATTCCAAAATCTGCTTCTGGACCGACCTCTGCAGAGTCAGAAATTTAGCTAGAGACCTTGCAAGCTTATGGTTGGAAAAAGAAGGATAAAATAATTGAATCTCCATGGCAAAATGGGGACAATTTTCTGCCTTTCAGAGAAATCAACCAAGGTTCTCAAAGTTCAATGTCAGCACAGTTATTATTTCTATGAAGTATAGTTGACTTACAGTGTTGTGTCAGTTTCTGCTGTACAGCAAAGCGATTCAGGTATACATGTTTATTCTTCTTCACATTCTTTTCCATGTAGTTTTCTTGTGGTTTATTACAGGGAATTGGATATGGTTCCCTGTGCTAGACAGTAGGAGCTTATTGTCTAAAAATATGGATCACTGCTTCATGAATTTGTGTGTTATTCTTGTGTAGAGACCAGTTAAGCTTCTCTGTATTGTTGCAGTTTTAGTATATGTACTGCCAAAGTGAGCACTGGAACAATTATTTTTAACAGCTTTGTTTGTTTTTATTACTATGCATCATAAATAAGAGGTATTTTCTCAGTCAGTATTTTCCTTTTCCAGACTTTGATGGTGTTTTCCTGGTTTCCCTCATGCTAACTAGCCATCCCATTTAGTGCAGGCCCACGTGTTGCTGTTGTTCAGTCGCTCAGTCGTGTCTGACTCTTTGTGACCCCATGGACTGCAGCACGCCAGGCTTCCCTGTCCATCAACAACTCCCAGAGCTTGCTCAAACTCATGTCCATTGAGTCGGTGATGCCATCCAACCATCTGATCCTCTGTTGTCCCCTTCTCCTGTCTTCAATCTTTCCCAGCATCAGGGTCTTTCCCAGTAAGTTGGCTCTTTGCATCAGGTGACCAAAGTATTGGAGCTTCAGCTTCAGCACCAGTTATTCCAATGGATATTTGGAAGAGTTGACTTCCTTTAGGATTTATTTCTTTCAGGATTGACTGGTTTGATCTCCTCGCAGTTCAGGGGACTCTCAAGAGTCTTGTCCAACACCACAGTTCAAAAGCATCAATTCTTTGGCACTGAGCTTTCTCTGTGGTCCAATTCTCACATCCATACATGACTCCTGGAAAAACCACAGCTTTGACTATACAGACCTTAGTCAGCAAAGTAATGTCTGTTTTTTAATATGTTGTCTAGATTGGCCATAGGTTTTCTTCCAAGGAACAAGTGTCTTTTAATTTCATGGCTGAAGTCACCATCTGCAGTGATTTTGGAGCCTCCCAAAATTAAGTCTATCACTGTTTCCCCATCTGTTTGCCATGAAGTGATAGGACCAGATGCCATGATCTTCTTTTTTGAATGTTGAGTTTTAAGCCAGCTTTTTCACTCTCCTCTTTCATCTTCTTAAAGAGGCTGTTTAGTTCCTCTTTGCTTTCTGGCATAAGGGTGGTATCATCTGCACATCTGAGGTTATTGATATTTATCCTGGAAATTTTGATTCCAGCTTGTGCTTCATCCAGCCTGACATTTCACATGATGTTCTCTGCATGTAAGTTAAATAAGCAGGGTGAAAATATACAGTCTTGATGTATTCCTTTCCCGATTTGGAACCGATCCATTGTTCCATGTCTGGTTCTAACTGTTGCTTCTTGACCTGCCTACAGGTTTCGCAGGAAGCAGGTAAGGTGGTCTGGTATTCCCATCTCTAAAATTTTCCACATTTTGTTGTGATCCACACAGTCTTTGGTGTAGTCAATGAAGCAGATGTTTTTCTGGAATTCTTTTGCTTTTTTTTATGATCCAACAGATGGTGGCAGTTTGATCTCTTGTTCCTCTGCCTTTTCTAAATCCAGCTTGAACATCTGGAAATTCTCAGTTCATGTACTGTTGAAGCCTGGCTTGGAAAATTTTGAGCAGTGCTTTGCTGGCATGTGAAGTGACTGCAATTGTGCGGTAGTTTGCACATTCTTTGGCATTGTCTTTTTTTGGGATTGGGATGATAACTGACCTTTTCCAGTCCTGTGGTCACTGCTGAGTTTTCCAAATGTGCTGACATATTGAGTGCAGCACTTTCACAGCATCATCTTTTAGGATTTGACATAGCTCAACTGAAATTCCATCACCTCTACTAGCTTTGTTAGTAGTGATACTTCCTAAGGCTCACTTGACTTTGCATTTCAGGATGTCTAGGTGAGTGATCACACCATCGTGGTTATCTGGGTCATGAAGATCTTTTTTGTACAGTTCTTCTGTGTATTCTTGCCACCTCTTCTTAATATCTTCTGCTTCTGTTAGGTCCATATTGTTTCTGTTCTTTGTTGTGCCCATCTTTGCATGACATGTTCCCTTGGTATCTCTCATTTTCTTGAAGAGATCTCTAGTCTTTTCCATTCTATTGTTTTCCTCTATTTCTTTGCATTGTTCACTTAGGAAGGGGATGTCCACAGCACATGTTCATTTTGACTCTGAGAGAAACAAAGTGGAAACTCTTAATGAGGTAAGAGAAGTGTTTCTTCTCCCACTAACATGCTTTGTGATCAAACTTCATTTTCAGAAATAGAACAATACAGGACTTCCCTGGTGGGGTCCAGTGGTTAAGACTCCACTCCACAAGGGGAACAGGTTCGATCCTTGGTCTGGGAACTAAGATCCAGCATGCCACAGGGTGTGGCCAAACAAAAACATTTAAAAGAAATAGAACAATATAAGGAAGCAGATGGGTATGTTCTAGGCTTTGGGTTTCTCTTTGATACTCCAGAAGACTTCTTGAGTCCCTCCCCTTCCTTCCATCCCCTCCTCTTCCTTGACCTTCTTCTCCAGACAAAAAGGTTTTTTCTTTCCCTTCCAAGATGAGGTAAATCACGGTCCTGACCTTCAAATGAGGAATAGTTCTGTCTCCTTGGGCCGCATCCGTACCCATTCAGTGATGCAGCACTGCAGGGCAAGACTGGGGGATGTACCATGTGCCTCCCAACAGCTGAGCCCTGGAAGCTGGGATGTGAACACAGCAGCCGGTACTCCTTCCTCCTCCCCAGCTGCTGATGCCAGAGACCCCATGGGGAGGGGTTGGGGCTGGCTCCTGGCTCCTCCTCCCACCAAGCTCACTTCCCTTCTACCTTCTGACCTTCCGATGGCTTCACACTCAGGAAGCAAGCTGAATGCAGTGCAGATGGCACTTAAGCTACTGTTTCTTCTGAGAGTTACTTATTCTGGTCAGAAGGCAAGGACAGAGGGAAGGCTTTTCTGCTGGTCCCCCGAGTCCCCTTCTGCTCTGGGGCAGCACCTCCCCTATTTCACAGGGGTTTGGTGAAGGTGCACAGATTTGCAGCAATGTGGCTATCTCAGAAGATAGGCTGTGTAGATATTCTCATCCCAACCCCTTACAAAACTCTTGCTCCTCTCTGCCCTCTTTTCACATCCTTATAGTAACCAGGGGTCAGAAGTTGTAGAAGGGGTCCTGGGGACATCTCTGTGAATTTGCTGAGAGGTCTGTCCCAAGCATCTTGGTACCTTTTTTTTTTTTGGCATCTCAGTCAGAATGGAGGCAGAAGGAGTCTTATTCTACTATCTCATTTCTCATTTCTTGGGGACTGAATGAGATTCTGTAAGTGAAAACCTTTAGCATTTAGGATTGATTCTGAAGCTGAAGCTCCAACACTTTAGCCACCTGATGGGAAGAGCTGACTCACTTGAAAAGACCCTGATGCTGGGAAGGATTGAAGGCAGGAGGAGAAGAGGTTGATAGAGGATGTCATGGTTGGATGGCATCATCCACTCAATGGACATGAGTTTGAGCACACTTTGGAAGGTAGTGAAGGACAGGGAAGCCTGGCATGCTGCAGACCATGGGGTCACAAAGAGTTAGACCCAACCGAGCCATTGAACAGCAACAAGTGAAAAGCAAATGTGAAGAGATCTCTGTCAACTATAAAATTCTGTGCAGATGTCATTTGTTAGCATCACCATTATCTGCCAATCTGGTAATGGAGTCTTGTTACAGCCACTACCAGGAAATAGTAAAACATCCTTTCCAGTATGAAAGTGTATATTCTGGAAGCAATGTTTAGAGTTCAGGATTATTTGTGAGTGATAATCTTTGGTGGGGGGCAGTTAATTTCCAATCTTGTATCACAGGCAGTGGGCAAAGTCGTGGGCTGTGACTGTGGGGTGAATACTATTCCCCCTCAACACAGCCACCCGATTCACATGGAGTGAGGGCAAACGAGCACATCAAGTGACTGTCACACAGTGCTGCTTGACAGAGAATTTCAGTCACCATTTAATAACTAAGGCAATGAGAGGGGTGGAAGGGTGAGTATTCCAGGCATGGTATTGCAGCCTGGTTGTGCAAATGGAAGCGAGAGGGACTACATGAGGTGTGTGTGGGATATGTGTGTGTTCTGTGTGTGTGTGTGTGTGTGTGTGTGTGTGTGTGTGTGTGTTAGGGCTTCCCAGGTGGCTTAGTGGTAAGGAATCTGCCTGCCAAGCAGGAGAAGCTGGTTCGATCCCTTGGTTGGGAAGATCCCCTGGAGAAGGAAATGGCAACCCTACCCCAGTATTTTTGCCTGGAAAATCCCATGGACAGAGGAATCTGGTGGGTTACAGTCATGGGGTCGCAAAGAGTTGGACACGACTGAGTGATTGAGCATGACTCTATGTGTGTGGCATGTGGCTTGTGTGTGTATGTGCTGTGTAGTGTGATTTGTGTGTGATGTGTGTGTGGTGTGTGCGTGTGGTGTGTGTGTGTAGTATGTGTGTGTGGTGTGTGTATGTGCACACAGGCTTGTTTACCTGCAGAGGGGAAATGTGTCTTCAGAGCACTAATTAGACATTTAATTGCTCTATGGAAAGCTGATGGGAAGAATGTCTTAAGAGCTAAATTTGAGTTCAGTTTTGAGAAAAGTCAATGTTCAGTCACACTGGAGTCTTTCAAAACCTGTTCCTCATCATAGAGGGAGTCCCTGCTTGTGGTATAAAATGGAGATACTGTCAAAGGCCCACAGAATAGGGGTGGTGGATTTCCACTGCCATCTTGGCTCCTTTAGTTCCATCCTTGTCCAGAGCAGGCCTCCCCTCATATGTTGTAACCAGCCTCCTGGCTCACATCTCATATAATCTAGGGCCAGGCTGTGGCTTGGAGATGTCTGTGTCATTGTAATAGATTCCAGGAGTTTCCTCTGGAGGTGGGTGGGGAGGTAGGTATGGGGCGGTGCTGGGGAGACTTGGGGTATAGATCAGTGTCACTTTGAGGTGGACACCTCTAAGTGACAAGCCAACCTCAGCCATGGGTGGACCTCATGTGGGGCAAGGAGAAGAGAGCTCGGCCATTGTCAGCCGCCTGCACCCCGACAGGTGGGTGCAGTCAGGGTGCTGCTTTCAGAAGCCAAGAGAAGGTCAGCTGACCTTTTCGGGTGGGGCTTGCAGTCTCTCCTTGTCACCCTCTGAATCCCTGGTGGTGTCTTGCATCTTTTCCTTGGCCTGTGGAGCCTTTTCATGTGGTCTGGCTCAGCCTTAACCTTTCATCCTGTTAGCATATGCCAGAATCTTCCTGCCTGAAATCAATCACTCGCCTCATTTTTCTTGTTCCATCATGTGCCACTCATGCCAGTGTACCAGCAAAGGGTTTTGTGAGTCTAGTTAGAGGGAGGAACACATGCTGATTAATAAGTCTGAAATACCCTGTATGGATAATTTAAGAGTGAAAGCCCCTCACAACACCATCCCTTAGAGATGTTTCCATTAATCATATGTTCTTCCATGTTATTCTAGGCACATAATAACAGGCAAATAAGACATGTAATTACGTCTGTGTTATTTTCAAAAATGGGATCTTACTACACAGACTCTTCTGCATCGTGTCTTTTTCACTTAACACATCTTGGACATTTTTCTGAGTTGTGAGCTGTTAGATCACCCTTAGTGCCGGGGTCCAGCCCCAGCGGGGTCCGGGGGTCTTGAGGGATGAGTGGTGTCAGCGGAAGAACTGAGCTGAGTCGATGTGTGGTGATGGAGCAGTCTCTCTTGTTTATTGTTGTTGGTTTACAGTTTTATAGCCAAAAGACATCCCCATTACATCATTACATCACCTATCATTCTATACAATTTTTTGTTTTCTACCTTCCATAGCAACCTTATCATTGAGCTCATTCCCCAAACTATCATGAAACAATCCCCTTACAGAAGTCAGATTTTTATGTAATTAGATTTAACAATAGTATGTTTACCATTTGAATGTCTTCAGTATACTTCATTCAATCATGATAAGTACATCAACCTAAGTAGAAAGGTTACATTTCTCTTATCAGGTACAACTGTGTAGAAGCTAGAGGGAAGGGCTAAAGCTTGAAACTGTTTATTCTAGTAACCTACTTCAGTTCTTACAAGGAAAGAGGAAAGAGGACAAAGAGACAGTTTAGAAAGAGGAAAGAGGACTGAGACAGTTTAGGAAGAGGAAAAAGGACTAAGAGACAGTTTAAGAGCACTGCTTTAGCAATAAAACCCTATTAACTTTATAACTACTATAATGAATTCCTATGTCTACATTATCCTAAAGCAATCAATATCTCCAACTATGCTGGCCACAATTATGAGAATTCCTAAGTCCCAATCCAGCCTGATTTCTTCAAGGAAGAGAGCCTCCTCCGTGGAGTGGTCGGGAGAGTGGGAGGTGGAAAGGTGACCCAAGTACGAGCCTTTCTGGGGGTGGCCTTGCCATGACCCCCAGAGAACTCTTGGTAAACTCCCCAGTAATTAGTAGGAGGAGTAGTAATCTATTTAAATGTCCCTTTCATTCCTCCTTAGCCCCTCGGGGGAAGGTGATCCACCTTCCTGGATCCTCTGGTGGATAAGGTCTGGGGGGATAATCTCAGGACAAATTCTTTCCAACTCGGACTGACCTACTGAGATGAGCCAATGTTCCGAGCATGGACAGAACTGCCAAGAAAAACACCAAGGTGGGGCTTGCCCAGGATGCCCCGATAAAGAAAGTCAGCTTTGCAATTTCTTTCTTAGTCTCCTGACCTTGTCATCCGAGCAAGGGGGCATCCTGATGGCTCCCAGCACCTTAGAATCTCTAGGGGGAGGAGGAGAGAATTGTCTTTTGGGAAAGCTGCTCCAGCAATTCTGGGCGGTAATCTCCCCACCCCTGCTGCTGCTGTGTGACCTCTCTGTGATGAGGACCGTCACTCTTTCACTTGGTGCCCACAGGGGCTGTGCTTGATGTTGTATTAGCATACTCATTGTCACTTCTTTTGATTTAAAAAGTGCCCTCTGGGACTTCCCTGGTGGTCCAGTGATTAAGACTCCATACTCCCAATGCAGGGGCCCAGGTTCAATCCTTGGCTGGGAAACTAGATCTCACATACTTTAACTAAAGCTCCCACAGGTGGCAACCAAGACCCTGCACAGCTAAATAAATAAATAAAAAGGTGCCTTCTAATCTCTTTCAAAATCTCCCTTCCTGGGATAGTTAGGGAGTTTAAGATGGCATGTACACACTGCTGGGCTCCCCAGGTGGTGATAGTCATGAAGAACCCACCTGCCAATGCAGGAGATATAAGAGTTGCAGGTTTGATCCCTGGGTTGGGAAGATTCCCCGGAGGAGGGCATGACAACCCACTCCAGTATTCCTGCCTGGAGAATCCCATGGACAGAGGAGCCTGGCAGGCTACAATCCATAGGGTCACAAAAAGTTAGGCACGACTGAAGCGACTGAGCACGCACACATGTACACACTGCTATATTTAACGTGAATAACCAAGAATCTACTGTACAGCACAGGGAACTCTGCTCAGTGTTATGTGGCAGCCTGGTGGGAAGGGGCTTTGGTGGAGAATGAATGTATGCATATGTGTGGATGGGTCCCTTTGCTGTTCACCTGAAACTATCACAACATCGTGAATCGGCTCTACTCCAATACAAACGAAAAAGTTCAGAAAACAATCCTCCCTTCCTTTCTTCTCTTTCTCTCCTTCTCTCCCTCAATCCTTCCTCCTCATTTATTTCTCTCTTTATAATAAAAAAGCCACCGAATATAAGGAATTTTGTTAATGTGGAAAAGAACCACTGAGCTTCTGTTCTCTACCTTCCCTTTCCTGTGAACCGAACCCTGAGCTTGGCTCACCCCGAGGGAGGAGACACTTTAAAGTTGCTGCCGGACTGGGGAGAAGCCTGGGGCCGGGGTAGTGGGGGGGGGGGGGGGGGGGGGGGGGGCGGGGGGAGGGGAGAGGGCTCTGCAGGGACCCTCCGGATGGAGCCGAGGCTGCTCTGATTCCTTGGAAAATAGCCTGTCTCTCCTGCCGCTGCTAGTAAATCTCTCACAAGATGCTTCTGTGCTTCTCTTTATTATTATTATTTTTTTAATTTTCTTTACTTTATTGTGTTGGTTTTGCCATACAATGACATGAAACCGCCATGGGTTTACATATGCTCCCCCTCCAGAACCCCCCTCCATCCTCCCTCCCGACTCCCTCCCCCTGGGTCATCTCGGTGCACCAGCCCCGAGCATCAGCCCTGGGCTGGCGATTGATTTCACATATGATAATTAACATGTTTCAATGCCATTCTCCCATAACATCCCACCCTTGCCCTCTTCCACAGAGTCCACGAGTCTGCTCTATACATCTGCGTTCCTTTTGCTGTCTCGCATGCTGGGTTCTCGTTACCATCTTTCCAAAGGAAGGCAGCTCTGGTTTGCCTCTGGTTTCACCGCAACCCGAACTGGGTCGGTGGGAGGGGCGCCAAGCTCACACGCGGCTTTCTGTCTTCCTCGCGTGTCGGTGGCCTGATGACTGGTGTTCTTGCCTTTAATCATCAGCTTTGCCTGTCTGGACTGGGGGAGTGCCTGTAACTCAGCGCAGCCTCAGCCATGGCGGAGCCTCTGTTACAGTCCTCACGCTCGGGGCACCATTACAGTTTCAGCTTTTCCCAGAAACCAGAGGCCTAGTTCAGCAAGCATCTCCGTGACATCAATATTCTGTCTCTGTCTGATCAATAAGGAAACATTTTTGACAAGTCTGATGTTTGGTTTTGAGGAGGAAAATGACCTGCTTGAGCTGGGAGGGGAAAGATTTATGTGCTGCTGCTGCAAGAAGACCTCGGTTTTCACCCTGGGCTCGTGGAAGGAGGTTTTAGGGGAATGAGCGCTTGGCTTCTTTTGCCTCTATGACAGCTTCTGTTTACAAGGGCTGTTTTTCTTAAGTGCAAATACTAAGGCTAGTAGCAAGCATTACAAACCATAACACTGGCGATCACAAAGAAGAAACAAGATTGCTGGAAGAGTAAATGACATCCTCTGATTTTCTTAGGAATAAGGGATACGATTATATTACAAGGTGTCAGAAGGAGTGAGTCTGACCCTTGAATGGAATTTCCATTCAGGAGAAGGTTAATTTCTTTCTCACACCCCCTCTGTTTAGTGTTTTATTTTGTGACTTTCCTTTTCATCTTACCAGTAAGGAACTTGAGGTACCGATTAGCTTGGTACGTCTCAAGGAGCAAGTGGTGTTTGAAACCTTTGTTCAACTGTGTATTACGATAGAGTCTCTGTTAGTCTCAATTTTCCTACTCCTGCTGAATTTGAGATCAGAAGATATTGAAGACGTCCAGGAGAATTTCAGCACAGAGGCAGGAGACCCGCAGAGATTTGGGAGTGCCACCTCCCTGAGGTAGTTTGGCCTCACCCTACCCTTACCTGGTGGTTCTTGGTACAAAGAACTCAGGTGTGATGCCCTGGATCAGCCATTGTACATCCTGTTCTCCAGATGCTTAGGATGCAGGAGAACACACCATGGTCAGATAGAATCTTAATTGTGGGCTTCCAATTAAATGGGATGTACACAAGGTTTTTTTTTTTTTCACTCCCAGAAGACACAGAAGGGAGTCTGGGAGGAATCTGTCTGCTGCTTGTAAGTCTTTACTTCTGAGAGGTTTAGAGGAAGAGCATTCTCTCTAGGAGCCAGACCAATTCCAACTCTGAGGCAGATATATTGAAATGATTGACTGGGAGTGTGGATACCTATTCAGGGCCTGAAAAAAGAAAGCCAGGGCTTAACAACTAAGAAACTAACTGAACCTTGTTAGAAATCAATGTGTTAAATGGAATCGAGCTGGTAGATGAAACTTCAGCCAATCAGGGCGTGTGGTTTGGGCAGCTTTGTTTATCAGCTCTGAGTCTAGTTTTGTTCAGTGATAATCAGATAGCAGTTCTGCATGCTGGTTGGCTGGGGAAGCTCTCTTCTACAATGAGAAGATAATCAATCATGTTACTGGCTTTTGTCTTGGTGAAAGTATTTAGATTTCATCCAGCTGGTAAGCTGCCTCAAGGCCACCTGCTTGACTGAAAAATAAAGCATCGGTCTCCCTTTGCAAGGAGAGAGGAGGAAGTACTGACTTGTGTGATAATTTTAGGTGGATGATTAAATTTGGCCTCTTAGGCTCCAGCTGAAAATTCAATTCAGATGACTGGTTTTTCTTTTCATACACTGTTGAGCAATCCTGTGTACTGACATGGCTGATGTTCCTGGTGCGAATTTTCCCTTCACTTTAACAAAGCACAGGGTCCCTGGCCCACTCTCTATTTCACGTGCCTCCTGGCTCCAGAGCAAAATGAAGAAATGCACTCTTTTTGTGGAAGTTAAGAATAAGACTCTTACGCGGGCTAGCTCAGAGAGGCTCTCCAAGGAGAATTTCTCTGCAGGAGAAAAAAATCAGAACAGTGATGATTTCTCTAATGATAATTCATAAAATATACCAGTCTCCTCTGGTGTATTTCACCTCTACAGGGCAATTGGTTATGCATCTGGCACTGTTTGACTGAAATGTCACAGTCTCAGATGTCAAAGGAGCAAACGGGTTCCGTGTGTCTGAGATGGCCCCAGATTGTAGTGGTGTTCTTGACTCCCTCATTCCCCACATCCATCAGCAAATCCTGCCATTCTGGCTCCATAACATTTCTCTGAAATTTCTATTTCTCTGCTTCTTCTCTAAGTACCACCCAGTAAAAGCCTCCATTATCTCTTACCTGGGCCCCCGCTGTCACCTCGTAAGCTGTTCCCTTGCGTTCACTTTTGCCTTCCAAAATCCACTCCTCTCCTAACAGCTAGGTCACCTTTGAAAAAGGAATTTGGTCATGAATCTCCCTTTATTAAAAATCTCTAATAAGCTTCCCATGATAGTTATGTCAGGACCTTATGACATCTGGCCTCTGCCTGTCTGAGCTCACCTCTCTTCCTCTCCCTCATCCTGCTTTTGCTGTGTCTGGAAAACTTCAAGTTCCCTTCCACCTTGGGATCTTTGCATTTAGGAGTTCTCTGTGTCCAGACTGTTCTTCCCCTAACCAAGTTCTTTCCAGGACGTCATCGTTTTTATTCTGGTTTCAACCCAAAAGTCAACTCCTCAGAGAATCTTTATTGACTAAAGCATATGAAAGTAGTCTAGTATTATACCGGGCTTCCCTTGTGGCTCAGTGGTAAAGAATCTGCTTGCCAATGCAGGAGATGCAGGAGGCATGGGTTCATTTCCTGGGTTGGGAAAATGCCCTGGAGAAGGAAATGGCAACTCAGTATTCTTGCCTGGGAAATCCCACTGACAAAGGAGCCTGGCTGGCTATGGTCTATGGGGTCCCAAAAGAGTTGGCTATACTTAGTAATTAAACTACAAAGTATAATATCACTTTATCTTTGGTCTCTGAAATCAAATACCCTGGGCATTGTCAGTCCCTTTGCTGGATCCCCAGGTTGGGAAATCTGTTATGTCTCTTTTAGCAGAATGTATTAATGAGATCTGTTACGATATGGACTTTGTTGTGTTCAGAGCATGCCCAGTGCCTAGGATTGTGTTCCAATGAATGTGTGCTCAGTCGTGTCTGACTCTTTGTGACCCCATGGGCTGTGGCCTACTAGGCTCCTCTGTCCATGCAATTCTCCAGGCAAGAATACTGGAGTGGGTTTCCATTTCCTCCTCTAGGGGATCTTTCTAACCCAGGGATTGAACGTGTGTCTCCTGCCTTGACAGGAGGATTCTTTATACCACTGAGCCACCTGGGAAGCCCTAGTGCCTAGAATAGTATTTTATAAATAGCAGGTGCTCAGTAAATGGTTATCTAGTAAATGAATGAGCCAAGCCTGGTAAAGAAGAGGTTTTCCTAAGTGATACAGCAACAGGATGCTTTTGGTGTGGCCCTATCAAGGGTTAGGGAATGAAGCTGAATGGCTTTTTGCAGGTTTTCTGGTTTTTTTGATCCATATTCTGATCTTCTAAGCTATCTGATGTTTTCTGAGACCCAGTGTCTGTGATGCTGTTAAATGTACTCAAACAATGACAACCTCTTATCTTGAGGAGGTAAGACATTGACCTCACTCTCGCTGATCTGATCAACTGAAAAGTAAAATGTGCCATTAATTTTAGGATCCATTATATGTGACATTTTTGTCTTGCTAAAGATTAAGGGTCAATAGGAGAACTGGAGAAGCTTGCTAACCAATGTATCTTTATTCACATTTGGAAATTAGTTGGCCCTGGGGACAGTCTGTGTTCTCACCCTGAGCTGAGGTCTAGGTCTTATTTTTCCAGGAAGGGCCTGTGCCTATGCTTTGTCCTCAAGTGTCTAAAATATCTTATTCATGCATAAACAAAGGGCAGGCATGATTCAGACAGGATGAATCCCTGAACCCACAGACAGGAGAAAAATGTAGAGTCGTGATACTTGAAACATTTCTCAGCCTCTGCTGTCAGTGCTTGTACCCACTTCAGCACATTTCTGAAATGAACTCTGCTAAGGCTAGGTCAGTGACACCATAAAAAAAGAATTTTGCAATTAAAAAGGCTTAGAAGGATCACTGGCAAGATGGCTCCCCACCCCCCTCCCTTTTTTAAAAAAAACAAATCACTTAAAGAAGTAAACTCAACAGAAGTATTCCCTGAAGTTTTACCACCAGTTGAAACGAAGGCATTCAGGCAGAGAAGAGCCACCATTTGAGAAACTCTATATGGCAGGTTTTAGAACTCAGGCTTTGCTTGGGAAGCCGTTTTTAGTTTTATTGATTTTTGGTCACGCTGTGCAGCATGTTCGGTCTTAGTTCTCCGGCCAGGGATGGAACCTACACCCCTGCATGGGAAGTGTGGAGTCTTAACCACTGGACTCCCAGGGGAGACCTAGGGAAGCCATTCTTACGTGATGAAGGCATCTGTTTGGTGACTTCAGTAGTCCTTAAAGTTTGATAACCCACAGAGAAAGATAATAGGATTAGGAAATAAGATATAGATAAAACAACTAATTGGAAAAGTCCTACCTTTTATGAACAGCTATAAGTTTTACTATTTTAACTTGTTAGATTGATGGTAGTGATTGAACATATTATAATACAAGAAAACAATCACTCCCATCAAATCACATAATAGTCAATGTACATTTACTATTTTGATCCATCCAGGTCCTCAGGATTTATATCTTACTGGCTATTTAATAAATTAGCCAAAATACCCCAACTCAGAAACAAGGAAGTGAACGAAAAAGGAGCAAGAGTCACTAGTGTCTGGGGTCCTTGTGGTATTCCAGGGAAGCAGCTATTTTCCTGAGCCATCCTGATAATAAGTGACTACTGGAGTTGACTTGAGTTTAGCCTCTTTCTCTTGAAGGGAAAGCAATTAAGATCCATAATGAGAGATTATCCCTAGGGAGGAGCTTTAAATCAAACAGTTGACTGGTTCTGATAGTTTGCAGTTACAAGGCCACATACATATGGAGCAAAAGTGACCCTAACTCTGTGAGGGGACAGAATGGGACGTTTAGAGAGTATTTGAGCTGGGAGATCTCAGAGAGCATCCAATCTTTACTTTCTCCTTATGCCAACAACAAGGGAACTGAGACCTGGAAGGGTTAAGTGATGTGCCAAGTGCCACACAGATAACTAATGACAAGGTGAGGGCCGGGACCTGAGTGTGGAGAACCACAGTCTTTCTAGACAGGACTAGAAAAAAGCCCCATTGTTTCTAATGCTTATTATATAGTCTCTTCAGTGCCCTTCTGTTACAAGGTGGCATACGTTTGAACTATGGCATCTGGATCTTATACTCTTTTACTCTCACCTGTCTCATCTTAGGTAAATTGTTTAACCAGTCTGGGTTCCTGGTCCCTGATCCTTGGAAAGTATGAACGTAGGCAGTGGTGAGCTTTAAAAACAGTGTGTGCAAGAGCTAGGGTACAGTAAACACATAGCAGACAGCGGCTGTTCTTATCATATTAGAGGAGATATTGTTTACTAGCGAAGAGAGTGGGCACTGGAATCAGGCTGATAGGCTTTGAATCCTGCCTTCACTTCCTAGTTCGGGGCTCTGTTTAGTTCTTTAAGCCTTGAGTCCTTCAGTTTTAAAATGGGGAAAACAAAACACTTACTTCATAGCACTGCCGTGGAGATTATTTCATGGTATGTGTGTGACTGCACTGCATGCTGAAAAGTTTGCTAACCATTGGCCATTATGATAATTATCTTAAACTTTGCTATAGAGGATATAGGGCAGGGTCAGTAGACTTCATTTATAAAGGATCAAATGGTTAAGATCTAGGGCTTTATATGATGTAAGAGTTCTATTGCAAATACTCACCTCTGCCATCATGTCAAGAAAGCAGCCATAGAGAATGTGGAAATGGATGTGCATGACTGTGTTCCAATAAAACTTTATTTACAAAAATAGGCAGTGGGCCCTACTTGGCCTGTGGGCTGTACTTGGCAACTCCTGAGAGAGGGCAGTTAAGAACTCCTGCTCTATGGTTTCTTGAGGAAGGTATCTGTTCATGTAGGTAAAGAATCGGGTATCATTTTTCATGGAAAGAAGAACTAAACGTCCCCTTTAGGCACACGTTTCCTAGCTTCAGACCCTGCTCGTGGCAGACTTTTCGAGCATCGGGGCAAGTGCCTCTTTCTTCGCCCCAACCACAGCTTGCTTTCTCCCACCACACAGCCAGTCAGGTTCATAAAGAGACAACCTAAGAATCACCTCACAGTCAGATCCACACTGCCCTAGAATTTCATTTCATGATGTCAGAGTACAAGACAAGGGATATTACCTGCAAATGCTGTGTGGTTCTGATACAGGCATGAGTCGCATAGTTCGCTAGGGGTTTTCAATTTTTCTTCTTCCTGTCCGTGGAATAGCAGCTGGGTATGCTTTGCTTTGAGTCCTAGGGTGCTTCATGAGAAGGAGGTCTTCAGAGACAAGCTATTTTTGTTTTGACACCATTCAGTGATATTTCTCCTGTTGTTCCTGAACCCAACAAGTGGAAGGTCAGGTGCTCCCCTTCTGGAGATGATTAAAGGTGGCACTTTGCTCCAGAGGAGGTGTAATCTTATTAATTTGGTACCAGAGTACATCTTTCAGGCAGAGAAAAGAGAAATTTAATTTTGGCCATTTTCTTTTCCTTTTAATCTATGCTTTTATTTTTATTTTTTTTATTATAACAAATTCAATAAAGACTTTTTACTTTACAATATTGTGTTGGTTTTGTCATACATTGACATGAATCTGCCATGGGTGTACATGTACATGTACATGTACCCCCCTCACACCTCCCTCCTAATTCCATCCCTCTGGGTCATCCTGGTGCACCAGCCCCGAGCACCCTCTCTCATGCATCGAACCTGGACTGGCGATTCATTTCACATATGATAATTTACGTGCTTCAGTGAATCTTGGCCACTTTCACATACAGTATCCAGACAATTTATTTCCTACCCACTGATCCAGATTCTGGGACTGTAGGAAAGAAGCATCTTAGGAAGCTGGAAAAATTAGGGAGTGGACTCTGACAAATAAACACTCAGTTGCTTTACAAAAAACACAGTGCTACTGTTTACAATAGCAACATGGAAGCAACCTAGATGTCCATTGGCAGATGAATGGAAAAGAAAGTTGTGGTACATACACACAATGGAATATCACTCAGCTATTAAAAACACATTTGAATCAGTTCTAATGAGGTGGATAAAACTGGAGCCTATTATACAGAGTGAAGTAAGCCAGAAAGTAAAACACCAGGGCAGTGTATTAATGCATATATATGGAATTTAGAAAGATGGTAATGATGACTCTGTATGTGAGACAGCAAAAGAGACATAGTTATAAAGAACAGACTTTTGGACTCTGGGAGAAGGTGAGGGTGGGATGATTTGAGAGAATAGCATTGAAACATATATATTACCGTATGTGAAATAGATCACCAGTCCAAGTTCAATTCTTGAAACAGAGCACTCAAAGCCGGTGCACTGGGACAACCCAAAGGGGTGGGATGGGGAGGGAGAAGGGAGTGGTGTTTGGGATAGGGGACACATGTACACCCATGGCTGATTCATGTCAGTGTATGGAAAAAACCACCATAATATTGTAAAGCAGTTAGCCTCCAATTAAAATAAATTAATTAATTAAAAAAAAACAAAACCAGTGTCAACGAGTCTAAATGGCAGTGAGCTAATCATTAGGGTGAGGCTCTAAGACTTTATCGGTGATCCAGGGTTTACTGTTCCCTACAGAGCATATGTGAAAATAAGTATTTTGGAAAAAAGATCAGGTCTTTGTGGTCTCAGCAGAAACCTGTGACTAATTTCCCCTAGTTAGAGCAGGGGAAGGCAGTTAAAAGAATACCACAACATTTAGTAGAAAAGGAAAATCCTCTCATATTTCTGTTTTTTTTTTAAATTTTCCATTATGTTTTATTATAGGACATGGACTGTAGTGTTTTTCTCTCACATTCATGACAGTAAAATACATTATTTCAGGAGCTACATAGACAAATATTGATAATTTTCCCAGAATCCTCCTTACTGTAGTACTTTGACTCTCTTGGGAGCAGGGCATCAAATTTGTCATCTTTAATCAGAGTTCTGGGGAGTTAGGATATCACCTTGCCAGTTCTCAATTATGGAAGTGTTTATATTGCTTTAATTATGTGAATAGTGCTTCTATAGGTATTAAAATGTATTTATTTTCTTGAGCATGATTTTATTTTGGTCTATCCAGACAACTGTTGTCATGCCTTCAAAATGGACTCATTTTATATTGCATTTTTTAAACATGATACTTTCTGATTTCTGAGGTAACATTTAATTATCTATGAAATTATTTCTAATTAATAGATGATGAATTAGTGTACAATCTTCTTAAAGGCATTTGTTTTTCAAACAGAAGATTCTGTGAGACACAGGGTTTTAACCCAGAGAGATAATTTTCAATTACATATTTGATGTAGAGGAGAGCTCTGTGTAGGGAGGAGGTGGGGACTATTGGTTTGGAGAACTCTGTCTCCCCTCTGAAGCCCTCAGACATATCACTGCTGCTCAGCTATGACTAAAGCCAACAGGTGGAATCAGGATCACAGACGGGCAGGACCAGACAGAGTTGAGGCAGAGGTGAACAGACAATGCTGGGGAGCTCAGAAAGAGGGTTTCCTCTGTCATGTCAGACGTATATAAAATGTCCAAAGGATTAGAAACCCTTATAGACTCTTAGACTTGGCAAAAAGGTTGGGTTGGATGATCTTTAAGGGTCAGTGGTGGGCTGGGTGGGAAGGCTGTCTGTAAGATGCTTGAGGGAAGAATATTCGAAGGTAGTGGAGATTTGGCAGTTAAAGAAAGGATGAAAGTAAGGCTATATCTGTGGGCAGTAGCAAAGGCAAATCATGAAAACAGCATGAGGAGAAATGATGCTCCTAGCAGCCTTGCCAGTGACACAACAAGCATGGAAGAGCAGGGGCTGGAACCCACGTCATCTGATACCCAGCTTTGGGGCCGTTTTCCATAGAAGAGGAGCTTAAGGATATTCGATGACAGAAGGGAAGGAGCAGTAAGAGGCTGGGTGCGGGTGCTGCAGAGGCAGTGGCTTTTGAGAAAAAGAGACCAGTTGTCTCTGAAGGTGGTGACAGAAGCCCAAAAAAGGTGGATAACAGGACGAGGGAGGCAGAGGGAGGACCCATGCCAAGTCGTCATGCTTCTCAGGAGAATCCATATTAATGGCAAATGAAAAGTCTCTCTCTCTCTCCCCTCACCCCCACCCCCAATAGTGAACAATAGAAATTTAGTCATTCTTACTTGGGCTGCTTCTTTCCCTTTTCAAGGAGTAAATCGTCAAATGATTGCTATGACTTGGATTTACGTAGGGAGAGAAAATTGTTCCCATTCTTCTATTTAAGTCTCTCTTAAATCAGGACAATTTTGATGCAATCCTTTGCCTACAGAATGCAGATTATAGATTGTTGTGGAGCTGGCTGTATTTCAGTGAGATGGGAGGTCACCACCCTCCCTCCCTTCCTTTCTTTCTCTTACAAACTGATTTCTAAGTGTTGAGTACATCCCAAGACTGGGATCCATAAAATAGCCTTAATGATTTTACCAGAACTTGTAAACATTATAAGCTATCTCTTTAAGGTAGGATAATACAAATAATAATTAAAAAAGCTACCAATTCTGTGATAGCATCAGGCTTGGGGGCCCAGTGGACAGCATGGACACTTTGAACATTTTCTTCCAATGCTATTTTGGTTTAGTTTGTTAGGAAATTCTAGGGGAAAAATTATGGGTGCTTTACAATCACCATAAATGACCCACATTCCTTTAATTTCATGTTGATCCTGATGACAAGCCTTCATTTCTGCTTTCCCTGCTAACTCTCATCTGCAGTTCAAGACTGAGAGCTAAAAGCTAAGATGATCCTCCTTTTATATTTATAATCTCAGGATAAACTGTAGATGCTAGACATGAACACATAAGTTCATGTTTATCCAAAGTTCAAACATTCAGAGAGCTCATATTAGCAGAGTGTGTTTCTAAAAGAGCTGGGCAGTGGTGAACAGTTTTCGTAATTGTCACCCAAGGCTTAGACTGATCCTGAGGGGCCGTCTGGATTATCAAAGAGAGAGGCCTTTTTGTTCAGTCTCCGTATTTGATTTCTTTCATTTGATTTTCTCATTTGCTGAAAACAGAGGATGGTTTATTAAACCTCAGCCAGGATATTTGATTAGCGGGGGCACTGCAAGTCTAGCCGTTGCGTCTGAATGGGGACAGAGAGAAAGCAAATCCTGCCAGTTCTCTTTCCTGAAGAGGGTACCGGGATGGTGAGAAAGTCCCTTCTTTAAAGTAAAGCTGCTTGTGAAAGGAGAAAGGACTTGTCGGCCTACCTCGCCAGCCACCTGAATTCAATCACAAAAGGAGACAGTGCCACACAAGGGTTAATTCCTAACACCTGACGCTGCTGCCAAACTGGGCAATGGTGGCTGGGTGTACCTGCTTCCTTGGCCTAATTACCCACTGAATGCTGGGGTGGGAGCCCGCTCAGCAGGACACCCTGCCCTGTCTGCTTGAATGCTTAGGCTGGAACACTCATGGTTTTTAATCCTGTCCACAGCCCAGTCTTCTGTTAGTTGTTATTTTCCTTCCTCACCTCTGGACACTTCAGCACATTCACTAGAAACACCATCACAGGCGAACTTGGCTTTGACAGAAACCTCTCTGAAATGATTTTTTTCCCCTGTTCTGGCTTGCACTTGAATAATTCTCCATCAACAGCACGTCTGATTGAGTTGGCATCACAAACCCTTTTGTATGCTATTTTTTTTTCTTCAAGAAATATTAAAGTCTGAATAAAATTGGAATAGCTGCCTGGTAATGATCTCATTATATATAAATACAGAAGTGCTCGCAGGGGAGATAATGACTCCAAGACTCAGGTATGCGGCGAATTCCTATTATCTTGCAAGGAGTCAGCTCTCAGCTGCCCTCCTCCACCACTCCCCCACACATCCCTCCAGTCTCAGGTTCAAGTCGCAGAGAAAGAATGGCTGATTGAAGCTGGGAATAGGGTTTTTTTTTTTCCTTTTCCCCTTCATGACATATGTTAGGAGATGAAAGGAACCTGGGCTGCGTGTTTACTCTTCATTTGGGAGCTTCACATGTTCTGATTGATAGGGAAGACAAAAGAGGCAGAAGGGGAAACATTTGGTGCTGGCTGCAAACCATATCCATTCTCACTGTGAGGTTGCCTCGTCTGGTGAGGGTGATTGTGATGAGGCTAGTTCTGGGTAGAGATGCTACTAAGAGATTTTTTAAAAAATCACAGCCCCCCACCCAGTTTGAATTCTTATAGAGCAAAAAGGCACACACAGATGACAGCGGTAGGGATGGGGACTGGGGTGGGAAAAGCCCTCTTAATCTGGGAGTTTACTAGTTATTGGCCCTGGTCATGTTTTCTGGCTGCCAAGGGTGCATTACAGAAGGCCCCACATCCGATTTGGTTCCCTATATGGCCTAAGCAACCCTGAGCAATTTTTATTCCTTGTGATTAGTATCTCAAAAAGCAATTGGATAGGGGAGATGGTGGACTCCCTTGCTGTCATGTCCCTGTTAGGTCCTAAAGGGTATTGATCTACAGGGGGATTGCCATCTGCCCTCTTAGACCAGAAAGAGGAGGGAGGCCTGGAGGGATACTTGGCCATTTCCTCTGGCACGAGGTTGATTTTTCTTTCTGCCATCCCTGTTTTGTTGTTTTTGTTCAGTTGCTTAGTCGTGTCTGTCTCTTTGTGATCCAATGGACTGCAGCACGCCAGGCTTGCCTGTCCTTCACTATCTCCCAGTTTGCTCCAACTCATGTCCATCGAGTCGGTGATGGCATCCAACCGTCTCATCCTCTGTTGCCACCTTCTCCTCCTGCCCTCAATCTTTCCCATCCCTAACATCCCTGTTAGGCACTGCTGCTGCTGCTGCTGAGTCCCTTCAGTCGTGTCCGACTCTGTGCGACCCCTTAGACGGCGGCCCACCAGGCTCCCCCATCCCTGGGATTCTCCAGGCAAGAACTCTGGAGTGGGTTGCCATTTCCTTCTCCAGTGCATGAGAGTGAAAAGTGAAAGTGAAGTTGCTCAGTGTGTCCAACTCCCAGCGACCCCATGGACTGCAGCCTACCAGGCTCCTCCGTCCGTGGGATCTTCCAGGCAAGAGTACTGGAGTGGGGTGCCATTGCCTTCTCCTGTTAGGCCTATCAAAATACAAAATAACAACATGAGCATAATTCTTTGGCAAAAGGATGGAATTACTGACAAGGATATTTTGCCCACAGTTAAAGTATGTTGTAGAACACTGACAACAAATTCCTTTTGACTGAGAGAGAGTTACAGTCATATCTAAAGAAGAGTTAGATTAGGCAGCGACCTGTGTGGTCCGACGGGACCCCTTTGTATCAGGTGGGACCATTCTCACTGTGGGGAGGATCGGGACAAATGTTCTTGGCCACAGTTGGGTCTATACACATGCTGTTTGATACGCTTCTAAGTCTTTCCTTAGTTTATGTCTTGACATTTGTAATGTCTTGGGCTTCTTAAGTGGTGCTAGGGGTAAAGAATCCACCTGCCAATGCAAGACATGTGGGTTCAATCCTTGGGTCAGGAAGATCCCCTGGAGAAGGGAATGGCAACCCACTCCAGTATCCTTGCCTGGAGAAGCTCATGGACAGAGGAGCCTGCTGGGTTACAGACCATGGGGTCACAAAGAGTTGGATGCAACTGAGTGACTGAGCACACATTGATAAAATGCCTTAGCCTCAGGGAAAGAATCTTCTCTCGCCTTCCAGGGCCACAGGTCCTGCTGAGATCTGGGAGAATAGTCCTTGACTAGTGCTCTGACTTCTTTGGGTGATGGCAATTAAATGTGGAATCAACTGTTTGCAGAAATTGAGTGTTGGAATCCCACCTTCTTGTATGTTTTGCTTTACCTGTAGGGATCTAAAAGAAATCACCAGCTTAGTAATAACATTTTCTCCAATACTCAGGCAGATCTCAGGATGCCTCCAATTTTGATGATGATGATGCTTAACTATTATTCTTTGAGAGTTTAACACATGCCAAGCACAGTGGCACCTGCTTTGCACACTTCGGCTCATTTCTGGGGAGTGGATACTATTATGTCATTTTCAAGATGATATTACAGAGAGTAGCTTGATGTCCAGTGGGAGAAGGACAGGTTTGTGGCTACAGATACTTGGAGGCTGTGGAGATAGGAGGCAAGGTGGCTTACACAGAAGAGAAATCTCCGAAGGAATCTCTTATTTTCTCAATCCCTTTCCTAGTTTTCATGATGATGACCTCAGTATTCAGCCTCCATTGTTTGTGATACCACAGATATAGGAGGCACAATGTCTGCCTACAAGGCACCTGTAATCTAGTATATGGCTAAGACTAGAGCATGAAAACACCACCATGTGGAACAAATCTGGATTTGGTCTATCATGTTCTATTCACTAGCCTTTACAGGCTGAGGGTATTTTTCTTTTTTTCAGTTGTGTTGTGTGGTTTCTGGGATCTTAGTTCTCCAGCCAGGGATCAAACCTGGGACCCCAGCAGTGAAAGCACCAAGTCATAACCACTGGACCACCAGGGAATTCTCGACCTAAGTTTCTTGTTAAAATCTAAATGACTGGACTAGATAAGAAGTTGGCAAACTTTTCTTATAAAGGGCTAGATTGTAAATATTTTAGTCTTTTGCAGCCCTGCAGTCTGACTACTCAATGCTGCCTTTGTTGCAAGAAAGTGGCCACAGACAATATGTAACAAATAGGCATGCTGTATTCAAATAAAGTTTTATTTGTAATTACACTTGTAAATAAAAATCAGGTGGGTTAGATTTAGCCCATGGCTGATCCTTGGACCAGATGATGGCTATAACCCCCTTCCAGCTAGAAAAATGTTACCGTTTGTTCACCTTCCACATTGATTTCAGCCTTGGAGTGTGGAGACATTTCTTTGACTTTTCTCTTCTTGAGGAGGAGTATATAAAAGATGGCAATAGAAGTGGTCCTGGAGAGGCACCAGGAGGGATTCCCAGCAATGTTCTGATTGAAATCACAATGGGAGGAAGCCATTAAAAAAGGTGGGGAGAAAGGTCCCATTAATCAGAGATGGGCACTGCTGTTTTAGTTGGAGATCTGGCTATTAGCTCAGCAGGAAGACAAGATGGGGTAGGCTGGAAAATTGGCTTTTCCAGAGGCAGAATGCTAAAGAATTCTTTTTTAGAGTAAAATTTTCATGTAGTTCCTTATATAAGGCTTAGGACCCAAGGCACAAAACTTCAGTAATGAAGTTTTGCTTGTACTGGGAAGCACAATCTAGCATAGCAATATAACAATCTCACACAAGACTCTTAACAATCTTAATGGTCTAACACAATCTAAACACAGACTTTATTTTTGTTGGAAATACATCAGCTCAGTTCAGTTGCTTAGTTGTGACCAACTCTTTGCGATCTCATGGACTACAGCATGCCAGGCCTCCCTGTCCATCACCAACTCTTGGAGTTTACTCAAACTCTTGTCCATTGAGTCAGTGATGCCATCCAACCATCTCGTCCTCTGTCGTCCCCTTCTCCTCTTGCCTTCAATCTTTCCCAGCATCAGGGTCTTTCCCAATAAGTTGGCTCTTTGCATCAGGTGACGAGAGTATTGGAGTTTTAGCTTCAGCATTAGTTCTTCCAATGACTATTCAGGACTGATTTCCTTTAGGATGAAAATACATACACATCTCCATTTGAAAACTCTCCCATTTATTTTTTTTTTCCATATATTTGAATAACGAGGTTTTCCAAGACATTTAAATGAAAGCACAATCATAGGACTCTTCTTGTTGCAAGTGACAGAAACACCTTGCTCAAATTGACTTAAAAAACGGAATATATGGACTTAGAATATAGCGTGATCCAGAGGAATTCTGGCTTCCTCTGGGGAAAGGGTCTGACCCAGAATGTCACGTGAGGGTATTCGTTTCTTATCTGTTTCGTTTCTTCCTTGCATATCAGCCTCACCTTCAGGTGGACTTCTTTCTTCGTGGTGGTAGGATGCAATCTAAGACCCACTTTCTTATATGACCAAATACAGCAAAGGAACAAGAGCTTCCTTTTTGTCAAAAGTTATAGCATAGTCTCCTTGGCCCTGACTGGGCTTCGTGCCCATTTCCAAACCAGTTCCTGTGCCTCAGGGAATTAGGGTCCACTACACAGCAAGAATGGTAAAGGCGGGGTTCCCCAAAGGAGAATTGAGTTACATCTATTGGAAAGAGGTGGATGGTTTCGGATAACAGTAGACTTCCAGTGTAATGATGCATTATCATTTTCAAAACACTTTCATGGAAACTCTAATTTGATTTTATAATGATTTCATGGAACGATAGCATGTTTGTCAACTATTATTTTTTGAAGATTTTATTTTTAATTGAAGGACAATTGTTTTACAGTGTTATGTTGGTTTCTGCCATACTGTCAGCTATTATTATTTCCATTTTCAAATGAGAACATTAGGACTTAAATCACATGACTTGTTCAAATTCACATAGTTGTTGAAAGAGATTGTATTAAGTTTTATTTCCTTGTGCTGTGATGTTTGACCACTAAACAAAAGAACTATTACCTCTCTTATTTTGGACTAGATGCCTATTAATATCATCTAAAATATAATTGGCATTTTGGGGCAGCCATATCCCGCTGGCTTACGCTGGCTTATATCAAAGTAAGAGCCCCCTGATTTTTCACATAATGGCTGGTAAAATGTATTAATACCTAACATGGCTTTTTGAAGCTAAGTGCAGGGCTACCTTTATTCCTATGCTATCTCATATTAAATTTCCCCCATTGCTCCAGACTGGCAAGGATTTTTGAGTCATGTGGGATCTGAAATATTAAGTGTCCCAGCTTTGTGCCATGTTCAAGTTTAACATACACTTCTATTTCATCTTTTAAGTAATTGATAAAAAGCCTGAAAAATAAGATATATGCAATATTGATTAATTGCTGATTTTAATCTGGAATGAGGTCTCCAGTAACATGTCACAGGACTCTCCACCTTTGGATTTATTCAATATTTTTATAACTGGTATGGATGGAGACTTAACCGATATGTTAAAAAGTTGTGAATCACCTCACAGATGGAATATATCTTCTCATTTGACCTCTTGGCCCATATTTCTGATATGAGGAACATTTTGATGGAGGACATCACCTTTGAAAATAAAAAGCCAAATTATTGGCCTGGAGTCAATGGTAGCGATGATTTTATGAAACTCCTGTATCATTTATCCCGGATAGAGTCAGGAAAATTGTGGCCATTCAGTTAATGTTAAATTCCTGCAATGAAAATAAGAAGATAATCACAGTGGTGATCAAGTATCACCATCTGTGAAAATTTAGGAATAAATAGACAATATGTATTCCCTTAGTGGCTTAATTTTCTTTTTTTCAGACAGGAAAATTGAAATTCTATAACTCAGATGTAAGTGATAACAAGGATTTGGCCAGAAATAGTGTCTAAGGCTCAGATTCTCAGGCAGGAGCATGGCGGGTGGCTTGTAGAATCATCTGGTGGTAGGGATGGCTTTTACATAAGCTTGTTCTCCTGCAGGCGTGTTAAATCGCTCAGACCTGGCCCACTCTTTGCGACCCCATGGACCATAACCTCCAGGCTCCTCTGTCTGTGGGATTTTCCAGGCAAGAATACTCGAGTGGGTTGCCATGACCTCCTCCAGGGAATGAGTCTTCCCAACCCAGGGATACAACCTAATAGTCTTAGGTCTCCTACACTGGCATGCGGCCTCTTTACCACTACCATCACCTGGGAAACTCCCCTTTCCCCTCTATCTTTTGGCCTCCCTGCAGCGCATGTGGGATCTTAGTTTCCTAACCAGAGCCTGAGTCCAGGCTCCCTGCAGTGGAAGTGTGGTGTCTTAACCACTGGACTGCCAGGGAAGTCCCTGTCTTATAGCCTTGACTGGGGATTAGTTCAAAGCACTTTAAAGGAGGATGAGAGATTCTTATGAATACTAGAATAATTTGATCACTTATTATTGATCTCAATAATTGATCTCAAATATTGATCTCAGTCTTAAACAAGATTGAGAAACATCACTGTGCAACTTAATTCCCCCCAAAAGACTCCATTTAGGATTGGTCTTGGTCCTGGAGTGGGAGGCAGTACTGGACCACTCCCACCAGCAGAAGCTTCGGGGCCACTCTGTCCCAGGCGATGACATCTTCTCCCGATAGTGATCTCCACGATAGTGATCTCAAACGCTCTGCCTCACTTCTCCCACTCCCCTGCCCTTAGTTCTCTTAGAAACGCCACCCTTACGTCGGTATTTCCTAGACAAATCTTCCTTTCAAACTAATGGATAGATTTCACGGAAGATGAACAAAAGCAATTCCCTTCCTGTTCCCATTAAGTGATTAACCGGTGCGATCAGGAAAATACCGTTTCTGTTCAAAAGGAGAAATATTTAGAGAGCAAACGTTCTTCACCTTTCCCCAACTGTGTTCAGAAAACAAGAAAACAGCAGCTTGCTCTGGTGCCTGGCCCCGCCGCCTCCTCTCCCTGCGCTCCCTCCTCCCCGCTTCCGGCGCCCCCCCCCCCCAACTCCTTCAGCTACAAGAAGAGGTTATCAAGGTGATAATAAGCGAGAAAATGTTCCAGCCTTGTTTTAAGCCTCAGCCACATTGCACTGCTTAAAAGAGGTTAAATGCTTGTGTGAACCTGTGTTTTCCACACCCGGCCAGGCAGCCCTAAGCCGGGCTGATCCCGCCTCGCCTCGCCCCCTCTCCGCCAGAGACTCGTGGTTCAGGATGATTGAGGTGGCCTCAGCCTCCCCAGCAGCTGCTGACTTGCACTTGGAAATTCAATCCTCTCAAGGTAATTCCTCAGCTTATGAAAAACTTCTGGCAGTGAATTCTGAATTTGATGCCTCCCACTCCCAGCGGGGCAACTGGCAGGCTCCCCGACTTCCAGCAGCCTCCTGGCCTGGAGTGGGTGGGGTGCATTGTTTTATTTATCAAGGTAGTTTTACAAGGGACTTACCTGGCAGTCCGGTGGTTAGGGCTCTGCACTTCCACTGCTGGGGGCCGGGGTTCAATCCCTGCTGGAGGAACCAAGATCCCACAAGCCCTGCAGCAGAACAAAGTAGTGTTACAATTAGGACAGTTTTGGTCTCATCAGTAGATTTCTAGCTATTTCTAGAGCACCACCCCTAATCTCCTTTCTCTTCTGAGCTCTTCTATGTCCCAAATGACTTGGGGTCCATCTGGTCACCTGTAGGCCACAAGGTGGCCTGGCTTCTATGTCAATGTAAAACTGTTGCAGGAGGGGGAACCCCTCCAAGGGCCTGAGTGTGGTCTCTTATCTCACACTCAGAAATGAATTGTCTGAGGAGACATGTGCTGACAACGCCAGAGGTTTATTGGGACGGGGCGCCTGGGTGGAGAGCAGGAGGTAAGGGGATCCAGGAGAACTGCCCTGCTGTGTGGCTCACAGTGTCGGGTCTTATGGTGATGGGATTAGTTTCCAGATTGTCTCTGGCCAGTCATTCTGACTCACGGTCCTTCCTGGTGGTGTACACATCGCTCAGCCAAGATGGATGCCAGCGAGAAAGAATCTGAGAGGTTGGTGCAGCCCCTCTCTCTTGACCTTTCCCGAATTCTTCCCTAGTGGCGGTAGCATGTTAGTTTCATATCCTTTACCAGGACCTCCTGTTACAATAATTCATGCAAGTGGCTACTCTCTTGCTTGGCCAGGGTAGGTGGTTTCAGTGTTTCCCCTGACAAAACTGTGCTTCCGTCTCCTCTTGGCTGGAGCATATCTCGCTGCTTAGAGTGGCGCTTTGTACTAAGGCTGGGAGGCCGAGCTAATTGTAAAAGGACATGTGGAGTTACCATTTGCTATGATAACTCGGTCCCCTCCTGCAAGCTAGTGGAGATGGACATCTTTTAAAAAGCAGATGGGGTACCAGGTTTGGAGAAATTCTTCTCAATCCAAGGAAGTTACCCAGAGATTCTGAAATAACCATCTGCTTTTAAGATGTGGGGGATCAGTATTTTCAGGCAGTAACAATGTCCCCTTCTTTTCATTCCTCACCCCGAAAGCTGCTCTTGTCCCCAATGGCAGGAAGTCCCTGGTCGTGGTTGCAGATGCTGCCGTGACAATCCTCTGCCTACTCATGGGGACAGCTTTGTGATGGGAGGATCCGAATGTCCTTGTTGTCTCCTAAAGCTTCAGCTCTGAGTTTCAGGATGTGTTTTGGCAAGTGCAAAATCCAATAGTTGTTGAACCCTTGATAATCTTTTATGCCCTGTAGAAGTATGTTTTTATTCATCCGTTTCTTCAGGAGGTACGAAATAAAGCTGTTCCATTCTAGGCATAAATTAGCATTTATAACAATGCAGTGCAAAAAATGTAATTTAAATAGAACTGATTAGAATTTTGATAGGGCACCTAGGAACCTCTAAACAAATGCCGATCAGGTAATGAGTGGGAACAAGTCATTTATTTCAGTGGTTCAGCTATTCGTTCGATGATTGGGTCATAGTTTCCTAAACATCTACAGTGACTGTTCATTAATTATTCACTTCTCGCCCAGTAATTGTCCAATTTAACTACAAACTGTGAGCTTATAGGCAAAGCCACAGAAGACAGCCAAGGGAAAAGGGAACAACCTAGATAAAAGTATATTTTCTTTTTGTAATAGCATTCGCTAATTCAAGGACTCAGAGAGAGGGGAGCTATTGTTAGACTTTGGCCTTGGTCTCGCCTACACGTGGTGGACTAAATTGCTCACCATTTGTTAAGTGGGGACATTTAAGCTCCAGAGTGCTGAGCTTTGCAAATGAGGCTGTTCAAGTTGGCATTCAGCCTGTCTTTGTGGGTAGAGCCTCACCTTTGGGTCAGTGAGCAACGTTCTATAAGTGGGACAGAGAAGCTTCGGAATGCTATCAACCGCATCACATGTTTTTCTTCAGGTTCCTCCTCTTGGAAAATGTTCTGAGTCAATCTGAAAGGTTCACATGCAAAAAATATCAAAGGTTCCTTTGATATTTTGGAGGTTTTTCTTTTCTTATGAAGATGAAGATGTTTCCCTCTTATTTCATGAGTTCCGCTCACATCCAGGAAATTCTTGGTGCAGTAGCTTCCCTGGTATATCCTTACCTTCCTTGATCTGTTTTACTTATTATCTTCACTGGTAATTAACATTAGTTTATCAGCCCTATTGTCTTGATATAATCTTGGTATTAGTAGGATGTCATTTTTTAGAATACAGATTAGAAATGAAATCCTAAGAAAGGCAATAAGCTAAACAAATTTTTCCCCAGGTCAGAATGAAGCATTGTTTTTTGTTTGTTTTGTTTTTGAAGCATTGTTTTAAAGGAAGAATTATCAGTTTTCAGTTCAGTTGCTCTGTCGTGTCCGACTCTTTGCAACCATATGGACTGTAGCATGCCAGGCTTCCCTGTCCATCACCAACTCCCAGAGCTTACTCAGACGATCATGTCCATCGAATCGGTGATGCCATCCAACCCTCTTATCCTCTGTTGTCCCTTCTCCTGCCCTCAATCTTTCCCAGCATCCAGGTCTCTTCCAATGAGTCAGCTCTTCACATCAGGTGGCCAAAGTATTGGAGTTTCAGCTTTAGCATCAGTTCTTCCAATGAATATTCAGGACTGATCTCCTTTAGGATGGACTGGTTGGATCTCCTTGTAGTCCAAGGGACTCTCAAGAGTCTTCTCTAACACCACAGTTCAAAAGCATCAATTCTTCAGCACTCAGCTTTCTTTATAGTCCAACTCTCACATCCAAACATGACTACTGGAAAAGCCATAGCTTGACTAGATGGACCTTTGTTGGCAAAATAATGTCTCTGTTTTTTAATATGTTGTCTAAGTTGGTCATACCTTTTCTTCCAAGGAGCAAGTATCTTTTAATTTCATGGCTTCAGTCACCATCTGCAGTGATTTCGGAGTCCCCCAAAATAAAGTCTGTCACTGTTTCCATTGTTTCCCCATCTATTTGCCATGAAGTGATGGGACCAGATGCCATGATCTTAGTTTTCTGACTGTTGAGCTTTAAGACAGCTTTTCCACTCTCCTCTTTCACCTTCATCATGAGGCTCTTTAGTTCTTCTTCGCTTTCTGACATAAGGGTGGTGTCATGTGCATATCTGAGGTTATTGATATTTCTCCCGGCAATCTTGATTCCAGCTTGTGTTTTCTCCAGCCCAATATGTCTCATGATGTACTCTGCATGTAAGTTAAATAAGCAGGGTGACAATAATCATCAGTTTATTATATGGTCTTAATGTTTCGCTCCTTGCCCTGGGTGTTTTGTGGCTGGAGAACCTCCAGGGCTGAGACTCTACAAAGTGGAGTGTGCTTTGAATGAGCGTCTGATGTCCCGGCAGGTGTGAGAACAGGGCTAACCTGGTCCTGCTGTCTGGCAGGCTAATGGTTGTCACAGTGATTTGTCTGAATGGCATTGTCTTTCTTCATGCTGCTGCCTGGAAAGAGAACATCTTCATCCCTTTGGGTCATGGCCAGGTACAAAGCATGCATCTAAGTCGCTACCCAGTGGGTCATTACTACTAAATTAATAAAGCTGGGGCCTGGGCGATGCCCCCATGCTGGCAGGGGACTGATAAGCATGTGTAGAGAATTTCTGTTGTATATGAAAACAACAGTGAATATCTCTGGGACAGAGTCTTTGTTGCCCAAACTCATGGTGTCCATGTAGGAGAAAGTGAACGTTTGTTATTGCTGGAAGAATTTACAACAGCCTGGCTCTATGTTTGCAGAATTCACCCATCATTTGAATACCTGTTGGGCTGCCCTGGTGGCTCAGACGGTAAATCATCTGCCTGCAATGTGGGAGACCCAGGTTCGATCCCTGGGTCAGGAAAATCCCCTGGAGAAGGAAATGGCAACCCACTGCAGTACTCTTGCCTGGAAAATTCCATGGACAGAGGAGCCTGGTAGGCTACAGTCCATGGGGTCACAAAGAGTCAGACACGACTGAGCAACTTCATTGCTGCTGCTTCTTTGAATAGATGTCAGGCCATTTTACAGCTGAGTAAACTAAGGCAAAGAGAGGTGAAGTGATTTGCTGTAGTCACAAAACAATTCTGAGCCTCAGGAGACATGAAACCACTGGTCCACCTCAAAGAGATTTTATTTATTTATTTATTTTTTGGCTTTATTTAGTTATATACATTATCGTGTTGGTTTTGCCATACATTGACATCAATCCACCATGGGTATACATGTGTTCCCCTTCCAGAACCCCCCTCCCACCTCCCTCCTGATTCCGTCCCTCTGGATCATCCCAGTGCACCAGCCCTGAGCACCCTGTATCATGCATCAAACCTGGGCTGGCGATTCATTTCACATATGATAATTTACATGTTTCAATGCTGTTCTCCCATATCATCCCAAAGCCAAATTTAAGTTACCTAGGCCTATGTGCATGCCTGTGCTTTTCTTTCAAAATAGAAGAAAAAGGAAATAGATATATTATTAGAGATGGCTGATACTGTTTTCGACACTGATGATTTGGGTTCTCATGAACTCTGCTATTTGGATATATGCTAAGAGAACTCACTACCTTGGAATAAGCAAATGGCAAATGGATAAAATATTGTGTTTGGGGTAATTCATTTTCTCTGGCTCTGTTAACTCTTGAGCAATTAAGTGGATTATTTCCTTAATGTGAACAATGATTCTCTTCATACTAAAACAATTAGTTGGACAATTGTGCTAGGGTGAACACTTATTCTTTTTTTTCTTTTCCTTTCCTCCTGTCACCTCTCCTTCCCCACATGTCTGGCTGTCTCTCTGAGAGCCATTTCAAATGCATAATGTCTGTGTGAAGATTGGAAGCTCTCAAACATCATAGCCAGGAACTACAGCTGCCCATTTCTTCTCAGCAGATCTCTGCATATCTTTGGAATTTTATGTCACGCTTACTTTCCAATCACTGGATTCCGTGTTATAATGTCTCCATTATTTTGGTGGGCAGATTAGAGCTGATTGTTGCTCACAGCAGCCTTCAGCCGCCCCCGGTGAGACCTCCACAGCTTACCTTATCATAATATTGGAAAGCAATTTCTCTTGACTGCTGTGGACCCATGCCAGAAATCCGAAACGCTGCCACAGTCATTAAGTGATTTCCAATTAGTTAATTGGTTTCACAGGCTGCTTCTTTCTAAACTGCACCTTAAATGAAAAGCAGAACCATCCATTTTTGGAAGAGAAAAAAATATCCTGGGGCCTTTGGGTTTTCAGATCCTAAAACAAAGCATACTTTGGAAAAAAATGCAGAACGTAAAATATTATTATTTATAATTTTGTTTGTTTATTTGCTTTTGGCTGTGTTAGGTCTTCATTACTGCGTGGTCTTTTCTCTAGTTGCGGCGGGCGGGGATCACTCTTCATTGCAGCGTGTGGGCTTCTCATTGTGGCGGCTTCTCTGCTGTGGAGCACTGGCTCTAGGGCACGCGGGCCTCGGTCGTTGTGGCTCTTGGGCTCTCGAGCGCAGCTCAGTAGTTGTGGTGCATAGGCTTAGTTGCTCTGAGGCCTGTGGGGTCTTCCCAGATGGAGATCGAGACCATGTCACCTACCCTGGCAGGCGGATTCTTCACCGGAGTCCCCAGGGAAGCCTTGAAAATATGATTACAGAAAAGAATGTATTCTGTCTCCCGGCTTTCCCAAATGGTGGAGAGTTCATTTTGCCCACTTTGACTTTGAATTCAAGGAAGTGAGGTGGGCTATTACAGAGAAGTATAGCACATGAAGAATTTCTAGATCAACATGGATTCTTCTCCAGGGAAGCTGCCTGGCCTGAGTGTTGGGTCTCCAGGGCGATATTTGCTTGGCTGCTCTGACATGCTATTAACCCTCACTAAGCAGTCGAGTGAAGTCCTTGAGAATGGTTCTTTAATAGGCTGCTTTTCAGAAAGGGACTTGGATATGGTTAGGGGTGTGTGTGTGTGTGTGTGTGTGTGTTAGTTGCTCAGTTGTGTTTGACTCTTTGTGACCCCAAGGACTACAACCCGCCAGACTCCTCTGAACATGGAATTCTCTAGGCAAGAATACTGGAGTGGGTAGCCATTTCCTTCTCCAGGGAATCTTCCTGACCCAGGGATTGAACCTGGGTCTCCTGCATTGCAGGCAGATTCTGTACCATCTGAACCACCAGGAAAGCCCCATTGTTAGGTATATGGACTGTCAAAAGGAGTGAGGTGAAGGAAGGTGAAAGGTTTACTAGAATATCTCTAGTTAATGGTGGGGAGTCATAAATAGGAGTTTTGAGCAATTAGTGATTTGCACAGCAGAGTAAATATTTATTTAATGGGGAAAATAGGGTAACAATTTAGTCAGTAGGTAAATCAGTCATCTCTTTTCTTTGCTAGAGAAAACTAATGAGAGAAAATCTAATGGTAGGTAGAATGCATAAAAAGTGAATGCAAAATTTCCTCTCTGTTAATTAGATAAAAATGCAGTCATTCAAATAAGAAGCAGCAGAGAGTAGTGGTTAAAAGCAGACTCTGGAGACAAATTATCTGGGTGGAAATCCTGACAATCACTTTCTAGTTGTGTGACTTGGGGCAAGTTACTTGACCTCTATGTGCTTCAGTCTCCCGCAAGGTTGTTATGAAGGGTGAACATAACGGATTAAAATCCATCAGTTCCTAAGAACCAGGTTTGATACATAATTTGTTAAAGAAACCAGATTTTATCATATGCCATATTTTGAAAGATTCACTGCTTGATCTTTACATTGAAAAAACCCTCTCCTCTTGTGGGTAAGTACCCATGAGAACCAATGCTCAAAGGAGGGCAATATCCGAGATGCTGGTGGCCCATTTGGTTGGTCAGTCCATCTGTCAGTCAGCTATGTTCCCTGCCATTAACTCTTTAAGACAGTTTCTTTCCTTCAAGCTGATCTTTTTGTTAAAGAACAATTTTTATGTTAGAGAAGTAGATTAAATTGAAAGAGTAGAGAAGGCAGTGATTGGAATACTGGGTCAGAAAGAGACAAAAAACTTGTGTGCTGGTGTGTATATGTGTGTGTGTGTGTGTGTGTGTGTGTGTGTGTGTGTGTGTGTGTCTGAAAGACAGAGACTGAGAGACAAAGAAAGATAGATACACAGAGACAGACATGCGCACAGAGAGAGACAGGGAGAGAGAACATTTGGGTAGCAACAGAAAATCTTCGGTGAGTGGGAGACCGTGCACATTGCTGCGAAGGAAACGAGAGACAAGGTGAATCTGGAGGCAAAGCAGGGAGGACAGACAGCCCTGGTTGGCGCTGGTGCCTTTTTGTCTGCTTTGGAAGCAGTTGGTTCATCATTTCAGCAGCCTGGAGTCCTTTAGTAATGACTTTATGGATTAAAATTTAAAACCAAATTAGATGTGTTTACAAAACAGCACCCACGCTGAATTGATAACGAGCTGCCAAAAGTTGGTCTGACAATTATCTGGGAGCCCTGGGGTGTGCCGTTCTGGTAGATGGTCCTGTTGTTTATCGATGTGGGTAAAACCGAAGCCACCCTTTCTTCTGTATCTATTCCCCTCCCTGCCTAAAGATAGCACTTTTAGGTGATATGGTGGCAGGCACAAGTAAGTAATGCATTTATGGCCACGTGTTTCCTGGCCTCAATAGTGACCCTGGTAGAAGTTTGTCTGCTTTTTGGGTATGTCTTTAAAAATTTTTAAGTTTCTTTGTGCAGCCCATTCATTCCAGTGGAAACCATGGTTTTAAAAAAATACTAAGTTCAAGATCTCATAACGATACAGGAGTTCTGAGATGGTGTGCTGTGAAAGTGAAAGGTTTTCAGGGATGATGAATTCCTCTGCCCCGTTCTCCAGCAGTCACCCTGTTTCCTAGCACATAGTTATTTCAGAAAGGGAGAATCTTTTATTCCAGTTTTATGCAACAGAATGCAGTATTTTCTACTCATATTTTTTAGAGCAGGAGCTGCTCTTTCAAGTTTGTTAATCAGTATAAAGGAAAGAAAGCATCAAAGTGAATGCTTCTTGGTCCTATCTAGAGACAGCAACACTTTTTCTTGTAATGAAGTGCATCAATAGATTTATTTCTATGGTCCATGAAGCTAGTTACGACTCAATAAATATTAAATCAATCAGCGGAATAAACTCTCCCTGCCCTCGAGGAACTTATGATCTGCTGAACCAAGAGGAATCATGTCCCTTTATCTTTTAATATTTTTTGACTTTCACTTTTGGAGAAGAAAATCTCAAGAATTCCCAACCAGGGAGCCTGAAGAGGTTTGGGTTGTGAGACACTTAAATTCATTTACAAGCCAGTGAGAAGACTTGGTGGGAGTTGTTACCTGAGCCTTAACAATGCTTGTGAAATGGCCCTTTTATAGAGAGTTAAGTGCTAAGATGACACCAGGGCTAAAGAAAGCGTGGCTGCTGGTGATGATCCAAAGGGGTGTGTGTTGTGTCTCCGGGGGTAGGGAGATGGAGATGTGCACACTGGGACGAGCCAGTACCATCTGTTAATCACAGAGTTTAAAACCACAATTCAATTACATGGGATTCCATGCTAATATGAGTGTCTTTTCCATTTCAGAAGGCAGCAGGAGCCTGCAGTAGAGTCAGTGCGCATCTGAAAGCCTGATTAAATGTGTCGGGGGTTCGCATGGAATATTTTAGTCTCGGGATATTATTTATATTGAAACAGGAGCATCTTGGGGGAATGGAGCTGCGTTAAAGCCACACACTTAACGGATGATCTTTTGCTTCCAGAGAGGCTGTGTGTTCTGCCTGGACTCCGGTGGTAAAGCTCTTGGCATCTTCCTGACCTGCTATAAACCTGCTTGCTGGGCTCAGACGCATTAGAAATAAACAAAATGCACTTGTTTTAATGGATGCCAGGCATTAAACTGCGGCTCCTGGACTTTGTATCAGGGACTCCAGTAGGAATGGGTATCCTCTGGTTGTGCTGCAGTTTGGGTAACAGGAAATTAAAAGCTAAAGGAGCCAGATTTTTAACCCTACAGGCGCTTGGTACTGTGACTTGAGTCTTGAGCCTTTTCGAAGCTCCTGATCTGATAGGAGGGAGCGCCCCCCGCCCCGCGCCCCCAACATTTAACCCCTTCTCACTGCTCTGACTCTTACCTTGTCCCCTCCACCTGGGATTTCCTTCCTTCTATTGTATTGGCCAAAAGGATTGGGTTTTATACTATCTAATGGAAAACCAGAGTGAACTTTTTGGCCAACCCGATACTCCTTGATGTCCCAGCTCAACTTATTCGTCACGAGCCCGCTAGAATGTCAGATTGGTCTTCCTTGCTGCCTTCCTTCGCTAATTCTTTTTTTTTTTTTTTTTTTTTTTTGCTGTGGGTTAGTTTTTTTTTAAAAGGCTTTTTATTGAAGTTGTTACAATGTTGCTTCTGTTTTTCATGTTTTGGTTTTTTGGGCTGGAGGCATGTGGCATCTTAGCTCCCTGAGCAGGGATTGAACCTGTACCCCCTCATTGGAAGGCAAAGTCACAACCACTGGACCACCAGGGACATCCCCCTTCACTAATTCTTATCCTCCTCATCCCGCAGCCCCATCCCCATAAAGCACTCAAGAAGCATGTCCTCTGTGTTAGTAGTTCAGTCATGTCCGACTCATTGTGACCCCATGGACTGTAGCCCACCAGGCTCCTTTGTCCATGGGGATTCTCCAGGCAAGAATGCTGGAGTGGGTTGCCATGCCCTCCTCCAGGGGATCTTCCCAACCCAAGGGATTGAACCTAGGTCTCCCACATTGTGGGCAGATTCTTTACTGACCGAGCCGCCAGGGAAGCCCATAGTCTCATAGAAAAGCATAGGTTTTGGACTAGATAAGTCTGAGTTTATGTTTCAGTTCTTACAGTTATTGTGTGAGTTTACCTGGTAAGGCTTCTTGTCCTCTTTTAGTCTTCCTTACCTTTAGCTATAAAATAGGGATAATGCCACTTACCTTAGGGTTTGTAGGCACATTAAATGATGTTACCAAGTACAAGGCTGCATAGAGAATATTCCAGAGGTCTTGATTCCTTCATCCAGCTAGTGGTAATTCTTCACCTTGTGGTCATGTATCTCTTAGAGGATCTGATGAAAGTGATGGTCTCTGTTCCCAGGAAAAAAGATACATGGACATATTTTCATACAATTTTAGGAAATTCAGGGATCCCTAAAGTCCAAATAAGACCCCCTTAAGGATGGGGATCCCAGAAACTCCCTGGTGGTTCAGTGGTTAGGACTCCATGCTTCTGCCGGAGGGGGTGCAGGTTTAATCCCTGGTCAGGGAACTAAGATCCAGCAAGTTTCAAGGTGTGGTGAAAAAAAAAAGGGTGATGATCCCTTCGTTATACCCCTCCTCCATCAAAGTAACCACATTTGTAAGACTGAAAAGAGACCTGGCATTTATGAGGGGCTGAACAAACTCTGGTTAATCTCGACTCTTCTGAAATTGCAATCAGGCCTGGAGGAAATCTAGTTGTAATTTTTCCTTATATTTAGTTTTGGAAGTTGTCATGGCCAAGTGACAGAAATACCTCGGAGCGGAGAGTCTAGTCCTTGACTGACATGTCTTCCAGCTGGCCTGCCATACCTGCTTTGAACAAATTTGGCCTTTTCAAAGATCTTCCCTTTCTTGTCCGACTCTACCCTGCAGTCCTGTGTGTTCTGCTATCCAGCCAGGAGACGTGTTTTGCTGACATCTCTGTCTTCGCTCTCTGTATGGGATTTATAGCAATTATCCTTTGCTTGGTCCCGGTGTCTGTATTTTGGCAGGCCGCCCTGCCTTCCATGTGATAAGTGCTTTGCAGACAGTGCAGTCGGAGCTCTGCCAAGCCTAATGTCACCCCCATCAGATGCCACCTGGGTCTAGGGGTTACCTCCGCCTGCCCCTTCTTTTCTGAGTCTGCTGGTACAGGTTCCCCTGGCACTATGTTTAAAAGCACAAAGTGATGTGCAAGTCTGGCTGTCATCCAGTGCCTTGGAACAATGTTAGCAGTGAACCTAGATAATTCAGGCATCTCTGAATGTTTTTTATAGCCCGCACTACCTGGATTGGTTTGTCTGACTGTGTACAGCAAGTAAATGAACTGGATAATCGCCATATTTCTATTCCACTCCGTGCTGTGTAGCCTGTGCCTCTGGAAACAAAAGTTTTCTCTCCAACAAAGTCAGTCCTCAAGAACAATGATACCCCCTGGGGGTGAATCCCTTTGTCAGTGTGTGCCAAGGTATGACTAATCAAATTGGCTCAAAAAAACACCTTTTTCCCATTTGACTTTCATTTGATATTTTCACTGAAGAGCAAGCCACAAGGACAGCAACAGAGAAACTCTAAAAGCAAACAAAACTCAAACCAGCTTCCCTCTCCCTCCACCCACAAAATAACCATCTCTCATCGATGTGTCCCATTCCAGGTGTGCAGGTCAGGCTGTATTTATTCTCTGGCTGCTTTGTGAATGTCCACATCTGACAGCCCAGGAATACTATGGATCACTGTTTCTCAAACTTGAACATGCCTTCAGATCACCTGGAAATCTTGTTGAAATCTTGCAGATTCCTGTCCAGTGGGTCTGGGGAGGAATCAGAGATCCTGCATGTCTAATGAAGCCCCTGGGGGATGCTGTTGCCACTGGTCCCTGGGTGAACCTTGGAGAGTTGAGGCGGTGGCTTCATCCTGTAAGGGACCTGCACATGAAGGTCCAGTCAGTTTACGTGGCCTGTTAGGTCCTCGGCTTGGCCTGCTCTTTGTCACAACCTGATCCTGTTTCTTCTAGCAAATGCAAGTAGGAAGCGTCTGGTCTTGAGAGAAGATCAAACACATTTTCATGAAATCAAGGCAGGATCCACCTAAATATAATGCATGGCCCGCGAAGACACCTCCTTGCCTGCAAGTCCTCATTGGCATCTCACTAGTTATTTAAAGTTCTCAGTAGGAAATTGTTCATCACTCAGAATTTAGGACAGCCTAGAAAAGTGCAATGAATGTAAATTTTCAGTCTGGAGTACTTGTCACAGCAAAGAGCAAATTTTTGGAGCTTGAATTTGAGACAAGAAAAATTCTAATCACAGCTGCTCGTTCTTTGTTCATTCCTATTAAATAACCATTCTTTTTCGGTTTTTATGTCTCTTTGAAAACTACCTGGACTCTTTTCTGGAAGGAGTCGGGTATATAGTAACACATTCACTATGTAAATATTTATTCTTTCAACACAGAGTATCTCCTATGTGAAAAAATTGTGGTAGTGACTTCGCTTCTGAGTTAATAAAGCAAGCCATTAACCTCTGTGAGTTTCCATTTTCACATCTGAATAATGAACAGCTGGCCCGGGTGATCCCGTGTTGTCTGGTAGTGTGCATTCTAAGCACTGTGAGACATGAAGCAGGAGCATGCTGCCTGTTGGTGGCTTTTTAGTGTCCAGCTTGAAGGCTTTCCTTCACTCTTTCTCTCTCGTGGCCGAGTGAGGAAGGTACTCATCATCCTGTGTGTGTGTGTGTGTGTGTGTGTGTGTGTTGTGGCTTATATGGTGATAAGTGAGGGAAGGAATATGGTTCCCTGTACTAATGTTGCTTTTTTTCCCTCCTTTTGGGTGGAAGAGTTTTCCTATCAAAGAAAAGCCCCACATAGAGTTCCTAGATATAAATGTGAGAAAGGCGAAGGAGTCCAAAGCCCATTCGGAGGCTATTCCTTTGGCCGCTGAGAAGGTTCTAGAGATGCCCCAAGTCTCTGCTGGAGAGGGGTGAAAAACCATTGCTCTAAACATCCAAATTAGTTCTCTAACATCCAAATTCCAAACCACTCTATGCTGTTTCTATGTAAATAAAGCTGGTAATGGGAAATCTAATTTAAGAACAAATGTGTAAGGGAGAGTATGGAAATCTGAGTAGGTCTGGGTAGATAGAAATAAGGAGGGTGGAGAGGCTCTGTCCTCCCGAGGAGGGTGAGAGGGAGAGCGAGGCCTGGCAGGCATGTGTAGAGCTGGCCAGAGGAAGTCTAGACACCTCATGCTTCTCCCCCTGCAAGGGGGGATGCGAGTTCTACAAGGAAGAGGCTGGCTCCCGTGCTTGTCCTGAAACAGGGGTGAGCGGCAGGCAGAGACAGAGATAGAGCAAGAGCAAGAATAAGAGAGAGGATGGACGAGAGAGAGAGAGAAAAGTAGACAGCCTGGGTCTGCACTCCCTGGGTCTGGTGGGCAGGAAATGAAGCGCAGCCGCTGGGAGAACTATGATGGATGGCGTGGAGGGGACTCTCCTGTCCTTGCAGTCTATCCATTTCCATTGAGTTGCTGTGGAAGTCCCAATCTGCAAACCACAGGGGCTGAGTTTAGACTCTAAATCAAGTCTCTGCCTTCATTGCCTCTGGTGTCTGTGAAATGCTTGAGCACTGAGTGAGAAGGGGAATCCTAGCTTTTACTTAGGCCAGTAGAGCGTAAGTCCTGCTGTGGCCTTCGGGCAGATGGCCTTTTATTCCATCTGTACATCAGGAACCCCCGCCCCTCATTTGCATGTATTTTTTTCTTTTCTTACAGGTAGACCTAAAGTGAAGCGCTCCTTTCCCGTGAGCGTGAAGGCTGCTGTCTAGTTGAGTTGCTTCTCTAGCAAGAACAGTCGGTGTCATTAATTTTTCCTCCATACTGTGTGGGCTGTGGAACATGAAACTGACTTGATTGATCGCATTGCCACTTCAGAACGGGAGTCTTTGGAGGCAGGTGGGTGAGTGGGTTGGTGAAACACTTCGGAGAGTTAATGCATTTGTGCAGTTATCACAGCATTGCCCCTCTGTAGATGGATTACATTTTAGATCAGCTTGTGTGTGAGGGGCTGGGTAAAGGATGGAAAGAGACAGATGGGGTGAAACTAAAGGGAGAAAGTGACTCTGCCTCGGCCACATGGTAGCCATAATTGCGAGATGGGCTAGGTACGGGCGCTCATCTGGGGCGTGGTGTGTGCCCGGGGGCAGAACCAGAATGGAAAAGGGATTGAAAATCCTGTCATCTGAGGAAGAGATTAAAGACCAAGTGTATTTAATGGCAAAAGAGAAATTCTTATTTTGTGTGTGTCCTGGTTTTCATCTTCAGTTCTTAAAGGGTGATTGAAGAAAGGGGTGTGGAATATTCTGTGTGGCTTTCGACAAACAATTGAAACCTACTTGACTCCATTTGAGGGTGAGAAGGTTCTAGAGATGCCCCAAGTCTCTGCTGGAGAGGGGTGAAAACAGGTACCTTCTTACGAAAGCGGGTTTCTCCTCTTGTCGTCATTCAAGTCAATGCTTTAAGGGAAATGCGTGCTCTGGGACATATTTGGCTTGTTGACCTCTACAGGTGCTTAGAAGGCAGTCAGACAACAATTTCATCACATTTCATAAATTTCCTTCCCGTCTTCAATAACAACTTGAACAATTTCTGGCCTTGTTGAAACCGGATATCCTGCTGTGGACAGAATCTAGTTTCCTGTGAAAGTGGAGTCCTTAGAACTGGCTCCTTTTTCCCTTTAAGAAATAAGATTAAAAATCTCAATTTCTGTGTCACCATGGTACAGGAGAAAGAATAGAACTTGCAATCCAGAGTGGGATCCCAACTTAAACATTTTCTTGTTGTGTGATCTAGGGCAAAGCTTCAGTCTTTTAATTAGTAAATTAGAGCTACCTTTGCATGTTTGTTAGAAGCAAGGAGATGACATAGGGACAGGGTCTGGTACATAGTAGTCACTCAGTAAGTGGGCTTGTTTCCATTTATTTCCTTTGGTCTCCCAGACAACTAAAATAAAGCAGTTGCATTATAAGAAAAGCAAACTACATGCCAATATCCCTGATGAATATGGACACAAAAATTCTCAACAAAAGGGTATTCACAGCACATTAAAGGGATTTATATACCCCATGGTCAAAGGGGTTCATCCTTGTGATGCAAAGATGATTTCAACACATGTAAATCAGTAAATGTGGTTCATCACATTAATAGAATGAAAGAGAATAATCATATGATCATCTTTCTGGGATAGCAGGGTGTGAGGCTTCTCAGTACCTGTCCTTGACTTAGTGTGACTGTGGGTCATGGATCCAAGACCCGTGGGAGGGGTGGTGGGGTGGAGTGGTGAGAGATGGCAGAGCCCTGGGTACCAGCCTGTGGGTAGTTCAGGCTAGAACAGGGGTATCCTTTTGTGGTCCCATTTGCCTCAGAGGGGTGTGTGTGTGTGTGTGTGTGTGTGTGTGTGTGTGCGCGCGCGCGTGTGCGTGCGCCTGCGCACACAGTTGTTTTCCTTTAGCTTCTAGACTCAAACTGTGTACTGCATACTTTCCTCTAGTCCAGTGTTTCTCAGACTCCAACGTGCATACAGATACCCTGTGGATCTTGTGAAAATGCACATACTGATTCAGCATAACCATGGAGGGGCCTGAGATTCTGCATTTCTCACAAGCTCCCAGGTGGCACCGAAGCTGCTGGTATATGGACTACACTTTGGGTAGAATGCGTAGACAGTGCTGCCTGCAGAAAACCTCTGAAGCCATCTTCAGCTGGGTGATGATTTTGGAGCCTGCCTCTCTGATTCTGCCAGAATTCATGGAGAATGCCTCCTTATCATTTTTTGGTGAAGAGTCATTATTTATGAGTACTGTGTCTCTCTTTTTCTCCAAAGATGAGGTCTACCTGCAATCTGTAAAGCCCATATGTAGGCTTACAGTAACGCATCTTTTTCTCAGAGTGGTGCTAACATGCTGGTGGTGAAGCCCTGAGTGCAAACCTGTTTTAGGAAAGAAATTCATCTTGTTAGAGGGAGCTGAGTACTTACAAGGCAGATAACGTTCTGCAGTTGCTGAATTGATGAAGAGAGGCACCGGGATTCAGACTTAACTATTTTTCATTCTTTGAATGAAGTCTATCTTCTGAATTACATGAGCTGTGTGAAGCGGGGAAGGAGAGCAATGGTTCTGGAAACAAAAACAGAGTTCTTATCTTTTAATACAGGAGAGAATGCCTCGGGATATTATTATTGTGATTTATGGGTGCATAGCAATATGACCAGTGTCTCTCCACAGCAGACAGAGGACTCTGACCCTCTGCCTTTGATGAACTCTTGTTTCTTCCCAGGGGCAATTTTCCACTGTAGAATAGCTGCCACATCACAAAATTTTGGCTTAAAAAAAAAAATCATAGTGAATGAGCTGCTTGGAAACTTGGTTTTTGTTTTCAGTCCTACTACTGACTTTTTCTGTCTTTGTCTAAATCCCTTATATCTTCTTCCCTGTTAGTAAGGTCAATCACTCTTGCTATCACATATTTGCTTTTGAAATACCTTGATATGTTTATTAGCTAAATTAGTCTCGAGTATTTGTGAAAACTTGATTTCCTTCTGAAGATATATTAGATTCCTCTGACAAGATCAAACTGTGTAAATGAATAAAACCAACTAACCAAACAAAACAGAAGACTGCTGGACCATCATTTGTGAGGAAGGAGGAGACAAGGCAAGTTTCCTCCCTCCCTTCCTTCCTTCCTTCTGTCTTTCTTAAAACGTTAGTTTGAAATATTTCAGATTTATAGAAAAGATGCAAGTTTAAAGATTGCCCGAATGTTAACATTCTTACCATGATTGCTGTCATCTCTCTCTCTCCATCTATATGTTTTGTTGACCCAACTGAGAGTAAGTGAAAGACAAAATAGATGCCCTTTATGCTTAAATACTTCAGGGAATATTCTAAGCATGTACTTAACCACAGTACAGTTATTACAATCAGGATTAAACTGACAACACCATTAAACCTATAGACTTTGTTCAAATTTGAAGCCTGGTGGGCTGCAGTCCACGGGATCGCAAAGACTCGACTTGACTGAGTGACTGAACCGACTGAACTTGTCCTTTAAAGTAAGACAGAAAAAAGCAACTTCCTTTGGTTCAGACCCAGACCAGGCTTATGTGTTACATATAGTTATCACGTTTCTTGTCTCATTATCCTGGAACATCAACTCAGTCTTTCTGTCTTTCATAGTGAAGGTAAATTCTTTTTTTTTAAAGTTGAAATATAGTTGAAATACAATATTGTACTAGTTTCAGGTATGCTACATAATGATTTGACATTTACATATATTATAAAATGATTACCATGATGTCTAGTCTGTCCGCATACAAAGTTATTACAATATTATTGACCATATTTATTATGCTGTATATTATATTCCTGTAGCTTATTTATTATATAATTGGAGGTTTGCACCTCTTAATCCCCTTTATCTATTTCTACCACTTCTAGGCCTCCCTCCTTTCTGGCAGCCACCTGTTTGTTCTCTGTATCTATGACTCTGTTTTTATTTTGTTTTGTTTTCTTGTTTTGATTTTTAGATTCCAAATTTAAGTGAGATCATGAAGTATTTGTCCTCTGTGAGACTTATTTCATTTGGCCTAATACTGTTTAGATCCATGCTTATTGTTGCAAATGGCAAGATGTCTTTTTTAGTGGCCAAGTAATATTCCATTGTGTATATACATATATACAATGTGTGTATATATGTGCATATATATATCATATATATGTGTATATATTTATATATATGTGTGCATAATATTCCGTCTTTCATAGTGAAGGTAAATTCTTTTTTTTAAACTAAAATATAGTTGAAATACAATAGTGTGTTAGTTTCAGGTATGCTACATAATGATCTGACATGTACATACATTATGAAATGATCACCGCAATGTCTAGTCTGTCCCCAAAGTTATTGCAGTGTTATTGACTGTATTTTCTCATGCTGTATATTATATTCCTGTGGCTTATTTATTATTTAATTGGAGGTTTGTACTTCTTAATCCCCTTCACCTATTTCTGCCACCTCCAGGCCTCCTTCCTTTCTGGCAGCCACCTGCTTGTTCTCTGTATCTGTGACTGTTTTCATTTGGTTTGTTAGTTTCCACATTTAAGTGAGTTCATGCAGTAGTTGGCCTTCTCTGTGAGACTTTTAACTTAGCCTAATACTCTTTAGATCCATGCTTATTGTTGCAAGTGGCAAGATTTTTTTTTTAATGGCTGAGTAATATTCTACTGTGTATATACATACATATATAATGTGTGTATATATGTTCATATATATCATATATATGTGTATATATTCATATATATGTGTATATATATGCTTATTCATATCGTATCTTCTTTATCCATTTGTTTATTGATGGGCACCTTCTATATCTTGGATATTATGAATAATGCTTCTGTGAACATTGGAGTGCAAATATCTTTTCGAATTAGGGTTTTTGTTTTCTGTGAATAAGTACCGAGAAGTGAAATTGCTGGATCATATGGAAGTTCTACTTTTAATTTTCTGGGGAACCTCCATTCTGTTTTCCATAGTGGCTACACCAATTTACAATCCCACCAACAGTGCAAGGGGTCCCTTTTCTCCACATTCTTACTGACAGTTGTTATTTGTTGTCTTTTTGAAAACAATCATTCTGACAGGTGTGAAGTGTTATCTTGTGGCTTTAATTTCCATTTCCCCAATGATTAATGATGTTGAGCATCTTTTCATATGCCTGTTGGCCATCTGTATATCTTCTGTTCAGTAGGTGGCCTTTTTGTTTTGTTGATAGTTTCCTTTGTTGTGCAAAAGCTTTTTAGTTTGATTTAGTTCCAGTTGATTGTTTTTGTTTTTGTTTGCCTCACTCGAGGAGAGAGATCCAAAAAATACTACTAAAGCTGATGTCAGAGAGTGTCCTTCCTGTGTTTTAATATTAATTTTGTATCCTGCAACTCTGCTGCATTCATTTATTAAATAGTTTTTTTGAGGGGGTTTCATCTTTATTTTTTTCTATATAAAGTACCATGTCTTCCTTTACAATTTGGATTCTTTTTATTTCTTTTTCTTGTGTTATTGCTTTGGGTAGGACTTCCAGTATTATGTTAACTAAAAATGGTGAGAATGAATATCCTTGTCTTGTTCCTGACCTCAGAGGAAATGCTTTCACTTATTCACCGTTGAGTATGATGTTGGATGTAGGTTTGTCATATGTTGTTTTATGATGTTGAGGTATCATGCCTTCATACCACTTTGTTGAGTTTTTATCATCATTGAATGTTGAATTATGTCAAAAGTTTTTTCTGCATCTATTGAGATGATCATATTATTTTCATTCTTCAATTTTGTTAGTGTTATGTATCACATTGATTGATTTATAGATAATAAGCTATCCTTGCATCCCTGGAATAAATCCCATTTAATCATGATGTATGATCCTTTCACTGTATTGTTGAATTTGATTTGCTAATATATTACTGAGGATTTTTGCATTTATGTTTATCACTGATTTTGGCCTGTGATTTTCTTTTTTTTTTTTTAATGTGTAATGTCTTGTCTGATGATGGTATCAAGGTGATGCTGACCTCATATAATGAGTTTGAAAGTGTTCATTCTGCAGTTTTTTTGGAATAGTTTGAGAAGGATAGGTGTTAACTCTATTTGAAATGTGAAGCCATCTGATTCTGGAATTTTGTTTGTTATGAGTTTTTAAATTGCTAATCCAATCTAATTACTGGTAACATTTTCTATTTTTTCTTGATGCTTAATATGATTTTAATCTTCTTAAAAATATATTGAGACTTATTTTGTGGCAGAGCAGGTGATCTGTCCTAAAGAATATTCCATGTGCTCTTGAAAAGAATGTGTGTTCTTCTGATTTTGAATGGATTGTTTGAAATGAAATGTATCTTTAAATCTGTCTTATTGGTCCAATTTGTTGTTTAGGGCCGGTGTTTCTTTACTGATTTTTTGGTCTGGATTTTCTGTCCATTGATGTAGGTGGGGTGTTAAAGTCCTCTACTATTATTGTGTTACTGTCAATTTCTCCCTTTACGTTTGTTAATTTTACTCCTATGTTGGGAACATATATATTTACAATTATTATGTTATTGTTTGGTCCATTTATCTTAATAAATATCACCCATTGTCTCTTTGGACAGTCTTTGTTTTAAAATCTAGATTTTTTGATGTATGTATAACTATTCCAGCTTTCTGTTTCTATTTGGAAGGAATACCTTTCCCCCGCTCCCCTCACTTTTAGTATGTGTATGTCTTTATATCTGAAGTGAATTTCTTATAGGTACCAAATATATGGGTCTTGTTTCTAAACCCATTCAGCCTAAATCTTTTTATTGATGTTGTACATTTAAAGTAGTTATCAGTGGGTAATTATCAATGGGTGTCAATTTAAAGTAACTTACTGCTATTCTGTTAATTGTATTCTGATTGTTTTCGTAGTTCTCTTTTCTTCCTCTATTCTTTCCTGTTTTACCTTGTGATGTGATGATTATCTTTAGTTTTATGTTTGGATTCCTTTCTCTTTTTTGTGCATGTATGTAAGTTTTTGGTTTGCCATTACTGTGGGGTTCATAATAACAACACATTTTACATCTAATTATTTTAAGTTGGTGATACCTTAAGTTAGAACACATTCTAGCCACCCTACATTTTAATTCCCCATCCCCATGTTTACTATTTTTCACATCATATTTTATATCTTTTTGTGTATTCTTCAACTAGTTACTATGGATATAGGTGATTTGACTACTTTTATTTTCTAAGAGAATGTCAGTTCTTGACCTTAAGAGATTTTATAGAATTTGGATGGACAAATATTACTTTATTTTAATAAAAATCATAGAAGGCAGCTAGGAAACCTCAAGATTAATTTCTGAGAGTGTTAATGCTGGTTTACAAAATTATAAACATCAGACACAATTAGTATAATACAAAAATGAATTCTCAAAATAGGAGTCAGACCTTCACTTTCACTTCTGTTTGAGTAAATACTGTTAGAGATTTTAAAATATTTTTTCAGATCTTCTACTATGCTCATAAAACATGTGCATTTATAACTTGTGTTTGAATTTTAATAAATATGAGGTTATACCATGTGTCTTGCTTTATAATTTTCTTTAAAAAAATTCAATATGTCATTGGTATATTTCCCTGTCTGGCTATGTAGGTATGTGAGGGTAGACTTTGGCATCCTTATTGGGAAAGCCTAAACCCCTAAGTATTTTTCTTGCTCAAAGTCTTTGATCTTGGTTTTGGTGGTAGCTTTGGTTTACTGATAAACTTGAAAGTGGTCTTGTGCACTGGGAGAGAACATTCTTTGTTCATGCAAGCAAATGGAGTTTGGAAGATTAACTTGGTTTTTTTTTTTTTTTTTTTTTATTCTTGGCTCTTTCTGCTCTTCTCTTTCATGGTATCCTCAGATGCTTAATTTATTGGTTCTTCATGGAGGATGTCATCAGGGTGTTTTTAGCCTGGGAAGGCTTGATCACAGCTTGGATAATATAGCGTATATTATATATTATGTATGTGTAATGTTGACTCATTTCAAAGGTCAAAATTAAATATGAAACAAAGTTTAAAATGACACTTTCAATTAACGAAATCTGTCTCTTTTGTACTGAAACTAGAATTCATGATTACATGACATAATGCATACACATACACAACACACATAAACATATATATCTCAATATCCATGCATGCATGCATGCATGCATGCAGTTTGTACAATTTCTGTGTTCACATATCTGGGCATCATCCCTGTGGGTGTTAATTTCTAACTGTTTAGATGCTCTTTTATCTGTATCCCAGATTAGAAGTGCAGCTGTTCTCCAGTCTTAGACATACTTGCTTGATCTTGGAATGACATTAGGGGGTTTCTTGCAACTGTTTTGCTGAGATCATTAAGAAAATCAGTCTTAAAGATTGGTTTAGGCTGGTTTTCCTTTGGTTCTTAAGTGGAGTTTCTCTGAACTTTTCTGACCTTTAACTCTATTCATTCTTTGCTTATCCTGACCTTAAGGTGCCTTTAAACCTTAGAGGGCAACTAGTCAGTGATGATTCAAAGTTATTTATGAGCTTGATGGCTGTATTAGTGGTTTTCCCATTTTGCTTCTCTCCCTGAAGCCTTTAACCTGAAAGCACTTTGGAACAGGGTCTGTTTTCCTCTAACTACCTTCTTGCACTTGTTGGGCAAAATCAGAGCGGTGATTGAGTCCTCAACACCCTTATGGCACTGCAGAGTAATAACATTTATCACACTTCTTGTTTAAGCCCTTTAGAGAATGACATTTCACAGTGTAATTTTGCTTCACAGATTTTTCCCATGTGAGTTTTAACTTTCAGGGTAGAATTCTCTCTTATGGCTTCACCTTTTTCCTATTTTGTGTATTTGGGAGAAGTTGCACAAATCAGCCTCCTCTCAGCATAGCAAATGGAATCAGGTTACGATCCCAAGTGCCCTTCACCTCCAGATTCCTGATGGTTTCTTCCTTATTTTTTGTTAGTGGGCCCAAATTGCCTCACCTCTCGCTGCCCTTTCCACTTTATGAAACAAGCAGCTAATAGTAACACAGCTCTAAAAATTCCCAGATGACCTGCATTTTGCTCTTTTTATTATCCCTCAAGAAATGTCTTAGTAATTGAAATCTAGAGTAGCAAAGTTTTGTGATCTTGTCATTTAGCATTTTACTTATGTTTGGATTATTTATACTGTGCCTTTTAACTCCAAGTAGTCACCGTCTGCCTAGGGGACCTAAAGAAATGAAACCCAGAATATCATCATTAATTCAAAGGCAAAAAGTTAAGCAGAGGTCTTAGTGCCCACGGTTGTCTGGGAGTCAGAAGGAGGAAAAGGAGGAGAACAGAGAGATGAGACATCTATGCCAAGATTGATACTGCATGCCACATTTTATGTATTTATGGGGACATGGGTGTGTGTTTTGCCCCTCTACAGTAATTTATCAGTGAGTTCATCTTGATTTAGGAGTGCACAGAGGACCCCTACTGCTAATTCCCCTTTATTTCATATATTTCTTTTACCTTAACTCATAAAGCTTCTGCATTGCTACTTCCTTTATCATCCATCTGTATTTCATCACAAGTCCAGCTCTTTTGATCTATAGCACAAGTCCTTTCTCCCCACCTCTTGGTCCTCTCTTCTTCTTAGATTGCATTCCTCAATATTGACATTTCAGTCATCTGATTTATTGCAACAGGTTCCCTGATGCCAGCCAGATCATAATTCCTTAGCATCACTTCAAGACCTTCCTGGTTATTTCCCTTGCCTCCTAGTATTTGTGGATTGGTACCTAAGAGATTTACTGATGATTTGTCTCCTCTTTTAGGTTTTTGTTTGCTTAGATCCAACCACAGGTGGTAACTTAGAAGGCCTGAGGATATCTGGAATTGTGTGAAATGGGAGCTTTGTTCTGCTTGGTAGGGAGTGCTGGAATGGTCTGTCACAAGCATCCTCAGAGAAGGGCCATATCCGGAATTCCTTGAAAGAATAGAAATCTGCTAGCCTTTGTCAATCAAACATCATCTACCTAATTTCCCTGAGAGCTTCTAGATGGGGAGAATTAGATGATCATCAGGTTTCAAAGTGGGTTGTCTTTTAAAAAGAGAAACACACCTGTAAGAAACTCATATTAATTTTGGTTGAAAGAGAATAGAAAACTTTTTTCTCATGTCATCTGTTTTTCACTGGTACTGTATCTGTGGGATCTGAGCCACACACATATTCAGACAGGCACACAGATATATATAACAGGGAGACAGAGAGAAAGAGAAAAAAATCTCCTTTTTGTTAATTCTCATGATATTGGCATGAAAAGTCTGAATATTGCATTATCACCAGACCTTCAGCTGTACTGATTTATATTCGTGACATCTCTTTCTTGTGTCAGGCAAGAGAAAGTGCTACAGATTTTTTTTTCTGGTCTTTTAGTTTATTTTAAACAGCTTCTATGATTTCACATGGAGAGAGGTCTTGTCACTTTTTTATGATATATTAGAAATTGAGTGTATTAGGAAAAATAGACTTGTCCTTGAGTATAATCCGGAAATTCCCCGATTATTTAAAACTATAAGGTCACGAAGGGCACTCATAATTCTGTGTTCTCTTGCTTTATTCTGTAAAGCACGTGTGGCTGTGGTCTCCCAGAACTGTTCTGGTTGAGGCTGATGAAGTTGGTCCTACCTCATGTCATGATGGATAAAAGACCTTCTGTCCCACCGTTACCAACCCTCTCCTGCCCTATTCACTGTAGAGGGTACATTGACCATAAAACACTGTGGGGTCTACTTCTCTATGGTCCTCTCATCTGTGAAATAAAGGAGTTTGTTGAGTCACCCAGTTCTAAAGTCTAAAATGGGCTTTTATTGTAGCTGGAGGGCTTTGGGTAGCTCTGAGGAAGAATTTCCTGATGCTGAAGATGTCCAGTTGCTTGAATAGTTGTCTAATCACATTCTTAACAGACCTTAAAGACTATTTTAATCTCTGTCAGCTACCTGAAGGCAAAGACAGAACCCTTTGACGTTAGGTCCATAACTCAATTCTTTAGTAGGGGAAACCATGACAGTTTGTAATTTCTGATAATGGTACATGGATTTCTGCCCAACATTGATGTTCTATTGATTAAAAAATGTTCTGGAATCCTGTGAAATGAATCCAAGCTGATAGACAGGACTACAAAGTAAATAATTACTGTTACTAAACAGTAACCAAAAACGTCAAGAGAATAAATCATGGAGAAAAAACTCTTAACAAAGAACATATGTTTAACATCAGAGGTAAATAATAAAAAGTCAAATTAATTTACTTAAAAAAATCCATCTTTGAAATGGAACAAAAATTACAAGAGGAGAAAAAGTAGAATTAAAAACTGATCTTTGAACAAGAGGCACCATGGGGTAGTATATGCATCACACAAAGGGAAAAAAATAGTATAATTTTTTTCAAGATGTCAAGTGACCATGGTGTTTAGTCTCTCAGTCGTGTCTGACTCTTTGCGAGCCCATGGACTGTAACCCACCAAGCTCCCCTGTCCATGGGATTCTCCAGGCAAGAATATTGGAGTGGGTTGCCATTTCTTTCTCCAGGGGATATTCATGACACAGGGATCAAACCCAGGTTTCCTGCACTGCAGGCAGATTTGTAACCATCTGAGACACCAGGGAAGTTATAGACAAATGTGATCTTTATGTCCAAAAGGTCCACATTACTTTTCTGGCACCAGGGTTAAAAATAATATGTATATGTATATATATATGTATATATGCCTGTTGGAATTAGCAAGAAGAAGAGCGCAGTAGCAGAAACAACATTTGCCACTAAACTCCAACACTGAGGATCCTTTTTTATATGTTCCACCCATCCTTACCAATTGGACTTACGGAGTATTATAAAGAATTTAATCATCCTATAATAATAGTATGTTCAGTTCAGTTCAGTTGCTCAGTCGTGTCCAACTCTTTGTGACCCCATGAACTGCAGCACACCAGGCCTCCCTGTCCATCACCAACTCCTGGAGTCCACCCAAACCCATGTCCATTGAGTCAGTGATGCCATCCAACCATCTCATCCTCTGTCGTCCCCTTCTCTTCCTGCTTTCAATCTTTCCCAGCATCAGGGTCTTTTCCAATGAGTCAGTTCTTTGCATCAGATGGCCAAAGTATTGGAGTTTCAGCTTCAACATCAGTCCTTCTGAACACCCAGGACTGATCTCCTTTAGGCTGGACTGGTTGGATCTCCTTGCAGTCCAAGGGACTCTCAAGAGTCTTCGCCAACACCACAGTTCAAGAGCATCAATTCTTTGGCACTCAGCTTTCTTTAGAGCCCAACTCTCACATCCATACATGACCACTGGAAAAACCATAGCCTTGACTAGACGGACCTTTGTTGGCAAAGTAATGTTTCTGCTTTTTAATGTGCTGTTTAGGTTGGTCATAACTTTCCTTCCAAGGAGTAAGTGTCTTTTAATTTCATGGCTGCAGTCATCATCTGCAGTGATTTTGGAGTCCAGAAAAATAAAGTTAGCCACTGTTTCCACTGTTTTCCTATCTATCTGCCATGAAGTGATGGGACCAGATGCCATGATCTTAGTTTTCTGAATGTTGAGCTTTAAGCCAACTTTTTTACTCTCCTCTTTCACTTTCATCAAGAGGCTCTTTAGTTCTTCACTTTCTGCCATAAGGGTGGTGTCATGTGCATATCTGAGGTTATTGATATTTCTCCCGGCAATCTTGATTCCAGCTTGTGCTTCCTCCAGCCCAGCGTTTCTCATGATGTACTCTGCATGTAAGTTAAATAAGTAGGGTGACAATATACAGCCTTGACGTACTCCTTTTCCCATTTGAAACCAGTCTGTTGTTCCATGTCCAGTTCTCTAACTGTTGCTTCCTGACCTGCATACAGATTTCTCAAGATGCAGGTCAGGTGGTCTGGTATTCTCATCTCTTGGAATTTTCCACAATTTATTGTGATCCACACAGTCAAAGGCTTTGGCCTAGTCAATAAAGGTACACTTTGAAATTAGGAATATACTGCAGGCTTTGACTGAAAATGCATAGGCTGATGGCTTTTAACATGAATGGAAGACAAGATTTAAAAACAAAACAGACTCCTAAGCATTGAGCTATGGCTTCTCCTCAAAACACCTTCTAACAGATTTTTTTTATTTTTTAAACTGACAGAGAAGTACATTTCTATAAGGGGCATAATTTATCTGCACTGATTAAATTGATCAAGTATACAGTGACAGCTCTTTATATTCTAGATAAATGCTTCCTTTGTGCTTTTCAGACAAGAATTTCTGACATGGTGTGGGAAAAACTGAATTCAGTCAGTCTTTGGGGTGTGTTTTTATCCAGGAGGTGACTTGAAATGGATTAATGGCAAATCACAATAAATTATTTATCAGATAATAAGTGTGATAATTGTTCTTATTTATCATCAGTATAACTTGCCTTGTTCTCCTGTCATGCTTTCAATCAAATCCTCCCCAAAGATTTGCTGGTTAAAACATACAGCCAAAAGGTCATTCCAACAATTTTTACTCATAATGGCACACTGATTATCTCCTAATTGAAAAATGTAAACTAGGGGCTCTGTAAGAAATGCGAATGACCCTTGCATCTCTAACACAATGAGGAGAGTCATTCTATACCTCATTCATCCTATCGTGGGGAGCAACACAATTTTCAGTAATTTTGATGGTCTCCTGAATTAATTGGAAATAGCTTTTTGTTTTCCATGGAGAAGGGAAAAAAGAAAACTCATACCCAAGTTTGCTGAAAAAGTACAAATGTAAAATACCACTATCTACTGTCCTGCTGGCAGCTAATCCATTGAAGCTTAATTGTAATTATCCACCAGGTCTGGAGCCGGAGAGGAATACTAATTACTGCTACGTGCGTTTCCATGGGCAAGACTGTGTATTGAACCTGTTGCAAAGTTGTAAGTAAATTTATTTCTACCGGCAGCTGTAATGGATCACTGGTCATGGACTATTTCTGGACTCAGTGCAATGGGAGAAAATAATTCTAACTTATTCGTGCAGAATTTCTCCAAAGATTGCCAATATTGCAAAAGGAGCCTGACACACACTTCAGCACCACACACTCTTATATCGAGGTACCCATGGTCCACATGTTTTGCCTCTTCACCCAGAAATCCCATGCTCAACTAGACAACCCAGTAAGGGTTTCCCAACTTCCTCAATGAGAGTGGTGGCTGCCATGAACAAAGAAGTCTACACACTTCTGTGTATCTTCCCTGCCCCTCTCCCCTTCCCTCCCCCTACTCCTTTCTTTGCCCCTCACTTGTTTTGGGTGTGACCAACTGGTAAAGAATCTGCTTGTCAATGTAGGAGATATAAGAGATGAGGGTTCTATCCATGGATGGGGAAGATCCCCTGGAGAAGGAAATGGCAACCCGTTCCAGTATTTTTGCCTGGAAGATTCCATGGACAAAGGAGCTTGGTGGGCTACAGTCCATAGGGTTGCAAAGAGTCAGACATGACTCAGCACACAAGTGTACACATACACATGTCAAGGTTGTGGCTCAGACAGGAATCTCTCCTAATGCTCCACTTCCCTTTTGTGTGCTGCAGCCTCTCTTGGACATGTTGCACTGAGGGGACTCCATAAACCTTGCCTAGTTCATGTATCTATCTTTTCCTGGTTGGCCTGCTTCTCTTGTACATTTCTGAAGAGTTTCACATATTTGAGTTGGATTACTGTCTATGCAAAGTTGCTTGCATCCTTTACAACTCCCACCTACAGGGCTCCTATTAATGCCCTCGGCCAGGCCCTTCTATACCTACTTTCTCTGTTCTTGTTATCTTGGCTCCGCCTTGTATCGTGTTTTTGTATCTCGAACCACTCTCTTCAGATCATTTGTATTGTTTCTCTTTCTTCCAATCTTGCCCTCACCCTTGGAAACTCTTCGGTTCCTTCTTTTTTAATGTTCCACAGGGGTGAGCTGGATTTACCTCTGCTTCCTCAGCTTGATCCTTCTGCTTTACCCCATAGTGGAGTTTAGACACTATCAGTGTCGACTCCCAAAGAAGAGGCCACTTCCTGACTCTTAGTAACCTGGCCAGGGGGCCTGTTTGCCCCAAAGAGTTTTAATAGCTATCTCTGTGATTTTATTAGTTCCTTAAGAAGTTGCCCTGCCCCAGGTGGTGCTAGTGGTAAAGAACCTGCCTGCCAGTGCAGGAGATACAGGAGATGCTGGTTCAGTACCTGGGTTGGGAAGATCCCTGGAGAAGGAAATGGCAACCCACTCCAGTATTCTTGCCTGGTAAATCCCATGGACAGAGGAACCTGGCAGGTTAAGGTCCATGGGGTTTCAAAGGGTTGGACATAATTGAGCACGCATACACTCACATCTAGGAAACAGAACTTTTTTTGGTGAACTGGGTAGTGATAGAATATTCCTAAAGTGCCATACAGAACTTTTTGGGTTTAGTACTGATTGAGATTTAGTGACTATAACCTTGTACAAAGGGAAAGCAATAGTTTTATTGATCAAATTCTTTGAATCCCCAATCTCAAGACACATAGGACAGAATATTTGAAATCATGAAAAATCCAGGATGCATTATTAGTATCCATTGCCATGTAATGAACTACCCCAAAACTTAGTGGCTTAAAACAACAGACTTTCATTATCTCATACAGTTTTTGGAGGTCAAGAATTTGGGTACAGTTTAACTGGGTGGTACTGGCTCAGGGTCTTTTATAGGGATGCAGTCAAGATGTTGGCTGAGGTCACAGTTATCTGAAGGACCTTTTGCTTCTAAGAGGACTCACTGACACGGCTGTCAGCAGAAACTCTTTTCTCCACCATGTAGGTCTTTCTATAGGACTGTCTGTGTTCCTGCAATAAGGCAGCTGGCTTCCCCTAGAGCAAGTGATCCCAGAACAGCAAGTTAGATTTAATGTCTTATATGACCTAGCCTTGGAGGTTGTACTTCACTGTTTCCAAGTACTCTGTTGGTTACATGTGTGTGTTCAGTTACTTCAGTCGTGTCCATCTCCTTGTGGTGCTTTGGACTATAGCCGCCAGGCTCCTCTGTCCATGGGATTCTCCAAGCAAGAATACTGGAGTGGGTTGCCATGTCCTCCTCCAGGGATCTTCTCGACACAAGAATTAATACTGAGTCTCCTGCATTGCAGGTGGATTCTTTACCACTCTATCACCTGGGAATCCCCATATAGAAGTCAGCCCTATTTACTGTGGGAGGGGACCGCCCAAAGGTAGGATACCAGGAGGCAGAGATTATTGGGGACCATCTTGGAGGCTGGCTACCACAAATGTGTAGACCCATTTATTGTGTCTTATTCTGCCCCTGTTATCCTTCCAACCACATTTGGAAGGTGATGAAAAGCATTGTGCCTTGTTTAGCTGATCTGGAAGAGACACTGGGGTACATTATGTCTTTTGAGCAAGTGACTCAGGAAACAAGGGACCACAGCAACCATCATGGTTAAAACAAAATGTTTTAACAGTATATTAACGCATATATACGGAATTTAGGAAGACGGAAACGAGAACCCAGCATGCGAGACAGCAAAAGGAACGCAGATGTATAGAATAGACTCAGGGCCTCTGTGGATGAGGGCAAGGGTGGGATGATATGGGAGAATGGCATTGAAACATGTTAATTATCATATGTCTAAGCAATAGCCAGCCCAGGATTGATGCTTGGGACTGGTGCAACGAGATTTCCCGGGGGGAGGGAGGGGGGAGGGGGGTTCTGGAGGGGGAGCATATGTGAACCCATGGTGATATCATGTCATTGTTTGGCAAAACTAATAAAAAAAAATGTTTAATAAAAAAAAAGAAAACAAAAACAAAAACAAAATGTTTTGATTCATTCTTTCATTCTCTCTTCCACCAATCTTGGTATTTCCTGATGTGTATTTTCCATAGTACTAATCCTGTGAAATACTCTACCAAAATTATTTTGCACTCAAACTCAGAGATCCACAGTTTTCATGATGACTCTGAGAATTCTTGCAATAGAGATACTTGCTCCACTTTTTCTCAAGTTTGTTTATCCACAGGTTTTCAAACTTTGTCCTACCTAAAAACATCCTCTAAACCTAATGTTCTTTAAAAATATGTGTTTTGAAACACTGGGCTGGAGCGTTAGATGTCCATAACCAATATCATTCCAGAAAAGATTTAAGATGGTTGTAATATAAAAACAGTATGTTTAACCTACCTGGAATCGTACAGTTGAGTATGCCCATTAGATTGAGGTCCTTGAAGGGCAGTCTTATATCCACCATACCTAACTCAATACCTAAAGCTCTTTGTTTGCTGGGGAACCCTCCATCAATTATCCCCTTTATTATGCTCTCAGAGCATGCACTTTGATGTTTCTTTACCCCTGTGTGAAATCTCTATTGAAAACTGGCCCTCCAAGTCTTTCAAAGAGCGTTAACCTCCTTCCCCCAGGTAGAGAGAATTTTTCTCCACCTACGTATAAACTCCAAGAAGCATTGCACTGCTGAGATTAAGCATCTCTTAGCTGGTGTATTTTATGACTGAATTGTTTGTCTTGGTATGGAAGCCTCTGGGGCATAACCATTTCTTCTTATGAGTCTGGTATAGCACTCAGCACACTGTCAGCATTCAACCTCAAATAAATCATCATAATAATAGTCATAAACATAAATCAAGGGAGCACAATTCAACTTATTTATAGCCTTACAGGAGAAGCACAACAGAGAAAGTGCAGTTATTTTCCATCATATTATCCTATATCATTTCCAAGCAAAATGTCATATTGTCCACTAGTGTGTAACCAGGTAATGAGGGATCTTGGTGTAAACTGCAAATTCCTTGAGGCCAGAGTTAAAGTGATGTAAGGCTAGACACTCACGTTTTCTGTTTCTGTAATTAAAATCTGAATTTCTAGGGCTTATTAAGGTAATATTTAACATATAATTATCTTGACATTTTAAAAGGGAAAAGTGTTTAAGACAAATTATGTAGTAATATTTAATCACAAAAAATCTACTGGTTCTGCTCATTTCTTCAAAGGTCTGTTCTCTGATTTCTAAGGTGAAAGCTTAAAGCTTAATAAAGTTTTTAATCCAATGTTTAATCTAATGGATAATAGTGGATTAGTTAGTGGGTTATAATATGCAAGGTACTTTTGCCACATTGAAATTAGGCCTGCCTTACAGTTGGGCTTGTTATTCTATATGACAATATCAAACTATAGTAGTCACATTTTCTACCTTTTTTTCTTTAAACTTGAGAGATTTGGAAAATGCATCTATACATACCCAGCTCCCCATACCCACCACCCCTCTATGTGTGAAAATAACAGACTCAAATGTATCCATCATCAAGCAAGGTGCTTGAACATTTTGATAGACTTCTGTTCTGGCTTTATCCTAAGCATCTTCTTAAAATAATATCCAAGAAACACTTGACTGGTATTTTACTTTTTTGTATTTTAGGAAAACATTTTAGATTAGCTGAAGTCCTCTTGATGATCATTTAAATCTTGCCCTCCTTCTTATAAGTGGCAGTCCCCTTTTGGTATTCATAATCATGAGTTTGTTTTATATTCTTCCACATGATTGTTTTTTACACTAACGTACATATATATGTACTTCTGTGAAATGTATAGTATTGTTTTATAACATGAAAAGCATTCACATTGTATTATATATAATATATTCACATTATATTTTGTGTATTTTATGGAAATGACTTTAAAACAAAACCAATGGTGATGTACACGCACATCAGTTTATTTACTCTAGTCTATTCATTTTATCTACCATATAAGATTCCACATCTTAACTATACATCAATTTTATTTAACAATTCCATGATTTCTGTTGTAGTGAACATCTTTGCCTGTGCTAGAGTGTTTTTTTAAATTAATAGATATCTTAATGTTTAACATGTGGGTTAGGGTTTCTTAATGTTCATACCCCCCATATGGACATTTAAAATTTTAACAGGTGGTATGCAGTGAATGTTCTCATTCACAAGGTCACCACTGGTAAATAAATTCTTCTGTCTATAAAACCTTGCCAGTGCTGGGTATTCTCAAATGTTAACATTTCTTCTTATCTGATCACTGTAAAATATCCCTAATGATTTAGTTTATATTTCCCTGGTTATTAGAAAGGGCAAACTTATTGTCATAACACAGCCTTTGATTGTGTGAATCACAACAAACTGTGGAAAATTCTTAAAGAGCACCTTACCTGTTTTCTCAGAAACCTGTATGCAGGTCAAGAAGCAACAGTTAGAACTGGACATGAAACAATTGACTGGTTCCAAATTGGGAAGGGAATACGTCAAGGCTGTATATGGTCACACTGATTATTTGACTTCTATACTGAGTACATCATGTGAAATGTTGGGCTGGATGAAGCATAAGCTCAAATCAAGGTTGCCAGGAGAAATATCAAACTCAGATATGCAGATGATACCATTCTAATGGCAGAAAGTGAAGAGGAACTAAGGAGTCTCTTGAAGAGGGTGAAAGAAGAGAGTGAAAAAACTAGTTTAAAACTCAGCATTCAAAAAAGTAAGATCATGGCATCCAGTCCTATCACTTCATGGCAAATATAAGGGAAAAAAGTGGAAGCAGTGACAGATTTTATGTTCCTGGGCTCTAAAATCACTGTGGATGGTGACTGAACATGAAATTAAAAGACACTTGTTCTTTGGAAGGAAAGCTATGACAAACCTACACAGCGTATTAAAAAGCAGAGACATCACTTTGCCCACAAAGGTCTGTATAGTCAAAGCTATGGTTTTTCTAGTAGTCATGTATGGATATGAGAGCTGGGCCATGAGGAAGGCTGAGTCCTGAGGAACTGATGTTTTCAAATTGTGGTGCTGGAGAAGACTCTTGAGAGTCCCTTGGACAGCAAGGAGATCAAACCAGTCAGTCTTAAAGGAAGTCAATCCTGAATATTCATTGGAAGGACTGTTGCTGAAGCTTCAATACTTTGGCCACCTAATGCGAAGAGCCGACTCATTGGAAAAGACACTGATGCTAGGAAAGGTTGAAGGCAAAAGGAGAAGGGGCTGCAGAGGATGAGATGGTTAGATAGCATCACTGACTCAATGAACACGAATTTGAGCAAACTCCAGGAAATAGTAGAGGATGGGAGCCTGGCGTGCTGCATTCCGTGGGGTCGTGAAGAGTGAGACATGGCTTAACAACTGAACAATGACTTTCCTCTTCAACCAACTGCCTATTATATTCTCCTACCAGATCATCTCTTTCTTATTAATGTTTAGAAGTTCTTTTCATAGTTGAGATATAAGCATTTTGTCTTTCATATTTGTTTCAAATATTTTTCACAGTTTGGTTCTTGTCTTTGAACTTTGTTTAGGTGTCCTTTGTTTAGATGTAGTTTTAAAGTTTTCAGGTAACCAATTTAATTTATATTTTATGGTTTTTCTTTTTAAAATTTTAGGAAGACAGGTTCAGTTCCTTTTTTTACCTCTAGTACAAAGAGTTTGCAGTAATTCTGAATCTTAGCTTGATCAGATGTGAAGTCAATGTGGAGTTGAAACTAAGGTAGTCGATACTGGTCCTAATAAACTTAGTCAATGGAGAATCACAGAAAATATCAAATACGTGTTCCCCATCTTGACAAAGGGAAGGTGCTGTTTTCTTTTTTCATCAATGATTTTATGCCTGAGCTTATTATATTTAGCAGTTGGATTCTCCTCCTTTGATTTTCAGCATCGTTTAATTAGAAATTTGGCAATCTCCATTGAATGGCTTTCTCATTCTGTCACTAAAATTTTAACAGCAGTTGTTAAGTGAAACAAGAGAAAGCCATGTTCACCAGGATATACTCAAAATTCAAGGGAAAATGGGCTTCTGAGTTGAAATTAACATGGTTATGTCACAAGAAAAATCTCTCTTGAACTTTTCTGCTGTATGTACACCTAGTTCCCTCTGTTTGCACATTAAATTTCCCATGTCAAAACCACCTTACAGCACATTTATCCTTGTCTGTTTATTGGCTTATGCTCAGAGTAAGGTATCAAGTAGTGAGACTTTTAGAAATTTGACAAAGCCTAAAGTGACTGCTGCCCCAAATTTTAGCAGTGGAGATGGAATACAGGATCCTAGTGAGATGGACAGACTCCTGGCATACCACTGTATCTTGGGGCCTGGCTTCAGGTTTGTTACATATGCTAATTTAAAAACATGTGAAAATAGTGACTGCTTTGATACGTTTTAGGCTTATTCTTAAATATCATTGGATTGACAGGATGGGATCAAAAAGCCTTTTTCAAGGAAAATTTAAATGTAGTCGTATGTTTAACATAACATAGAATGTTCTTGATGGAGAGCTTTTGTATATTTTTCATTGTTTAGTCCTTGCAACAAATCTGATAGGGATTATTTTTCAGTTAATTAATTAATTTGGCTGCCTCAGATCTTAGTTGCAGCATGCGGGATCCAGGTGTCTCTTCAAGAATCTTTTGTTGCAGCCCCGGACTCTCTAGTCCGTGGGCTCAGTAGTGAGCTCTGTAGTTGTGGTGCATACGCTTCGGTGCTCCAGGCATGTGGGCATCTTATTTCCCTGATCAGGGATGAAATCCACATCCCCTGCGTTTCAAGATAGATTCTTTACCACTGGACCTCCAGAGATGTCCTGGTATTATTTTTTAATAACAACTTTACTGAGATATAATTCAAACAGCATACAATTGCCTTTTTTCTTATTTATTTTCATTTTTATTGGAGTATAATTGACTTATAATATGTTAGTTTCAGGTGTAGAGCAAAGTGTATCAATGATGTATATATCACCTCTTATTAAGATTCTTTCCCCATATAGGCCATTACAAAGTAATGAATAGAGTAGATCCTTATTAGTTATCTGTTTTATATATAGTAATGTATATATGTCCATCCCAGCCTCCCAATTTATCCTTCCCCCTCTTACCCCTTGGAGAAGGCGATGGCACCCCACCCCAGTACTCTTGCTGGAAAATCCCATGGACAGAGGAGCCTGGTAGGCTACAGTCCATGGGGTCACGAAGAGTTGGACATGACTGAGCGACTTCACTTTCATGCATTGGAGAAGGAAATGGCAACCCACTCCAGAATCCCAGGGACGGGGGAGCCTGGTGGGCTGCCGTCTGTGGGGTCGCACAGAGTCGGACACGACTGAGCGACTGAGCAGCAGCAGCAGCTCTAACCCCTGGTAACCTTAGGTTTGTTTTCTACATCTGGGACTCTGTTTGTACCCTTTTTGTAGATTCTACATAGAAGTGATACTATATATTTGTCTTTCTCTGTCTATACCATATATTTCTCTTTCTCTTCACCTAATATGATAATCTCTAGGTCCATTCATGTTGCTGCAAGTTACATTATTTTGTTCTTTTTTTATGGCTGCATTCAGTTACCCTTTGTGTGTTCAGTTCAGTGGTTTTTCTTATGTTCATGGAGTAGGGAAACCATCAGCACACTCACTTTTAGAATATTTTCATTACCCCTCCCCCAAGTCCCATGCCCATTAATGGTCACTTCGCCATGTCTTTATTTCTCAACCTTAGACAACCGTTAATCTACTTTCTGCCTTTATAGATTTGGCTTTTATGGACATTTCATACATATGGAATCATTAATATGTGGCTTTTTTTTTCTTTTAATATGTAGCCTTTTGTGAATGACTTCCTAGCATAATATTTTCAAGGTTCATCCATATTGTAGCCAGTATTAGTACCTTATTTTTTTATTAATGTTTAATAATCCATTGTATGGATATGCCACATAGTTTTGTGGGAGATTTTAAAAATTGTTATATAATGGCTGTACAATGTTATATGTTACAGGTGTACAGTATAGTGATTCAAAATTTTTAAAGGTTATACTCCTCCATTTATAGTCATTATAAAATATTGGCTATATTCCCTGGGCTGTGCAATATATTCTTGTAGCTTATTTATTTTATACAGACTATAAAAGTAGTTTGTACCTTTTAACCCCCTACTTGGATTGTGCCCCTCCCCACTTCCTCTCCCCATTGCTCTCCATTAGTTTGTGGTCTCTATCTGTGACTCTATTTTGTTATATTCATTAACTTGTTTTATTTTTAAAATTCCACATATAAATTGTATCATACAGTGTTTATCTTTCTCTGTCCGACTATTTCACTTAGCATAATATCCTCCAGGTCCATTCATGTCACTACAAATAGCAAAATTTCATTCATTTTTAATGGCCGGGTACACTGATTATCTGTCTTTCACATTTTCTTTATCCATGCATCTGTTGATGAACACTTGGGTTTCTTCCATATCTTGGCTATTGTAAATAATGCTTCTATGAACATTGGGGAGCAAATTACAGGGTTTCTGATTTCTTTGGATTTATGACTAAGAGTGGAATCACTGGATCATATGGTATTCTCCCTAGAGGAGAGCATGGCAACCCACTCCAGTGTTCTTGCCTGGAGATTCCCCATCGACAGAGAAGCCTGGCAGGCTACAGTCCTTGGGGTCCCAAAGAATCGATTGTGACTGAGCAACTAAGCACATGGTAGTTCTATTTTTAGTTTTTTGAGAAACTTGCATGCTGTTTTTCATAATGGTTACACCAGTTAATATTTCATCAACAAGATACTAGGGTTTCTTTCTTTCCACATCTTTGCCAGCATTTATTATTTGTGGGTTTTTTTGATGATCGCTATTCTGACAGGCTGGAATCAAAATTGCCGGGAGAAATATCAATAACCTCAGATATGCAGATGACACCATCCTTATGGCAAAAAGTGAAGAGGAACTAAAAAGCCTCTTGATGAAAGTGAAAGAGGAGAGTGAAAAAGTTGGCTTAAAGCTCAACATTCAGAAAACTAAGATTATGGCATCTGCTCCCATTGCTCCATGGGAAATAGATGGGGAAACAGTGGAAACAGTGTCAGACTTTATTTTTTTGGGCTCCAAAATCACTGCAGATGGTGATTGTAGCCATGAAATTAAAAGAGGCTTACTCTTTGGAAGGAAAGTTATCACCAACCTAGATAGCATATTTAAAAGCAGAGACATTACTTTACCATCAAAGGTCCATCTAGTCAAGGCTATGGTTTTTCTAGTGGTCATGTATGGATATGAGAGTTGGACAGTGAAGAAAGCTGAGTGGCTGAAGAATTGATGCTTTTGAACTGTGGTGTTGGAGAAGACTCTTGAGATTCCCTTGGACTACAAGGAGATCCAACCAGTCCATCCTAAAGGAGATCAGTCCTGGTGTTCATTGGAAGGGCTGATGTTGAAGCTGAAACTTCAGTACTTTGGCCACCTCATGAGAAGAGTTGACTCATTGGAAAAGACCCTAATGCTGGGAAGGATTGGGGGCAGGAGGAGCAGGGGACAACAGAGGATGAGATGGCTGAATGGCATCACCGACTCGATGGACATGGGTTTGGGTAGACTTTGGGAGTTGGTGATGGAAGAGAGGCCTGGTGTGCTGCAGTTCATGGAGTCCCAAAGAGTTGGACACGACTGAGTGACTGAACTGAACTGAACTGATTCTGACAGGTGTGAGGTGGTATCTTGTTGTTCTTTGAAAGTGCATTTCCCTGAATGACTAGTGATGTCAAACATCTTTTCATGCCTGTGGTCATGTGTATCTTGTGTATCTTCTTTGGAAAAATGTCTGTTCAGGTCTTCTGCCTATTTTTAAAATCAGGTTATGTGTGCTTTTGATACTGTGTTTTATGAGCTGTTTTATATAATAATATTTTTGATATCCCTCCTTATTAGTCATGCCATTTGCAAATATTTCTCCCATTCAGTGTATTTCTTTTCATTTTGTTAGTTTCCATTGCTTTATAAAAGCTTTTAAGTTTAATTAGATCCAGTTTGTTTTTTTTGCTTTTGTTTCTTTTGCCTTAGGAGAGTGATCCTAAAAAATATTGCTGCAATTTATGTCAAAGAGTATTCTTCTTATGTCTTTTTCTAGGAGTTTCATGGTACCATATCTTATATTTAGGTCTTGAATACATTTTGAGTTTATTTTTGTTTACGATGTGAGAAAATGTTCTAATTTCAGTCTTCTACATGTAGCTTGTTTTCTCAGCAGCACTTATTGAAGAGACTGTCTTTTCTCCATTGTATAGTTTTGCCTCCTTTGTTATAGATTAACTGACCCTAAGTACATAGATTTCTTTCTGAGCCTCTGTTCTGTTCTGTTGATATATGTGTCTGTTTTGTGCTAGTACAATATTGTTTTGATTGTTGTAGTCTGTAATATAGTCTGGGCTTCTGAGGTGGTACAGTGGTAAAGAATCTTCTTGCCAAAGTGGAGACGTAAGAGACTGAGATTTGATACCTGGGTCTGGAAAATTCCCTGGAGGAGGAAATGGCAACCTGCTCCAGTATTTTTGCCTGGGAAATCTCATGGACAGAAAAGCCTGGCTGGCTACAGTCAGTAGGGTCAGAAAGAGTTAGAAATGACTGAGGACTGAGCACACACACACACACTTAGTATAGTCTGAAGCCAGGGAGCATAATACCTCCAGCTTTGTTCTTTTTTCTCAAGATTGCTTTGGCTATTTGGGATCTTTTGTGGTTCTACATAAATTTTAGGATGAGTTTTTTTCTAGTTATGTGAAAAATGGCATAGGTATTTTGATAGGGATCACATTAAATATGTAGATTTCTTTAGTTAGTATGGACATTTTAACAATAGTAATTGTTCCAGTTCATGAATATGGATATTCTTCCATTTCTTTGTCTTGACCTCAGTTTCCGTCATTAGTGTTTTGTAATTTTCAGTGTGTCGTTTACCTCCTTGGTTAAGTTTATTCATAGATATTTTATTCTTTTGATGCAATTTTAATTAATTAATTTCAGCTGCATTGTACAGCATGCAGGATCTTAGTTCCCCAACCAGAGATCAAACCCTGCATACCTCCTGCTGTGGGAGTGTGGAGTCTTAACCACTGGACCACCAGAAAAGTCCTGATGCAATTTTAAACAGAGTTATTTTCTTGCTTTCTTATTCCAGTTATCAGTGTACAGAAAAGCAATTGATTTCTGCATATTAATCTTGTATCCTGCACCTTTATTGAATTCACTGACTAGTTTTAACAGTTTTTGGATGGAGACTCTAGGGTTTTCTCTAAATAGCATCATATCATCTGCAAATAGTAACAGTTTTACTTCTTCCTGTCCAGTTGGATACCTATTGTTTCTTTTCCTTGACTGATTGCTGTGGCTAGGAAGTCCAGGACTAAGTTGAATAAAAGTTTTAAGAATGGACATCCTTGTCTTATTTCTGATCTTAGAGGAAATACTTTCAGCTTTTCACCATTGAGTGTGATGTTAGCTGTTGGTTTGTCATAAATGGACATTATGTTGAGATATGTTCTCTTTTACCAACTTTGATGAGTTTTTATAATGAATGGATGTTGAATTTTGTCAAATGTTTTTTCTGCGTCTATTTAGATGATCATGTTTTTTTTTATCCTTTGTTTTGTTAATGTGGTATATTACATTGATTAATTTGTAGATATTGAGCCATTCTTGCATTCCTGGAATAAATCTCACTTGATCATGGTGTATGATCCTTTATATATATAATTGAATTTGATTTGTTAATATTTTGTTGAGAATTTTTGCATCTATATTCATTAGAGAAATTGGCCTCTAATTTTCTTTTTTTTGTGTGTGTGTTTTCTTTTCCTGCTTTTGCTTATAGGGTGATTGTGACCTCATAGAAGGAATTTGGGTGTTCCCTCCACTTCAGTATTTTTGGAGTAGTTTGAGAAGGATAGATGTTATCTATTTTTTTTTTTTTAATGTTTGGTAGAATTCCCCTATAAAGCTGTGTGGTCTTGGAGTTCTGTTTGCTGTGAGTTTTTAAGTTAGAAATTCAATTTCACTACCAGTGATTTGTGTGTTCAGATTGTCTGTTTCTTCCTTATTTAGTCTTGGAAGAGTGTGTGTTTCTAGAAATTTATCCATTTCTTCTAGTTTGTTCAACATTTTGTATATAACTGTTTATAGTATTCTCTTATGATATTTTGTGTCTCTGTGATATCAGTTGTGATTTCTCCACTTTTGTTTCTTATTTTGTTTATTGATAAGCCACATTTTGTTTATCTGTTAATCACCTGGTGAACATTTAGGTTTTCCCCAGTTGGATAGGTATTATTACTTTAACTTGATAAATGAGGAAAACAGTTCTAAAATAAAACAGTCCTTATTCACAATCATATAGGCAGATACCACTAGAACTATAAAATCCATTGCATACTTCATAATATAAGAACATCTCTTTTCATATTTTTTTACATTCTCCTTATTTTCTCTTAAAATTAAGGACAAGCTAGTATTTATGTTTAGAAGTATTGCTATTAATTTTATTTCTTTGCCACTAAGTCATTTTTGTTAATGTTTCTGTGTAGGGACTAGGTTCTTGGGCACCATGAATGTAACGAGATTTATACACATCTACAGACTCAACACAGACATTCCCCAGGCAGTTATACTTTGGAATTCCACTCCTTATCGTCATGCCAACCTGTTAACTTTTGATAGTTTGGTAGCTGATGACAGTTAAAAAATTCCTGGCTGTCATGTTAGTTATGATTTGAAAGTATGGAGGAGTAAAATGTCTTGAAATTTTCCCTAGTTCCAAATTTAACAGATTTAGAGAGCTCTGCTTCCTTGTTCAATATGTTAAATGTGAAAGGATGTCTTATCTTAAATGTAAAAACAAACTTGATGCTAATAGTGAACAATAAAGTTTTTAATTCCATACTTGCTTTAAGATAACTTCATAACTGATATTTAGGATAGTTATAATGAAATTATTGAAATTGAATCTGGACAATGCAATAAAAATCTCTCATATGTAGAAGAAAACATCAATTAATTTAAATGACTGTCCTTGGGACAACTGATCATCATGATGTGCCACATACCGTCTTAATGTTCAGATGAATTAGCCAAAACATTTGATGTTCAGCAATATTTCATGAAACAAATGATTCCTGTTATCTGGTCGTAGGACAAGTAGGAGAAGCTGGATACGTCATCTTAAATTTTGTAGGGACTTTACATACAGCTAATTTTGAAGCCTCTCTTTTTAGAGTTGGAGAAACTAAGTCCTAAAGAGATTAAAGTCTTATTTAAAGTCACAAAGTGAAAGTCAGTCTTCTTTATGCTTTGCCCGCCTAACAACTATCCTTAAAACTTAGCAGATTGGAAAATAGCATTGGAGGTTCCTGAAGACATAAAAAAACAGAACTGTCACATGATCAAGTAGTTTTATTTCTGGGTGTTTACTTGAAGAAAGTAAAAATACTAATTCAAAAAGATATATGTACTTCAGTGTTCATTGTGATATTATTTACAATAGCCAAGATATGGAAGCAGCCTAAGTATCCATCAGAGGAATGGATAAAGAAAATGTGGTTTATGCATACAATGGAATGTTACTCAGCCAAAAGACAATGGCATCTTGCCATTTGCAACAACATGAATGGATCTAGAGGGTATTATGCTAAGTGATATAAGACAGACAGAGAAAGACAAGTATGATTTCACTTATATGTAGAAACTAAAAAACAAACCAAGCCAAACAAAAACATACTCATCAATACAGAGAACAAATGGGTGGTAACTAGAGATGAGGGGAGTGGGAGGGTGGGTGTAATAGGTGGAGGGAGTTTTAAACCTCCAGTTATAAAATAAGTAAGTCATGGGGATGTAATATACAGCATAAGGAACATGGTCAATTATATTGTAATTGCTTTGTAGGGAGATAGATAGTTATTGGACTTATTGTGGTTATCCTTTCACAAGGTGTACAAATGTCAAATCACTATGTAGCATACCTGAAACTAGCACAATATGTATTTCAGCTATATTTCAATTAAAAAAGACTAGCAGATGCCTCTGGAAGGACATATCCTTAAAATCCTTCCTCAGTGAGCCTTTGATTTCCCAAACTTTCTATTTGTTTTGTGAACTTGGTTAAACGTGAGTTTGGCTATGTTCTGCTTTTCTATGTATTCCCAATGTCCAGATCGCACCTGAGAACACAGTAGATGCTCCATAAACACTCGTATTTCTGTGACACTCTATCCAGTGTCTTTTCATGTTTTTCTGTCTCATGGTCCAGGCTCGAGGTTTTCTATGTTTTTAGTAATGGGACAGTTTCCTCCCTGGTAGCATCTTACAGAAAATGCCAGTGCATAAGACAGATAACTGAAGCAGACTCCAGGAAGCCAGATGCGTGGCTTTCTGGTCTTCCCTCTTGCGGCTCTACAGCAGGGGTTAGTGGGGGGAAGAGGACATGTCTTAGAGGGGTTCCAAGAATCACGGCTGAAAACCCACCATTTCAGACTCTTAAGAAGTAAGAATCCTAACTAGGAATAACTGTTGCATATTTATTAGTTCATATCCTGTTTGAGAAAGGTAGTCATCTGTTAGCTTATACAGAACTCTAGGACTCTAAGCCTTGCAGCAAGCTACATGTTCATTCAGTTCTCTCACCAGTCCTGTTAGAGCACTTACTATATATCAGGCCCAGGCTCTGTTTTAATGGCTGTGGCTCCCAAACATATTGAGCAAGTGGACCAAAATATTCTTTTTTCTTGGAGCTGACATTCTGATAGGGGAAGATAGACAGTAAAAAAGATGTAATTACATGGTGTTTTGGATGGTGATGGTGATGATACATCAATAGAAAAACAGTGTGAAAGGGTTCAGGGTGTGTGTGTGTGTGTTGCAGTTAATGGGATAGTAATGGAAGGTTTAAGTGACCTTTGCATATATACACGAAGGAAGTGAGGGAATGAGCCATAGGCTTTCTAGGGATGGAAAGTGTAAAGCCCTAAGTGAAAGCATGCCTGGTAAGTGTAAAAGGGATTTCTGTCTTCAGTCTCCTTTACATGAGATTCCTTAAATTACAAGGAGCCATAGAAGCATTTTGATCAAGAAAATTATTTGCTAGGATTTCCTTGGTTCAGATCCTATAATTAGGCAATAGATAGGAAAGGACTTTCATGATGAATGATTTAAGGATAACTTACCTGGTATCATGGGATCAAATTTTCTTTGGCCAGTTATGTTGACTCACACATGTACTGATTAGAGATGTAAATGAATTCCCTTTCCATTTCTCTCTGTATTCCTGTACAGAAGGGAAGAGTTAAGAACCCCCTTTCTTAGGAGGTGTTTAAAATAGGCCAGTGTCTCATCCTGGGCAGTTTAGGGGAGTCTTTGCCTGAAGGCAGATCAATCTCTCAAGTCTCATTACTGCTCAAAGAATCTTAACAATAGACTGCCCCTCTCCAGGTGACCTCAAATTCTCTCTCTTAACCAGGAGAAAGTTCTTTGGTGCTGTCATCCTTTCAGTTTTCCCTATATCAGAAAATACTGGGGCATCATAGACCTTAGAGGGTATGGGAGAGCTGTTCTCCGTCATTTAGGCCGTAAGCAGCATCATTAGGGCGATGCTGAAGGGAACGAGTCCTGAGAGGTTGCTGTGCGATTCCATGACCACATTTACAATAGACCCTTTTTTCTAAAATGCTGCACTAGTTTCTTTCAAGGGAGATTGTTATCTGCTACTCTAAACAACTTGCTTTGCAGCCAAGTCACTGGCGGAGAGGACAAGTTATGAGACATCTGAAACAGGCTGGTGATGGGGGTAACAGAATGGCAACCAAGGACCTTTAAGAGCTGTTCGCACGTTAGATTTTGTTTGGAGCCCAATCCTGGCCCTGTGGAGCACAGAGTTTATGTTTTATTTAATGATAGCCTGATACTGAAAAATGGATGCTGTGTAACTTTCTAGTGGGAGGCTGGGGAAGGGAGCCGAAGCAATAGTGTAGAAGGGAGCTTGATGCGGGGGAGATATACCCTGCCCTGTTATTACCAAGTGCCTGCTTCTCGATTGTTTTCACCTGTTTCAGTGCCTTGCCCTGTGGCTCCCCTGAGGACCACTCTTCAGTAAATGCTTGTTACTTTTGGGGGGCTGTTGGTAGTGTTGCTGTTGGGGAGCAGGGTAAGGAGATAAGAGGGGGGAGGAAACTTGGGATGCATCATGAAAATTGACCTTGTTTATACAAATACACCACTTCATGCAAGACACAAATTCTTTTTATTTAAGATGTTCCACATGAGCTTTTTCCTGAAGGAGCTCAATGGCAAATTATTTTTAAAATAGATTTTTTTCCTAATTTAAGTATTTTGTAAAACTGGATTTTCAAAGTAAAGACGTCAGGAAAGCAGGAAGTAACTATTAAGACCCCTCATTAGATGTCACTTGAGCTTGGCTTAGGGATGCGAAAAGTACCTAGCTTTACACATCAGAGTGATATCAGGTTTGAATCTTTTGGGTCCACCATTTGCAAGCTCTGTGACTGGATAAATCACTTTGCTTCTGAGTCTTCAACTGATTCATGTGCAGAAATGCAGGTAATGATTCTTCTCATACCAGGTAGTTGTGATGTAAAGTTTCTGACACATGATGGAGGCTCAACAAGGGCTGTTTCCTCCTGTTTCTTTCTCTATGGGTGCATGAGCACACCCATCTAGTTGAACTGAAAGCATCATCTTGGTTTATCAGAGAAATTGGCCAGTAATGGTAAAGAAACTGTTTCTTGCTCAAAATAATTCTTCATGCTTTTATTGGACTTTGGTGATTTATCCTCAAGTATGAAATCACTTATGATAATTTTCTGACTCTGGCCCCTGCTGTGGCCACAAGGACTTCCCCTCCTGGGGCCCTGCTCCCCTCTCAGTCCTTAGAAGTGATGTAACATTGGATTCATCACATTTACCATCATGTCAGTCTGTTGTGTTGAGTTCTGGGTATCTTCTAACTGCCTTAGTTCAACATTTTACACTGAGTTACTACCTTCACATTTGAGGAAAAGCTTCAGCTAACCAATAAGTTTATTGGGCTTCCCTGGTGGCTCAGATGGTAAAGAATCCACTTGCAATGCAGGAGACCTGGGTTTGGAGCTGGCAAGTAGTAGGGAAAAAACCATTCCCGAGTTTATGTGTTTCCTGTATTTATTTTCCCACAGACCACATAAGAATACCATAATTTTAAGGCACTGGAGTCGACAGCTTCTAAGGAACTCCAACAGTGGTGGATGGACATTGTAATAAAATACAGGAAACTGGCCCAGATAATTATAAAACAACAAGATATTTGTCATTTTGACACTCTTGGAGGCTGGGTAGGATTGTGCTGCTCGGTCTCCTGCAGAGGAGATATATCTGTTTACTGTTAGGTCCCTGGACCGTTTCCTTCCATAGGGAAAGGATGAGTTGTGTGTAGACATTTATTCATTTAAGATATTGAAGTTTTTGTGTCTTAAAGTGTTCTTGCCCTCTTGTGGGAAATCTAAGGGGAGACAGTGGGTTTCAGCATTTGCCCATTTAGTGCTATTATCAATCTCCCTAGGAACCACGTTGGCCATAGTGTTGAGTGTTTGGTTCTCCCTGGGACATATCTGTTTTGCTAAACATCTGAGAGTACACTGTGTTTCTATGTCTTTATCAGGACAAATGACAGCATAGTGATTTCCTTTTGCTTTATGAGCTATATTGATCGAATAGGTGGATTCTCTGCTGTACTTGCTTTCATATTTTCTACTATGGTTTCTTCATTGGTCAGTGGAACCAGATTGCTATTAATATATTTCTCAGTATCTGTGGAAAGGGCTATAGATGAGGACTAATTCCTCCTGCTCCAGTAATTCTATGACTTCATTTTTTGACCAGAGCCTGACGTCTGTACTATTGTTCTTGAGCTTGTATCCCTAGATTAGTATTGCCTTTCTAAAGAATTACCTGGGAAGGCTCAGCACTGATTCTAGTGATACTATGGATGCTGATGTGTGATTGTTTGAACCATTTCTGGAACTTCCCTTTGGAAACTGCCTTCAAAGGCAAAACACTAGTCACAAAGAAAATAGTTTGCTGATATCAGGGACTTTAAAATCTGAGAACAGGAGTATTGATCTCTTTGAAAATCAACACTGTTTGAGTATATAAGCTGTAGTTTGTTTACTAAGAAAATATCAGCCTCATTACTTTATGGTCACAGCTGACAAGGATAGAAAAGAATATTTATAATAACATCTTAGCACAGCTATAGTCAATAACTCGTGCTAGAAAGGACAATCCAGAGTATTAGTTTTCCTTAATCATCAGCTGCAATGTCCTTTTCTAGTCATTATGTCATTCATTGTTTTTTTCCCTCCTTCATTAAAAAAATTTTTTTTAAGGATTTTTCCCATAATCCTTCAACTGGTAGTCTTACTTGTTTAAGAGAAACTTTTATATTCCTTGATGTCTCAGATGGTAAAGAATCTGCCTGCAATGCAGGAGACCTGGCTTTGATCCTTGGGTCAGGAAGATCCCTTGGAGAAGTGCATGGCAACCCACTCCAGAATTCTTGCCTGGAGAATCCCATGGACAGAGGAGCCTGGCAGGCTGCAGTCCAAGGGGTCACAAAGAGTCAGACAGGACTGAGCGACTAACATAAACACTTCTATATTCCCAGTTCCAGGCAAATTCTTTGATGGTTCAAAACCCTCTGTTTGTTCTCTTTTTTTTCTAGCCAACATCATCTTTATTTCTCACTCCTAAAGCCATACTTGCCCCACCACGATTCTTCTATCAGGTGAAACTGCTAACCGCTTTTGCCTCCCTGTGATACCTGCTGGGTTTATCCCCATGCTCCTGCAGCGTCGTGTTTGAAATCTGAGCTCAGAGTAAGAAAGGACATGGGTAACAGTGTTAAGATTTTCTAATAGCCTCTTGCATGTTATATTGATGTGTGTGTTTGTGTGTATTCTTTTCTCTGGGTTCTTTTTACATATGTCCCACCGCTGGTTAAGTTTCTACTAATTACAAAGGCTAAATAAAGCCTCCTCTTCAGAGGGAGCATATTTTGGTAGGGCAGCATTTAGGAGTATGGTAGCTTGCAGCGTTTGCCAGAAAAAGGAAACTCAAAGTCCAGAAGACTGATAGTGACCCAGTCAACCTGCATCCCTCGACACCACACTTGCTTTTTGCTTCAATAAAGTCAGCTTCAAAGCAATCTCAATCCTTCATCAAAGAGATTTCCAGAGCGCTCCCAATGGGTTAACGTAAATCTTACTATTCTCACTGTCTTTTTTTTTTTTCCTTCCAAGTTGCCTTTCAAAAAAAAAAAAAAAAAAAAACCAGTCCTGCGTCTCCATTTCTTTAAATCTTTTATCCTCGGGCTGCTAGCACTGGCTGTATGGATTACATATTAGCAGTTAAGAATATTCCACAAAGTCCTGGCTTGTTCTCTGCAGTGCTTACAGTCACCGACTGCCATGAAAGGAATTTGAAAGGCACAGGCAGGCAGCCCTGCACTGGCTCAGCACAGACCGTCTCCATGGCTTATCGCGCTGAGGATGTTCTTTTGACCAGCCATCAATCATGTTTGAAACTTTCCTGTGATTCCCGAGATATGAACCTCTTTGATAGAAGTTAACAATACAGCATATGCAGCAAGGGCTGAGGAAAATGCTTTTGACTTCCAATTAAAGAAATGCTTTGCTCCAGCTCAGAGTTTTACACTTTCTTAGGGGCTCCCTTCTCTTGGACAGCCTCTGTGGCCCCCCGCCAGCTAAGCTAAGTTTGAGCACCTATGGATGCTTCCGTGGCTGCCATAACTGAAAAAGAGAGGCTCCTGGAGGGAGATTGACAGGAATAAAGAGGAACAGAGAAAGAGATGGAACAGGGAGAGGAGAGAGGGGGTGAGGAAAGAAGAGCTTATCAAGTTGAAGGCAGAAGTGGATTGGGAAAGAGCCAAGCCCCGAGGGAGCTGGAGGGGCTGAGGGAACTCTCAGTTTCAAGGTCGGGGCATCTAGACAGGAAGAAATCCCATGAGCCTGTATGTCCGTGCTTTACAATGAACAAATATAAAGGAGCCATTTTGGAAAATGTTCTTGGAAACTGGAGGTTCACTTGTTACTCAGACTCTACCCTGTATAATTCCTTTGTTGTTTTTTAGAAATTTGGCCTTGCTTTTAAATATTTGAATTTTTATCCCTGCTTCAGGATTACAGGGCAGATCACTCGGCTTTGCTGATGGGGAGTGGTTAGTTCTGAGCCCTGGGGCTAATATTTAAACATCAAAGAAGCCAAAGGAGCCCTCACCGCAATCAGGCAACTTTCATTTTCAGTTACTTCTAGCCGAAAGAGAAGGGGAGTTGTCTGCAGAATTATGGGCCCAGGACCCCCACATCATCGTGCATTATTTTAAGTGCACACGACACTGGTCAGTGCTCCGGGAAAGCTGCTCATCAACTGAACCACGTTCAGAACAAGTACCCCTGCATCCCCGTGTTGAGGGTTGAAGACTGGAATTCAAATGTCACCCTTTTATCTTCAGCTGCAGTTTGGAGGTACTTCCCCTGAGGGTTGATCTGCTCCTTTTCTCACTGGGTTGAAATAATTCCATTAAAAGTCTTTTGCTTCCTCAAGTAAAACAATCTACCAAGTGAGTGGCGTTTGGCAAACTCATTCCCTTTTCTTGATTATTCTTGTCTGTTGATCTGTGTCTCTGGAGAAATTCTGGAAACTTCTAAGAAGTCTTTTGGAGTTTAAAATATTATCTCCCTGGTGATTAACCTGGATCAGAGACTAATAAGATGAATTCCTCCCTTGCCTTGGTGATCCCAGTTCTTTCTTCACATCCATCAATCCTCCAGTTCTCGGAGAACTCAGAAATGAAGGAGTATATTTGTCAGTAGTGGGTAGCAAGGCAACAGAACAATTCAGATTGGTCAGACAGAAATAAATGCCATTGCAGGAAAAGTAAAAGGCACACAGTTGGTTGTAGGAAACTAGAAAGAGAATTTTACATGAAATGGTAGAAAGAGAAAAGTCATTCTGGTAAAAGCCACAGAATTATTGTCATCCTATCTCTGGTAAATTCCATGATATCTGGATCGAAATAATCTGCCACTAGGAACAAGGGGTAAAAAATGGGGGTGCCTTCCTTTGCATTTTATTTAGAAAACATCCTGATTGGCTTTTAAACTCCTACAGCACATGAGGAAAGAATGAAGTTAGCTTTTTCAGAGTCTGCTTTCTTCTGGAGAGAGGATAGCAGAAAAATGAATGATGGGTTACTTCTAATTTATAATGATGGTTTCATCTCCCCCAGATATTACTTTAGTTCTTGGATGATCACTTCTCCCCACCTGAATCCTGATTGCTTTTTGAAGATGAAAAAGATCACAGAGGCTGTATAGTCCATTTCTAGTCTTTACAAGTTTGCAGCTTACACATGGCTTTTGATACTAGTTTAAAATTCTTTGGGTAATAAGAATTCCAGTTTGTTTTCAATTTTTTCTTTACTCCATGGCTTCATTAACAAACATTCATAAACAAAACTGACTAGTTCCTATCACTTCTTAGTTTTGTATTGAAGCCCAGACTTCAACTCTCCTCAGTTATTTTGAACATAACTAGTGGCTTCCTTTATTAGAATAAACTGAACAGCCAAGATGAGAAATACTGCCAATGTGTCTGTGTCTTACATAAGAAGAAACATGGTGCTTACCAAGAAACATATAATATGTCTTATAATATCAAAGTGAATTATCCTTTTGTGCTCACTTTCAGATTTGGTACTTTTTTGTTTTTTAACTTATGCTGTAGTTTTTAGGTATTCTGGAGCTCTGACCACTTTCATTCATATTTATATTAAAAAATTGGAGCGCTCCCCCAAATAAATGATAGTGTCTGTGCTACTGTTTTTAGAAAGAAAATTTGATCTCTATCAAAGAGCAAGGATAAAACCCATGTCTTAACCACCTCTATTGCCTTTGTTCCAAATTTAAGATTATCATCATTCCCTTTGCTTCGGTATCTTCTTTGCCCCATGCTTTCTTTTAGACAGGAAAGACAAGGACAGAGGGCAGGAACGATGAAGGTAGGATATAGGGCAAGATATATGCATTCTTTGAGGGCAGAAACCATATCTTCTTCAGTGTTTATTCCATCCATAGACTGTCTGTCTCTGCCAAATACTTAGAATCTAGCTTGACAATCATTTGATTTTGCTGATGGGATAAATGAGCAAGAAGATGGAATTTGTGGGCAAGTCTAGACCAAGAGTTCCTAAAGTGTGGTTCTAGGTAACATTAGTCTAGATGTATATCCCAAACATATATTCTAAGAAAATATAGATTGAGATTATATTTTATTTAGGGGAATCAAAATGCACATTACTATATTAAAAAGTCTGAAAAGAAGTCCAGTAGGAAGGAAATCTGCAGCAAAGTAGTAAACCCAGGGCTTCTCAAGTCTGTTTGACCAGAAACTTTTCCCCTTCTTTTTAAATTAAAAGCTTCTGCACAACAAAGGAAACTATAAGCAAGGTGAAAAGGCAGCCTTCAGAATGGGAGAAAATAATAGCCAATGAAGCAACGGACAAACTATTAATCTCAAAAATATACAAGCAACTCCTGCAGCTCCATTCTAGAAAAATAAATGACCCAATCAAAAAGTGGGCCAAAGAACTTAACAGACATTTCTCCAAAGAAGACAGAAAAATGGCTAACAAACACATGAAAAGATGCTCAACATCACTCATTATCAGAGAAATGCAAATCAAAACCACAATGAGGTACCACTTTACACCAGTCAGAATGGCTGCCATCCAAAAGTCTACAAGCAATAAATGCTGGAGAGGATGTGGAGAAAAGGGAACCCTCTTACACTGTTGGTGGGAATGCAAACTAGTACAGCCACTATGGAAAACAGTGTGGAGGTTCCTTAAAAAGCTGCAAATAGACCTGCCATATGACCCAGCAATCCCACTGCTGGGCATATACACCGAGGAAACCAGAATTGAAAGAGCCACATGTACCCCAATGTTCATCGCTGCATTGTTTACAATAGCCAGGACATGGAAGCAACCTAGATGCCCATCAACTGATGAATGGATAAGAAAGCTGTGGTACATATACACAATGGAATATTACTCAGCATTAAAAAAAATTTCATTTGAATCAGTTCTACTCAGGTGGATGGAACTGGAGCCGATTATCCAGAGTGAAGTAAGCCAGAAGGAAAAACAACAATACAGTATACTAACACATATATATGGAATTTAGAAAGATGGTAACGAGAACCCTGCATGTGAGACAGCAAAAGAAACGCAGATGTATAGAACAGTCTCGTGGACTCTGGAAGAGGGCAAGGGTGGGATGATATGGGAGAATGGCATTGAAACATGTTAATTATCATATGTGAAATTAATCACCAGCCCAGGTTTGATGCTTGGGGCTGGTGCACCGGGATGACCCAGGGAGAGGGAATCGGGAGGGAGGAGAGAGGGGGCTTCTGGAGGGGGAGCATATGTATGCCCATGGCGATTCATGTCAATGTATGGCAAAACCAACACAATAAAGTAAAGAAAATTTTAAAAAAAAGCACAGTAAAAAAACCCACAAAAACTTCCTTTGCCTTAATGTTGCACTAAACCAGTGCTCTGATTAACACTCTAGATTAAAATAGATTAAATTAAGATGGAAAATCTTGCTTTCCTTGGGCATTAAATTTAAGTTGTATTTATTGAATATATAACCATGTTTTTAGGTATCACAAGAATCCCATTAATAAGAAAAAGGAGACAATGAAGTAAGGAAAAAAGCCTTCATTTCCCATTGGGTCAGGAAAAAAACCAGTTGACACAAAAAATCTTGATGAAATATTGCTTAGAGAGGAACCACTTAAAGATATAAATGCCTATTATGAGAAGCAATGGTTAGGCCTGCCTAAAATATTTGCTATCGCTGACTCACAGGCTTAATACAATTGTACAGAGAGAAACTGTGTACTCTCATGGAATGAATAACAATTTAGCCTGGGCAAGCAGTAGAGACTGATGGTTTTATGTATCTTTAATTCTTTTATGTTTTTCCAGAGTGCGAGTGGACTGAGAAAAAAATTCAGGCCCTCTAAATATTTTTTCTTATGTCTGAAAGGTTTATGAAGAGCTTAGTCATGAAGAAGCTGGGGGTACAGTTTCCTGGGCAAGTTTCGTTGTGACTTGTTCTATTCTGAGTAGCACTGGAGCCCTTGTTTGAGACAAATGGTCTCCATCATTTCTTCACCACTCAGACTTGTAGGAGGAAGATGGCACTGATGTGAGTGAGGTTTCGACGTGGCAGTCACCTTCCCTTTACTTCTGCTCTCCCTTCTTTTTGGATAATGAATCGGGGTGTCGTTAGCTGCCTGCCTTGTGTTCATCACTGTCAGTGCTGGCAGGGTAACAGATAACGGCAGAGATTCAAGGCCACCCAGGGAATGAAGCCTGACAGGACCTCATCTATCACTCCCCTTTTAGGGGGTCTCTGTGGTGGAGCTAGCATCAAAGCTGTAATCGAAGCTCACCAGGTCGCTCAGGGGCCAGGCTGATCGCGCTGCCAAAAAAGCAACTTGAGCTGTCAAATCTGCTTTGTAAATGAAGTACTTTTCTAGAGACAGTGTGTTTATAATTGTCATCCTGTATGTAGTCCCTCAATATCCATGAGCTTCTCTCCATGAGCTCCCTCTGGTTATTTTCAGACAAATGAAACTTACACCATGTAGAGGAAAGGTGTGCCAGAAAATGGATGTTTTTGACCTTGGGCATACCTAAGCATACTCTATGTCTGAGGTCTTTGCCCTAAAGAATTTGAGTGTCATCTCCTTGAGCAGCTCAATTATTAAGGCTGGGTAGAAAAGGTCTGACTAGGGGGCCGCCTCTTTTCTTGTCTTTTTCCTGGGTGAGTCTGTCCTCATGGCTATTTCCATCCATCTGTCCATGTCAGTGACCTCCAGATTTACATCAACAGCCACCTGTTTTCTTCAGTCTCCACTTCAGAACAGCATGTCCAAATCTCTACTTGCATGCTCCACAGGCACCTCAAATTCATCATGTCCCAGACAGAATGTATCACCTTTACTCCAAACCTGCTTCCATCTGCATTCTCAATCTCAAGAAATGCATCACCTTCTAGTAAGAAAAGGAAAACATCCTAGATCTGTTCATCTTTACCCTCCTCCAAAATCTGACTAAAATTAATTCTGTCGGAACCAACTTGTAAACATCTTAAGTAACCATCCCATCTTCTTCATCTCCTTGTTTCACCTGGATTTTTTTGTAGCCTTCTTAATGCTCTTCCTGCCCTTGTCCTTCCACACTGCAAAGAGATGCCCTACCTACAAAGGTGGTCTTGATACTTTCCTACTCAACAGTGAGCATACTACTCAGCATCTGCCCAATGCCATGAGATGGACTCCACTCCTTCCTATGATGTTCCAGGCTCTTCATCATTTGACAGGGGTCTATCTGACCACTGTCATCTCCTGGACCCTCTCCTGCCTTGAGATTATGAACTAGCAATATTTAAATACCTGCATGTCTTAGAAGATGCCAGTCACTTTAATGTCTCTGCACCTTTTTCCATGCTATTTCCTTTTCCAGGAATGTTCTCCCAATACATGCCCATTCAGCAAATACTATTCATTTTTAAGTTTTAGTGCAGGTATTTTGTCATCTATGAGAACTTCTCTAACTCCCTACCACTACTGTTAAGATTTTTCATGTCTGCTTTTCCATTATAAAAGAAGTATCACTTACTGCCTCCCATTATCAAGCAGTATATTAATTTCTTTAGAGATTTATATTTAATTCTCAAGTCTGCCTATAAGGTAGATACTGTTAGACCAATTATACAGATGATAAACTGGAGAAGGAAATGGCAACCCACTCCAGTCTCGCCTGGGAAATGGCAACCCACTCTTGCCTGGGAAATCCCATAGACAGAGGAGACTAGCGGGCTTCAGTTCATGGAATCTCAAAAAGCTGGACATGACTGAGCAACTAACCCACATACACATAGGAATAAACTGAGGCTCAGACTAATGAAAGAGTTTCCCCCAATTCAAAACCCAGTAAGTGGTGGATATAAGCTTCAGCAAGTTTATGTGACTTTAAGATGCTACTCTTTCTGTTGTTTTAAACTGTATCTGTTCATGTTTTGAAAATAAGCACCATTACCATATGTTTTAAATCCCTAGTGCTGAGCACAGTGTTTGGTACAGAGTAGATGTTCAAGAACAGATAGTTACTGAGTGACTATCACTTATAAAGTATTTCATATATTTGTACCCACAAGGTACTTTGCACACATGATCTTTATTTTTCAAAACAACCCTGTGACAGGCAATGAGATTCCCATTTTCACAGTTGTGGAAACTAAAGCTTGAGCAGTTAAATGACCCTGCTAAGGTCGTAGAGGAGGCAGGAGCAGTGCTTTCTCATTCCATAGACCATGTTCTTCTCAACACATCATGCTGGTTGCCAGTGAATGAATTCTCTGATGACAATGAAAGAATCAACATCAAGAGAGAGAGAGAGAACTGAAGAGCATATAGTTCAAGTCCAGATTTGTTACTGTGCCCTTCACGGCATTCTGTGGTTTCACTGTATTCTTTCCATGGAGCTTTTTCTAACACACCTCTGCAACCTCCATCCCCTTCTCTCCAGTCAGCCTGGCCTCTCAAATGCCCTCTTACCTATCCTGCCTGCTGTACTTACTCTCTGATTTTATTCACACTTCCTGAAGTGCCTTTTTCCACCACTGTACCCAGCCGAACCCATGCATCTCTTAAGGACAAGCTCAAGTTCTATCTTCTCTATGAATAATTTCCCATAGCTCCATCCTGCTAGCCCCGACCAAACATAATGTTGTCTGTGCCTTATATTTTGGTCTTGGTTACATAATTTTATTGCGTTGCTCTAGTCTATCTTGCATCCTGTAATTACTTCAGCATCCAAGCTTTATTCCCAGGAAAATTGCAAACTCCTTGACAGGAGGGACTGTGCTATATATTTCTTTTATATTCCACACAGTGTAGAGCACAATTCTAGGTGGGCCCTCAATAAATATTTATTGAATTAAATTGGTTATGGCACAGACTACATTTAAACTTGCACAGAATTCCTTTTCATAAATTATACAGGGCCAGACAAGACGCTTATTGGAGGGAACCACTGAATATATTCAGTCTGGGCAGGGACCCATGAGAATGAAGGGCTGTGATGCAAGTTCTTGAACAAAGAGAAATAGGTAGACTGGGATTTGGAGCCAACGGTGGAAAGAGGAAGACTGAAGAGCATGAGGAGGGGGAGTAATAACTGCAGCGAGAGCAGCAAAGAGGGCTCTGAAATGAGAGTGATGCCTCTTAGCAAAGAGGCTGCCAAGAATTTTCTGTTTTTAGAAGTTACTAACAAGTTAAATAATTTGACAATGTGTTCTTAGGTAGTCAAGAGATTTGCCAAGCAAGTATCTTGCTGGGTCAGCAAAATAATGCTGTTCTCCATAATTCCTGCACAGGTGGAGTGAAGTGTTTTCAGAGTTTTATTCATGAAAACCACTTCTATTTCTTTTTACTGTTGCTGTCTCCGAATTCTGTTTCTCCATTTCCCCCCGCCACCACCCACACTCACTCACACTCACACATACACACATTCTGTCTTTCAATTGGATAATTTCCACTGAATATTTGGGGGTGACATTATTCTATCTTAAGTGACTAGATTCTGAAAAGATTTAATAATTTTTGTTTTTATTTCTGTCTCAGATTTACATATTTGGGGCTATGGAAGAAGTTCATGGGTGTAATTTGACTTATTACAGGTAATTGTATTCTTGCTGGGAAAATCCCATGGACAGAGGAACCTGGTCTGGTCCATGGGGTTGCAAAGAGTTGGACATGATTGTGGCAACTGAGCACAGCACAGGTAATATTGATCTGAAAATTATTGTTCAAACACAAAATGACATATAAAACCATTCACAACATTAATGTGGAACATTTCAGTATCATTAAAAAAAATCTGGCTTTTTTTTCTCTTGGCTTCATTTCTGTTCTTAGAGCTTATGGTTTATTGCCAGTAACACTTTCCTGAACAGTTATGAGAAGATAGAAAACAAATATGCCATAAAAACAGATTGGGATTAAATGGCAACTCAGAGGACTATGGTTAATTTCTTTGCTTTCTGCTAAGAGAGAAATTATAAACTATTTCCATTCACTTGATTGCAATTGAAAATCCTTAAATTTCTCCAGGGAAAAGCATACCACCAACTCCCTCAGAAATAGTTCCTGATGTCCTATAAATACTATCAAATATCAGGAAGTTGTTCTCTAGGAGAAAATGTTTTTCCACCTCCTTCTCTCTTTCCTCACCCTTCTTTTTCTCATTCTTGGTGCATGACTGTGAAGCAATGATTTGTTTCCATTTGGAAACTTTCTTTTTCTATGAAGGAAATAGTTTTATGGGGTGTCACAGATATTGCTGGCTGAGTGTGACTACATGACAGGGTTCTGCCCAATGAGTGTAAATAGAGGGTGCTATTTATAGATTCCCAGAAATATAAGGTAATAAACTAGTGTTATTCAAGCCACTAAATTTGTGATAATTTGTTATAGCAGTGCAGCTGCTGTGGAAAACAATATGGAGATTTCTCAAAAAACCTAAAAAATAGAACTACCATGTGACTCAGCAATTCTTCTCCAGGGTATATATCCAAAAAACAAAAACAGAAACATTAATTTGAAAAGATACATGTACCCCAATGTTCATAGAAGCACTATTTATAATTGCCAAGGCATGAAAGCCACCTAAATGTCCACTAACAGATGAATGGATAGAGAAGATGTACATACACACACATATGGGCTTCCCAGGTGGCTCAGTAGGTAGGGAATCCTCCTGCAGTGCAGAAGATGCAGGCAGATGCGAGTTCAATCCCTAGGTTGGAAGATTCCCTGGAGAAGGGCATGCAACCCATTCCAGTCCTCTTGCTTGGAAAATCCCATGGACAGAGGAGCCTGGTGGGCTACTATTCCTAGGGTCACAAAGAGTTGGACACGACTGAAGTGACTTAGCATGCATGCATGCACAGATGGACTTGAAGGGCATTATGCTAAGTGAGTAAGTCACACAGAAAAAGACAAATACTGTAAGATATCACTTAAATGTGGAATATAAAAAATAAACTAGTGAATATAATGAAAAGGAAACAGATTCACAGTTACAGAGAACAGACTAGTAGTTGCTAATGTGTGTGGGGGAGGTGTAATATAGAGGTAGGGAAGTGGGAGGTACCAACTGCTGGGTGTAAGATAGGCTACAAGAATGTATTATATAACATGGGGAATATAGCTAATGTCTTGTAAAAGTTGAGTTTTTACAAAATTAATAAGACTGTAAATGCTGTGTAACCTGTAAAAGTTGTATTAAAAATATATGGATGAAAAATAAAACAAAAAGGCAGAAAAAGAGTTGTTATACTAACAGTAGGAAATGAATACACTGGGTTTGCTTGTTTTCCTGCCCAAACTCTTTCCTCCGAATAACTCCCCACTGTCTCCCTCTTCTTCCCACTCCATCTTGTGCTTTGAGGTGTATTAGTTTCCTTAATCTATTGGAATTTTAGATAATAAAATAGAAATAGGTACTTACTTAAATTCCTGTTCTTCTGTGTAACTACTCTCAGGTGCCCAGTAAACACAACGATTTGCACATACGAAGATGGCATGACTGAGCCCATGCAGCCACATTCCTTCTTCCTTTAAACGTGTATGATTGTAGCCACCTTCTCTGTGTTCTCCATACTATGTCATCTCCCTCTAACTGGATAAAACTGACCTTCCTAAAATGCCCCTTTTATCGTGGCAGTCCCTGATCAGGAATTGACACTGACTTTCCGTCTCCTAACAAGTTGATTCCTTTTAGTTTTCAAAATCTTATCTTACTCTGGATTTCTAGCCTGAGCTTGAACTTGCTGTTTTGATTGGGTTATTGTCTTCCTGTCTACTATATCCCAAGCTGTAGCAAACCCTTTCCTGGCCTGGAGTTATCTTTCCTCATCTTTCTTCTTCTATCTTCTTTCTTTTTAAATCTTCTTCCTCTCTCCTGATTCCCCCTTTCCCTCGCTCCCTCCATCCCTTCCTTCCATCTTTCCTATCTTTCTCCCTTTCCACCAACATTTTATACATTCTTTAAAGTTTCGCTTCCGTTACCAAACATCCCTGACTCTTCTAACGTCTGATGACTTTCTGTTATCTGATCACTGAATTGTACTCGGTACCACTTATGTGATTTTATTTGTGAGTTCAAAGTTATTTTCCTGTAGTTCCTTTTGTCTGTGATTCAGGACAATGCACATGGTAATTATGCAAATATATTTATACTCAGATGATCCCATTCTCTCTTGCCTTCTGTACTTCTCCCTCGTTATCATGTAACATGTAACCAGTTCCAGAGATTCTCCATAGTGCTAACCGGAGGTAGGGCGACTGGATTTAGATGATATTAATGGGACCAGATCTGAAACCTGATGCAATCAGGATTGTATTCTAGCAGAATTGTGTTCTATCTACCTCAGAAAACTGTCTCTGAAAGTTCTTGGCAAGTTCTGGAATTTTATTTGGTTACTTGATTGACAGAACAGTGGTGGAGCACGTTCATAATGTTTTTCATCATATCCACCTTTAAGTATGTTAGCACCACCACTAGCATCATCATTTTCTCCATCATTATCATCATCTAAAGCTTCCAGTATTTCCTTGAAAATGTAATCCAGACATCAGTCTAAAACTACCTTACTGGGGGTCATCTATCCTTGATTTTTAAATAAAATTTGGCTTATGTCTCCATTCCAGTGGGAAATTCAACGTTTCTCCCATTATCTTTGGAATTCCAGAGAAGTGACATTTTTCATAATCACCTCTGGTTGTGAGATTCTGCTTTGGTTCCAGATTTGGTTTCCATCCTGCATTTGCCCTCTTGGATGTTGTTTCTTTTCCTGCATGGTATCACCCTGCTGTATATTGCTCTTATCCAGCGTCTTTTCTCTCCAAAGCCCCACCAACTTAAGCTTCTATGTATGACAGACTTTACTGACGACTTAGGGGTTGATGGTGGTCGACCCAGAGGGTTAGAGGGACTATGTTCACTGATTCCGTTAAAGCATATTAGAGAAAGTATTACAGAATTTATTGATACTCACAACAGAAAAGCATATTAGACATTACTATTCTACTCTTGAGATAGATCTGCCTTAAAAATTACTGGTCATTTCTTCTACCTTCTCTCCTTTAATTCCTCCTCTCTCCTTCTAGATTAGAGTTCTTGTTCATTTCTGGAGAGTGGAGTGGGTGGGAATCAACTAGATTTTCTTTCGTCTTGTTTTAGAAGACTCAAGTCCAGCCTTGTGGGCTTCAATTTTGTAATCAAACATATCTATATAGGTATGTTCCTAAACAAAGATGGTTTTCTCCTTGAGAAATTTCTGCACTATTTTTTCTCTTTTACTGTAAGTGGAAAACATAAAGCAGAATTAATTGTGAAAACTGTAAAATGTTACCACTGCATATTTTGGGTACTGAGATTATGTGTGATTACTGTTTTCAGTTTTTTAAATAACTTTTTATCTTCAAAATTTTCGGTAGTGAATGTGTATTTATTTGCAACCAGCAAAAAGTGGACAAACCACTTAATCCAAAATGAATACAAATAAAAGATTACTAAAACTGATCAAATTATTATTTATATTTTGAAATATTTATGTGTCCTATAGTTTTAGAATCAAAACTTCTAAAAGAGGATAATTTTTAAGCAGGTTCTTTCTAAGGACTTAATGCTCTATGGGTCTCCAATAAATGTGAAATGGTATCTACTTGATTCACTCCCTCAGCTGACATACTGGCACAGCTTCAAAGACATTAAACCATTTTATGAGGAGACTTGATGGGTACAAGTTATTGCCCCATTATCAGTGTAAGACACAGAATAAAATACCCTTCAGTTGGACCTATGGGAATAAGACCTGTAAAGCAAGAATAACTTTGAAGAGAAGGAACTAAAGTGATCAAAATGGACACCAAAAGTATTGAAGGAACACGAATATTACAGAAAAATATGATGAGACACAGCAAGATAATGACTACGGAACATGCGCATTTTTGGCCTTTTTTTTTTTTTCTGTTTGTTTCTGCTGCTTTCGTTTCTTTAAATCAGCAGTTCAGGTGGGGCCAGCTGCTCTAGTGATGAAGCTTTAAATAAGAATATTGAGATAACTGAGACAACTGATGGAGCCATCCTTTACCATAATATATGTTCATAACACTGAATAGTCCCCATTTAATCAGGAGATTGGCAGGACAGGGAAGACATTAGTAATTTGCAATAGGAATATAATAAAAATGTTATAATTCATGGATGAGACACTCAGACTACATTATGTATTATGAGTTTAACTTGACTTACAACTCTTTCCGGAATTTAAGCTGTCAAAACCGACCATATGCCTTGACTTTTATAGTGATTTAATGAGTTGTTTGGTGAAAATAAATGTTGACAAAGTTACAAAATTTTCTTTCTTTCTTTTTTTTTTTTTTAGAGATTGTTGTTCTCTTTTTGGATCTTGGAGCTGGCTATTTTGCAATAATCCAAGAGTTTATCTTTTCCCATCATCCATGGATAGGATCTTGGCCTTGGCCTTGGATGTGTTTTGTTCCTTTTGCATGCTTGATCTTGATGGATGGATCAAGGCAAAAAGAACCTAACAACATAATGATTAACCTCTGGTGGCAGCAAGATAATACTGTAAGTTGAAACTAGGGGACCCATAGCCTTTATATCCCAAGAGTCAACTGATTCTCCAGGAAGTGCCTCATCTTCTGGATGTGGTTTGGCTTTACCTTAGTGTTGATGAGGGGCCCCGATGCAGCCATTCAGAGTGCTGGTCGTGATGCTGGCCTTGAAGGGTGAATGGTTGTAAGGACAAGCTCAATACCTATGGAATCTCAAAGGAGGATCTCAACTATTGAATTGATGCTGTTGATACTGAAAGAAATGAAATAATGCCAAGCTGTAGTAGCAGCGTGGCAAAGAATCTTCTCAAATGAGCTGTAATTTGAGCAGGCACACATTATCCAGTCATTAAGAAAAATAAGGAACTACTAATTGACTTATTATGTACTCTTTAATTGGTTCCGCTAACTTTTAGTTACAGCATAAGGGAATAAACAGGGAATCCTGTTTTGGGATTTGGCTAGGCCAGAGAGACCTCATGAAATTTCCCTGCATGGTAAAAATGATTAGCTGCACCACAATTTAGCAAACGTAATAAGGAAATAACCCTTAATCTATTAAGAGCTGCCTAACTGTCCTCACTGCATGGTCAATGAGCCGCTACGAACGTAAAACTCCCTGGGAATAAAGTGATCTGATGTGTGGGAGGAAATGACCTCTTTTAGGGCACCTAGTACCCTGAAAAGTGATTTACTCTCTTGTCCTACAAAATGCCATTTACTTCACAGGGGTGACATTTTTCTTGCCTGTGAGTTTCAACTCAGCTTCTACCGTTATCTGCTTGTGTAAAGAGAAGTAAAAGTTTGAGCTAACCGTATAAATCCGATGGACCCCTAAAATGCTTTTTCTCTAGTTGCCTAGATATTTCAGTCAAATGTTTTTTGGCCTCATTGCTGATTGCCTTAATTTTGCATTTCACTTTGGAGATGAGGACTGGACTATGTCACAGGATGCAAAAATAGTAAAGCCATAGAAGGAAAAGTTTTCCAAAATGTTTGAGATAATCTATAATGCTATGTTAAAGAAAATTTGCTTGTGATACACAACCCAGTGATAACTGATGCCTTTTTATCTTTCAATGTTTACTGTTTGAGCCAAGGTTTTAATATTTACATCAATAAACAGTTTATAATCTGAAGGTTAACTTGGTATTTTTAGCATCAGAACTTGATCACTTCTCACCACCTCCTCTACTAATAGATCATCTGAGGTACCTTCACCTCACACCTGGATAGTTATAAGTCTTTAAGCTGATGTTTCTAAGCTGGTCTCTCACTTCTTCCCCTAGATGTGGTCCTGGGCTCCATTTGTCACACAGCAGCAAGAGTTTGCCTCTAAGATGCAAGTCAGTTTTCCATTTCCATGCTAGAAACTCTCTAGGGCTTCTCATTTTCACTCAGAGCAAAGGCCATGGCCCAAACTATGCCCCAAAGCTCTTCACAGTTGGTCCCCAGCAACCTCTCTGCCTGCTTCTTGAGTCCTTGCCACTGTTCCAACCACACTTACTCACCAGTCACTCCCTGACTACAGAAGGCGCTCTCTCCCCTTGTGACCTTTACAGCTGCTGTTTCTTCTCCCTGGAATGCATGGCTTTATTGCTTATTTGCTCCAGGGCATGCTCGGTTGCTCAGTCGTGTGTGACTCTTTGCGACACTGTGGACTGTAGCCCGCCAGGCTCCTCTGCCCAAGGGGTTCTCCAGGCAAGGGTACTGAAGTGAGTTGCTATGCTCTCCTCCAGGGGGTCTTCCTGACCCAGGGATCAAACCCACATCTGTTACATCTACTGCATTGGCAGGTGAGTTCTTTACCGCTAGCACCACCTAGGATGCCCCCAGTTGCTCCAAAATCTCTGCCGAAATAGTCCCTTATCAAGAAGCCTTTCATGACCACCCTCCATAAAATAGATGATACTCTCAATATCCCGTTCTTTCCCTTTTTCTTGTCATAGATTTATCATCATCTGATATTTCCTGTATTTATCTCTGGATTTGTTTATTGCCAGGCTCCTTCCACTTCCAAACATATGTATGAGGTAGAGACTTTAGTTTTTTTGTTTACTTCTTGTGACAGATTGAATTTTTCAAGATGGCTACAAGATCTCCTGTCTTCTTAGAATGTAATATTGACAGCCTTCCATCAAGAGATGTGTGTTGGAGATGGTCATGCTTTTCCACTTGAATCTTGGCAGGCCTGTGGCTCTTGACAGAAGTGATTTCCAAGGCTAATGCACAAAAGTAGTCCTCTTGGGGTTCTCTTGGAACCCAACCATCATGCTGTGAGGAAACCCTACCTGCAAGAATAGGCTGCAATAGTTTCGTTGATGCAGTGACATCGATTGATCAGGTCCAGGATCGACTGCCAGACATGTGACTAAACGAGCTTTTGTGATGACTCCAGGCCTCAGTCACCATCTGACTGTAACTATATCAGCGATCCCAAGGGACAACTGCTGGGTCACCCTAGCGCACCTCTGACTATGTGGCATAATAGTAAGATGATTGTTATTTAATTTTGAGATTTCTCACTTAGCAGCAATAGGCAACTGTTTTTGTTGTTTCGTCACTAAGTCGTGTCTGACTCTTTGTGACCCCATGGACTGCAGCACGCCAGGCTTCCCTGTCCTTCACTATCTCCCAGAGTTTACTCAAACTCATGTCCATTGAGTCAGTGATGCCATCCAGCCATCTCATCCTCTGTCGTCCCCTTCTCCTTCTGCCTTCAATCTTTCCCAGAATCAGGGCCGTTTCCAATGAGTCGGTTCTTTGCATCAGGTGGCATAAGTATTGGAGCTTAAGCTTCAGCATCAGTCCTTCCAATGAGTATTTAGGGCTGACTTCCTTTAAGGTTGACTGGTTTGATCTCTTTGCAGTCCAGGGGACTCGGAAGTGTCTTCTCTAACACCAAAAGTTCGAAGTATCAGTTTTTCGGTACTCAGCCTTTTTTGTGGTTCAGCTCTCACATCCATCCATACATACCTACTGGAAAAACCATAGCTTTGACTGTACAGACCTTTGTGGGCAAAGTTTTGTCTGCTTTTTGATATGCTGTCTAGGTTTGTCATAGCTTTCCTTCCAAGGAGCAAGTGTCTTTTACTTTCATGGCTACAGTCATCATCTGCAGTGATTTTGGAGCCCAAGAAAAAAGCCTGTCACTGTTTCCACTGTTTCCCCTTCTATTTGACATGATGGAACCAGATGCCATGATTTTAGTTTTTTGAATGTTGAGTTTTAAGCCAGCGTTTTCACTCTTCTCTTTCACCTTCCTTGAGGCTCTTAAGTTCTTAAGTTCCTTTTCACTCTCTGCCGTTAGAGTGGTATCATCTGCATATCTGAGGTTGTTTATATTTCTCCCAGCAGTCTTGATTCCAGCTTGTGAGTCATCCAGTCTGGCATTTTGCATGATGTACTCTGCATAAAAGTTAAATAAGGAATAGGCAACTAGAATATGACTGTAACCCCTAGAGCCTGAAATAGTGCCTGAAACATACTTCCTCAATAAATATTTTCTGATTAGACAAATGAGGACGAGCTCTTCAGGTGAAAAGTATCCTGATTTCTGGTTAGAAACTTCTTTTAGTCTTCTTCATTCTAATGGCAACTCTTGTACATCCCCTTGTATTTTTAGAAATTTCAGGTTAGCAATTCCATTTGAATTTTTAAATAAATATATAAGAGAATGGACAACTCACAAGATCTGAATAAAGGAAAGTTAAGCTTAAGGTGGGGGCTTCCCAGGTGATGCAGTGGTAAAGAACCTTCTTGCCAATCCAGGAGGCACAGGAGAGAAATGGGTTCAATCCCTGGAAACCAACTCCAGTTTTCTTGCCTGGAAAATGCCATGGACAGAGGAGCCTGGCAGGCTATTGGCCAATGGGATTGAAATGAGTTGACCACAATTGAGCAAACACACAAGCTGAATGTGAGGCTTAAATATATGGTCTTTTTTGAAAGCATTTTTTAAGTCATTTTAGTTACATGTACATATTTTTGACAGATAGAATATTAGTTTGTCTAGACAAAGACTTTCATGAGCAAGAGGCTAAGGTCTGGTATTATCTGTTGACTGCCTTTGTCCTTGCTGGACAGGTATCCTCCATTTTTTGAAAGTTCACTTTGCACCACTTTGCTTATACAGAAGACTTGACATTGATACCTATTTTCACTAACCTGTAAAAATCCAAAGAGGATTTACATGTTTCTGAAAAGAAGTAAGAAGCAAAAACAGTGTTTGTTTCACAGGGGGCTGGTATAGACGCAGTGTGAGTCCTGAGCAGCAAGAACGGCACCACCAAGCTCCCTCCCCAGAAACTACACTCAGCACCTCAGCATAAAGCTGTGTGGCTTTGAACTGTGTGAGCATCTGTGCTTTAACTAGATGTATTTTGTGCGTCATTAGCAAGATGTGTCCTAAGCACTTGCTTCTTTACTTTATGCCATTTTGGCTTATAAGAAATTTTTTTTAGGAATAGCTCTACTTTCAGATAACAGGGGAAACCTTAGCTTCTTCCCAGGTGTAATTGCTTACGTAGGGAATAGAAAAGCTTTAGCCTAGTTTACATTTTACACTATTACTATAGTAGAATTTTAGACAAAAGAGCAAAGCAAAGCCAAAAAAATAGAAATCATTTTCCAAGTCACCATAACTCACATGAAGTAAAATTGTTTGGAAATGGGCCTTTTTCTCACTAGGAAAGACCCATTACACTTGAGCTGTATTGTTTTCCTGTTCACTAACCAGTGTCAAAGCAATGCAGTGTTCTGAGACACAATCCTTAAAAATGTCACCCGTGTCCAACTGTAAAAGTCACCCAGCTAGACTCAGTCCCTTGACTTTAGACATGAAGGAGTCAAGCTTCTGTCTTGGGACATTTCCAAGAGGTCCTGAAGTGGCATTTCTTTCCTCATTTTTAATTGAGAGTAGTTCACTCTTAGCAAGCCTCTACCATCATGACCTTCTCTGTCACCCATCTGGCTGTTGAAGCGCAAAACTGGGGTCTTAAGGAGATGTGAGGTAGGAGGCCAGGGTTGGCTGCAGGTGGTTTCTCTGAAAACAGAGGAAAAGCCCACCTCCTTTGCAGTACCATCCTGTAACATGTAAATCAGAAGTCCCCAACACCTCGGGCATGGACAGGCACTGGTCCATGGCCTGTTAGAAACTGGGGCACAGCAGGAGGTGAGTGGCAGGGGAGCGAGTGACGCTTCATCTGTATTTACAGCTGCTCCCCATCACTTGCATTACTGCCTGAGCTCTGTTTCTTGTAAGATCAGTGGCTGCATTTGATGCTCTTAGGAGCTTGGACCCTAATGATAAAGTCAACGGGGAGTATCCTGAGAAAAAAATGTAATGCAGCTGAATCTTCCCAAAACCATCCTCCCCCTACCCCCCAATCTGTAGAAAAATAGTCTTCCATGAAACTGGTCCCTGGTGCCAAAAAGATTGGGGACTACTAGTGTAAACTGCCCATCTCTGTATCTCAGAGAGGAAACCTGAGCAACGAGAGATCCCTCAGGGTAGCAGAACCATCTAATATATAATGTCTTCAACTTTTCTACCACTTTCTAGACTTCATTTCCTGGGAAGATATTTTTCCCTTCAGGCAGAAATCTACCTGTGTTCCATGACCCTTACTTTCTCTTTAATCTTGGTGATTTTCTCTCATATTCCTGGGGGCTGACAACAAGTTTATAAAACAGCATGAATGAAATTCAGTGTGGGTTTAAGCAGAGCGTGAGGAATCTGGATTTAAGACCAGGCAATTGGAGACTGTGTGGCTACAGTGCAAGATTTGGGCTGAGGATCATTTATGTCCCAGTTGAGTTTCCCAGGTGCCTCTGCGTGGAGCAGACACAAATCTACCACATGCCAACTAAAGAATGTTACTTGCCACCTGGCTCTACTAGAGTTAGCCATTAGTCATTGTAGTTGCTGACCAGCACACCCTGAAAGGAATTCGTGGTAAAGATCAAGAAGGAGGCACTCTGTCTTCTGGAAAAAACTGGCAGAACAGGCCCTCAAATAGTTAGATATTTTTTGCATCTTCCAATTTTTTGCATCTTCTCATACCTAGAAAAGCATTAAAATCGTTAACAGAGAAATCTGCTCCCCATGACTAGAAACTTTCTACCAAAATGTTTTCCTTTTTGAGAAATTCTTTAATTAAAATAAGATAATTTTTTTTTTTTTTGCCATGCCGTGTGGCATGTGGGATCTTAGTTCCCCAGCCACGGATCGAATCCATGCCTCCTGCATTAGCAGTGTAGAGTCTTAACCACTGGACTGCCAGCAAAGTCCTCTAAAATGTTTTCTAGATTGCATGTACCTCCTTTAGCAAATTATATGTATACACTGACCTCCCCCTCCACCTCTTTGGAGCAGTTCCTCAGAGCTCTCTGAGAGGCTGTCTCCCTGGCTACTGTCCTTAGTAAGTCCCCAAATATAACTGAACGCATACCTCTGGCATTGTCTGTTTTCTTTTTTCAGTCAACACAAGCACTGCATTGTTTTTAAGTCTTGATTCTTTTATTCTTTTCCTCTTAAGTTACTAAACTGTGGCATAGTTTGTAACATAGTAATACATATTGGAAGATCAGGAAACACACTTGATCTTTCTATTTTTGGTATCTTCTAGTGGCTACTGACAGATACAGAAGAAATTTTCTGTTTTATGATTTGTTAACTATAAGACATTGTCTATGGATTTTGTCCTATGATAGGTAGAGACTGTTAAAATTTTATTTTGTTTAAAGTGGATTTTTTTTTTAAGACAAAGAGAATGATAAGGCTTGTAGTGGAAGAACACTACATGGCTCTGTTCCTCTCCACTCTGAATTTCTGCTCCCTGGTGTCAAGCGCTGTCAATTCTTTTAGCTCTTATTCTGGTGTTAATCTTTGAATTTCTCAATAGCATAGTTACATCACAATTTTTGATCTTTACATTTTATATACCTTAAATTAAAAAAAAGTATAGTTGATTTGCAATGTTAATTTCTGCTGTATGGCAAAGTGGTTCAGTTATTCATATAAACTTTTTAAAATATTCTTTCCCATTATGGTTTGTCATAGCATACTGAATGTAGTTCCTTGTGCTATGCAGTCGGACCTTGTTGTTTATCCATTCAACGTATAATAGTTTGCATCTGCTAATCCCAAACTCCCGTCCATACCTTTTGCATCTAGCTCCTGCTTGGCAACCACAGGCCTGTTTTCTGTGTCTACACATTATCTTTTTACTTCCTACTCTAGAAGTTAGATTTCTTTTTTTTTTTTCCCTTTTATTGTTTTTGCCATACAATGCCATGATATCACCATGGGTTTACATATGCTCCCCCTCCAGAACCCTAGAAGTTAGATTTCAATTTTCTGCACATCGTACCACCATATCTCCCCTACTACACAACTTTTGAATGCTCATACTCTCGGGAGATTTTTGTAGTTTTGGGATAAATTGGTTATAAAATCATTATTATGATTTTGTAAATATTGTTCATAGTTGGGCAACCATTTTTGATTTAATTATATTTCCTTCTTAAACATTTTTATTGGAGTATAGTTGATTTGCAGTGTTGTGTTAGTTCCAGGTGTATAGCAAAGTGATTCAGCTATGCATATACATATAACCATTCTTCTTCAGATTCTTTTCTCATTTAGATTGTCACAGAATATTAAGTAGAGCTCTCTGAGCTATAAATTAGGTCCCTGTTGGTTATCTATCTTATGTGTGTGTGTGTGAATCCCAAATTCCTGATTTATCCCTTCCCTTTGGTAACCGTAAGTTTGTTTCTGATGTCTGTAAGTCTGTTTCTGTTTTGTAAATAAGTTCATTTGTATCATTTTAAAAAATTGGTTTCCATGTATGAGTCGTATCGTGGGATACTTGTCTTTCCCTGTCTGACTTCTTTTAGTGTGATGACCTTTAGTTGCAGCCATGTTGCTACAAATGGCACGGTTTCATTCTTTTTTTGTGGCTGAGTGATAGTATTTTGACACTGCTTTGAACAGTAACTGATTGTTCCTTCTGCCATCTTCTCTGGTCACGCAGACCAGCCCTTGTCCCGCACAGGAGGGAGCTGAATAAGGGTGTGAGCACCAGGAGGAGGGGCTCGTTGGGTCCCCCTTGAAGGCTGGACACCGTACTGTCTATCCTGGACTCCTTGTTCTTTCTTTTGGTGGGTTACATTTTCTGGCAACATCCTGAAAAAGGTTGCCTGGGAAGTAATCTTTCTCTGATGTTACGTCTGTGAACTTGTCTTGAATCTGTCCTCATCCCTGAATGAGGGTTTTGGTTTTGAATTCTAGGTTGAGAGCATTTTTCTTCAGAATTTTGAGGGCTTTATTCTTTATCATGTAGTTTCCAGAGTTATTACTGGCAAGTCTGGTGCCATTGTGAATGTTTATTGCTGTGTACTCCCTGTCTTTGTGTTCTTGAAACTTTTAGACCTTTCTCTTTATCCCTTGTATTTTGGAGTTTCATGCTGTGTGTGGGATTTTTTTTCTTCTTCATACATTTGTGTATTGTCCTAGATATGTGATGGGCTCTTTCAATTTAAAACTCAAGCTCTTCAATTCTGTAAAGTTTTCATTTATTAAAAATAAAGTTTTTATATTTATTGGTAATTTTCTCAGTTACCTTTTTCTGGGGTCATATTTGTTACGTGGATAATCTGTATTGGTTCTTTGCTTTTATTTGTATTATACTTTCTATTTTCTACCAATGTTTCTTTTATATGCTTTCTGAAAGATGTTCTCAACTTTATTTTCCAAGACTTTTATTGATTTTTAAAATTCTGCTTTTATGTTTTTAACTTCTAAGAACTCCTTTGTTGTTTGATGAATGTTTCTCTCTCTCTCTCTTTTTTTTAACACTTTGTCCTTCCATTCTACTTTTATCATTTTGTCTATTTTTTTCCCCTATTGGATGCTTTATGAAAATGTTTGACTTAGTGAACTTGAGCTGTCTTTTAGCGCTGAAGAGTGATTCATGAAAGCTGATTGGAACTATATTTTCAGAGGCAGGGATTGTCAAGACATGGGTTTTAATTTAGGGTAATTGGTTGGATTGTTTGGTGCTCTTTCTTTGATAGATATCTTAACTTATTATTTATAAATCTTTTTTCCCCCTCTTGGATGGTTTTGTTTTATGATGTGTATGTTGGGGGATGTATAACAAACTAGGCTTCAGGATTCTAAAAGCAGAGTCAGTTGAGTGGGGTGGGAAATCTCATCACACTTTGTGAACAATTTCACCTGGTTTTCCTGCCTTGGGGTGTTCCTCAGCTCTGGATGGCACCTCTGAGCCTGGAGCTTGTCTGGGTTTAGGCTTTCAGTAAATAGCTAACATCGAGGGAAACAGTTACCTGATTGTACCAGCTAATGGACTTCCCAGGTGGCACTAGTGGTAAAGAACACACCTACCAATACAGGTGACATAAGAAATTTGGGTTTGATCCATGGGTTGGGAAGATCCTCTGGAGGAGGGCATGGCAACCCACTCCAGTATTCTTGCCTGGAGAATCCCATGGACAGAGGAGCCTGGTGGGCTTACAGTCCACAGGGTTGCAAAGAGTCGGACACAACTGCAGTGACAGCATGCACCCACACGCATACCAGCTAATGGAGGGAACTTAGGGTGAGGGGTTTGACTCCTTCACAGAAAGACTTTCAAACAGTGATGCTCTGGTTGAGGCTCACCTTCCCTCCAGTCTTCACAGGCACTTCCTGTCTCCTGTTTGGAGAACGTGTACCTTGACATTACTGCACATTGAGGGGCATTTATTAGAACATTGGTTCTCAGAGTGTGGTCTCGGTGTCTGAAGGTCAAAAGAATTTATTTATTTATTTATTTTTATTTTTATTTTTTTAATTTTTATTTATTATTATTTTTTTTAATTGTTTTTGCCATACATTGTCATGATATCACCATGGGTTTACATATGCTTCCCCTCCGGAATCCCCCTCCCTCTTCCCTCCCCCCCCACTCCCGGAAATCTCCCTGCACCAGCCCCGAGCATCAGTCCTGGGCTGGCGATTGATTAGACATATGAAAATTAACATGCTTCAATGCCCTTCTCCCATATCATCCCACCCTTACCCTCATCCACAAAGTCCACGAGTCTATTCTATACATCTGCGTTCGGTCAAAAGAATTTATAATGATACTAAGATAAAATTTGCCCTTTTCTCTCACATACTCCTTTGAGCATATGGGGGAATTTTCCAGAGGCAAGATGATGTGTGATATCACAACAGATTAAATGCGGAAGCAGGTAAGAGAATCTGGCTATCTCCTGCTAAGCCAAACATTATAGGGATGTGTAAAAATGTACAACAGAGCTGATTTTCTCACTGTTTTTTTTTTGAATAAATGATTATCTTTCATAAAGTATGTTATTCATGTTAACATGTACTGGGTTTATTAATATTGTTAAGTCAATTAATAAATACTGAAAGTATCAGTTTTTGATAAATATGTATGTGTGTGCACACTCAGTCATGTTCAATTCTTTGTGACCCCAAGGACTGTAGCCTGCCAAGCTCCTCTGTCCATGGAATTTTCCAGGCAAGAATACTGGAGTGGGTTCCCATTTCCTCCTCCAGGGGATCTTCCTGACCCAGGGATCGAACCCATATACCTTGGGTCTCTTGCATTGGCAGGCAGATTCTTTACCATTGAGTTACCCAGGAAGCCCAAGTTTGTATGTATGTACACACACACACACACACACACACACACACACTCATGTAAAGGCTTCTCTGGTGGCTCAGATGGTAAAGAATTTGCCTGCAATGCAGGAGACCCGAGTTCAATCCCTGGATCAGGAAGATCCTCTGGAGAAGGGAATGGCTACCCACTTCAGTATTCTTGCCTGGAAAATCCCATGTACAGAGGAGCCTGGTGGGCTACGGTCCTTGGGGTCACAAAGAGACGGACATGACTGAGCAACTAACACTTTCACTCGTATGTGTAAATATATATTGGCATATAAATTTACCAAAAGCTGATACTTTTAGTATATGATCAATGTGAACAAAAGTTCTTAGAGGTCTTCAATACTTTTTAATAGTATGAGAGGGTCTTGAGATCAAAATGTCTGAAGTCATTGAATTATAATAATACTCTTGGATTCTTCTTTTGCCTCACTTCTCTCTAGGTGACAAGAGTGACTTAATTGAAGAGTCTGGGAGAACTGGGCAGGCAGGGCTCAGCCCTTCCCTCTCACTTTTCCTTTACATGATCCTCAGTTCTTACATGCAATATTTGCCTGTCTGTGATAGAGCATGAGTTCTCATCACCCTCTGATGGTGGTCACCTTAGGGCCTGTGGCATTGTCCTGTGATGAGACTTGAATTGGCCCGTCATGGCTTATGATTCTGATTGGACAAGTCTGTCTAATCCAGGAGTGGAATCAGAAAATTTGTCTAATTCAGGCATGATAAGCTATGTTTTCTAAGAAGAGCTTTATTTGTAATAAACATTTAACTTTTAAATAAGTTTTCGTTTTTGTGATGATTTTAGACATACAGGCAAGTTGCAGAAATAGTACAGAGTGTTCTTGGATTCTTTTTGCCCGGTTTCCCCTAAAGTCAATGTTTTATGTAACCATAGGACAGAGATAGAAAGCCGAGACTACAATGAACTAACCCACAGACCTTTTGAATTTCATCAGTTTTCCCATAAGTCTTTTTTCCGGTCCAGGATCCAATCCTGGGTTTCACATTAAACGTGACATTTTGAGCTCCTGCTGCCCTGTTCCTGCATCTGTGTCTTACACAACAGTGCAATAGTGTGTGCTCAGTAGTGTCCAACTCTTTGTGAACCCACGGACTGTAGCCCCCCAGGCTCCTCTCTCCATGGGATTCTCCAGTCAAGAATACTGGAGTGGGTTGCCATGCCCTCCTCCAGGGGATCTTCCAAACCCAGGGATGGAACCCTCATCTCTTGTATCTCCTGAACTGGCAGGTGGATTCTTTACCACTAGCACCACCCGGGAAGCCTACCTCTGTCTTAACCAGCTGTATATTCAGTTGAGAAAAAGAGAGGTGTTATTTGTCAGCCTTGTCTCTCAGCACTTCCAAATGTTGAATCTTTGTAGAACTCTATGGTATAAAGGGATTAGTTCTTATATTCTACCCCCTATTCTCCACTCTGGTACTTTCTGCCTTCTCCCTTTGACTATTCATTTGCCCCAAGTCCACATTTTTTCCAGCTTCCAGAACTTTGTTACTACTTTCTTCCTGCTCCTTCCTGCCCTCCTGTTTCCTGTGGTTTGCCTTTTGGGTGACTTGTACTCTCTCCTACAATCTAGAGTCAGTTGCTAAGCCCCATACTTGGAGAACTTGAGAGTGAATATAGTTTTGTTCCCTTAATATTATTATGGGGACTTCCCAGGTGGCACAGTGGTAAAGAATCTGCTTGTCAATGTAGGAGATGTGGGTTCAATTCCTTGGTCTGGAGGATCCCCTGGTAACCCATTCCAGTATTCTTATCTGGAGAATCCCATGGACAGAGAAGCCTGGTGGGCTACATACAGTCCATGAGGTCACAAAGAATCAGCTACACCTGAATGACTGAGCACACACACACAATGTTATAATTAGTTGGATTTTAGTAAAAATCAGCAATAAATAATAGGTTTAATCTCCTTGTTGGATTAGAAATCTGACCCTGATATGTAAGCCCCAATGTGTACATTATTTTTGCTTTTCAGTTGAAAACCTCATTGAAATACCTTTAATGACTTGTATACTTAGAGCTTTATAGTCACTTTTAAGGCAAACAAAACTATGGTAAAATTAGAGTACCTTTAAAACTAATTTTAGATTTATTTATTTATTTATTATAAACAAACACTTGAAGGCCCTGATTAGAATGCTTTTTGTAGTTTACCTTGAATTTCTTAGCTTGGAATCAAAAGCCGTGCCCAGACATGGGTTTTTATCCTTTAAGCTTGGCTGGCATCATGGCACCTCCAGCTACTCACTGATCAGAAATCACTGTAGGCCTCTCCTAGTCTCCTCCTCCTGAAGTTTCTAAAAATGAAGAAGTGCTGGAAGGAGCAAACACTATCTTATCTCTGGTTCCCAGCTTTCAACTTTCTCCTATCATTTTCTCACAGTCAGCTGAAAAGGAAGAGTGAGATTATGGCTGTGTTATACTTTTCAGTAAAGTATTTTGCTATTCTTAACTACTTTTCCTTTAATTTGAAAGAAATCAGGTTTGTTTCAGTTTATAGCAGTTGTAAGAAGAGTAAAATACTATCTTCCTATCTTTCGTATTAAACATTTACCTTGATATAGCCATACCTTGTCTTTATACTTCTGCTTATTATTTTATCTACTGTTTGTTTATTATTGAGGCATAGTTTATTTATAGAATTGTGTGAATTTTAGGTATACAAGATAGTGATTCATAATTTTTAAAGTTTATACTCTTTATAATTATTATAAAATATTGGCTATATTCCCTATGCTGTACAATATATCCTTGTATCTTATTTATTTTATACATAGTATTTTGTACCTCTTAATCCCCTATTCCAAGCTTGCCAGCCCATCCTTTCTTTCCCACTGGAGTCTATTTTTTTCTTGCTGTATTTACTAGTTTGTTGTATTTTTAGATTCCACATATTAGTGATACATATAGTGTTTGTTTTTCTCTGTCTGACTTATTTCAGTGAACATAATACCTTCCAGATTCATCCATGTTGCTGTAAATGGTAAAATTTCATTCTTTTTTATGGCTGAGTAATATTCTGTTGTATGTATGTAAATGGTAAAATTTCATTCTTTTTAATGGCTGAGTAGTATTCCATTGTATGTATGTATGAAAGTATATACCATATTTTCTTTATCCATCCATCTGTCAGTGGACACTTAGTTGCTTCTATATCTTAGCTATTGTAAACAATGCTGCTGTGAACATTGGGGTACATATATTTTTATATTAATAAACAACGTGCTACATTATTTGTTATATATTCAAAAATTGCATCCATTACTTCCTCTTGGGATGGAATGAGGATGGAGAAGGGAATGTAGGGGACGGTTTCCTTGACTGTGATGCTTTATTTATTAAAAGATTATGGTCCGGAACACATATGACAAAATATTTAATGTTTATTTGGGGTGGTGGAAATGGGTATTTATAATGCTGCCTCTTGAGAAACCTGTATGCAGGTCAGGAAGCAACAGTTAGAACTGGACAAGGAACCAACAGACTGATTCCAAATAGGAAAAGGAGTACGTCAAGACTGTATATTGTCACCCTGCTTATTTAACTTATATGCAGAGTACATCATGAGAAATGCTGGGCTGGAAGAAGCACAAGCTGGAATCAAGATTGCCGGGAGAAATATCAATAACCTTAGATATGGAGATGACACCACTCTTATGGCAGAGAGTAAAGAAGAACTAAAGAGCCTCTTGATGAAAGTGAAAGAGGAGAGTGAAAAAGTTGGCTTAAAGCTCAACATTCAGAAAACTAAGATCATGGCATCCGGTCCCATCACTTCATGGTAAATAGATGGGGAAATGATGTCAGACTTTATTTTTCTGGACTCAAAATCACTGCAGATAGTGACTGCAGCCATGAAATTAAAAAACACTTACTCCTTGGAAGGAAAGTTAGACTGCATATTAAAAAGCAGAGACATTACTTTGCCAACAAAGGTCCACCTAGTCAAGGCTATGGGTTTTCCAGTAGTCATGTATAGATGTGAGAGTTGGACTCTAAAGAAAGCTGAGCGCTGAGGAATTGATGCTTTTGAACTGTGGTGTTGGAGAAGACTCTTGAGAGTCCCTTGGACTACAAGAGACTCTTTAGGAGTTCCAATCAGTTCATCCTAAAGAAGATCATTCCTGGGTGTTCACTGGAAGGACTGATGTTGAAGCTGAAGCTCCAATACTTTGGCCACCTCATGCGAAGAGTTGACTCATTGGAAAAGACTCTGATGCTGGGAAAGATTGAGGGCAGGAGAAGGGGTCAACAGAGGATGAGATGGTTGGATGGCATCACCGACTCAATGGACATGGGTTTGGGTGGACTCTGGCAGTTGGTGATGGACAGGGAGGCCTGGCGTGCTGCGGTTCATGGGGTCACAAAGAGTCGAACACGACTGAGTGACTGAACTGAACTGAATGCTGTTTTTACTCTTTTGCATTAATTTTTTTCTTCAAATTCATAACCCTTTTTTAAAGTTGTATATAGCTTGATTTTACTAGGAATCATAGTGACTACATGGTCTTCTCTCATTGGGGAATGAATTACTTTCCGTAAGTGAAAGGATTCTAGCCCATCTAGCCTAATTTTTAGATGTGTAAACATTATTTTCCAGGTCACATCTACCTTGGTAAAACTTGGGATGGTGGAAACAATTACAAAGCAGTATTTCTATATATTTGTTTTCACTTGGTCTTCAGAAATTTCAGCCCTCTCAGATTTGGTGAAATGGTCTGTGTGTGGTAAGTTGCTTTAGTTGTGTCTAACTCTTTGCGACCCCATGGACTGTAGCCCACCAGGCTCCTCTGTCCATGGGACTCTCCTGGCAAGACCACTGGAGTGGGGTGCCATTTGCCCCCTCCAGTTGTCTCTGAGAATTATCTATAAAATCGAAGCATAATAATAGCATTAGAATATATGCAAAACAGGACTCAAATATAAATATTGCTCAAATCCAGAAGCAGGAAGTGCAATACAAAACTGCCTCTTTTAGCATGTTAGAAAATTATGAGTTAAGTTGAATTAATACATTATAAGAAAAAACATGTCCGTCAGAAAAGAAAGTAGACGATCAATAATGGAAGTCTGCAAAGTTATGGAAGTTGACTTGCCCTAACATCCCAGCTGTGCCCAAGAGAAGTTCTCCTGGCCTGTGGACTTCATCTCTCTGGGGACAAGAACAGCTTTTTTGAAGTGACACAGCAGATAGGTCCCCACATAGAACAATCAATCCCATTAAACATCAGTACTTAATGACAAGAGGTGCTGATTTAATTCTATGATCACTAAGTTAACAGGGTACAACTCGAGATCCCTTTGGCAGTTAAATTTCTTGCTTTAAAAATATTGTTTGCATTTAGATTTATGTACTAGTCATTTGCATGCAGGGTTAATTTGAGTGCATCCATTGAAGAATGATCTGCTTACTTTCTGATTATGAAAAAAAATCAATTAGTTGAACTTGCAAATTTGAGAGAAAGGATTCTGGAGAAGTATGAATTCACTGAAGTACCAACATTAAGATTCTTGGTACCAGACTCTCACGTTGGCCCCACTCTACCAAGACAGATAGCCCACAACAAAAGTAATGCAGTTACATTAGAACATTTAGAATACAGAAAAAAATCAGCCACAATTTCACCAGTGTTACAGTTTTGATGTTATTGTTACTTTTGAGGTGTTTACATGTCATCTTTGTGTGTGTGTGTTGTATGTATAACTGAGGTCCTGAATTTTTTTTTATCAAAATGGTAACTTTTATTTTTTATTGAAGTATAGTTGATTTACAATGTTGTGTTAATTTCTGCTCTATAGTAAAGTGATTCAGGTATACATATAAATACATTCTTTTAAAATATTCTTTTCCATTATGATTTATCATAGGATACTTATTAATAATATAGTTCTCTGTGCTATACAGTAGGACCTTGTTGTTTATCCATTCCATATATAATAGCTTAAATCTGCTAACCCAAGCTTCTACCCCATCTCTGCCCAACCCCCTCCCCATTGGCAACCACAAATCTGTTCTCTATATTCATAACTCTTTCTGTTTCATAGATAGGTCCATTTGTGTTACATTTTAGATTCCACATGTAAGTGATAGCGTATGGTGTTTGTCTGCCTCATTCTGACTTACTTAGCATGATAATCTCTGGTTGCATCCATGTTGCTGCAAATGTCATAATTTTGTTCTTTTTTATGGTTGAGTAGTATTCATTGCAAATATGTACTCATCTTATTTATCAGTTGACATCTAGGTTGTTTGCATGTCTTGGTTAATGTGAATAGTGCTGATATGAACATAGGGGTTGTATGTACCTTTTTGGATTAGAGTTTTGTCTGTATATATGCCCAGGAGTGGGATTGCTGGATCACATGGTAATTCTGTTTTTAGTTTTCTGAGAAGCTTCCATACTGTTTTCCATGTTGGTTGCACCCATTTATATTCTCACCAACAGCATAAGAGGGTTCCCTTTGCTCCACATCCTTTCCAGCATTTGTTGCTTGCAGAGTTTTTAATGATGGCTGTTCTGACCAGTGTGAGGTGACACTTCATTGGAGTTTTGCTTTGCATTTCTCTAGTAATTAGTGATGTTGAGCATCTTTTCATGTGCCTGCTGGCCATTTGTATTTCTTCTTTAGAGAAATGTCTATTTAGGTCCTCTGCCCAGTTTTTGATCGGGTTGTTTGTTTTTTTGTTGTTGAGGACGAACTGTTTGTATATTTTGGAGATTAAGCCCTTGTTTGTTGCATTGTTAGCAAATGTTTTCTAGCATTTTGTAGGTTGTCTTTCTGTTTATGGTTTCTTTTCCTGCACAAAAGCTTGTAACTTTGATTAGGTCCCATTTGTTTATTTTTGTCTTTATTTCTATTGCCTTGGGAGACTGACCTAAGGAAGCATTGGTACAGTTTATGTCAAAGGATGTTTTGCCTATGATCTCTTCTATAGGTCCTGACTTTTTAATTAAATGTTTCTTTCATAAATTTTTATTGAATTGATATTATATTGTAGGTATTGCTTAGGTGCTGGGTGGATAAAAGCTTTTGCCTTCAAGGAATGTACCTTCTAAAATGAGGGAGAGAAAATAAACAAAGGAAAGATTAAACCAGTGGCATGTTTGATAGCAATCAATGACATGAAGTGTGAATAAAGCAGTGGAAGGAAGGAGAGAGTGATGGATGTGCTCCAGGAAAGGGCATCAGGGAAGACTTCTCAGAGCAGAGGAACTGGTGCTGAATAAAGATCTGACTCAACTCTCAAGAGGATACATTATTAAATGAAAAGGGGGAAGATCTAGAGTGAGTTAGATTTGGGATTACTGATGTATATTACTAAAAACCAGTTTATTTCTTCAGACTTAGGAGTGGGTTAGATATATTATGGCTATTAAATCTTTATCAGCTCTGGCATTTTAGAATATTGGACATATTTATGATCTCAAAATAGAGGCATGTATATTTGTATGTACACTCATTGGACTAAAAGGGAAAGAGTAATGTGTAAGTGTGAATGCTTCCATATAAGAAAGATTCATTGGACCCTCCTGAAAGATTCCAGGTCTTTCAAGAATCTTACTCTCTCTCTGTATATTAAATACTCAAGTAAAGGAACCGACTATCGTGCCCTGAATTACTAGATATAATCACACTCCTCCTAAGACTTTCCTATCCCTTATAGAATCTTCACTTTGTAATCCCCAAATTAGAGTCCTAGGTTAATGTCCTTGATAAAGTTTTCACAGTTAGTTGACAGCCATCTGAAGCAAATTTGTTATGAGGTGATTTTTGACTGTCCTATTCCCAGCTAATCTCTCTTTCACCTAATCAGTTTTTATCAAGCTCATATTATGTGCCAGCTATTAAGGAGTTGAGGTCAGAGATGGAAGACATAATCCGAATCCTGACCGAGCTCTAGCAGCGGAAATGATCAGCATGGAAATGATCAGGTGCTGTGATGGAAGCAGCGCAAGGCATGGAGAGCAAGAGGCCTGGGTAGGCAGCCTGAGAGGTCTCTAGAGCCCTCATTTTAAAGGGAGACACGATATCAAGGGCATGTGCCATAATTTAGTTAGCAGTTCCCTTATTTTTTGTGCCTGATGATTGATCTAATTTTTTACTGATATAGGTTAGAAGCAATTTCACTTCTAGGTATGTGTACCAAAGAATTAAAAGCAGGTACTCAGACAGATACTTGTACACCAGCATTCACAGTAGCATTGTTCGCAATAACCAAATGGTGGAGACAATAAAAATGCCCCAAAATGAGTAAATGGATTAATTGCGACATATATATGATATGTATTATATGCATTCTGATGCTGGATACAGTATAAACAAACCCGAAATATTATGCTAAATAAAATAAGCTAGACACAAAAGGACAAATATGATTACATTTATATAAAGTACATAGATTAGTCAAATTTGGAGACAGAAAATAGAATAGTGGTTACCAGGAGCTAACCACCCTTGAGGAGAAGGGAATGGGGAGTTATTGTTTAATGGGTACAGAGCTTATGTTGAGAATGATGAAAAAGTCCTGGGTATGAATAATAGTAATGGTTGCACGACAGTGTGAATTTTCTTAATGCCACTGACTGTGCACCTAAAATTGGTTAAAGTGTATATATATATATATATCTTTTATCACAACTTTTTTTTTTAAAAAAAGATAAGTTGAGATGGTCTCCCAGTGCATATAGGAAATACATATATCCTAATATGTAAGACAGATTTCCCAGAATTTGGATTATTCCCTTATTTTAGAACTTGGAAGAAATCTTCCTGGATTAGAGTTTATGGCATTTAATAAATAAATATCACCAAATTGTTTTGTGAAAACAACTGTGCAGGTTTACATTTCTCCCAGTTACATATATAAATACTGATATCATTATTCATATGCCAGTCTGTATCCCTGACTAAAGGGAAGAAAATTGTTTTGAAAATTCACCAGTGAAGGACTAAGCCTTGAGTTAGGATCCAGATTAAATTATGAATAAAAAAATGATGCTTTGTTTTAATATGCACTTCTTTATTAGTGAGGTGTGGTGTTGGAGAAGACTCTTGAGAGTCCCTTGGACTGCAAGGAGATCCAACCAGTCCATCCTAAAGGAGATCAGTCCTGGATATTCATTGGAAGGACTGATGTTGAAGCTGAAGCTCCAATACTTTGGCCACCTGATACGAAGAGCTGACTCATTTGAACAGACCCTGATGCTGGGAAAGATTGAGGGCAGGAGGAGAAGGGGACGACAGAGGATGAGATGGCTGGATGGCATCACTGACTCAATGGATATGAGTTTGGTTGTCCTCCAGGAGTTGGTGATGGACAGGGAGGCCTGGCGTGCCGCAGTTCATGGGGTCACAAAGAGTTGGACGTGACTGAGTAACTGAACTGAACTGAACTCTCTTGGTATTTTTTTTTTAACTGGATCTATTTTCTATTGTGTGGGTTCTCTGGTTTCTTAGAGTATTTTAAAATTCATTTCTCACTTTAAGACAGCTTAGCAAAATACACACACAAAAACAGGGTGTTTTAAAAGTGAGAAAATTGGAGCAGAGGAAAACTAATGGTAGAAAAATAAAATGAAGACAAGGTAAATTATTAAATATGGAGTTTACCAAGGGATCTGACTAGAAGAAGGCAACACATTTGTCACTGAGTTTTCTGGAAGCTAATGGAAAGAAAGAGAAACAAGATCTATAGCTTGATGAGTTCAGCCAACATTTGCTTGGTTAACATCACATTAATTCCTGGTGTAGATTCTGAAACAAATTCTTCCTGTGGGTTCATATACTAGATCGCATTGAAAAATCACAGGAGCCATATTTTCCAACCCACCTGATTTTGCAAAACCTCTTCACTGCCACTCAAGAGGTAGAGTCTCTTTACCCATCTCCTTCAGCATGGGCTGGCCTTGGAACTGCTGGCCTGGATTAATAGAACCTGGCAGAAGTGAGGCTGCATGACTTCTGAGGCAAGGCAGTGAAGGGCAACCCAGTTCCCACCTGGCTCTCCTTCTTGGAGCAGATGCCTGGGAAGCCTGGAGCCCACATGTGAAAAGTCTGGGCACCTTGAAGTTGCCATAATGTAAAGGCCATGTGATGGAGATAAAGCGATGCATCCAGTCAGATGGAGCTGAGTGGGAGGAGATGAGCCATCCTTGCTGAGCACTGCTGAGGTTGCAGATTCATGAGCCAAAATAAGGTTTTGTTTTTTCTTTTTAGATTTTTTTTTGGCATGGACCATTTTTAAAGTCTTCACTGAATTTGTTGCAATATTGTGTCTGTTTTTGTTTTTTGGTCCAGAGGCCTGTGGGATCTTAGCTCTCTGTAGGACTGAAGCTGTACCCCCTTCATGGAAAGTGCAGTCTTAACCACTGGACCTCCAGGGAAGGCCATCAAATAAGTTTTATTTGTTGCTTTACCCTGGTGTGATTTAGGGTGGTGAGTTATATAGCAGTAAGTAACTAGGACAGTTTATTTGAAGAAAATATAAAACTCTAGCAACTTTCCTTCCTCGGCTAATGCCTGTGAAGTTGGCCGCCATCTCCAACTCCACATCTTGGCTGATCTCAGACCCTTCGTGAAGTCCAATGATCACCAAAAAGAGGCCACAAAGTTCATCTGACATCTGTCAGACCGATAAGCGCAAATTTAAGCAGAACTGGAGGAAACCAAGAGGCATTGACAATGGGGTGCGCAGGAGATTCAGTGGCTGTGTCATGATCCCCAACATCAGTGACCTGAGCAGCTAGAAAACAAAGCGCATGCCGCCCAGCAGCTTCCACAAGTTCCTGGTCCACAACATCAAGGAGCTTCAAGTGCTACTGCTGTACAGCACATATCACCGCGCTGAGACTGCTCACAATGTCTGGCAGCCCACCCGTCCGCTGGAGTCACCAATCCCAGGGCCAGACTGTGCAGCTGAGAAGATGAATAGACAGCTCCTTTGCACATTTTGTTTGTGTTACTGAAACCGTAAAACTCAGACAAAACAATAACAGAAACAAAACAAAACAAAAACGTCAGCAACAGTGTTGTACAGCATCCGTGTGCCAAACAGAGCTGTTGGGCTCTGCACAGGCTGAAGCTGGATGCTCCGCGCCCATCAGTGAAACAGTTATGCTGGCTTTGGAAACAAAGCAGTTTGAATGCCTTTGAACCTTCCTGCACATTTTTGGAACTGTGTCACTCTTGTTAACAGTATACTTATAGTGTATCCCGCTCATAAATAATCTTTAATACAAATATTCAGAGCTGCTTCTTAAAGACCGTTTAACTTTCACAGACAACACCTTAAGTAAAACAGTTTCTTGGTAGAGGCTTATGTTTATTTGATGGCAAACTATACGATATTCTAGACTCTTTTTTTTTTTTTTATGAAGAATTCAGGTGAACCAGAAAGAGATTCCAGATACCTGCTAAGAGCTCAAACCAAATGTGCATAATTGGGATCTACTGTTGGGAGGATAGTGAACTTTTTGGGAGGTCTGATTCTTTCTCCTCCCTCTGATGAATGCCACTGTTAAAGCCTATAATTGGCAAGCTCTCCATGGAGAGGATCCAACAGTGGGCAAGAAAGTCTCGGTCTACCCAGGAAAATTGTGACTGACTGAAGCTTTACATGGGACCTTTGCCTCCATGGTCCTGTTTACTGATCTTCCAAAATTTCTGTTGGATTGCAAATCCCTTTAGGAAAAGGGGGCAAGTTTTGCTATAGCTGTGGAAGCTGGCAGAGAACCAGGATGGAAATAGCAGTCAGTTATCATGTTAAGGATGTGAGAATGGACTTGGGGTCTAGAGAGGCTGGATCTAAATCCTGCTGGTGCTGCTCGCTAGCTGAATGACTTCAGTCAACCTAGCCTCTTGGTGCCTCAGTTTTCTCTGTAGAATTGCTCATAAGGGAGCAAGGGTTAAATGATTTAGAAGTCTCTCAAATAGTCCATGGACAGTGACTGAAGCCATGAAATTAAAAGATACCTGCTCCTTGGAAAAAAAGCTTTCACAAACCTAGACGGCATACTGAAAAGCAGAGACCTCCCTTTGCTGACAAAGGTCAGTATAGTCAAAACGATGGTTTTTCCAGTAGTCATGGATGTGAGACTTGGACCGTAAAGAAAACTGAGCACCAAAGAATTGACGCTTTGGAACTGTGATGCTGGAAAACACTTATGACAGTCCCTTGGACAGCAAGGAGATCAAACCAGTGAATCCCAAAGGAAATCAACCCTGAATATTCATTGGAAGAACTGATACTGAAGCTGAAGCTCCAGTACTTTGGCCACCTGATGCGAAGAGCCGACTCATTGGAAAAGACTCTGATGCTGGGAAAGACTGAGGGCAGGAGGAGAAGGGGATGACAGGGGATGAGAATTTGAGCAAACTCCAGGAGATAGTGAAGGACAGGGAAGCTGGCGTGCTGCAGTTCATGGGGTCACAAAGCGTTGGACACAACTTAGCAACTAAACAAGAATAATGTGTGGCATAGAAGCGCGGAGTGTCAGCTGCTGCCGCTGCTACTGCTACCTCTGATTAATTTCTTATAGGAGTGTAGCTGCTTTACAACGTCGTGTTAGTTCGTGCTGTCCAACAGTGTGAGTCAGCTCTAAGTGTACATATATCCTCTCCCTCTTGATCATCCCCCTCCCCATCTTACCCTTCTGGGTCATCACAGAGCACTGAACTGAGTTCCCTGTGCTGTGCAGCAAATCCCCACTAGTGATCTGTTTTACACAATACTACGCTCCTTCTGTGCCGTTACCACTGCATGTTAGTAACGGGCACTCAGTGAAGTTTGCTAAGTTTACATGCTTTGATCCCCTCTGCTCAGCTTGCATCTTCTGCCTCTTGAGTCTCTTCTGCCCACCCCAGGCCGTGGGTGCTGTGGTGGCTGCCTCACCCTCGGCGGCCAGGTCAGCCAGTTTGCCCCGGCAGATCCACCACCAAGAGTTCATAATCACACACCACCAGGCCACCCTCCCAGCTGCCAGTCAGTCCCGCCCCATCCTGACAGCATTAATCTGAACCCTCCATCAGTTTAGAGACAGACACTAGCAAACACGTGGTGTTTCTCTTATGGCTCCTATCAATAAATAGTTCATTGTATTGATCTAGCTCTATGTCTTTGTCCTATGCTTGTAGTAAAAATATTTGGTGGAAAGAGTTGTTTTTTGTTGTGTTGTATGTGGTGGACGTTGTTTGTCTTTTGAAGATCTGTATTGTGAGCTCTTGACATGATCTCTCTCCCTCGTGCATTTAGGATCTTTTGGTGGAGATGTTTGTGTTAAGTCGCTTCAGTCATGTCCAACTCTTTGCGAGCCCCGACCCCAGGCTCCTCTGTCCATGGCATTCTCCAGGCAAGAATACTGGAGTGGGTAGCCATTTCCTTCTTCAGGGGATCTTCCTGACCCAGGGACCGAACCCGTGTCTCGTAATGTCTCCTGCGTTGGCAGGTGGGTTCTTTACCGCTAGCACCACTTGGGAAGGTGGAGATGAGCAGAGCATAAAGTTTAACCTCCGTGGTTGGGTTTTTGTCAGCAGTCTTGTGTCAGACAGCTTAACACTTACTTGGCTTACTCTTCGGTCTCCGTTGTGTACTAAACAGGGCAATGGCTTGGGTGTCAGAAGACCTTGATTCATGCTTCAATCCCTTGGACAATTCATTTCACTTGAGCCTCAGTTTTCTAACTTGTAAGAGTGGGGCAATGATAGCTCTCAGAATTGTTTGAGGGTTTAATACAGGTATTCTTATCAGGCTCACTGCTAGTGAGAAGGGCTTTGTGATGATGAGAAAAAGGTGTTCCCGCCTTCAGGCAGAAGCAGCCCTATCCCCAGGATCTGCCCTGTGAGTGGAGCGTGGGTTGTGTTCCCTACTCATCTTCTTAGCTGGGGGAATGATCTGGTACACGTCACAAGTCATACAGCTGTGTGCACAGACTCCGTGACTTTTAAAAGTTTAGTTTGTAATGATAGAATGTCATACATGTACTGGGAATTATTATTAATGGTACATTCTGTTTCTCAAACACTATCCTATCTGTCTATTTGTCTATCTATCATCTGTCTCTATAATTTAATCATTCTACCTCTTTTCACAAAGGATTTGAGATGGCTCTGATTAAATCACAGAATCACAGCTAATATTTGCATAGTGCTCTTTCACTGATCTAAATTCCTCTGTTTCATCCTCATAATGGTCTTATGAGGGGAGTATCCTGTCTCTCACTTTTCAGATGAACCAGCTGAGTCTCAGATGCACATAATAAATGGTGGAGTCAGGATGGAAACCCAGATTTTCTGGCTTATACCCATGTTCTTTTACCAATATCATGCCATCCAATCAGGTTGTCACTATGATAAAGTATGATATGACAGAACTATTTTTTATTTTCTTTACTATATCTCAAAAATTGGAGCTGCTCTTCAGTAATTGAAACTGAACAAAAAAAATCAAAATATATTATTATAAACGCAACAGAGACATATGGAATTTGTCCTCTCTTGGTTTGTGTACTATCTTTAGCTTTAGGGAATTTAATTTTTATATGAGAGAAGCAGCACATTCAGCCAAAGGGATGTGGATTACATAGAAATGAGCTATGCTTAAAAGGGACCCAAAGAGCCAGAGAAAAAGGAAGAAGAGGACATTAATACCTGCAGCTTCAGTAATCACTAGCATCATTTATTACAACTACTGTCTATTGCTGTGTAAATATATCACATATGATCTTATACAAGGGGGATTTCTGTAAGAAGTATTCTGCTTAAACACAATTGGATTTCAGATAAATCCCATGTATCCATTTCATATCACCCTTTGTTACAGGATTTCAAAATGCTTGTGAAACACTAAGGAAATGAAATGATATCTAGTCTCTTATCAAAAGAGCAGGAGTATTGCATTGATGGTTATGAGAAACAGGAGCAAAGAGATATTTCAAAATTGCATGTATGCCACTCAGAATCACAACCCTGGGTTTCAGAAATCACCCATTGTTAGATATTTTCTTAGGAAAGATACATTTGCAATACTGTTTCAACCTCATTTTTATGGTCCAGAGTAAGCATTGTATTTTTTATTTCCATGATACCAGATTTTGGGAAACTTTACAAAGTAAACTGAATCTATTTCCACAATTCCAGGTCTTGTTTTTTTTTTTTTTTTTTTCTTTTATTTTTCCCTATAGGATGAAGGTAATTGTTGTCACCTCAACCCTGGAAAAATGCCAAACTCAAGTGGCTTTCACAATAAAAAGAGCCTGCTTCTTGTGACTGATGTTAAAGTACAGGAAGAAAGAGATTGACCCTTTCTTGTAGTTCTTATTGGGGAACAAAACAAACGCCCACCCTCTAGTCTAAATTTGTCATTAGTGTCTCAAGAGACATGACTTGATCTGTTGCAATACGGAGTCCAGATTATGGAGAGCAAGAGAGCCCGTATGGCGCTGGGCATCTTGGTAGGAAGCATGGGTTGGATAGGAACTTGTTGGTTTTAATCTCAAACAATTCTCATAGAATTGTTTTGCACATATAAGGAAGCTTTAGAATAGTTTAGTCCAACATCTTTGTTTTTTTATGAGGGAACTAACTGGCTGCAGAGTGCTAAGATGATCTGGCTGGTGGTGATGCCGAAACCAAGGCTGTAGGGCACCAGCCAGTGGGTCCCTCACGACGCCATTCTCCCATTCCCTTTCTTCTTCAAGGTGAAGACTAATATATTTACTAAAAAATCAGTGTAGATAAGATTTATTTAGAATTTTTTTGGGGTATGTTGGGCACTGTGCTTTCTTTATTATGTCATTGAATCTTTCTGAAATGCTTTGACTCTACTAAGCTATTGTTACTACTGTTTCCCTACCTCACAGACAAGCAACCTGAGGCTTATAGAGTTAAAGAAGGGCATTGATCTGAATCATACACCTGTGAGAACCAGGATTTGTGCCCAGTCTCATCTCAGAGACCTTACTCTTGACTGCCGCCTGACACGCACCCTCTTTGCTGCAGTTTCTTTGCTCTGATTGTCCTTGGAAAGGAATTGAGCATCAGCCCAAGTGTTGGAGCCCAGGGAGAGAGACAGCACTTCACTCTCGAAATGGTTACTCCCTGTCTCCTTTCTCTTTTTTATACTCTTCTTTGTCCTTCTTTCGACAACAGTCTTTCCTTTTACATTCTCAAAACTAGAGGCAGTTTCTGACTCAAATTCCCATTTCCAGCTTTGGATTTCATTTGAGGTTTGCCTTCTTGTTTTATTTATACATTTGATTGTAAAGATCCTTAGGCAGAGATTTTACTGTTTCTTTTTTTTTTTTTTTGGTAGTCTTATTTATTGTATAAGGCTATGTATACTTTGGCACATATATAAATATTAAAATAACAATGTTACATAGATTGTAGGAGATTTATATGCAGTCATTCTTTACAAAAAGCAGGTAGTTTGTCTGATTGCTTTTGTGAGAGAGGTTAGAAGTGGGTCCCTCAGCTTTTCTCAAACTTACGCACGTTCTTTCTATTGAGGGCAAAGAAAATGTATTTCCCTCTGACTTTATTGAAGTTTGGCAGGTAGAGAACACTTGTTGCATTCAGAGCATTTCCCTGTTTAGTTGAATGGCTTGCTGCCTTTGGCTCTGTTTAAGAAAATGCACTGTTTGTGGGTGAAGGACGCAACAATGGGGTACTTTGTGCCTGAAAGCATTTCTGCAAAGTGCTACGGCTTGATTTATGGTGTGAACATTATTTGGAGGATGATAAATATGCAATGTGGATTCAGTGTTGATCCCAGCAGTCCAAACTGCACAATTTCTTTGCATCCAGGGTCACTCAGTAAGTGACATTCGTCTGCCGGTAGCTGGGTACTGGTTTGCTTTTAAGTGCGGTTCAGGCATGTCCAACATAGCTAATGAACCAGGGGCTGGATAAATAGAAAATTTTGATTTATTTTCTTAGGGGCTGTGTAGTTGCCCAGGAAGGAACACAAGCAGGTTCTCCTTCTGGTCTGCAGATGTGTCCAGGAGTCTCTGCTCACCTGGAGGGGATGCCCACTGAAGGCTACACTCGGGGGACTGAGGAGACTTCTGGGAAACCACAATCTTAGGTGAGAGAGATTGACTCAGGAGCAGGTAGAGATGTTTTGAGGGCTGTGTATTGCATGTTGCTTGGATCTGTCTCCTTGGCACAACCTCTCTGCCCTCATGGCTGTAAGCAAAAGTCAGATTTGTTTGGTCAACATTCCTAAACAATGGGATACAAGCACTCTCCACAGAGTGGGGTGGTCCATTCTCCCTCTCCTTGCTGTGGACCACTGCTCACTTGGCTCTCTTAGGATCCCTGGTTGTCTCATTCTAGAGAATTCAGTTCAATGACCATCACATTTTCCCCCGCTCGGCACAGAGCTCCCTGAGAGCAAACTGGCTTCTGTCTTGTTCCCTATTGTATCCCAGCACTTTGTATAGATCTGCCTCCTAGCGGAACTCAATCACCATGTGATTGGATGGATGGAGTTTGGGTGGAGGAAGGCAGTGATGCTCAAGGCTGCACTGGAGTGCCTGGAAGAGCTGGGATGAGCTTCTGGGCCTTGTATGGAAATAGTAAGGCCTGGGGAGTAGAGCTTCCCTGAATGGTGGACCAACCAATCAACCCTTCCAAGTCAGAAGTGAGCTTGATACTTGTTTTCGAGGGTTGTTGGTTTTTGCTTTGGTATGCATTTCAGATCGGCATTCTGTCTTTCTTAGCTTCTACCATATGACTTTAAGTTTATGGCAGCCTCTTAGTTTACAAGAACAGAGCCTTCAATTGATTTCACTAATTGAAGTCAGTACCAGTCACAGATCTTAGTGACCTTAGTCCCTTTTGCATCTGCCATTTGTTTCTCCTCTGTGTCCCAAGCTTTGTCCATGCTGCTCACTTTCTGGCCCCAGGATTGGAAGATACTAATCCCCTGTACCAGCCATTCCAAATGGTTACCAAGTGCCATTATGGTGCCACCTGGGAAGTCCTGCACGTCTCTTGTTTATCTTCTTTTTCCTCTACTCTTTTTAAATCCATGGTCACACGTCTCTATGCTCCTTAAACCTGTGGCCAAGTATGGTTTTAACACCTGCCGTAACTACCAGTCACAGTTACTGGTGAATTCAGTGACACATACTAATGAGACCAGACATGGACACAAGGAAAGAGCGTATTCATAATGAGGCCATTAAATCTCATTTCTATTCAAAATGTAGAAACCTCTGAGGGATCTAAAGTTCTATGTGATTTTTCTTAGAGAAGAGAATTGTTCTGGCATCAAGGACGATGTTCTGGAGATTATTAGACAGCTGAAAGCCTAATGCATTCTTGCACAGGGACATAGAGTATGGCATCTGTGGATGCTGTTAGGTCAGTGAAGTCAGAGGTAACTTTAAGAAGCACCCACTGTCTTGCTGATTTCCCAGAACCTCTCTTGCTCTGTTGTGATTCTGAACCTTTATGCATCCATATGCCCTTTTCCATCTGGCAACTCCTACTCGTGTTTTAAGACTCAGTTCCTTAGTAAAGCTTCCACAAGTTCTCAGACACAGTTAGGCACCCCCACACCCTACCACATGCTTCTGTAGCATCCGTCATCACACATATGTATTGTAATATTTACCAAAGCATAGGGCAAGAGTTGGCAGGTTTTCTGTAAAGGGCCAGATAGTAAACAGTTTCAGTTTTGCCAGCCATATGGTGTCAGTTGCAATTCTTCAAATTCAACTTGGCTGTTGGGTGTAATCAGTCATAGACAATATAGAAATGAATGAGCGTGGCTGTGCCCCAACAAAATTTAATTATGAACTCTGAGATTTGGATTTCATGGACTCTTTCAATGTCCTGTAATATTCTTCTTCATTTGATTTTTTTCCGCTCAAACATTTGAAAGTATAAAAACCATCTTTAGCTCGTGGGCCATACAAAAACAGGCATGGATCTGGCCCATGGGCTGTTTGCCCAGCTCTGAGGTAGAGCTTTTATTCAACTACACATCCATCTCTCCCATTTGACTGTCAGCAATTGAGTTCAGCTATGGGATCATGGACAGAGGAGCCTGGTAGACTGCAGTCCATGGAGTTGCTAAGAGTCAGATACGACTGAGCTACTTCACTTTCCCTTTCTACTTTCATGCATTGGAGAAGGAAATGGCAACCCACTCCAGTGTTCTTGCCTGGAGAATCCCAGGGACGGGAGAGCCTGGGGGGCTGCCGTCTATGGGGTCGCACAGAGTCGGACACAACTGAAGCGACTTAGCAGCAGCAGCAGCAGCAGCAGCATGGGATCCTGGGACAAAGGACAGTTCCCAGCAAAGAGTCAGACATGACTGAGCGACTAACACAGGAAGGAAGGACTCTTCAAATTCTTGTTGAGTGGTTCCCTTTGCAGGAGTATGGAGTCGTAATGCATGTGTGCATGCTAAGTCACTTCAGTTGTGTTTGGTTCTTTGTGACCCCATGGACTGTAGCCCGCCAGGCTCCTCTGTCCATGGGATTTCAGGCAAGCATACTGGAGTGGGCTGCCATGCCCTCCTCCAGGGGATCTTCCGGACCCAGGGATAGAACCCATATCTCATATCTCCTGCATTGGTTGGTGGGTTCTTTACCACTACTGCCCCCTGGAAATAGAAGTTGTAATGGTTCCCAATATGTGTTGAGCACTTACGGCCTCCAACATTGAGCTGAGCACTTTATATGCATTTCTCTTTTAATCCTCATTTAATTTTGCTATCTAGAGATATTAAAGGCAACAGTTATCATTAGACTGTGTTAGATATGTCTGTGTAATCACATTTAATCCTCTCAACAACCCTTTGGTGAGTAAGTACTGATAATATCCACTCTCACAGCTGAGGGAAATTAAGCTTGGAGAGATTCTTTGCTCAAAGTTACTGAGCTAGGCAGTAGGGTGGGGTTAGGAGGAGCCTCGGCAGACCTGAGGGTCCCAGTTCCTGACCTCCATGCTGTCGAGCATCAAAGCTTGGATGCCCTCTTGATGGACTTGAGTAGGAAGCAGCTTCTGGGACCATGGTGATGCTAAAGCAGGCATGGCGGCGGGCTGGGGTTTCCTTTTCTCCTTCCAATCAGCTGGTTATGTTTAAGGACTATCATGATTCTGTTCCAAACTAGCTATATAGTGTTTGGAATGCTGCTTAAGTTTTCTGGGTCCACGTCTTCCACTAGTATAGCAGAGTTTAAATTGCATGCTGTCAAATGTCTCCTCTTATGGTAAGTTTCTATAATTTTGTTCTCTACTGTTTTCTGCTTACATATTTCCATTGTCATTCTCAGTTCTGCCCACCTTGACTACAGAAATCTCAGGTCCCATGGTGTTGCTTGGGAGAGGGGAGAAAGGGCAAGAGTCATCTAGCCACAAATACAGTTCAAGTCTACCAGATGGCAACTTTAACGGTGTTTGTTTTTTTTGGCTTTTTAAATTTTTTGATGGAAAGATAGCTTTTCCAAGAAAAACAAGTAACATTATTATCTATAACAAAAATGACAATAGTGATAGCATCTTCTATTTCTAAGGCACCATTTAAAAGTGCCTTTTTGAAGGCATTACCTAATTCATCCATCTGATATTCCTTTGAGACAGGTAAGAAGCTTTTTTATTAGAAGATCCTTTTATATAGCTGCAGAACGAATCTTTCTTTGTTGTAAACCAAAAGGCGCTGAGTGTCCCAGAGAGATTTCAATAGCAAGCCACTGGGTGAGCGGTCACTTCTCAGATGGATGGTCGCAGTTCTTAAGAAAAAAAAAGCCAGGCTTCTGCCAGGGCTTTTAGAAATTAAAAAATATATATTTCCCCCCATTTAATATAAATATGGCCTTTAGTACTTACAAATCTGACATCCTTATTTGGCTGCTGAATATGAGTCAGTTGAATGGAGTTGGATGGAGTGGAAGTGTCTCACTGATTCCAAAGAAATATTTGCACAACAGTGAAGGGGTATTTGAGACAATCTTCGGAAAGGCAAGAATCTTCTATGGGGAAGTTTCATGCAATCATGGCCTTGTTGCTGGGCCCAGGTGAACTGTAGAAGCAAGATCTTAGGTTTCTATTGGATTTGACTGTAAGTGACATCTCTATGTGTATCTAGAAGGGTGGACCTATATAAATAAAATAAAACAAAAATGCAGAATCCTCTATAAAAACACATATCAAGCAATCTTTTCCAAGTCAACTTTTACATTTACATAAAATGTAACACTTCCAAGGTGTCTTTGAAGTGCCAATATTTGCTTTTAGCTTTGTTTAGCAGGGATTACCACTATAGACCGTGACAGCTTGGGAAGGCCACTGACAACATGACAGAAGAGATAGACTTTGTTTTGGGGGCCTCCCTACCTCCCTTTTCATATCTAGGTGCGCAGATCCCTCATACTGACCTTGACCTCTCCCAACCCATAAGGGTTTCCACCTGTGTCAGCCCTCCATAGGGCTCTATCCTTCAGGACATCTCTACTTCTCTTCATCCTTTGCCCTGTTGCCTTCACATCCTTAAAGCATTCCTCCTTTTCTAGGTAGGAAATCAAGTTGATAAGTAAATTCATATTACAGTATAAATCAATGCTAGGGATTTGGATTTTAGGAATAACAGAAGTTAAAAAATATTGAATTGCCATCTTTTGTATTCAACTTCTATCACCATGATTTTCTAAAATAAAGGATAGCTTAATACCTTCAAATTAGAATGGATATAATCTTACAATAAAAGATAGTTCAGCCTAACAGAGAGTTGGCAAATTCATACTGACATGTTAAAAAAATAGAATGTATTTTTAAAAGATAGAATTTAATAAAATTATGACATTCATCTTTCTTTTATAATTTCACATGTCTAATTGTCAACTGAACAATCTTTATCAAGAGATCAAGATGATCTGTCATGTTCTGGAACTTTTTTTTTTAACATAGTCATTGTCAAATATCAAATTTCACATGGAGGAACTTGACAAAACTGTGAGCTCTGTTTTTTTTAACTTGTTCACATCAATTTGAAATGTTCTAGGTGAACTAAGAGGAGCTCTGAAATGATTGCCTTCAAGTTTCCATTGCTTTTTCACAACTTCTCTTTGTAGGACTGATGAGAAATCTGAGAAATTAAGCAAGGAGCAGGGCATCTGACTAGCAAAATTTCCAAAGCCCGACTATAGAGCAAGTGCATGTGGCATCTGCTGGCACACAGGTCTGTGCAACCTGGGTGCCCCATTTGCCCAACCTGGAGTCATCAAAAATGTACTTAAGAGGAAGGCTTCAGATTGGTAAAAAAATTTCTGCCAGCATGGGCCACACACCAGTCAGCCTTTGGGAACTGTTTGTGTAAAAGGCATCACTAACCTTCCAAGGCTAATTTGCATTTGAAGAGCTTATTAACCAAAGAAGTGTCCAGTGCCTTTATTTTAGTGTGTTCAAAGATCCTTTTGGGAATCTGATGAGAGCTCTAGCCACTGTCCCTAGGAAAATGTCACAAGCTCAGGCAAGAATTGCACATTTTAGCAGGCTGTTTCAGGAGATTTATGGATTTACAAAGCTCATCTCTAACAAATGAAATTTGGAAAGCATAAGGATGAAGTGAAGCTTTTCAGAAGTCTGGGAGGGTGTTAGGGACCTGGTGGGTAAGTAGCCTGGTTTTTAATGTCTCAAGAGTCTTCTTAATTACGTACCTTCAGTCCTGAAATAGACGTAAATAGCATGAGTGTAATCATAATCTGAACAGAAAGATATCTTTTTTGTTCTTCTTGCAAATTAAAGGATTGCTGAGTTATAGCAAAATAGTTCCAGTTTATGCTTTGCACAGAAAAATATAGAAGAAATAATTGCCCTTTGGTCTTTGAAACCCTCTTGGTGTTCAGCCTCTCAAACCCAGGCATCCTACCTAGATGGTCATGAAGAATTCATGCTCCAAAGTGATGCAGTGACTCTGCTGTCATTATAGTTTCCTCGTGCTAACCTCTTCTGTCTTATGACTGTGATGCTGAGAAGGGACAAGCATAGTTAATATTTTCACAGTACCCTTGGACTCAAATTCCTCCCTGTGTAACAAAATATGTGCTTATTAAGTCCTAGAGTTTTGTCTCTGATGTTTCTGTTGGTGAAAGAGATACTAACAATTAAAGAGAACTTGCATCGCTCCGTATGCTGTATACATTATTCATGACACAGAGTCCCTCTCCCCCGTTGTGCTAATGCAGACCATCCATAAGGTGGAGTGTTATCTATAGGCTCCTCTTTTTTATACCAATCTGTTCAGTATGGTCAGACAGGATTTTCCCTGTGAGACATACCACACACACACACACACACACACACAGAGGTTTTTTTGCTTTGGCAGTTTGTATTGTAAGAATATAAAAAAGATACAGCATGGTATTTTCACATTTCCTTCTCCCACCTGACTCTCTTTATAGGAGAATTCTAGATTTTTAAAAGTCTCTTCAAGCATCTAGGCTGAAATGACAACCCATTAGCTAACAGACCAGTAGAAATTTGAATGGATCTTCTAATTATTCTTCTGCTTTTTGCCTTTCATACTTTCTCTCTCCTTGCATCTTCCTATCCCTCTCCACCATGCTTCCTGGCCTCCTGGAATCTCTGGTACAAATAAGAGAGAGTTTGGACCCAGAATGCAAATAATGATTACTTTTCTCATAAATAGAGATTGAATTCTATTTTGGCTTTGCAAAATATTTTTAGCCAATATAAGCATAAAAGATTTGCTTCAGAGCTAGGCTCCAAATGGAACTCTGCCTCATCTGGATGAAGACATTTGAATTGGACTGACTTTAACCTCCTGAGATGACAGCATATCTGACTTTGTTTCAACACTGTGATGCTGTTTAGGCCTGTTTGTAACTAGTTGAATGCAGTGTACTGAGGACTTCAACTAGGACTTGGAATTCATTGCTGAACTAACTGACTTGAGAGCTAGTGTGTGTGTGTGCCTAGTTAGTAAGTTGTGCCCGACTTTTTTGTGGCCCCATGGGCTGTAGCCCACCGTGCTCCTCTGTCCATGGAATTTTGCAGGCAAGAATACTGGAGTGGGTTGCCATTTCCATCTTCAGGGCATTTTTTCCCAACCCAGGAATCGAACCTGTGTCTCTTGCACCTCCTGCACTCGTGGGCAGATTCTTTATCCCTGAGCCACCAGGGAAGCTCGAGAGCTGGTGCACCTATACTTTAATACCTGTCAGGAACTTGATGCAGCATAATCTTATTTAAAGAGGGTTTAGTTTTTTCATTTACAAGGTGAGTAACTGCAGTGACAACATCCTTCTGTCTGAGATCAGCTAGGTATTCACCAGTCAGTTTCCTTTTTCTGTGCACACAGAAAGACCACATTTCCCAGCCTTGCTTACAGTTGAGCTGGGGCCATCTCAGGGGTGTCAGCGGGATATGAAGGGATGTGATGGACGCCATTTTTCAGTCTTGATCATGAAAATCCCTCTATAATCACCCACATACATTCTCCTTCTGGGATGTTGGAGATGACGGATCCTACTGTGTGGACCAGAGTCAATTAGGAAAGCTGCCCTCCATTCGCTGTGACAGCAGTGAACAATAAACCTTTATCACGTGAAGCCATTGAGTTGTTGGGTTTGTTAGTTATCGTGGCTAGTATTACTTATTAAAATGACACAGTCACATTGCCTTCAAGATGCTTATTTTGAAAATGTGTTTCTGAGCATAGGCTTTGTATAATTTCTTTTATTACATAACCTTAAAGTTAATGGAGTTGATCACACAAGTAAGGATATTTGAAGAAAATGTCACATATCTTTTCTGCTTTTATAAATAAATCCTTACCGAGTACTTACTATAGAAGGCATTTATGGGACAGAGCGACTGACAGAGCTCTCAATGATCCGAACTCCTGGTACTCAGGTCCTTTGTGATGCCTCCCCTCCCCCTCCCCTGGAGTGTGGGCTGGACCTAGTGAGTCGCTTGTGACAAAGCGAATGTGGCACAAGCGATGGGCTATCACTGCCATGACAAAGGACTAACTTTGCTCTTGCTGGCTCGCTCGCTCTTGCTGGCACTCTCGTGTCTTCTCACTCGCTTGCTCTGATGAAACCAGATGCCACATTGTGAGTTGCCCTGTGGAGAGACCCAGGTGGCAAGGAATGGAGGAACGCCTCCAGTCAACAGCTGATGTGAAACAGAATCCTGCCAACAACCTCTGGAGTGAGCTTGGAAAGCAGTTCTGCTCCCAGCTGAGCCCTCAGATGAGACTTTGGTCCCCGCCAACCTATGGCTTGATTACAGCCTATGAGAGATCCAGAGCCTAGAGACCAGCTAAGCCTTGCCCAGATTCCTGACTCCCAGAAACTATGAAATAATAAATGACACTTGAAGCCACTAAGTTTGGAGGTTTGTTTTTTGCAGTGATAGATAACTAACATATCACTCTATCATATAGATGGTTGGGGGATGATGATGGCTATGATTTCTGTTTTTAAGGAGCATGTATTTCTAGTGATTACCGTAGTGGCTACGGGAGCAAAGTTTTTAGGGATGAGGAGGAGAGTTCTCTTCACTTAGCCAGGAGTTATTAGAGGAAATCGTGTTGAGCAACTGCTACTGGGTTTGGTTAGGATTTGACTACATAAGGAGAGAGAAGAGACCATCTGAGGCATGGGGACCAGCACAGGGAGGTGTGAAGGAGTCTGGCATGTTTGGGAAACATCAGGTGGTCTACTGAGAAGGGCTCATAGGAGAATGAGGAGTGATCTGTGAGGATGCCTGGGAACCCAAGGCTGCAGAGATTGCTTTAGAACATAGGGTTTATTTTTCAACCTGTGATAAAATGGTGGACCATGGGTTGAAAATCTGTCTGTTGAAACTGGTATCTACCATGATGTGAAGAGCACAGAGCCCACATTTTGGGCAAGAAAAATATCCCCTTGATATTTTATTATCCACATAATCCATGCCTAGATATTGCCAAACTAAGTCATTAAAATCTCATCACATTACTTGGTTTGATGTTAAAAGTGGTTTTGTCTGATTTTTCATTGGGTTCTTTCTGTGTAGGATAACTATAGTTAAAATCATTTTTAAGGTGATGGATGTATTAGCTAATCTTACTGGGGAATTTATTTTGCAACATATACATATATCAACTTATCACATTATATAACTTAAACTTATGCAGTGTTCTATGTCAATTACATTTCAATAAAGGTAGAAGGAAAAACCTACATAAACAGGCATTGTTTCCCTTTTTTTATTGGCTTCAGGGGTCTTTGGACAGAAAGCTGTCAATATATTCCTCCCCTAGGAGTAAGCCATTCTGTTTTTCATTGAGCCTACAAGTTCACTAGATATGCTGTTGAATATATTATTGAATATAGTAGTTTATCTGTAATTTATATTTAATCTCACTTTTGCAAAGAATCCAAGTGTCAAAATTATTGCAGCATGAAATTTCTAAAAACTATGATAAGTTACAGAATAAGGTATTTTACAAGTTGGTCACTATTTAACATCAATGAATCTTACATCTCTCAACTACAGGCATTCCTAGAGCCGGGCAAGTGATTCAGCAAATTTTTTTTTTTAAACAGTACTCTCTAATTTGCGTTAAATGGAGAAGTTAGGATTCTGTGCTGGTGCCTATTTTGTTCAGAAAACAAATATACCTTCGAATAATTAAATGCACCATTTTTCAAATTTCAGTAATCTTTCATTCAACTCTTTCCCAGTTAAATGTTCACATGGTTTAGCATTATCTATGCTGCTCATGGGCTTCCCTGCTGGCTCAGAGGTAAAGAATATGCCTGCTAATGTAAGCGACGTGGTTCAGTCCCTGGGTTGGAGGAAGATTCCCTGGAGAAGGAAATGGCAGTATTCTTGCCTGGGAAATCCTGTGGGCAGAGGAGCCTGGCAGGCTATAGTCTGTGGGGTCAAAAAAAGAGTTGGACGTGACTGAGCAACTAAATAACAACAATTCTCCTCATCATTCTTCAGAGACGTTACATTTTCCCACCTTGGATTTATTTCCTTCATTCTTGCCCCTTTTCTCTACTTGTAGCCAATACTAATGGCCTTCTTAGTAAACAGAGATTTGCTTTATTAGCTGCCCAGCTGGTATTAATATTGGGGTGTCCATTTCCATGAGTGTCTGCAGGGCTTTGGAGGGGAAATTCTCATTTGTTGCTGCATGAAGTCCTGGGCTCCCTAGGGCTTGCCTGGTTTGGTTCAGTCATTGGAACCCAGAGATGTTGATTCTGATGACGAGTCTGGCTCATTAGAATCACTTTTTGCACTTCTTTCTCTGTTGGGGACATTTATTCAAGAATCACTGCAATGGGAGGCAGAGTGAATGAGGTCACCTTGGTGTACATGAAACAGCGGCACACATCTATCAATCCTAGATCCAAGCAGGTGCAAGCCTGCTGCTTGAGAAGGGACAGACTCATTCCCTTGGTTCAGATTTATCTGATGCCTGATATCAATTACACTTCAATCTCACTCCCCACCTGGAGTTCCTGCTGATATCTAAGTCCTCTTTTGCACACTTCAAGTATGGTGGTTGCAGTTCCAGAAAGAAGAAAGGTTGCGTGGAGGTCAGGTCTATAAAAATATCAGAGGAAAGCTTTGGGTAGGTCTAAAGAATCACTGTAAAATTTTACCAGCTCCTCTGTGTCCTGCAGTTTTGCAAAAATCACATTTCTCAAAAACTAACTCTAAATCCAACTAAAAAAAAGAAAACCATCTCTTTTATGCTGATTCACATTCTACATAATACCTAACTATGTGTTTGATTGTACCAGCCTTACACACTGATGCAAAAAAATTACAGGCTTAGGCTTTTGTTGTGGGGAAGAGGGGATATGTTTTCTCCAGTGATGTCACTTGTAACAAAGAACTCCCAACGGTCAGGATATAAAACTGTTAAAAGAAGAGAAAATCCCAAACAAACCTTTTATCCCTTCTTTCATTGGGCTTCTCCCTACTTGCAGCTCTGAACGCCACAGGCCAGCGGATGGTCTTACTCAAGAAGGTTGAGTTGTTTTGAAAGTTTGGCTGGTTGTTTCCATTTCCCAGTATTATGGAGCCAAACGCTTAACGTTTAAGTTCAGTATTTTCCATGCTCACTTTGTTGGTGAACTTTTCCCTGTGGATCACAGTAAGGCTCTGACTGGGTGTCTCTCCTCTTTCAGTGCTGACAGACACCACCCTAGTGTTAGGAAGGGCTCAGAGACTGTGTTTGTCAGGATATGTCCTGGTAACAGCCAGCCATAAACATTTTAGTGTCTTAAAGGTGGAGGTCTATTTCTTGCTCATGCTAAGTGCCCATTGTAGGGTGGGGCCATGGGACTTTGTTCCATGATGGCATCACTCTTGGAGCTCAATATTCATTTGATACATTTTTGCCTCTGGGGTTTTCACAGGTGAGCATTTTACTAGAAACTGTGTCACTGTGTGGTAGAGATTGTCATCCTTGCAGCCTCTGATGGTGGTTTTCCCTTTTGTCTATTTCCTGACCCCACCTTTTAGTTTTCTTCCGGTAGGGTGGAATTTCACTTATTGGTACCAATTTCTGAATCAGTTAGGATTGGCTAGGTTATGCTGTAGTAAAGGACAACCTCAAAACTGCAGTGGCTTAAAAGACAAAGGATGATCTCTTATTCTTAGTATATATTTTGAGGGATGCTGCTCTGTCCTCCTTGCCCTGACATCCAGGCTGAAAGAAACTCCCTGTCTGTTTCTGCAGTTGCTCAGAGTGATGTCATAGTTACCCATTGCTGTATAACAACCAACTTTCAAACTTAGTGGCTTTAAACAGTTACTTAGTTGCTTACTATTTTGCAACTTGGGGTGGGATTAGCTGGGTGGTTCTGCTCTTCTTGCCTGGGATGGCTTTGCAGCCACAGTCAGCTGGTGGGTTGACTGGGGACAGCTGGTACTATTAGGTAGGAAGTTAGGCATGAGCACCAAGGGGTGGCCTAGCTGAAAAAGATTCAAGCTGATCTCTAAACCCCACCCCAGACACAACACTTTGGGAACCCAGGCTAGATTCATTGAAGATGAGATACCAGGTGGTTAGGGCACCCAGAGTGGCCCAGGAGAGCTCACGGATACATGCTACAAGATAACCAGAGACTTCTCCAACTCCAACACATGTACCCTGGAGGCGCAGCTGTGTCCTCAAGTGACCTTAGGCAGCGGGAGCCTATGAAGGGTTCATAAATATTCTATACATACATACATCTGATTATAACAGACTTAATTGTAGAAAAGACATGCGCAGTGGAGTCTGTTGCAAGTTGCAACTGTCAATCAAAACTGTCCATGCCGGCCTAGATGAATATGTTAAAGCCCTGTCTAGAAAGTCCCATACCTCATCATTCTGACACCAGTGCCTCTCTTGGCTTGACCCACCTCTCCCTTGAGATGTTCTTTCTTTAATAAACTTATTCTTGCCATGGTTAAGACCTCAGATTCTTGTGTCTTTATCAAGAACTGAGCAGAGACATTACTTTGCCAACAAAGGTCCATCTAGTCAAGGCTATGGTTTTTCCAGTAATCATGTATGGATGTGAGAGTTGGACTCTAAAGAAAGCTGAGTGCTGAAGAATTGATGCTTTTGAGCTGTGGTGTTGGAGAAGAATCTTGAGAGTCCCTTGGACTGCAGGGTGATCCAACTAGTCCATCCTAAAGGAGATCAGTCCTGAATATTCATTGGAAGGACTGATGCTGGAGTTGAAGCTCCAGTACTTTGGCCACTTGATGTGAAGAGCTGACTCATTTGAAAAGACCCTGATGCTGGGTAAGACTGAAGGCAGGAGAAGGGGACAACAGAGGATGAGATGGTAGAATGGCATTACCAACTCCATGGACATGAGTTTGAGTAAACTCTAGGAGTTGGTGATGGACAGAGAGGCCTGGCCTGCTGCAGTCCATGGGGTTGCAAAGAACTGGACATGACTGAGCGAATGAACTGAGGCTCACGAGGAAGGGTCCTCTGCAGCTCTCCCTGTCCACTAACTGTACTACCTGGCCTCACGTCTGGGGTTCAACTGAGATTCCTGGAGCTGCTGGGGTGGTGGGTCTCTCTAACCACCTGCTCTCATCTTCAGTGAAGCTATCTTGGGTTTCATTGTTTTGAAAAAGAGTGAAGGGTGAAGGGTGAAGTTGCAAGACTGCCCACACTGTCACTTTCACCACATTCTATTGGTCAAAGCAAGTCATAGGGCTGGCTCAGGTCCCTGAGAAGGGAAGAGACTCCACTTGCTGATGGAAGAAACCACAGAGAATTTATGGCCATTTTTAATTCACCACAGCAGGAGAATGGGACTGTGGCAAATCATGTACAGGCAGACCTCAGAGAAACAGGGGGTTTGGTTCTGGACCACCACAGTAAAGCAGATATCATAATAAAGTCATAAGTTGTTTTTTTCTCAGTGTATGTAACAGGTATGTTTACACCATACTGTATGTTTACACAGTCCATTAACTGTGTAATAGCATTATATCTAAAATACAATGTATATGCCTTAATTTAAAAATATTCGTTGCTAAAACAGGCTAACCATCATCTGAGCCTTCAGCAAATCATAGTAGTAGCATTAAAAATCACTGATAGAAATCATTTTAACAGGTATAACAATAATGAAAAAATTTGAAATATTGTGAGAATTACAAAAAAGTGTCATGGAGACATGAAGTGAGCAAATGCTGTTGAAAAGTGGTGCTGATAGAATGGATGCAGTGTTGCCCCAAACCTTGAATTTGTAAAAATATGCAGTTTTTGTGAAGTGCAATAAAATGAAGAGCAAACTAGGTCTGCCTGTCCTTCTAGCAAAACTTCTAGCAAAACTAGGTCTGCCTGTACTTCCTCTTGAATCTCTTCCTTGGATATGACAATTGACACTTCTACTCACATTTCATAAACCAAATCACATGGCCATGCGTAACTTCAAAGATCATGGGGAAATGGCTTCCTACCCTGTGCCGAGAAGATACAAGGCTGAAAGTACTTGGTGAATGGAAATAATGATGCTAATAAAAAATTTCCAATTGTTGACCATATAGACTTCTATTGTTGGGAATTAATAGGTTTCTTGAATTGATTTTCATTAGTGTGCAGCTCATATAACAGTTAACCAATCAGATTCAAGACTCTTTGATTATCTTTAGGCTATTTGTAAGACTTAAATGGTGCTGTTTGGTATGTACCTCAAGCCTTCCCTAATGTTTAATCATTTTTTAGCCCTGCATTGACTATAAAAATACATCATCAAAATTTTTTGAGTGTAGCATCAACACATCCAATTTGGATATTGCTCTTAAAGGCTTTTCATAATGTTTATTGCATATTGAGCAGGTGGGTCATCAATGTGTCTTATTTTCTTAGTTCAAGAGCAAGAATCCAGTGAATATGTGCATGAGGATGATTAAACAGAAGTCTTACACAGAGCTGGAATCTCATATGTCACAAATTTAAATTTAGTAGTAGTGATATTTTGATATGGACTTTGAAGAGACAGCAATAATTTGGGATCCCTGTGGAGGTTGTACTCTTTCAATCAGAGATGGTTTCTGTTCATGGAATCAAAGTATGGTGAGAGACTGACGTGGTTTGATAAAAGTCATGTAGCATTCTTGACTATTTTCATGATGAATTGAATAAACCATATTAAGTAAATATATGTTTACAGCTAGATAAATGTGTGAAACTTAAAAAGGAATTTCACAAGTATAACTATAGATCGAGGGAGGTGTCCTTCCAGTCTGTTGGGAAGTCAGCTGGCAGAGTGAAGCAGGGAATGTGAAAGGCTGGTGCAGATATAAATGGTGTTGTTGGCAAGAATAAGTGCTTTGCATAAAAAAGAATGAAATAATGCCATTTACAGCAACATGGATGGACCTAGATATTATTAAGTGGAGTAAGACAGAAAAAGACATATATTATGTGACATCACTCATATATGGAATCTAAAAACATGATATAAATGGACTTATTTACAAATCAGAAATAGACCCACAGACAGAGAAAACAAATTTATGGTTACCTAAGGGGATAGTGGGGGGGTGGGTGTGGAGGGAGATACATTAGGAGTTTCAGATTAACATATGTACACTACTGTAAAATATGGTTTTTCCAGGAGTCATGTATGGATGTGACAGTTGGACTGTAAAGAAAGCTGAGCACCAAAGAATTGATGCTTTTGAACTGTGGTGTTGGAGAAGACTCTTGAGAGTCCCTTGGACTGCAAGGAGATCCAACCAGTCCATCCTAAAGGAGATCAGTCCTGGGTGTTCATTGGAAGCACTGATGTTGAAGCTGAAACTCCAATACTTTGGCCACCTGATGCAAAGAGTTGACTCACTGGAAAATACCCTGATGCTGGGAAGGATTGAGGGCAGGAGGAGAAGGAGACAACAGAGGATGAAATGGTTGGATGGCATCACCGACTCAATGGACATGAGTATGAGTAAACTCCGGGAGTTGGTGATGGACAGGGAGGCCTGGTGTGCTGCAGTCCATGGGATTACAAAGAGTTGGGCACGACTGAGCAACTGAACTGAACTGAGCTGATAAAACATATATAGAATAGATAAACAGCAAGGACCTACTGTATGGTACAGGAAACTATGCTCAATATCTTGTAATATATAGAAATGGAAAAGAATATGAGAAAGGATGTATACAGACACACACATAACTGAATTACTTTGTTGTGAGTTTGAAACTGACACAGTATTGTCAATTAACTATACTTCAACAACAACAAAAAATCCCAAGGTTAAAAAAGAAAAGAGTAAGGGCTTTGGAGCCGTTGGTTCTGATTCAGGACCTGGCTCAGGTGTTCTCTGGCAGTGTCTCAGAGAGAGTGAACACCAGTGGTACAGACCAGTCACATTTCCAATCCTCCCTTGCAGCCGAGGTGTGGCCATGTGACTGAGTTCTGACTGCTAGAATGAGAGGGTGGGAGTAGAATGTGCCACTTTCAGCCTTGGGCCAGAAATACACCCTTCCATCCTCTGTGACCCTTGCTTCCGCTCCCCCTCTGCCATCTGAATGGTGACTTGGGGATGAGGATGGGGGCACGCAGTGGGGTTGTGGAATGGCTGAGAAAATGGAAGTCGCCTGGGTCCTTGAATGGCTTCATGCAGTGCTGTCTACTTATCCTCTCACCCCATAGTGTCTTCTCCATCGGGTGGAGACATGTGCAAGAGCATCTTGCTTTGTCGAGCCCCTGAGATTTGGGGGTTTGTTAGAGCAGCTGAAGTAAAGTGATGTCTTAATCACTCAGTCGTGTCCATCTCTTTGTGGCTCTGTGGACTGTAACCCACCAGGCTCCTCTGACCATGGGATTCTCTGGGCAAGAATACTGGAGTGGGTTGCCATTCCCTTCTCCAGGGGAGCTTCCCAACCCAGGGATTGAACCCAGGTCTCCTACATTGCAGGTGGATTCTTTACCATCTGAACCACCAGGAAGCCTGATAGAGCAGCTAGTGCTCCTCTGTTACATGGGAGATATTAGGCAAGACACATGGTCCTTATCAGCTCTACTTTCTTTTTTTGTGTGTTTCTGTTAGCTGTTTTTTTAAGTCTTTAAAAAATTGAAGTGTATTTGCTGTATAATATTATGTTACAGGTGTACAGTATAGTGATTCACAATTTCTAAAGGTTATACTCCACTTATAGTTATTAAAAAATATTAGCTGTATTCTTTGTGTTGTATAGTATATCCTTGTAGCTTATTTTGTACTTAATAGTCTTACACCTCTACCCATATCTTATCCCTCCCGCCTCCCCTCCCCCCACTGGTAACTACTAGTGTGTTTTCTGTGGGTCTGTCAGCCCCACTTTCCTCATCTATAAACAGGGGCAACTAATGTCCATTTAATGGAACTTTTTTGGTAAAGATTGAAAGAGGTAAAATTTATAAAATGTTTAACATATTGCCTAGCATACAGTAAATACACAATAAATGGTAGGTATTAATAATAATGATCTTCCCTGGTAGGCTGGATCTGTTTATCTCAGGGGCTGGAGAAGAGCTGCTTAAAACACAGGTGTAACAGGATGTTTTCAGCTTCAGGCGGCATGAAGTGAAGTGAAGTTGCTCAGTCTTGTCCGACTCTTTGCGACCCCATGGACTATAGCCCACCAGGGTTCTCCGTCCATGGGATTTTCCAGGTGAGAATACTGGAGTGGGTTGCCATTTCCTTCTCCAGGAGACCTTTCCAACCCAGGGATTGAACCTGGGTCTCCTGCATTGTAGGCAGACGCTTTATCATCTGAGCCACCAGGGAAGTTCCCTGGTAGACCAGCTGGTAAAGAATCCACCTGCAATGCAGGAGACTCTGGTTCAATTCCTGGATCTGGAAGATCTCCTGGAGAAGGTGTAGCCTACCCACTCCAGCACTTTTGGGCTTCCCTGGTGGCTCAGACAGTAAAGAATCTGCCTGCTATGCTAATAGGAACCTTTGAGTGTATCCTTTTAGAAGTTGAAACAAACTAGTTTTTTCAGTTCATCCTAATGGACTATGAGGTTAATTATAGTAAATGGTTTTGGAAAGACTGAGGCAGAATTAAGTTTAACACTTAGTTGAATATCTTAGGCTAAGTGGGAAAAAAATGGAAGAATGTCTTACTTGATTTATTTCTTTGGTGATGAGAAGTAGATCAAATAGAACAGACTTGATGAGATGTATGAAACTGGGGGCTCTTAATTCATCTCATTATCAGACACCAGCATGCGCTTGCTAAGACCTAAGAGCTGACAGCAGTGTATGCCAGGCACTGTTGAGGTGCTTCACATGTATCCTAGGAGGATCCTCCTCCTAGGATCCATCTGAGGCAGGCACTATCATTATGCCCATTTTACAGATAAGGAGATTAAAGCAGGGAATAGTGAAGTACTAACTTGTCCAAGGCCATCCCAGCTAGCCAATGGCAGAGCCAGGATTTGAGTGAGGCAGCCTGGCTCCACGGTCCATGCTTTGGACCACTATCCCCCACAGTCCTGTAGAGTGGATGCTCCATAAATCTTTATTTGTTCAATAAGCAAATGATGCCACTTGGTGTATTTTCAGAGACTTGTATCACCAATGTGGGAATTGGAATTCCTGGATAGCAATCAGATCCCTAATTCTTTTAAGATACTAAAATATGATGGGAGGTAGTGAGTGGGGGAGGGGTCAGAGAGCCATCTTAGATTTGTCGGATGCTAAAATTAACCCAGCATTCAAATTGAGGTCAGGAGATGGACACAACCCATGCTGGTGTGGTGCTACTTTCTGGTTTGCAGGGATTAGGTCTCTACTCATACCGCAGGTAAGCCTAATGGGGTTTGACTGCCAAGTACGCCTCAGTGTCCACCTTCAGCCTTTGAGAAGCTTCTGATTTGGGCTTAGTGCGCTCTTCATGGAGGTGTCATCCTCACTGTACCTTCTCCAGCACTGTCCTGTGGTTGTGAGGAAAAAGAAATGTCACTTGAAAATGGAGGCACATTTTACACTTAACATTCCTCAAATCACTGTTGGAGGCTTATCTTTTTCCAGCAATTTTATGATAGATATCACTGATTATTTTGTTACAAGTTACCTACAGTTGGTGATTACTTTTCTTAATAAAGATCATAAGTGTATCGTTCACTATCTTGTCTCCAAAGGTGTTCACATACATCTATCTATAGATAGATCTATATGAGGACAGGAAATAGACCAAGTTGACCTGTGATTCCTTTCCTAAAATTTTCCTGTGTCATAGCTCTGATCTTAAATCTTATTTGGCAAGTCACAGAATGTGCTAGTTTATCAAAGAGATAAAAAAAAAAGTAGACTTTTTCCTTGCCTTCTGAATTTCAATGAAAGGAGTCTTCACTATTGATCTCTTCCATTGAGTAGTCCTTGTGATGATTACCACTTTTCTATATTTATAGAGAATCAGCACTTCATAAATGTCAAAAGGCACTTTGCTTTACAGAACTGGCAGTGTTCTAACATCTCACAAAGTTAGCAATTATCACAAGAAACCACGTGTGGAAACTAGAAAATAAATAATTACTAAGGGAAGTAATTTTTTCCTTGATAGAATCAGAAACAGAGGATAAGTCCTTCATTCTCTGTCTTGTTTTGATTGTCTTTGTCCATGGAGGCACTGTGATCCAGGAACTTTCTTGTCTCCCTTTCCCACTTGCTTCTCTGCATCAGAGTTTTCCTCTTAATGGAGTTTGAATATCAAGTGGGCTATAAAAATATCCTGCAATGGGGGATGCTTGTACTAATTACATTTTGATCATAGGAATCAGAAAGGGCAAACTTTGGGGGTCCTATGCAATTATTTTATTAAGGTTTATAAAGAAATTTCTTCATACTTTTCTTGAGAGCATAAGTGAAGATTTCTGACAATTTTCAAAATTGGGGGTAGAGGTTCTCTCAATAAATGTCGTGGCCATTTACCCTCCACTGAACTGACCTCCTCTTTCATGTCCTGTAGACATAATCTGTGCTTGAAAGGTGGTTTTCCTTTTCTGTTTTTTGGTCCCTAGTAAGGCTGCTTTGAAAAGTTGTCATAGCAACACTGGCCACTGGGCTCAGATAACATAACAGGGTGAGGAGGTGGCCACCACTGGACTTCAGGCCTTGTTAGCGCATGCTGTTGTGTGCTGGAATGGCTTGTTTGGAGATAGCATTTCATTGCAGCAAAAACACTCTATGCCAGAGACCCCTAGAAAAACTGTGTCTTGTTTTCAAAGTGGATGGGTCACACAAACCTCCCCCACCATCCTCTGACGCCCACCGCCTATACTGTCCAGTGGGAGCTTGGTACTTGGATCGCCACTCTTCACCTCTCTGGCCCTGTGCTCGTAGAATGATGCTAGTTGGAGCGTGTAGTGTCCTCTCAATAGATGTAGTTGGAACCGACAGGTTTTCAGCTTTGTGGGGGAGCCCTGTGTGGGTTTTTTTGGTTCAGTCTGCCAGCAAACTTTGTGATGTCCTGGGTATTTTTCAGCAGACTTCTGTCACCTACACAGGGTTGTTATACATGTTACGGCTCTTGCATTTAACGGCTGTGTTAAATGATGTTACTCTCATAATTCAAAGGGACAGTATGCAAAGCCCTGTGTATTTTTCTGAGCAAACTGCAAAGGAATGATGAATTCCATCTGTCTTCTTGGCACAGAATATGGTTTCAAGTTTTCTGTGCTAAGGGTCCTGGGCTGTCACATTTATGTTGATTGACTTTTCATGGCTTTTCAATGGATGGAAAAAAATGTCTGCTTTCGTAATTTTGTTCTTTGATATCAGTGGTCTGATTGCTGGTATTTTGAAAAATCCTCAGAATTTCTTTGTAGCCGCTTTTCTTTCATCTCCCCAAGTTCTTATCTGCCTCTGTCTCTTCCATTCTTATTTTTCTGGCTCCTCACTTTGACCTTATGGGAACATGATAGGCACCTAATACATTTGGATTGTGTTGAATTTTAGAGGGGAGAGCGAGAAGGCACAATTTGGATGAATGCTATTTTAGTGGAGCCTCTTTATTCTGACGTCTTTCAAAGGGTTATGGCCTTATGTCAGAAAGTAGAATAGAGCTGAGCTTCTCCTGCTGTTAACTGGCCATTCCCTGTTTGAAATCAGGCACAGATGTGCTGGCTGCAGGCAGAGTGTTCGGACTGACACAATTTTTCAGGCTGATCTGACAATTGAGAATATTCATATATTGAAAAGATGTCTGTGAGTGCTGTGGGAACCTAGCAAAAAATAAAATAAAATAAAATAAAGGAAGACAGTAATTCCTGTTCTGGAATAAGCCATGTTCATGTTCGGGTATTTCCATCAGATTTATTGCCATGATTGTTTTAAATACTCTCATGTAGATTGAACAAAGAATATCTTTTGCCTTTCATCCCAAAAGCTCTGGTGATATGTGGTCCTTGATTTTGATCAGTTGAGGTAGTGCCGTGTGAGAGCAGCGTGATAATAAATGAGAAGGCAGCAAAGATAAACTGCCCTGTCCTGCCCACTCACCTCCATCCTTTAAACACAGATTGACTCCGCGACATGAAAGGACTGCCAAGTAGTTAGCCTGCACAAACAGCCGTAGAGCTGCAGCAGACGGACTGTCCTTTGATGAAAGCGTCTCAGTGCCTCTCTAATTACGTCCCCAAGGATTCGCATATCTTAACAATCAGAATGATCACGTGGCAATAGCCACACAGAAAAGTGAGAAGGATCAGGAACCAGTGGATTAGATTACTCGGGGACTGTGGTTCTCAGAACTCTAACAAAAGGTGGAAGGGAAATCTGAGCAGGAGAGGGAGTAAATCACAAAAGCATCTTAATATTGTTTTGGGTCCCCCACCTTCCTTCAACCTTGCAGTGCCCCACTTAACTCAAGAACAGAATTTTCATAACGGAAAAAAATTTAGGGTGAAATGTTCACACTTTTGCTTTCCCCATTGGGGGGGAAAGTCAAGTAGAAAGACTTGTTTGCAGTACTGACTTACAGCTCTGAATGGCAAAATTTGAAGATATCAAATACCAGGATATCTCTAAGTCATAGTGATCCATAATGATATCACAATCAATGGAGTCTTATTTACTATTTAAAAGATACTGCAGAAAAACTAAATACCATGGATAGTACTACAACATGCAATATCATCTGGCACAGAGTTGGTGCTCAGTAATTATTTGAATCAAATATGATGTGGGTTATACAACTTGATCTTATAGCTCAGAATAATCCAACTCAGTTCAGTAGATTTTAGTTACTTCAGCACCGATTCACTGCCAGTAATTTGCAAGGCACTGGGTTGGGGGCTGCAGAGAATAAGAAGATACAATCTGGTCTTGTTGGTGTTGGTTGTGGAGGTGACGGCCAGCATAAGACAAGTAAACAAGTGTGAAATGTCTATAAACAGGCAATGTTAGCTTCATCAGAGAGCTACCTAAAAAGTACACTCAAGCAGCCTAATGTGGATGTGTGACTATATCTAGAGTACAGATTATAGAAACCACCAAGTACAAGTCACTGATAGTGGTCATTCAGTTAAGCGTGATGGAGGTCAGCCAGGATTGAATGCACATCTGTAGCCCAGAATGCAGATGTGGTGGTTCTATGGAAAACTTTCTCTGGTAAAGGATGCTGCATGGGTCAGTGTGATGAACACAGATATTTTAAGCCCAATGACCTGTGACCAGATCCTACTTCCTCTAATGGTTAGCATGGTGAAAACTAGTAAATCTCTGATTCGTAATTATTTTATCTCAAAAATAGAAATAATGTTGCTATAAATACAATTTTGCAGGGTGGTCATAAGGATTAAGAGAGGATACAAATAATATCCTTCATTCAGCACCTGGCAGGTAGAAAACCCTTAACAGAGATCCTTACTGTATCTTTCTGCCTTCCAGCAGAGAGTAAGCTTACACCAGTCAATCTACTGGTCTGATGCTTTTGCCATAACTGTTCCAAGGAAAAGGGTAGGAACCCTTTTCTGGGTTGTTTACTTTTTAGTAGTGCTAAGGAAACTTAAGAAAATTAAGGGGCTGCAGATAATGCAGGAAAGTCTCTCAAGATGGAAGGGACCCAATCTACTGAACAGTGTATTATCTGTGTTTATAAAACCTAGTGTTGGTATTCAGAGAATTATTTCAAGCCTCTTTTACACATGATCTAAAATTCTCCTCATTCACTGTTGAATTATGTTTGAAAAGTAGACAGCTTCTGAAAATGAATTGGTTTGATGGCTAAATATTTTATTCACAATATAGCTTACATATATATTAATTTCTTCCTATATATATATATATATATGTCTATTTAAATTTTTTGCTAAAATTGAATAACAGTGTACCTATAACTGAAGGTGGTGGTGGATTACATTTCTGAGCTTTTTTCTCCTAGAGTTTGGGTTTCTTTCAGATGCTAAATGCCTTATGTTTTGTAGTTTACCCTCATATCCTATTCTAGAAGTTTCTAGTTTTTTTTTATTTCATTCTTGAAGGTTTTCTTGAAACACAGATTCCTCTTTATATTTTCTTTTCTTTTTTTCCTCCTAAGATTCTTACTGAAGACAAGCAGATTTTAAACTCTCTGTAAGAAGTCTATATATCTTAAATCTCTTTGCTCAACAAACATTTACTCGTATGCCAAAAGCCCAGGAAATTCTCCAGTAAGTCAATTGCTCCATTTGCACATTCAAGTCTATATTCTAGTCACCAAAGCATTATTCATCATGGGACATTGTTTCTAGTTCTCCTGATGAGTCAGAAAACCAGGCAACACTATGCTTGGAAAACTCACAGCAAATGAATATTTTCACTCATTTTATACAATGCATATTAATTTTTAGAAGATCTTGAAAATCCAATAGATTACTGAAGTGATAATATTGAAGCATAATACTGTCTATTCCTATGCTAAGTAAAAATGGATTTCTCATCTTTTTTCCCTTTTTTCTTACCCTTACTCCTTCTTACTTTGTTACCTAGGCTATTTCGTGAAAGAGGGAAGAAAACACTGTTGCAGTGGCTGATTTTTCCAAGATTTACTGCTTTGCTTGCTCCAAATATTCTTCTGCATTATTCTCTTCTTAGAGCTATGTCTGATGTTTAAATGGAATCACAAACAAATGAAAAAATAAGTGGGAATCCACTTTATTTTTATGTTATTCTCTCTTCAAAGGTGTAATATAAACTAGTAGTCTTCACTTTATTACGTAACATGTATTTATGGGATACTTATATGCCAGGCACTGGGCTAGTTGCTCGAGACAGCAGTGCCCAGGGGTCCTTTGAATGAGAGCCCGTAGTCAGGCAGCAAAGGTGTTGGAGGCCCAGTGCAGTTTGTTTTCAGTCAGGGTGTTTGGAGAAGTACGTCTGGCTTTACAGAAGAGTGTGGATTAAGACTTCTGGTTAAATAAATTCCTATTCAATTACTGAGCCACAAAAAAAATGAAATAATGCCAGTTTCAGCAAGTGGGTCTCTGGACCCAGAGATGATCTGACTAAGTGCAGCAAGTCAGACTAAGACAGGATTCATACGGTATTACTTTTATGTGGAACCTAAAAAAAATTATACAAATGAACCCATTTACAAAACAGAAATAGGTTCATAGAAAACAAACTGTGGTTTACAAAAAGGGAAAGGGATGGTGGGGAGGGATAAATTTGAAGTTTGGGATTAACAGATGCACATGACTACATAAAAATAAATAAACAACAAAGACCTACTGTATAGTACAGGGAACTATATTCAATATCTTATAATAACTTATAATGGAAAATGATTTGAAAAAGAAATACATATGTATATCTAAATCACTTTGCTGTACAATAATAACTGAATCACTTTGCTGTACACCTGAAACATTGTAAGTCAACTATACTTCAAAAAAAAAAAAAACTCAATTCACATTTCCCTAAATTACTAGTAATGAGGAAAAAACTTTATTTCCTCAAGTTCTAGCATACATTAACAGAGAAATTATTAATCGTTAGTTTACATGATTTAAAATCATTTATACTTTCTTTCATTTAGACAAACTTTCCTCTGTTGGAAAAACTGACCGTGCCGACTGGTGGTTACTCATCACAGCCCTGAGATGGGCATTAAAAGCTGCTCTAGACTCCGAAGAGTTCCCCTTACTGGGAGGTTGGTGGTAATAGTTCTCTAACAGGCTTTCTTAATAAATGATAAAAATAACCTTTTAGATACTTAAATCATTTGGCTGCCAAGGGCATTTAATCAGGCCCATTGCCAAATGCTAATTAATGATACAAGTGGAGGATTTTATTTAAATTTGTTATACTAATATGTGGAAATATAAATAGAAACTGCCGATGGAGAGAAACTTGTCAAAGGTGGAATGTGTCAGGTGAAGGAACAAACACCAAACTTTAAAATAATAGACCTGCTGTGTTACAGGAGGTAATTGATCTAGAAATCTTTCAATGAAGATTATTTATAAAAAGCCTTTTGTAATTTAAAGTACTCAGAGTGCTGAAAAATATAAAAAATCATCAGGATTATTGTAGGCTAATACTTATTGAATAGGATGAATTCAACTCAGTTGTGAGGGAGGTAGGTTATGGCGAGGTGTGTAATATAAAGGCTGTCTCTTTTGTTGGCGATATTTTCTTTTCCAGTGTTTATGTGTCCAGTTGGTGTTAGTCCTGAGTTTATTTCCAGCACCAGCTGTGCTGATGTCGTGTTTTAGATCTTTCTGATTTGCAAAGAAAGTTTATGGTAGGGCTGTGGTATCCCCAGTGGCTAATGGCTAATATGGTTTCTTCCATGGTCAGTGGAGTGATGTTATACTGCTCAACCCAGATATGTCTGGGTATTTATCAACATGGTTTCCACTGGAAGGCCTCATGGTTTGGCTTTTTGCCACTCATGCTCCCGACATGTCCCAGTGGCTTTATTGTGCATTAAAACAAGTGGAGTAGCTAAACACGAAAGACCCACCTAAAGTTAAGAAGGCAGAGAGGACTACATGCTGATCTGTTCTCGCTGGGTGAGAGCAAAAATGGGAAGATCTACAGATACGTATATTTTTTTTTTCTTGTGTTAGTGGAAAGACTGGATTTACAGATCTCTAAACTGGAGCCTGGCAACTAACCACTTAATTTAATGAAATGAGTAGTTCTGGTTAGAGAAACAAGTGCTCTAAGTCAAGTTGCTGTGTATAAGGATTAGTTTGAGTGAGGAGGAGCTGAAAGTAGTTGTCACACTGAGCAGCAGTGCAGGATTTGATCTGCTCTATTCTGCTTGCTTCTGAGACTTCCTCATTTCATGCCTTTGTTTATGCTAATTTCCCTACCAGGAGTGAGTCTTTTTCCATTCATTCCTCTCTTTACATCCCCCATTACATTCAGCTCAAATTCTACTTTCACTGGAAAAACGTTGGAACACTCTATCTAGAAGTGATGTCTTATTCAGCCAAAGAAAGATACTGAATACATTTAAAATCCACCAGAGAAGTGTCACTTATTGCCTAGAATCATGTGACTCACACTCATGGTATATTATCTTTTTTATAATTGCTCAGTTGCCTACCTCTTCAAAATTAGATTTCACATTCATGGAAGGCAGGGATAACACCTTTGCATTTCCCACTTCTCTGCCCAGTGCTTCGCTTAGGAGAGTTAAACAGTAACTGTCTGTTGATGAACCAGTGAATGAACCCAGAGGACTGAACTCAAATGGCCAGTGTCATCAATCGGCTGGTGACTACAGTGTGTCATTCTCACTATGAAGGTCAGCTGCCCTGTTCCTCCACCTCTCACTGTGGCTCTAATGCCAGAAGGGGGCCCCCTCTGGCATTAGATTCACTAATGCATCTCATTAAGTGAAACATTAACTTTTTACCACACGTCCAAATGGTATAAACATCTGGGGATGCTCAAGATAGACACATTCAAATCTGCGTTGCCAAATGACTACAAAATGCCTGACAAGGCTTTTCAGTGTTTCTTTTTGCTTACAGAAGATCTCAGTCAACATTTGGATGCTTGTAAGTGTGGGATGATGAAACTCCCTTGGCATTCCAAGGAGACGGTACTTGAAACTACGCTTGTCAAGACCTGGCATCTTCTATCTGGAACCTTAGGGTCACGAAATAGACCTTACAGACCCTTTCCCTTTACTGAGGTGGATAGTGAGGCTTACAGAGTTTAAACGACTTGCTCAAGGTCACTCAGCTTATTATTGACCGAGCAAATTCACAAAGAGTTACTGCATTCTTCCTGCCACCTGTCTGAATAATGTATAATTCACAGATGGCTGTGCTATTTGACTGTCAGGTATAGACCAAACCTTTCCTTTTTTTGGTGCTTTTATATGCTCTCTGTACCATATTGAGCTCTTTTGATCTTCATATATCAAAATTTTGGGGGCCTCCGTCAAGTAGACTATGACACAGATGAGGAGACTACATGAGGTGTGTTAGAAGAGTTTGAGATCAGTCGCGAACAAGCCCATGTAGAAATGATCGCTACCTACTGCTCTCTGAGCTTTTATTTTGGCATTTAGTCCTGGAAAAGAAAAAAGCATTTATTTCTCTCTGCTCTTGCTTGGCTTGTCCCCTTTGGGACCAGTAACTAGCATTTATGATGAAAATTGTTACTGTGACTCCTCACCCATCTGTAGATGTGGAGCAAAGTGTGGGGAGGGCAAGGACCCGGGGTTCCTGCTCCTGTCCCTCCTCTGTCCTGCAGGGCATAGAACTGTCCCACAGAGATCTCTCCAGGTGTGTGGGACTCCCCAGAGAAGCCTGGCATGTGCTGACAACTGAATTTTCAGTTTTAGAAATTAAGCTTTCCTTGCTTTCTGTGATGATCCCTTACACGCAGCTCTCGGCACCATCTGGGGGAGCATTCCACTGCCATTCCTAACAGTGGCAGCTGTGAAGTCACTGATACTTCTATCAAGTCCTGTCTTTTGATTCTTCTAACGATGCCCATCTTTAGGTTTCTGTGTGGCTTTGAAATCCTTCTTAGCTTCACTTTATGATTTGGGTACACCAAATGATAATACAATAAATGTAATGTGCTTGAATCATCTTGAAACCACCCAGCGCCCTGGTCCGTGGCAAAATTTTCTTCCATGAAAGCAGTCCCTGGTGCCAAAAATGTTAGAGACTGCTGATTTGAATTGTTTTACAGAAATTGAAACCCCCACCAAGTGGAAGAAGTAACTGTGCACTGCCTGCAAGCATGTAGACCCCAGACAGATTGGAACCAGAAATTTGATGATACTGACTCCCAATTACTTCACCACTGACCCATCAGAAGAATGTCCATGAGCTGATCACATACCCCACAGCTCCCTCTCTCATTCAGTCTGGGTAACCTGGGCGTGCAGTCACAAAATGTCTCTTAAGAAAATAGTTCCTAGAAATTCCCTGGTGGCCTAGTGGTTAGGATTTGGTATTTTTCACTGCTGTGGCCCAGTGAAATCTCTTGTCAGGGAACAGATCCTACAAGTTGTGTGGCATGGCCAAAATTCAGAAAGAAAGAGAAAGGAAGAAAGAAAGGAAGGAAAGGAAAAAGGAAAGAAAGGAAGAAAGAAGAAGAAGGAAGAAAGAAAGAAAGAGGTTCCTTCAGACCATAGCCCTAATTGCTCCTGTCTTGGGGACAGTCTGAAGTCAATGTGAGAATCCAGACAGGTCCCATTATTACCTTCTCTGTGTTTCTTCCTCCTCTTCCCCAGCCCCCTCCCAAAGTACCCTACAACAAAAAGCATTTTTTCCTCTCCTTCAGCAAAACACCAAAGGGATCCTGTGTATCAGCTCATGCAGATAGTTGTGGGAAAGGGTCAGAGTGGTGCACAGTAAGGCCAGTCCACTGACGCCAGGTGGTGGTGAGGGAAAATGCAGCGTTTAGTGCAGGGCGCCAAGCAAGGAGTCCAGAACAGGAGTAGCTAGTGCTCAAGACCTGAAGACTCCCTGAAGGCTTTCAGAGAAAGGTTTGTAAAGACTGGGTGTGGGAGGGTAGTTGTGTGTGATCAGTTCATGGACATTCTTCTGATGGGTTGGCAGTGACGTAATTGGGAGTCAACATCATCAAACTTCTGGTAACAACCCCTCTGGGGTCTGCATGCTTGTGAGCAGTGCACAGTTAACTTCTTCCACCTGGTGGGGGTTTCAATTTCTGTACAACAGTTCACATTAGTGGTCCTCAACCTTTTTGGCACCAGGGACTAGTTTTGCTGAAGACAAGTATTCCACAGACAGAGTACGGGGAATGGTTTCAGAATGATTCAGCACATTACATGTATTGTACACTTTATTTCTATTATTATTACATCAGCTCCACCTCAGATCATGAAGCATTAGATCCTGAAGGTTGGGGACCCCTGGGTCAAAGGGTTTGGCTCAGAATAGTACCTATAACCCTTGAAGACATACTAAAGGTCCTTAACTTTGTTGAATGGCTGAACTATAATTATTTTGTTTTTCTTCCTTTTTGCATTTTCTCACTTCTCTGACTAAATTTACTCTTTGGAACTTGGGGAAGGCCTGGGAGGCTGAAATTTTCCTACAGACAAGAGGCAGCTAGAGGACATGGCAGGGAGTCTGTTCCCAGGAGGCTCCCTCAGTCCTGCTCAGTTACAACAGGTCCTGCTCCTCGGACAAGTGGGCAACACCCAAAGGAGAAATTGCTTGTTCCTCCTGTTTTCAAATTTCTACCCTGTGCACATATTTTGACATACATTATCATATTTAATTCTCACTACAATTTAAGGTTAACACCATTATTCCAAACTAGAGAGAGGTACCCAAAGCTCAGAGAGACTAAGTCAGTGTTAAGAAATTTGGGAGTCAGGCAGTTATAAGCAAAATATCTTGGATTCCCACCCAGATCTGACTCCTTGGCTTTGGTTTTATGTAACTGCTCATCAAACTTTGGACTTCTCAGGTGGTGCTAGTGGTAGAGAACCTGCCTGCCAATGAAGGAGATGTAAGAGACTTGGGTTTCATCCCTGGATCAGGAAGATCTCCTGGAGTAGGAAAATGGCAACATGCTCCAGTATTCTTACCTGGAAAACTCCATGGACAGAGGAGCCTAGTGGGCTATAGTCTGTTGTTCAGCCACTAAGTCGTGTCTGACTCTTTGAAATGCCATAAATTACAGCATGCCAGACTTCCCTGCTCTTCACTATCTCCCTGAGTTTGCTCAAACCCATGTCCATCGAGTTGGTGATGCCATCGAACCATCTCATCCTCTGTTGCCCCCTTCTCTTTTCCTCAATCTTTCCCAGCATCAGGGTCTTTTCCAATGACTTGGCTCTTTGCTACAGTCTGTGGGGCTGCAAAGAGTTGGACACGACTGAGCACGTGTGCGTGCGCGCGCACACACACACACACACACATATCAAACTTAAGGGTTTTTAAGATTCACTTGGGGTGCTTGTTAAGAAAGCAAGTCCCAGGACCCAGCGGTGGTCATCTCTCCAGATTATACAAGCACAGGAGATGATGGGAAAGGCTGGTAGGAAGGATGTCTGTGGGGCCTGGAGCAGAGCTAGTGTAAATGCAATGGGGCTTCATACTATACTTGACCCACAGCTCTTTTTCTGCTTGAGTGCTCTCATCTGGGGCAAAGGTCACATAGATTGTTAATGTCCATGTTCAGGAGTGCACTTGGTTGAACACAGCATTTCCTCAGGTCCTTGTACCATCTGCTTCAGAATAGAGCGTTTATTTAAAGACTGCAGTTACTCTGGTGCCTTTGCAGACCCAATGATCTGTGGACTTTGAAGCCCAGGAACTTGCATTTTTATCAAGTCCCTGGTGGTGGTGGTTTAGTCCTTAATGTGTGTCCAACTCTGCAACCCCATGGACTATGGCCTGCCGGGCTTCTCTGTCCATGAGATTCTCCAGGCAAGAATACTGGAGTGGGTTGCCATTTCCTTTTCCTCCCATGCTCATACCTGGATATTATGTACAATCAACACTAGATATAAAAACAAACAAATGAACAAACAATATAAAAACCAGAAACATGTTCAGAAATAGCTCTTGCTATGCTGGTTCCAAAATTAGTCTGTGTTTAAATGGTAAATAAATGGGGAAAAAATATGACCAAAGTCATCTTTAGGCACTGTTTCAATTAAATTTGTCATCTGGGCTCTGCTTACCTGTTCAAATTGATTCAACAGAGAGAATGGTGATGATAACACTGTAAGAAACAGACAAAATCAGAGCCTGTTAGATTGATCTCTTTCTTCCCCCTGGGTCAGTGAAGTGTCCATTTCCTAGTTGTTTATCCCCAGGGGCTTTCAAAGCAAATCTGGAGACCAAGGTCCTGTGAGCATACAATTGAGTAAAACTGCAAGAATTTTGGAGCATAAGGGCTGGAATTAATTAGCATCCTTAAAACAGCAGCACTAGGCCCTTGAATTTTTGAAACATATGAATGGTAACTGTTGATTTCTCAACCCAAAGCAGAACATCTGTTCTTTTGCAGAAAGTCGAGCAAAGATTGCAATGCAGAGTCAGGTGGGGGTAGCGTTGTTGGGAAATGTTCAGATCATAGCTGTCCATTTGGATTTATTATTAGACAGCACTCAGTATAATTGCTTTCTCAAGAATTTTTAGATGTCTGACACATTCACTGTACATCTTGTGCAATTTTATTGGTCCTTAATCCTCTGTAAAGTAATTCCAATCTCAAATGCACATGGAAATTATCCATAAAGTGTAACAAAGAATCTGTATTCAGAATTCATTTTACATTAAACACAATTCATTACTTCCCATCCAGTCATCTTGCCTGTCTGGATCTTTGGGAGATATAGACAAGTCAACAAGAAAAGGAAAGATGACAATGAAGCAAGGGAAAGAATGGATACAGATGGAGCTGTTTCTGAAGAAGTAAATGATTAGGTCTAAGAATAAGTTCCCTGGTGGCTCAGACCATAAAGAATCCACCTGCAATGCGGGAGACCTGGGTTCAATCCTTGGATTGGGAAGATCTCCTGGAGGAAGGCATGGCAACTCACTCCAGTATTCTTGCCTGGAGAATCTACATGGACAGAGGAGCCTGGTGGGCTATAGACCATGGAGTCACAAAGAGTTGGACACTACTAAGCATGAGCACAAGAATAAGTTAACAATAAGATAACAGCAAAGTCAAAACTGAAAAATATTATATTGCTTACATGTAGAATCTTATATTGCTTATATGTAGAATCCAACATCCACTGGATCATCAAAAAAGCAAGAGAGTTCCAGAAAAACACCTGTTTCTGCTTTAGTGTGACTATGCCAAAGTCTTTGACTGTGTGGATCACAATAAACTGTGGAAAATTCTGAAAGAGATGGGAATACCAGACTATCTGACCTGCTTCTTGAGAAAGAAGCAACAGTTAGAACTGGACATGGAACAACAGACTGGTTCCAAATAGGAAAAGGAGTTCATCAAGGCTGTATATTATCACCCTACTTATTTAACTTTTATGCAGAGTACATTATGAGAAATGCTGGTCTGGAGGAAGCACAAGCTGGAATCAAGATTGCCGGAAGAAATATCAGTCACCTCAGATATGCAGATGACACCACCCTTATGGCAGAAAGTGAAGAGAAACTAAAGAGCCTCTTGATGAAAGTGAAAGAGGAGAGTGAAAAAGTTGGCTTAAAGCTCAACATTCAGAAAACTAAGGTCATGGCATCTGGTCCCATCGCTTCATGGAAAATAGATGGGGAAACAGTGGAAACAGCGGCTGACTATTTTTTTGGGCTCCGAAATCACTGTAGATGGTGATTGCAGGCATGAAATTAAAAGATGCTTACTCCTTGGAAGGAAAGTTATGACCAACCTAGACAGCATATTAAAAAGCAGAGACATTACTTTGTCCACAAAGGTCCATCTAGTCAAGGCTATGGTTTTTCCAGTGGTCATGTATGGATGTGAGAGTTAGACTCTAAAGAAAGCTGAGCGCCAAAGAACTGATGCTCTTGAACTGTGGTGTTGGAGAAGACTCTTGAGAGTCCCTTGGACTGCAAGGAGATCCAACCAGTCCAGCCTAAAGGAGATCAGTCCTGGGTATTCATTGGAAGGACAGATGTTGTAGCTGAAACCCCAATACTTTGGCCACTTGATGCAAAGAATTGACTCATTGGAAAAGACCCTGATGCTGGGAAAGATTGAGAGCAGGAGGAGAAGGGGACAACAGAGGATGAGATGGTTGTATGGCATCACTGACTCAATGGACATGGGTTTGAGTGGACTCCGGGAGTTGGTGATGGACAGGGAGGCCTGGTGTGCTGCGGTGCATGGGGTCACAAAGAGTTGGACATGACTGAGCAACTGAATTGATTGACTGATTGATGTAGAATCTAAAAAAAAATTATATAATAAACTTATTTACAAAACAGAAATAGACTCGCAGATACAGGAAACAAATTTATGGTTGCTAAAGGGGATGGCGCCGAATTCCCTGGTAGCTCAGTTGGTAAAGGATCTGCTGCAGTGCAGGAGACCCAGGTTTGACTCCTGGGTTGGGAAGATCCCCTGGAGAAGGAAATGGCAACCCACTCCAGTATCCTTGCCTTGAAAATCCCATGGACAGAAAATCCTGTTGGGCTACAGTCCATGGGGTCGCAAGTGTTGGGCACGACTTAGCGACTAAACCACCAGCAAGGGGATGGGCTAGAGGATAAATTAGGAGTTTTGGATTAGCATATACAAACTACTATATGTAAAATAGATAAGCAACAAGGACCTATTGTGTTGCACAGGGAACTATATTCAATATCTTTAATAACCTATGATGGAAAAGAATCTGAAAAAATATATGTGTTTAAAAAAACCTCAAACAGAATTATTAAAGGTACCAAGTACAAACCCTCATCTAGTGTACACATAAAGTGTCATCATTTGTTAATCATTCATTCATTTTCATTTAAACTCAAGGCATCTGCAAGACCTTGGGTACATCCCGGCTTTGCTGCAAACTTGTTCTGTGATTTGGGGGAAGTTATTTAAATTCCCTATGTAAAGCGAGTTTATGTAAAATGGAAATAGTAATTCCTTCCTTGCAGAGTTCTTGTAAGGTTGGACATGAAAGAATGCATGTCAGGGCCTACCAATGTGTCTGAAGGTATTTAAAAGGTAGAAGGTGTGGATATTTACAAATGCTAGTTACTTCTCTTCCTCCCCCTATGTCTAGGATCAGCTATGCAGCTGATATTTTTATGTTCAGACTTGAGAGAATTGGATTTATTTAGTTGCTGCTCCACTAAATTAATTGGCAAGTGAATGGCTGACTGCATTAATTTTCTGTCTGGTGTGCCACAAACAAACACAGTTCCTTGTTATGAGCTGAAGTGGGTGGAGATGGGTGCCGTCAGAAGCAAGCAGCAAGGTGATGCTTGAAAAGCAGATTCATTTTCATTTTTATGAAGTAGGTTAGTTATGTTTTTTATTCCATTGTAATAAAAATGCAAACATCAAAATATTGCGACCTTCAGTTTTGTTTCATTTTCTGCCATGGTTTTGGATAGGAATCAGCTTCCCAAGTCTGGGGAGGGAGAGCGTTTGGGATGGAAGGTGTAACACGGCTGGAAGCACTCACTCTAGTTCAGCTCCTTTTGGCTTCAGGTGCCTCTTTTAACGTTAATAAACACGGGTATTTTGGTAGGCTTAAAAAACACTGCAAATGCTTTCCATTAGTATTTTCACATTTTATAAACTTTTGTTGTTCAGTTGTTCAGTCATGTCCGACCCATGGACTGCAGCACGCCAGGCTTCCCTGTCCAACACCAACTCCCGGAGCTTGCTCAAACTCATGTCCATCGGGGTCAGTCTAACCATCTCATCCTCTGTCGTCCCCATCTTCTCCAGTCTTCAATCTTTCCCAGCATCAAGGTCTTTTCCAATGAGTTAGCTATTATAAAGTATAATGGGGACCGGTGAGGGAGAAATGAAAGGAGAGCGGTCAAGAACCAGATTTAGATTATTAGAGTCATCAGGAACTAGGCTTTTTCCCATTTGTACGTTAATGGTTCAATGTCTAGAGTTACACTGAGTTGGCTGGATGGTGATTAACACTGTTGTGGGTATAGCTGGCCCTTCTGACTTCTCTAATAGGCTTCCAGATTATGCCATTTATTAATTAAATTAGATCAGCCTGATGATTTTATCTCTACAGATTCTTTTAGTGGTGAGTACCATCTCTGTGACAGGAAAACTCGAAAGTGTTCAGATTTTACTTGGTGATAGTTAGCTGCATTTTCCCTCGCTCCTTTGTCATTAGGGCTAGGAACTGGAATTCCTCAATACCAGGGAGAGGGAGAGAGAGAAAGTTTAAAAATCAAAGGTAAATGACATTTTGTATTTTCAGCTTCCCAAAAGATTCACAACACCTTTCAAGGATTCCTCATGCCTTGACCTCAGGTAAGAGAGGACCATCTTTTTATAAGACAAAACAATAAGTTAGCTGAAACAGTTTAAAGTTATTCTGCTCTATTTCCATTCTGTAAGAGTAAAATAGAGGCACAAGGACACTGTAAGCAATGGTGCTTCAGGGTTAAGTGATAGAAGTGAAATTAGCACCAGTATTAGGAATTGATACTCTGGTCTGGCTCTGGAAGAGAGGCCAAATCTACTTCCATACAGATAAGGAAACGATTGAATCTGGGGTTTCTGCAGTGGTATCTACATATCATTATCTATCATGTATCTTTCCATCTATTTATCAGAGGGCCAAGATTTTAGTTAAGCCTATGTTGGCCCCTGGAGATAGAAATGGCAGCCCACTCCAGTATTCTTGCCTGGAAAATCCCATGGACAGAGGAGCCTGGTGGGCTACAGCCTGTGGGGTTGCACAGAGTCAGACACGACTTAGTGACTGAGCATGCATGTTGGCTGCCAGTCAAGCTGTGATGAATATAGTGCTAACATTGGACTTAGAAAAGATAGAAAAAAATCTAAATTTAAAAAAGAAATATAGAGTGACTCTATTGACCCAGATTGTTGTTGTTTAGTCGCTCAGTCACGTCCAGCTTTCTGAGACCCCATGGACTACAGCAAGTCAGGCTTCCCTGTTCTTCACCATCTCCCAGAGTTTGCTCAAACTCATGTCTGTTGAGTCGGTGATGCCATCCAACCATCTCGTCCTCTGTCATCCCCTTCTCCTCTTGCCCTCAGTCTTTCTTATCATCAGCATCTTTTCCAGTTAATTGGCTCTCTGCATCAGGTAGCCAAAGTATTGGAGTTTCAGCTTCAGCATCAGTCCTTCTGATGAGTATTCAGGACTGATTTCCTTTAGGATTGACTGGTTTGATCTCCTTGTAGTCCAGGGACTCTCAAGAGTCTTCCTCAGCCCCACAGTTCAAAAGCATTAATTCTTTGGCGCTCAGCCTTCTTTATGGTCCAACTCTCACTCCATACATGACTACTAGAAAAACCATAGCTTTGACTATATTGGCCCAGATGGCCTGGCAATAAAAACAAATCCATGCTCTTGATACTTTTCCTCTGCCGCCTTACATGAGGTATAGCATTCTGTTTGTTTGTTTGTTTTGAGTAGGTGCCAAAAGGAAGATGCACAGGTGTCACAAGTGTATTTTTTTCTGGAGTCTCAAAAGGAGATTTCAGGCAGATTTTGTTAGGAAATGGTATTCATTGCTGAACTGCAAATTAGGTTGCAAGTGCTTTGGGCCTTCTTAGTAAATTATATAGCTAAAAGCTGGAGCTACACTGAACCCTTTGAATTTAATTTGACGGCTGGCAGTCATCAATGGTTAAAAGATTTTAGAGAACCTGAATGCTAATGCTTAAATGTGCTGGTAGGAGATGCTGCAGAAAAGACAGGTGGCTCAGAGAGCCAAGTAAAACACTGGACTATTCAAAAACTAATACAATAGAGAAGAATATACAGCATAATAGTGTAGTAGTGCTATGTAATCAAGGCACACAGAGACGTATGAGTCTTACAAGGTCATTTTCTACCTTCTGAGTTATTACAAATCACCTCTCTCCTCTGCAGTCTTCATTCTGGGGAAGCTTGTCTTTCCCTCTTTTGCCAGCCTGTGTCCTTTTGCATGCTAATACAATATTCTCTTCTAACCTGAGCATAACAGGTTAGTGAGTATCTCTGACTCCTTTTCTTGCGTAATGCGTTTTTAGCCAAGCAGGTAACGTCTTAAATAGTCTTAAACATTTTTCATATGAAATTCATTTAAACTATTTCTGAGTCTGAATGTCTGTGCAGTTTCTTACCTTTCAGCAGAATGAAGTTTTCCTTCCAGTGAAAATACTTAAAAGCAAGCAATTGAAGGAAGTGGGGAGAGGGTGGGGGCGGGAGGGGGTGAACCATGCTGTTCGGCACAGTCAGCTAATTGTTTCAGCCTTTGTTTTTCTGTTCCCCTTGAAGATGAGCTGTATTTTAATTACCGCATGAAAGATTTGTCTTGATTAGATGGCTAGGAGGTGTCAGTGCTTCTGAAAGAGATGAAGCTGCAGAAGAAGAGAGGGAGGCAGAAAAAGTGAATTCATTTTGAAACCTTTTGAGGCTTCTGCTGTCCTCCCTGCCCTCTTGCCACCATGCACTTCACTTCTGTTTAGGCTCCATTTCAGGTATAAAAGGAGTCTTGAGATGTTGGATGACACAGTGGGCTGAAAGAGCATCCTCTTTGCTAGAGATGAGCAATGAATAGATGAGAACATTGCTGGAGTGTCCTTAGAAAGAAATTAGGCAAAATCTCTCCATCTTTAAAAAGAGTTGTTATTGGAGTATAGTTGATTTACAATGTTGTGTTGCTTTTTGATGTGTAGCACAGTGAATCAGTTATACATACAAATATATCCACTATTTTTTTAGATTCTTTTCCAAAATAGATCATTACAGTGTATTGAGTAGAATTCCCTATGCTATACAATAGGTTCTTATTAGTTATCCAGTACTGGAGTGGGTAGCCATTCCCTTCTCCAGGGTATCTTCCTGACCCAGGTATTGAACTCGGGTCTCCTGCATTGCAGGCAGATTCTCTGCCATCTGAGCCACCAGGGAAGCTGCCTTTTATATATAATAGTATGCATATGTCAATCCCAGTCTCCCAGTTTATCCCTCCCTCTTCTCTCCCTGGTAACCATAAGATTGTTTGCTATATCTGTGACTCTTTCTGTTTGGTAGATAAGTTCATTTGTACCATTTTTCAAGATTCCACATATAAGTGGTATCATGTGATATTTCTCCTTCTCTGTCTTACTTCACTCATTAGAACAATCTCTAGGTCCATCCATGTTGCTTCAAATGGCATTACGTCATCCTTTTTTATGGCTGAGAATATTCCATTGTAAACATGTACACATCGTCTTTATTCCTCTGTTAATGGACACTTAGATTGCTTCCATGTCCTGGCTATTGTAAATGGTACTGTAATGAACATTGGGGTGCATATATCTTTTCAAATTATGATTTTCTCTGGGTATATGTCAAAGGGTGGAACTTCTGGATTGTATGATAGCTCTAATTTTTGTTTATTAAGGAACCTCCATACTGTTCTCTATAGTGGCTGCACCAATTTTTATTCCTACCAACAGTGCAGAAGGGTTCCCTTTTCTTTACACTCTTTCCAGCATTTATGAAAACCTCTCCATCTAAATGCCATGGGAGAGAGCTACCAGGCTGTGCAGCCACGGCTCTCTGCTCTGCTTCCTGAGGTGGAAAAAGTGTATAGATTGCCAGCCATGTCTAGACACTGGGTAGGTGATGTGGGTACATAGATAAATTGAATCCCTCCTGTGTATACAGTTGGTGGAGGAGACAAAAAGTGGATAACTTGCTGCATGGAAATTCACTTAGAATGTGATCCAGGAGCTGATCCAGGAGCACAGAGAGTGGGGTGCCTAGGCTGTCACTGGGGCATGAGTTGGGTAAGGCTTCCTGGAGGAAGTCATACTCACGCAGTTTTCAAGGGTGAGTGATGGGGCAAAGAGTCAACCTATGTAACTAGGATAAGGGCTGGAAGGTATTTTTTAAAAGTTTAGCAGTTGGATGGTCACTGGTAACACAGAGAAAGCAGCTGGGGGGAGCGGTGGGGGCAGAAGTGGGTTGTCTAGTGTGTAGTATAGGAGAGACACAACAGGAAAGGAAATCCTTTGGATCTTCTGGAGAAACTTATTTGTGGAGGAAAGGGGCAAGGTAGATTTTTAATTATAGTGTTTCAGGCTAGGCTTGAATGTAAAAGCCAAGCAACATGTTGATATCTAGATATCTCAGGCTCCAAAGTATTGCTAGTAAAGAAAAAACAGACTTAATTTAGTGTGCATTTTTCAAAATAGCTTATACAATTAATAAAATCAGAAGGCAATTGCTCAATTCCCAATTTCTCTTTGCCTCTGTAACACAGCCTTTAAAGAGGACTGTTTCTCACAGGGAATTTGTGAAATTATCTTCTCTTTACTCTGGACAGTTTTTTGAATTTTTTAGAATAATTGAGATAAAGGACCTGACTTTGTTAAATAAGTGTATGTGATACAAATGAATTTAGTATCACGTAATAGCTAAAGATGCAATGGATGTTTAACCTAAGGCAGCATTTAGTCATATAAAACTTTTTTTTTTAACTCACAAACTACATTTGATGAATTTATTTTTAAAAATGGAAATTTTCAGCTTCTATATGAAAGTTGGTATGAGACTCATATATTCCATATTTTTGGCTTGTTTGTTTTCCTTTTATTATTAAACTGCATAGCGCTTTCTGTGTTCTCAATGAAATGACTTTGCAGACACTGATTGTGTTAGGGGAATAAACACAGCTCTTCATTCTCTAACTTACATCCTCCTCCCACCCTTCATGACTGAGAAAAAATAATCAGAAGTTAATTTTTGGAACAAGGTGGGGGAGGAAGGGAGGACTATTTGGGGACTTGGGTGTCTGTGTGTGTGTGAGCCGGAATCAGTCCTTGATCTGACACTGAGTTCAGGTGGGTTCTGGAATAAGCATATGTGTTCACAGTGGGGTTTAAGCTTTCAGTGTCCAAGACTACTGCCAATGAGTTGAAATGAGGTAAAAGAATAAGCAAAGTGTTAAAAATAAAAATAAAAAAAAGCGCATTGCCAATTCTGGAAAAATTTGAGTCATAAAAGAAGGCATCGTATTTTTATCATAGAGGGCATAATTTTCCCTATCGTTACCACTAGAATCTGTTTTACTTAATGTAAGCAATTATTGAATGCCTGGTGAATGAATATGTGGTCTATATATGGCGCCTTCATTCATATTTAGGTGGATGCTATTTTTTTCAATCCTACTTCTTGAAATTTTTATATTTGAAAAATACCAGGGACATTTTGAGGTCCCAAAAGCTCAATAAATGTTGAAGCTGAATTTTATGGGATATGAAAATACTGTAAGAAGTTTGATCATATTGTGAAAGTATACACTTATCTTTTTAAGACTTTAATGAAAATTTGGGAAAAGTTACCCCCAAATCAGGAAATGAATGTCAGAAATCATTATGCATTATTTTAATGGGTTGGTTCTCCTTCCTGCTGCCTCATGTGGAAAACACTGAGAAAGTGACTATGAAACTTGATTTGAAATAGTCACATACACAGAAGAAAACCACTATTCCTCAAGACTCTGGGGGAGATGTTTAATTATTTAAAGAAAAAATAGTCTGAGTCAAGAAGCAAATAATATAGGCCAAGAAAGATTTACATTGGAATTTTTTCCTGAATTTTTATTTTAATAAAAATTCATATTTATATTTTTAGGAAGCTGTGAAGCTTCTTGAACTTAAAAGCAATAAGGATTCCTGCAGATGATTGCTCAGGTTTGCCTTTTAACTTGGTGACAATGACTTGCAATATGCACAGTAAAGGGAATGTTATATTGCTGAATACCAGCAATAAATCCTTTAAATCAGTCTAAATCAGTTTCTCTTCAGAATGCCTAGTATTTTCTTAGGTTGTGGTGAAGACGGAGGGCCACACAAATTGTGTATAAATTAGGTGAAAAAAGTCTTAACAGAACTTGCCGGCAGTCCAGTGGCTAAGACTTCCAAGTACCCTGTGGTGGGGGCATGGGTTCAATGCCTGGTTGGGGAAATAAGATCCTACATGCCACATGGCACAGCTGGGGAAAAAAATGTCTTACCACTTCGAGAAAGGAAAGATCAAATGTTCTTGACAAGAAGTCTAGAAGAGGCATTTTGAATCTCCTCCTGAAAGGACAGATTTTAATATGTTATCTAGTGCAATAGAAGATATTTAAAGCTACGCCATGCATCTGATATTAAAATCTTCTTTCTGAAGTTGCCTTGTTACCGACTGTTATTCAATAAAGCGTAAAAGAGTTTTAGTCCAATTTATCTTCTTATTTGTTGTGGGGGGAGAAAAGCCATCTGAACCACTGATCTAAATTTACAGTCATTTCGAAAAAGACAGAGGCTTGAAAGAATCTTAAAAAGTGAATGCAGTTAACGTCCCTGTCAGTCAATTTATGATACTCCCTCAAAGAAAAGCAGTTTTAGAGAAACGGTATTTCTCATAAGGTCTAAAAAGCCTGTCTTAACTTTCATAGTTTCAAATTCAAAACAAGATACGTGGACATATGGAGTGTCAGAGGCATCTGTTAATTCAAATCGTGGACATTGCTAGGGTTTATGTGTGTGTAAATATGTAGGAGTATAGAATTTCTGTAGATGATACTGACTAAAGAAAGGTCACAGAAGGACATATTTTTCTTCCAAGTTTTAGAGACTAATAATTTTAGGCTATTGAGTTTTAGGGTAATTGCATCTTGCCTAAGTAGACTGATTTGGAATACAGAATGGTAATTGCTATAAATAACACCTATTTAGAAATTTTAATTGGATCATTTAGTAGGGTAGGACAACAAAGAGAAATGAGTTCATTGTTTATTCTGTATAGGTAGAGTTCAGGTAGGGCAGAAATAGGGTATTATAAAAATTGAGTTTTGTGTATCTCTAGTAAAAAGGAAACATGTTATCAAGTAAATGGAAAATTTTAGATGATGAATATTTAAAGAATATTTAGGATCCTTATTGGGAGGGAGTTGTATGTCCATGTTCCAATTCAGCCAAATCTTGATTAATCAGAAACCAACTCTCCTGACTAGGAATTACCCAGGGCTGCCTCTGCTGCTGGTCATTTCACTTCTTATTAGCATAATCCTCAAGCAGATGGAAGGGAGTTGGGAGATAAAACTCAAATCAGCTTTGTTCCTTGCTAACAACTCTGGCAAACTGTTGACACTTCTGGCTAAAATGAAGTTTGGGTATTCTCTGTGGACTTTTATTATTTGTGCTGTCCTTGTCTCCACAGATAATCAACAGTTCACTGCATAATATATAGCAGATGCAACCTGGCTCATTCTTTCGAATGAGTAATCAGAGGTAATGCAAATTAACATCTTCACCTCAGAAAAAAATAACTTTAGAATTTATCCAGTTCAGTAAACAGAGGAAGTAATCATAATGATAGGGTTTTAATGATAAAGGATTCAAAGAAAAAGCAAGGCATTTCCCTCCTCTTATAGAAAAATATACATTCTAATTATCTTATATCTACCAGAAGGAGACAATTCAAGTTGGATTGACCCTACATTTGGATGATATTGAATACAAAATAACATATGTAAAAACAACGCATGTTAGTTCTCTTTTCTTTCTTCCTTCCCAGCAGCTGGGCTGATAATTATTATTGAGGAATACTTAATTGTTTGAAATTTAAAAGTAGCAATTAAAAAACTTTGTTTTATTTTAAATAACCCATACTCCTACAAACTTTAGAAGCTACACCAAACTATTAACAAGTCGATGGAGACTTTGATTTTCTGAATTTTGCTTACTCATATTTTTTTTATAATACATTCCTAAAATAGAACCATGCTATTGACACTGTTCTGTAATTTTTTTTCAGTTACCATATTTCCTCATTAAAACACTACTTTTAAATGGTACATAGCATTTCATACCAACATACTAAAATTTATTCAGCCCCCTAATGCTAGACATTTGGTTGTTTCAGTTTTTTACTATTATAAACAAGTACAGATTGAATATCCATATACCTAAATCTTTGCATAAGTCCATGATTTTTTTTTAGGACAAATTCCTAAATGAGAAATTGCTGAGTCCAGGAGTATATACACATTATAAAGGCTTTTGAAAGGTATTGGCAAATTGCCCTCTAGAAAGGTTAAGCTATTGATAATTATGTTTGCAATAATTTAAAGACAGATCTAAGTCATACAGCAGAGTTTCTAGAATGTCTATATGAGCTCTTGTTTGAACTCAACAGGTAAAACATAGACCTGTCTGTGTGTGGGCACAGCCCTGATGACTGTGGTCCTGAATGAGTCACGCTAGCCTTCTCTTAGATCTTGCCGAGTTTTTTTTTTTTTTTTAATTTTATTATTATTTGGGTGCCCCAGGTTTTAGTTGCAGCTCTTAGGATCTTTAGTTGTGACTTGTGGGATCTAGTTCCCTGGGATCAAACTGGGGACCCCTGCATTGGCAGTGCAGAGTCTTGGCCGATGGACTACCAGGGAAGTCCGTTGCCTAGAATTTTGAGAACTTGAGAATATGCCTGGTTTTCTCTGGGGCTCAGCGGTCTCTGTTTGGTCCTCACAAGAGGCAGGAGTTCCCCTTAGAAATGGATTACTCTAAGTCTACAACCCGTTTTTCTCCCTCTCTCCTCACACCCTCCCAGGTGGGAGTTTCTTTCCATTTCAGTGAAATCAGGGATCATAGTGTGTGGTACACAAGACCACGTCCAAACACTGACCTTGTCATTCCTGAGGTCTGTTAGCGCTGTGGATATGGGACCCTTGCTGCCAGCTCATCTTCTTCAGGGGACGTCTATCAGCATAGAATGAGCTACCTGGGGAGAGAGCTGTGTTAGAGGTGCAGGTCTGGTTTAACTACCGCAGAGGCCTGCTGTAGTGGTTCAGGAGATGGGAGCATTTTTACATCATGACTGCCCCTTGAGCAGAGAAAAATCCCACCCCTCCAGATGGGGGAGTTGGAAGGTAGAGAAAATCTTTATTTCAAAGAAAGATTTTCAACACAGACTACATTCTGGATACATAAAAGCATTGTGGTTTAATCAATAACATGAATAGATACCAGAAACTTCATCTCATATTCACAGAGACACCACCTGAAAAGTCCCGTTTAGAGGTCTGTTTTCTTGTGTCTTTATAACTGTCATTAACTGTAATGGTTTCTAAAGGTAAAACAGACCACCATCAAGGCCACAGGACCAAAACACTGCTATTTTAGGATGGTTTATCCTTAGAGTCTCTCTACACCACATTCCTTCCTGTCAACAGGTAAGAATCAAATGTATCTTCTAATGACTCAATGCGTGAAGAATCCACCCCAATGCAGGAGACGTGGATTTGATCCCTGGGTTGGGAACATCCCCTGGAGGAGGGCATGGCAATCCACTCCAGTATTCTGGCCTGGAGAACCCCATGGGCAGAGGAGCCTGGAGGGCTGCGGTTCATAGGGTCACAAGGAGTCAGACAGAACTGCAGCAACTGAGAGCATACACTCCCTACAATTTCTGACTGGGTTTGTATTCAGTACTTGTTTAGGCTATAGATTAGAAACATTTAGAGAGCTGTGTCACGGACCAAAAAATTCCTCTTGTAGACTATATTTACCAAAATAGTGATTTGCTAATTTAATTTGTATGGTACCCATATAGTCTGATACCCACCTCCTCTCCCTTGTGCTGTGTGTGCGCTCAGTCTCCTCAGTCGTGTCCAACTCTCTGCGACCCCACGCGCTGTAGCCCACCAGGCCCTCTGTCCATGGAATTCCCCAGGCAAGAATACTGGAGTGGATTGCCATGCCCTCCTCCACGGCGTCTTCCCAACCAGGGAGCAAACCTGTGTCTCCTGCAGCCCCTGGGCTGATAGGTGGCTTCTTTACCACCGAGCCACCAGGGAAGCCCTCCGTCCCTGTACTCCTTCTAAATTTAAGAATTTGAGATTTAAAAAAAAATTCTTTTATCAAAGGTAAAAAAGTAAAGACTGCTCTCCACGTGTCTGTGGAGCTATAGTGACTAACGTCTTGGGTTTTTCAATTTTAATTTCAAAATGATTTTTTTCTTGGCCTCCATTGTATTGAATATAAAAATGTTTTTTTTTTTTATAAATCACATTTTTCTTCTCAGAAATGACTTTTATAAAATTTCTTTATAAATCTTTTTTTTTCTCAGAAAATGCAGTCACCATATTTCTGGTTAAAATACTGCTCATATTCCTATTTCACCACTTTTCTGTCTTCACCCTGAGAGTATATTCTCTACTCCCAGTCTTTCTGGGCCAGATAGGCTTGGGCAAGCACTCAAAAAGAACAGTGCTTCCTAGGAAGGACCGCTTTAATATAGAACTTATTGTCAGGTTTCAACTTTTGTTTTCCGGTGGCACCTTATAAACTCAGGTGAGCAATAAGGAGAGCAGACAACGCACATGTGCCCGCTCTGGCAGACGCCATCCATAGTGGGGAGAGCTGGTTTCCTGCTTGTGTCCACCGGCCTCTCGACTCAGTGGAAAGTCATGTGTGAAGGATGCTCTCCAGTTCCTTAGCTGCCTGTGGGAATCATTGTAAAGCAGTCTGCCAGAAGGAATGTGTGAGCAAATGACAAACGGTACCTGACTCCAGGGGAAAATAGACTTTGGGAAGCTTTTAATGCCAAGTTTTATAATGTTTAGGATGAAATACTGCATCAGATTTCTCATGAGGATGGAAACGACCTCGGATCCATTTAACACAGCATTTTTCAGCAGAAGAGAACATGCTTGAATAGAAAAAGAAAATATTCCAGTCCTTAAAGTTTAGAGTGAGCTTCCTTTTCTTCTTCTTGCTGGCTCCCCACTCTTTCATCCTGACTTCCATTCTGTAACTCCCAGCCATACTCATTAAAAAAAAAAATCCCTCTATATGGATTTTCTGAGTTGGTGCTGAGAGCAAATATTTTGCCCCATTTATCTCAAAAGTGCCCTCATGATTGTCAGGGCATGAAACCCATTATTTTTGGTTCAGAAAACATGGTCCCCATATTTATATATAATGAGTCATCAATCTCTTTTTGTACTTTCTTTTAAAGTATATCTCATCTATCCTATCCTGTTTGTTCTCATTGTCACCACTTCAGCCCAGATCTTCATTTCCTGCCTGGATCAATGCCATCCTTTTCTTACTATGTTCATCTAATTGATGAGCGTAGAGAGGGCAGCTGTATGGAAAAGATGTTTGCAAAGTAAAATTCGTATGACCTGGAGCTTGGTATGGAGATAAAGGCATCAGTGATAATTCTTAAAGGATTTCGACCTCATTAGGGAATGTAGAAAAGAATTCTGCTTTAGATAACTAAAGGCATTATATAACCATTTAAATTGCTTAATTTAATTTAGTATCTTAATTTAATCTAAGATTCTGATTCTAAGGATCTTCCTACCATTGTGCCTCCTCTGATATCTGTCTACAGTGACCTCCTGTAGCAGTCTTCTTTGTTTCAACACAAAAGCATATACAAAATAAATTAGTAGAAGTAGTTGTATTGAAAGTATCTTCCAATTTTAAACCCTATGAATTTCTGACCTGCAAATAAGTGATTTTATACATATATATATATACTTAATATGCATTTAGCTATCTATGTCTTTTCTCTACTTCCTTATTTTATTACTGTTTATTTCACAGTTGAGATCATTTCATATCTTTTGCTTCTTTCTTATGTCTCATGAATGTGGCGTGATAAAGGGAACAGAGTAATAATCAATAAATATTGACCAGGCTTCAGTGATGAGAAAGATATATTGAGAATTCACAATTTATTTTATCTTATATTTTTGTTATCTCACTGAATGAATTGACTTATATTACTTTTTCCTGCTTAGGATTTTCTACTGATGTGTGGAGAGGAGCCTCTTTGATGTATTCAGATGAAAAAAAAAGTAAGTAGCAAGGGAAGAAAACTGTATCTTAAGGCTTTTTAAGGGTGTCCCGGAAGCCACCTTAGCCTGACTGTTTATGTGGTTGGGTCTGATTGCCCTGAAGTCACAGCAGGTTATGTTTCCTTGGCTTCAGTCAGCTTTCATACAATGGGAGTGTTTTCAAAACAGCTCAGTCTGAAGAAAACTTGACTGAGAAGCCAGTTTATTTTTAGTACCTAAACTGTACTGAGCTGCATTTTCAGAAAAGTTAATCATTTCCTGTGAAGTTCACATTTACCACTGTGAAAGCAGTACATGCTCATTACCAAAAATTCAGAAACAAAACAGGAGGAGTGGAAAGCTTCACGTGTGATCCAGCTACCCACAAGTGAACAGGGCTAACCTGTCAGTTGGTATCTATTCAACTTCCTTGAAAAATAGATATAGTTGTAATCATACTTTTGGTATGATTTTTGTACCTGTTTTCTTCTTAGGTAAACTTTCTTTTGTGTGTATTAATCGCTCGGTCATGTCTGTCTGACTCTTTGCGACCCAAGTGGCTTTATAACACTGCAGCCAATCACCACAAGTAAACTCTGCAGTGTATTTGTTGGACATTTAGGTGATATTCAGTTTTTCACTTTACTAGATAATACTATATAATGAACATTTTTTATGCTTTTCCAGTAATTAAGATTATTTTCTTAGACTTGATTATGCAAAGGGATTATTTTTAAAGCTCTTACTAATTTTTGCCAAATTAATAAAAAAATTAATTAATCTTGCCAAATTCCATCAGTATGTGAGGGTGTTTTTTTCATCTCACCCTTATTAGTGTAAAATCTTCCTAGTTACAAAGATACTAGTTTTACAGGTGAAAATTATTATTTAGTTTTCCCTGATTTCCAATGATGCTTATAATGTTCCAGCACCCATCATTATTCATTCGTTGAGTGTCCTCTTTTCTGAATAGTTTGCATGTGTCTTTGGCTACTTATTTATCACAATCTCAGTGGTTTCTATTTTTTACAGAATTGATTTGGCAGACTCTTCATATGCTGAACATTAATCTTTGTTACATGTATTTTGAATTCTTGCCTGTTGTTTCCCTTTTCACTTGGGTTATTTATTTCTTAACACACAACCTTGTAAACTTTTTTGTAGTAAGCTCATAATTCCCCTACTTTCTTGGTAGTTAAAAAAAATTCTAGGTTGAGCTTAGAAATTTACCATCTCCCCAAAATCATTGCCCTCCACCAATCAACTGAAGATTTAAAATAATGTAGTTGGTACTTTTTATAGGAAATAAAAATCTTGGGAAATTTCTTGGAAAAATTAATACTCATATATTTTATTTAATCCCAGTGAAATGATCCAGAAAAATGATTTGTGATTTAGCTTTTTATTTCCCATTCTGTGGTTGGATTTCATAATGTTTAACAAACAGGAATCATGCCTTGGAGCAGTGATTCTTAACTTGGGGCAGTTTTGCCTCTGAGGGACATTTGGCAATATCCAGAGATATTTTTGATTGCCACAATGTGGGGGAGGGGCATGCCGATGGTATCTACTAGGTAGAACCAAGTTGTTGTTTAGTGGCTAAGTCAGGTCAGACTCTTGTAAACCTGCCAGGCTTCTCTGTCCATGGGATTTCCCAGTCCAGAATACTGGAGTGGGTTGCCATTTCCTTCTCCTGCATTGGCAGGCAGATTTGTTACCACTGAGCCATCAGGGAAGCCAGGTAGAGCCCAGGGTGAAGAGCTAACCATCTTCACTCACAATGTCAGTACTGCTGCTGTGGAGAGATCGAATCATAGAGTTAGTGCTAGTCAGAGTGATTGTTTATGCTGTATTAGTGGGAGAGAAATTTAAGGTCATATAATTTAAAACTCACTGTTTGTCTCTCTTTTTTTCTGAGTAGAGTCCATTGCTTTTCACTTCATCTTCCTCATGTATTTTAATGACTTACTTTTGCTCCCCTTTTGGGAATTGGCCAGCTTAGGGAAGTGTGTGCATGGGAACTGTGGTTGTCCCCTCTTCCTGTGTTATAATTTTTGGGCAATGGGGATCCAGTTGTGGACAAGCTCCACATACACGATTCCAGGTCTCTCATTTTCCAACCCTTTCTTATTGGGATATGGATAACTTGGAAACTGTGATACTAAAAACCTTGGATATGATACGTTTGCGGACAACTTAGAGACATGTCACTGCATTTGAGCAGGGGTAGTTCTTCCAGGCTGTGCTCCCCAAGTTAGGCTAAATGAAGGTAAAGGGGTAAAAATACTTTGTCTCAGCCACATTGCTTGAGGAGAACCTACCACCAAGTTGGGGAGAGTCAGTACCAACAGAAAATCCAGAGATAAAATAGTAAATAGTAAATAGAAATGAGTTTGATGGAAGCAGAATGATAATTCAGAAAATGCCACAAATTGCATTGGAACATCACGGCTAGTTCTTCACTCAGAAAATAAACTCATCCTTATTTAAGTGTGTTCCTGCTACACAGGATGCTCATTCCTATTCTGTAAAAACCAGTCATCTTAGCCACCAAACAAGCAAACACACACAGTAATTTTTTTTTTTTTTGCAATTAAAAGCTGAGAGCAATTCAAGTATATTTAAACAAATTTAAATAAAATTAAATTGGAATTTTTGTGTTAGGACTTCCAGATTCTTTGATGTGACAGATTGCACTGGGAATCTAGAAGAGGGGCTTATGGATGACAGTCTTTTATACTTTTTCTACTTTTAGAGCCCTTGGGTTTCCTGAAGCGTTTCGCATAGCTGGTGCTGTATCAGTAAGTTTTCATCCATGGCTGCCGATTTGAATAAGAATGTGTTCAGTGTGTGGGTGAGACTTAAACCCTTCAGGCTCTCCTCCCTCCAGCTTCTGACTGAATTGTCTGGGTAGGGGCGTTGGCTAGTGTAAGTTCTCTGGGCGACTCCACTGGGCATGAGAACCCCTTCATAAACAGAACACACTTTGGGAAGACCCACTGACATCATGCAGACCAGCGTCTCCAAATTTCTCAGTTCATAAGGATTGTCCAGGTACTCGTTTAGTATCTTTTCTCAAGTATCATTCTTGGAGATTCTGATTGAATCAGGGCGGTAGTTTCCAGAAATATGTTTGTTTAGCAGTCCCTTTGGGTGATGTTTATGCTGAGGCAAGTCTGAGGCACAGTCTACTCTTCTGTGGTCTTCAGTGGCAGGACCTTAGAGGCAAAGGCTGGTGGACAGGGCCCAGAGCATTAGAGCGCTAGTTTCACCTTTCGTGCCTCTCAGGTCTGTTTTTGGTCCCTTGCAGGCTCACAAACCTCTAAGGTTCTCCCCGCCCCCGCCCCAGGCAAATGAATAGATTCATCCAAAAAGACTTTGTGAGTGTTCAGTCCTCATAAATTCATCCCTTATTTTCTTTATGTCTCTAGGAGATTATTGGTTTCTACAAAGTTTTGGAAATAAAATAGATGGTTGGTCTTAAGTAGCGAACTTCCCTGGTGGCTCAGATGGTAGAGAATCTGTATGCAGTGCAGGAGACCTGGGTTTGATCCCTGGGTCAGGAAGATCCCCTGGAGAAGGAAATGGCTATCCATCCCAGTGTCCTTGCCTAGAGAATTCCATGGATATGTCAGGGGAGTTTGTAATTTCCTGGGTTCTTTCTCATGGCAGCAAAAAATTTGAAGTGACGGATGGACTAGTGTTACAGTTCTGTGTTATAGCTCAATTTTATTTGGCAAGCAGAGGAAAATACATCCTTGAGGCATGAGGGCCGGCTGACCCAAAAGATGTGAAGAGAAGAGAAACCCCAGGCTCAATTTTGGCTCCTCTTTTTATATGTTTTTTTCTCCTCCCCCTGAGCCTGCCCTGTGTAAACTGGGCTAACCAGGAGGGCTGTTTGTTTCACCTGAGGTTCCCACTCCCGTCCTCAGACCTTCCTTTGTGCTATTTTCACTGGCTTTTTCCTTTCTTTGTCTTCTGGCCACCGCCATTATGGACTCCTTTTTCCTATTCTATCTACCTAACAAATAGAGGAGCTTGGTAGGCTGCAATCAATCCATGGCTCAAAGAGTTGAACATGACTGTGCGACTAACACGTGCTTATAGGCTTGAGTAGTGAAAGGCAAATACTGGAGAAATGACAGGATTTGGGGAGAGAGAGAGAGAAACAAAGAGACAGGGAGAGGGAGAGGAAGGGGGACACAGAGGAGACGCACAGAGAAAGAGAAATAGGAATCTCAAAGTATAATAAAGAGTGAAAACCCAGATTGTTAAATAAAAAAGAAAAATAAACAACAAAAGCCTCCTTCAGATGGAGCTTTTCATATCTGTCCTACATTAGAAGCCACACTCAGTACCCAGTGCCTTGTAAATCTTTGGAGTCTAGAGGTGAACTGCAAATTGGTCAGATCTTGAGGCAATTGTTATTATACCAGTGCTAAAATGTTGCATTAATCCTGTTTATTCTTTTTATCTGATTTCTTTCTAGACTTCTAAAGCCCAAGTCAGCAATTATTTTAAGAAGAGGTCAAACAAGCAGGCTGAAGTTACAAAAGATTATTGCTGTTTTGGTTAAAGCTACTAGGGGCTGTTATCAGCTAAGTGGCAGGTTGGACGCTAAGGGAAGTTGAGAGTCAGAAAATATTTATTATCTGGGCAACTCCCTTAAAGGAACAGAACTTTCTTACCTTGCCTGGTCTAACTGGAAAAAGATCTCTGGTAGGTCTTCTAAATAGAGAGTACGGGTGAATGTTTAGTAGGCCGTCACTCAGCAGACTCCCCATGTCTGACTCTCTGCTAGGCACAGAGTGTGTAACAATGAAAGTTTGGGTACCTCCTGGGAGATGCAGTGTGAGAGGGATGTCCCAGAGGTGAATCAAGGGCACGCATCCACTGAGATGCACGTGACACAGAACCACAAGATGAGAGGGACCAATCATATTTTTCCTTCAGGAACTTGGAATTGGAAAGCTGAGAGATGACAGCTGCTAGCACCAGAGACGGAAGATGAAAGGCAATGTTGTGAGAGTTAAGTCACATAGTGCAGGCTGAGGGGCTTGTGGGCTGAGCTGTAGGGGAAGCTGACCGGCAGAGAGAGAGTGGGAGTGAGGTAGAGACCGGAGAGATGATGTTGTGACCTTAGCGTCTCTTCGGGGGTGATGGAAAGAAAGGCTTCAATTTCTGATGGAGTTTGTGTTCCAGTTCCTGGGAAGCTCATGTTGTCAGTTGGTGTGAGGCACCCTGCATCCTTACCATAAATCCCACCCAGTTTGGTTTGGCTTGAGGGTATCTCTGCCCTTTGCAGACAAAGTGGAATAGAAAACAAAAAGCTGGGCAGTTACTAAGTGCTGTAGTGAGGAAATGAAGGCAGAGAGTTAAAATTGATGAGACTAGAGAGAAAGACAATGAAAACCCTAGTAAATCATGAGGCAGAGCAGGACTTCAATAATAGGGGTTGCTTGGGGGCTATAGTTGAGGGAGCCAAGGTTGGAAGCTAAGGACCAGCTGGGAGGGTGTTGCAGCTCTGTGAGGAGGTGATGAGGTTCAAATTAGGGCGGTGGCAGGAGGGGAGGGGAGAAGCGGAATAGACTCTTGGCTCTGTAGAAAGGAGAGCCATCAGCCTCGTCCTCACTTAGAGTGGGGATAAGGTGACGATGAAGTTAAGAATGGGCTCTGTGGCTTCCCAGGTGGCTCAGAGGTAAAGAATCTGCCTGCCAATGCAGGAGGCACAGGAGACGCAGGTTTGATCTCTGGGTCAGGAAGATCCCCTGGAGAAGGAAATGGCAACCCACTCCAATATTCTTGCCTGGAGAATTCCATGGACAGAGGAGTCTGGCAGGCTACAGTCCATGGGGTCGCAAGAATCAGACATGACTGAAGTGACTTAGTACCAGTATTCTTGCTTCCCTGGTAAAGAATCTGCCTGAAATGTAGGAGACCCCGATTCAGTTCCTGGGTCAGGAAGTTCCCCTGGAGAAGGGATAGGCTACCCACTCCAGTATTCTTGAGCTTCCCTGGTGACTCAGACAGTAAAGAATCCACCTGCAGTGCAGGAGATCTGGGTTAGATCCCTGGGTGGGGAAGATTCCCTGGAGGAGGGCATGGCAACCACTCCAGTATTCTTGCCTGGAGAATCCCATGAACAGAGGAGTTGCAAACAGTTGGCATGACTGCACGAGTAAACACAGCACCAGTCTTCTTGCCTGGGAAATCCCATGGACCTAGGAGCTGGCAGGCTACATACAGCCTACATATAGTGTTGCAAAGAGTCTGATATGACTGAAGCGGCATGACACTAGGTTTATGACTTGGGGTGTTTGCGTCTGTGGTGTGCCTTGGGATTTGCAAGCTGGTGTTAGAGTTGTATTTTTTTTGGAGTGATGGGCTCAAGAAGCCAGAATCTAGAGGAGTGAGGTAGGAAGGGAGTGGGTGAGGGGGAGTTTGACTATGAAGAAAAGGAAGGGAGCTGAGTGGGGCTTGCAGAGGAGCAACGGTGTGTATAAACGACCCAAGTCCAGCCCTCAGGGTGCTCATAGCCTGGGGTCTGGGGGACAAAAATGTAAGCTCCTTAAAGTGTGTTGAAGCAGCTAGAGGGAACTCCAACAGTTTCCTGGAGGAGGTGACATTGAGTTGATGCTAAGAACTGTGAAACGTTGGATGGGGAAGGGGCAGAGAAGGGGAATATGTAACACAGAGAGAGAAAATGGAAGATGAGATGATTTTGAAGACGGAAATGTGTGGGCCTTGGAATGGGGACTTCCAAGGAAACCAGGGCAGACAAGTCTTTCTAGAACATCTGTACTCATTGTCTAGAATCATTGTCCCATCTGCAAGGATTTTAGGAAATGTCAAAACAGTCCATGTATCGAAAAATGACCTAAGGAAATTTGTAATGATGCAGGGCTTTATGGATCCAAGTATAATTTTCCTTAGTATTTGGTCTGCCTTGAGGAAAGTTAAATGTATATACAATGTATTTTTCCCCCCTCTCGCCCACCTCTACCCCTTCTCCATGCTTACAGCCTGTGGGTGGAAACCCAGTGCCCAGGCTGGTATATAACTTCTTGGGCTCCATGCAGTGCTGATTACTATTTAGGTTGGATGTCTAATGCATAAACCTTGCCCTCTCACCATTGTCATTGAGTGGATTTTTTTTTTTTTGAGGCTGTAGCCAATTTATAGTAATTAATGTGCTAAGGACAGCAGCTGTAGCAGTCATTAATTCCTTCATCTTGGAGTAGAGAGAAATGGATTAGTTAGAGATAAATATAGCTTATGGCATTTTCTCCCGGGAACAAACCCTTTATAAACAGTGCTTTCTGCTGCAGTGTGGGGGTGGTGGGAAAATGAGAGCCTTTTCCCTTTTCCTTGAGGAATTTTTCTTGTGAGAAGGAAGGCGTAGGGGGCGGGGTGAGGTGAAATGGAGGGTCATCTAAAACGGGACGTAAAGGCTGACCCTGGATGCCGTGAGGGCTTCTGTCTTCACTCCCAGGACCCTGAGACCTCTGGGTGAGGATTTGCCAATTGAACTTAAATGTGTTTTGTGCACACATCAGATCTCTGCTTAGGAAGCCAAGCCGAGGGAGGAGAGAGAGAGAGAGAGGGGAAAAAAAAACCAAAATCAGATTCTCTTCTGTTGAGTGAGCCATTTGTTTTAAAATGAGATGAGAGGTGGCTCAAAGATGTTAATGGAAATCTTTGCAAATACAGGCTTAAAGTTTCTTCCATCCAAAGAGTCACTCAGCCATAAATATGTGTGGGTTATTTAGATGCTTCCAAAGGTTGCTTGAAAATTGCCTATTTTCCCACAAAGAAGTGAGCTGTTTATTGCTTCAAAAATGTGTCTCAGAAAGAATGCTTTTCTTCATTTGAGAAGGGAAAAAGTACTGAAATGCATGTAATGCTGGGAAAAGGTTGATTGGAGAGCAGATAGTCTGGGGATAGAGGTTTAGTGTGGCTGCAGAAAGTATACTTGCTCTAAATCTTAAGACTGAGGAAAAAGCAGGTGATATTGTTCTCATGTGACTTCATTACGTGTTGTTCTCGTAGTGGTTCGGGTGGAAAGTCACAATAAGCCAGGCTGTAACGTAGGGCTTCTCAGGTGGCACTCGTGGTAAAGAACCCATCTGCCAGTTAGGAGGCATAAGAGACGTGGGTTTGATCCCTGAGTCGGCAAGATTTGCTGGAGGAGGGCATGGGAATCCACTCCAGTATTCTTGTCTGGACTCTCCCGTAGACAGAATAACCTGGTGGGGTTCTTTGTGACCATCGGGTCACAAAGAGTCGGACAGGACCGAAGTGACCTAGCATGCATGCATACAAGGGAGAAGAAGTTGAGCTTTGCAGTCTGGATGGGTGGGGGAGCTGAGAAGTAACGCCTCTATGAATACTTCATGATGGCTCCCTAACAGCGAAGGGGAGCTTTGCAAAGCCCTTGTTGGCATCTCATTAATTCATAGCTAGTCCCGTTGTAGGGTTACCAAGCAGGAGGGCCCAGTTTTTTCATTCTTTGGGAAACCCTATAATAGAGAAGATTTTTTTCTGGCCACTTAGGTGGATTTACACTGGATCTCAGTAAGATTGAGGATGGTGTTTTATAATTCAGATACTTCTCTTTGTGGATGGTTGGTATGGATGGCCTTAACTGGGATTGAATTTATTTCAAAATCGGCTTGATAAGCATGGTGGTAATTCCTACTTGTGTGCTCTGGGGAGTATGGAGGCTCCCCTTGCCATGAGATCCTTGTCACATGGAAATATAAAGCAGGTTGAGAGATGATGTTTATTGAGGATATCCTATATACAGTGCTACACCAGGCATATTTAAAGAAAAAAAACTTTTTATTTTGTATATTGGGGTATAGCCAATTAGCAAACAATGTTGTGATAGTTTCAGGTGAACAGTGAAGGGATTCAGCCATACATATACATGTATCCATTCTTCCCCAAACTTCCCTCCCATCCAGGCTGCTATATGACATTGAGCAGAGTTTCATGTGCTTGTTGGTTATCCATTTTAAATATAGCATACATTAGGCATTTTTTACTGTTGTGTTTTAATTCAACCTCAAGAATTCCTGGAAGATATCTCCTCATTATCACGTAAGTGAAAGTCGCTCAGTCGTGTCCAACTCTTTGTGACACCATGTCACATGACTGTGACATACAGTCCATGGAATTCTCCAGGCCAGAATACTGGAGTGGGTAGCCTATCCCTTCTCTGGACGATCTTCCCAACCCAGGGATTGAACCCAGGTCTCCTGCATAGCAGGTGGATTCTTTACCAGCTGAGCCACAAGGGAAGCCCCATTATCACATATGAGTGAAGTAATTTGCCCGAGTGAAAGAGAGGTACACACACATACACACTCAGTCTTCCTCACACACTGGGTTATTTTGGCCTCAGAGAGCCCTGTGGGTGAACGTGGCTAAGTGTCCCAGTTCTTTGCAATAGCCTTGAAGTGGGAAAAGACCGTCAGAGTTTCCTGGCTCAATGCAGGTCTCTGAGTGGGACTTCCCAGAGGCTGTGGGAAGCTTGGTGCAGCCACATTGATGCTCCAGATGCTTTGGTTTTCTTCTCCTTTCCCCAAAGCCCTGAGGACTGAGACCAAAAGGAATCACACAGTGTATGACTCTTCATAAAAATGTAGATGAATCTGTTGTCTGCTGAGAATGTAAGATAAAGAATAAACCAAGTTATTGGCAGCATTTCGCATGGGTTCCACTTGTGCAAGAATGAATCAGTCACTGGATGTTCATGACAACAACCAGCACCAACTTTTTTGCTTTTAGAAACTGAAAAAAGAGTCAGTTGTTTGTTGTCCTGCACCAGCAGGAAATAATAAAGCCAATTAATTTTGAATTCGCATGATGCCCATGTCCTCCTTTAGTCTGGCTTAGGTTTGTTGAATTGGAAGAGGCCGTTCTCACTTGTTTATTCTGATGTTTTGAATCTCCTGGAAGATACCCCTGCTTAGACAGTCTGGTTTCATGTTTTATCATATTTTGTTCCCAAAGCCTGACTCAACCTGTAGGGCTTTATGCAGGATAGTTTGCTTACAACCGCATTTAATAAAGCTGGCTGTCAGTTTGTCACATGGTCACTCTGTCAACAGGCAATACAGAATAGTACAGTAGTCATAGTAGAAAGGCTTCGTTGGAATTCAGTTTTGATCGTTAAAATGGATAGAAGATAAACTGCTTAGCAGTTCTTCACAACTGCATGAATTGGATGTCCAGCAGTGCAAAACTCCAAAGTGCATCCTTTCAATCTGTGAAAAGAAGCATTAGAGGCAGAACTTAGAATTTGTTTCAACTGAGTTGACGGTAATCCCAGACACAAGGGAGTGTCCTAGGCACTGTTCATTTCTTTGAAAATTGATATGTTATGGCTAAAACCAGCCGATAGCTCTGGAAAGAAAAGCTAACACATTCATGAATGATCCTTGAGTTCTGTGTTTTAATTTAAAATTGTTTGGTAAAGTCATGCTTGATTCCACTATGAGCATTTTGACTAGATAACTTTGACTACCTGGTAAAAATCCAATGAAGTTAAATGCAAATTATAAACAGTTTTATCTGTTAATGCTAAGAAGTAATGATGTTGTATGTGGTAAGAGAAAGAATCAGTTTCTTCCTTGATGTGTAGATATGCTTTATAAATTTGGTATTGTTTCTCTTTGCTAGAGTTAAAAATTTCCTTTGTGGTAAGAGAAAAATTTCCAAGCTGTTTCCTGCTCAAAAATCTGCAGCTAGCTCTCCTTGCACTCTAGGAAAATATCCAAATTCCTGAGCTGGCCATTAAGCACCTACCTTGCCAGACTCATCAGCAGGATTTCTTGGAGGCAATGCTTCCTGTTACTTGTGTGGACCAAAGTTCTTCTAACCTAGAATATTGCCTTCCATCTCTGAATTTATACCCAGCCTTCAAACTTCAAGCTCAACTTGATCTCTTCCACGATTTTATTTTTTTTCTCTCCAATCTAAATGAATTCCTATAGAAAATGTTTATATGACTTCTATGTGTAAAGGATATACCTCTATAGGCTGAGATTGAAGTAGTAAATAACATAAGTATTAAGTGGGATTCTTAAACTCCCTCTATGGCTAATTCCGAATTAAACATCAGTACCACCTTAGGTCTTTTGATAGAGCAATTGAATTGAGTATTTCTGAAGGGTTCCTGGGACTGTCATAGGATAAAGTGGGGTTCATTCTTCCACATTCCCATTTCCTGGCTGGTAAATGGGATTGTTTCTTGGAAGAGAGGCAGGTTTTCTGCTTCTGAAAGTCCCTTTGAGCCCTCTCAGGGATTTGGCCTTAAAGGGAAAAGGCTGGAAGGAGATCTGAAGGTATTCTGGGTTCCTCCCACTGCAGGGAGGGACTGGGCATTGTGTGAATCCAAAATTAATTTGCTTGATTATTTCCTGCTGCTGCCCTAAAATAGGAAACTGACTTAAAGAAGTTGGGTTGGTACTTCTGGGGTTCCTGAGTACTGCTGGGGTTCTGGGTTCCTCTACCCTTCCTCTGTCTGCTTCCTCAGAAGATACATCTAGATGTTGGGTTAGCTCTGCCGGGAGCTTGGCTTGCTTAAGTCCCATGATCTGGTCTCCTGGCCAGGGCAGCACATGGTGACCTCAGAGCCGCTCTGTCTTCCACCTCCTGTGCTGAGCTCAGCTAAGTTTCCGGAGACCTCCTGGGGCCCCTGCTAACTCATTGGTGCCAGTTTCCACTGTCCCATTTGTTTGTACATCACCACAGTCTGGGTAAGACATAACCATCCCAGTTAAAAAGTTAACTAACAATCCAGTAGGGTTATTGGTAGGGTTACAACCCAGTAGGACTGCTGGCTGTTCTTTATTCTGGGATGCAGGGGTGAGGGTAGAGAGGAGAGGGACTAACTCCCAAGTGCTATTGAATAGAGGGCACCTAGCAGGGCCTCTGCCCTTTGCTGGTTCTCTTTTCCTCTCAGGGGGAGGCCAGCAGTCTGTGTCATACCTTTCAACCCCTTTCCTCTTGTCTGGGGTTCGCAGTTCCCCTCTGTGGCATTAAAGAAGGTTCTGGCTAAAAAATTATAGAGATTGTGAAAGGATCAGCTATGACAATGTATTAAAAGCAGAGACATCACTTTGCTGACAAAGGTCTGTATAGTCCAAGCTATGATTTTTTCCAGTAGTTATTTGTGGATGTGAGTTGGACCATAAGAAGGCTGAGCACTGAAGAATTAATGCGTTCAAATTGTGGTGCTGGAGAAGACTCTTGAGATTCCCTTGAACTGCAAGGAGATCAAACCAGTCAATCCTAAGGAAATCAACCTGGAATATACATTGGAAGGACTGATGTTGAAGCTGAAGCTCCAATACTTTGGCCACCTGATGCAAAGTGCCAACTCATTGGAAAAGACTCTGATGCTGGGAAAGATTGAAGGCAAAAGGAAAAGGGTCGGCAGAGGATAAGATGATGAGAAACCATCACTGACTCAATGGACATGATTTTGAGCAAACTACAGGAGACAGTGGAAGACAGAGGAGCCTGGCATGCTCTAGTCTATGGGGCTGCAGAGAGTAGGACAGGACTGCGTGACTAAGCATGCATGCATGCATGTGTAGCTGGAACCCATAAAAGCATATCGGGTAATTGTATGAAATAATTGTGGCAGGTAGAATAATGACTTCAGAGATATCCATATCCTAATTCCTGGAGCCTTACATGGCAAAGAGACTTTGCAGAAGTAATTAAGGTTAGGGATCTTGAGAAGGGAGATTGGATTATGTGGGTGGGTCAGATAATGTATTAATATGAGAATGAGAGAAAAGATGAGAGAGAGAAGGGAGGGGAGGACTGGGAAGACACGGTGGGAGAAATGATAGATTATTGAGAGAGAGAGAGAGAGAGAGAGAGAGAGAGAGAGAGGGGAAGAAGAGAAGAGAGATACTGAAGATTCTACATTGCAGGACTTGAAGATGAAGGGAGGAAGCCAGAAGCCAAGGAATGCATGTGACTTCTAGAATCTGGAAAAGGCAAGAAAACACAGATTATCCTCCAGCACCTCTAGAAGCACTGCAGCCTGGCTGACTCCTTGACTTTGGCCCTCTGAAACCCACTTCCGACTTCTGACCTCCAGAACTGTGAGATAATACACTTCTGTTGTTTTAGGCTACTAAGTTTGTGGCAGTTGGTTCTACAGAACAGCAAACTACTATGGAAGCTAATATCAAAGCTCATGCTTGCAGGTCAAAAGTGCTCTTGCTCATCACTCTGGGGTGATAAGAGGTCCAGGAACAGCTGGGGTGAGTGTGGCCATCCTGATAGAAGAGGTAGGGGCTGGGTGACACTGGGAAGAGAAGAAGGGATGAACCTGAAAGGTCATGAGATGTGGCAGGCTCCAGTGACTGGCTGGTGGTGGGGGACAAAGAAGCAGCTCCATCATTTAAGGTCCCCTACCCACCGCAACATGCAGTGCAGGAGACACAAGAGACATGGGTTCAATGCTTGGGTCTGGAAGATCCCCTGAAGAAGGAAATGGCAACCCCGCTCCAGCATTCTTGCCTGGGAAATCCCATGGACAGATGGGCTACAGTCCAAGGGGCTGCAGAATTGGACACTACTGAGTTCACACACTCCCAAATTTATTATTTATTTTTGTCTGTGTTGGGTCTTAGTTGCATCATGCAAGCTTAGTAGTTGCTGTGTGGGCTTAGTTGCCCCACAGCATATGAGAATTTTAGTTCCCCCACCATGGATCAAATCTGCATCCCCTGAATTTGGAGGCAGGTTCTTAACCACTGGACCATGAGGGGAGTCCCCCATTTAAGGGTCTTTGATGCTGGAAGAAGGAGAGGATAGTGGTTCAGTTCAACAGTAGAGGAAGAAAGAAAGGGGAGCTGGAGTGGACAGCAGACTACAGGACAACATGGTTGGGTGGAATTAAAAGTGAATTTGGTTTTATTGACATCGAACTTGGAAGAGCCCTTGAACTTGGAGCACTAGGATTTGGGGCAACTTGGAGTGATAGAAGATGAACAGATAATAGTTAGGTAAGAGAGTGAATAATGGCTGAAAAGTTGGGGTTGAAGGTGTGTCTCTGGAGGATGAAGATTGAAGTGGAAAGTGTTAGTCACTCAGTTTCCACCCCGTGGGCTGTAGCTCCTCTGCCCATGGGATTCTCCAGGCAAGAATACTGGAGTGAGTTGCCATTTCCTTCCCTAGGAGATCTTGCTCACCCAGGGATTCAACCCAGGTCTCCTGTACTGTAGGCAGATTCTTTACTCTCTGAGCTACAAAGAAAATCCAAACATTGAGATGGGAGCTGAAGCAATGAAGAGAAAAAAATTTTCATTGAGACAGTCAGAGAAGAGGGAAGGTAAGCTAGCATTCACTGAGCATCTAATTCGACCAGGCATTGAAGTATATTTTATTTTTTAAATATATGTTAAGTAATTTAATACCTGGGCTTCTCAGGTGGTGCTAGTGGTAAAGAACCAACCTGCCAATGCAGGAGATGTAAGAGATGCAGGTTCAATCCCTGAGTAGGGTTGCAAAGAATTGGACACTACTGAAGTGACTTAACACACACACAACTGAATACTTTTAACAGCCTCCTGTTTAACCATTGTGACATAGTGTTGGAACTGTTTTTGAAGATGATAAATACAGACTCAGAGAAAGTAAGTAACTGTCCCATAACCTAACAGCCAGTAAGTCCTCTTCTACACCATGTGCATAGTTGGGAGAAGCCAAGAAGCAGGTCAAATATTACTCATAAAAGATTAGCCAATCAGAATTCAGAATACGGAGTGATGCTTCACTAGAACCCAGCACTGGGCATTAGCAATACTCTTTTGAGGTAGGTTTCATTTTCGGTGGTCTCTTTGGTTATGTAAGGGCTTCAGTGAAGTGTCTATTCTATGATGATGATGATATGTGTGTGTGTGTGTGTGTGTGTGTGTGTGTGTGAGAGAGAGAGAGAGAGAGAGAGAGAGAGAAACAGTCAGAAAAAGAGAAATGACAGATCACTGTTCTCACAGGCACAGTTAGTCTTCCTGAATAGAAAGTAAGCGTATAGAAAATGTTTTTGATTTTTAAGATGCCAGGCCTTCCCAGAAATACTGGTTATAATTTTAGTGACAGCCATTGTGGGAAGTATTTGACTTTTGGCTCGGAAGTTTCATGGACCAGATGAATCAATAATATATGACACATCTTTTAAATTCCCCCCAGTCAGGTCTATAAAAGGCATACTTGCATGGCTCACCCACATTCAGGCAGAATCAGATGGTCTGTTAATTCAGATTTGAATTAAAAACTCTCACCTCTCCGTTTTAGCTGTTCAGGATGCAGCATGCAACTAGTTATTAAAATGAACACTTACAGTGACCACAGCCCGGAATCTAATACTCCATATGGCACCAGAGTGAAGGCTCTCAACGTGTGCACTTTTGTCTTTGGTCATTTCAGACTGAAAATACAATTAGACTTGGCTGTCAGACAGATGAAATCTGTCATATTTCCCCTATAGGACCTGCACTTGGTCCAGATCAATAAATGTAAAACCACTTGCCCATAAATTGCAAACTAAGCTTGCAGCTTCAGTACATGTGGGCTTGAATTCACTTGTATCTGGCATTCACTGCTTCCTGGCCAAACAGTCTGTTTCTGTGATTAGTGCAATTTCAGAGCTGGACCAGAAAAACAAGGCTGCAAACCATCACTATAAAGCAGCAGATGGCTTTGCCACACCTTCCCTGTAAGGGCAGTTCCCTCAGAAAATGGGGTCTGAGCTGCTTGCTGTCTAGAATGGAACTTTAAAATTGGGATGAGTTCAAGTCATTTCCTGACTGTAGCTCCACGGAGCTGTTGTTATTTTTTCCCTATTTCTTCTTGAGATTTCAAACAGAATTTGTAATAAACTTTGCCTGGACACGACTTGTCACCCGGAAGAGACGTGCTTTATGTACAGAGATACAAGATTCCCTGTATCTGCTTGACAGAGCCAGCTTTTACTGGATGATACGTGCATGTTGGAGGCTTCCCAGGTGGTGCTGCTGGTAAAGAACCTGTCTTCCAAAGCAGGAGACACAAGAGATGCGGATTCGACCCCCTGGGTCAGGAAGATCCCCTGGAGGAGGGCATGACAACTCACTCCAGTATTCTTGCCTGGAGAATCCCATGGACAGAGGAGCCTGGTGGGCCATAGGCAGTGGGGTCACAAAGAATCAGACACAACTGAAGCGACTGCGCATGCCTGTACATGTTGGATTGGCTTCACGGAGAATGAGATGCGCTTGCTTTTGCTCCAGAGACCGCTGACTGAGATAACATTGATTTTGGGGGAAAGGTACATTCTTAACACCTGTTTTCCTCCCCCATTTAGTTTAACTTAGAGGCCCGGTTTCAGGCAAAGGGAATTTTCTCTAGTGTAACACAGAATTAGGCTGTAGAATTTGCTGGTGTGGGACATTAAGTGAGACAATTAAAAGTGAGACAATTAACCTAGACTCTTTAGAGGCAAGAATTAGACATTGGCTGTATCTGAATAAGAGGAACATCTCTATTTTCAGGAGCTACTGTGGAAGCAAAAACCTTCATACTTCCAAATATGGTGCTTGCTAAGCAAAGTGATTTCAAAATCAGGTCAAGGAAAAAAATTCCTTTGAGATAGACAGTATAAAAAAGATGTGTCAAGTGAGCTGGTGGTGTCACTTCCTTGAAGGCCACTGCTCTTGGAGTTAGAACATATTCTGAAATCATGGACATAGAGCACAGACTGGTGGCTGCCAAGAGGGAGAGATTGGGGAGTGATAGATTGGGAGTTTGGGATTAGCAGATGTAAGCTTTTATATTAGAATGCATTAACAAGGTCCTACTGTAGAGCACAGAGAACTATATTCAGTATCCTATGGTGAACCATAATAGAAAAGGATATGAGAAAAAGAATATAATATATGTATTATTGAATCACTTTGCTGTACAGCAGTAATTAACACCACATTATAAATCAAATATACTAAAAAGAAATTCTGAGAATGGTTGAGTACACCTGGCTGAGTGCTGCTTCTTTGCTTGGTTTGGTCATTCCACTTTGCAGATTCATGAAGATGTGGTAACATTGTCTGAAGCTGCCCACTTTGATGTGCTCATGTTATTAACAGAAACTTCTAATGAATGGTAAATTAGTCTAGCCCTTTGAGGGCCACTGAAAATCAACCATTCAAAATAAGTGGAGCAAACAATACATACTGTGTCTACAAGGCATGCGTTTTGGGGGGAATCATATGATTTGGGTAAATTATTCTTGAAGTCATGTTAGACTTTTAGCTGTGTTTTTAATTCTAGTAAGTAAAATCTGATCAAGGTTTGAATTGGTGTAGACCAAGAATTACAGTCTTTCAGACATTGTAGGTGAGTGTAAGATACTGGACCGGTCCATGAACAGAACAGATAATGAACTTCAACCTTAAAAAAAAAATCAAAGCACAACAGTAGGCTCATTTTACTAACTAAATATCAGTTTATATCAAACAAGCTGGCTTAAAAACACTCCTTCTCCCTTGCCCCTCAAAACCAGCAATACTTAACAGGAATCAGATAAAACTCTCAAATTAGGGTAGCTCAAGGCAAATAGATGGGGAAACAATGGAAACAGTGACAGACTTTCTTTTCTTGGGCTCCAAAATCACTGCAGATGGTGACTGCAGCCATGAAATTAAAAAATGCTTGCTCCTTGGAATAAAAGCTATGACAAATCTAGATAGTGTATTAAAAAGCAGAAGCATTACTTTGCTGACAAAGGTCCATTTAGTCAAAGCTATGGTTTTTCAGTTAGTCGTTTACAGATGTGAGAGCTGGACAATAAAAAAGGCCAAGCACCAAAGAATTGATGCCTTCTAACTGTTGTGCTGGAGAAGACTGTTGAGAGTCCATTGGATTGCAAGGAGATCAAACCAGTCAATCCTAAAAGAAATCAACCCTGAATATTCACTGGAAGGACTGATGCTGAAGCTGAAGCTCCAATACTCTGGTCACCTGATGTGAAGAGCCAACTCACTGGAAAAGACCCTGATGCTGGGAAAGATTGAAGGCAGGAGGAGAAGGGGAGGACAGGGGATGAGATGGTTGGATGGCATCACAGATGCGGTGGACGTGAGTTTGAGCAAACTCCAGGAGATGATGAAGGACAGGGAAGCCTGGCATGCTGCTGTCCATGGGGTTGCAAAGATTCAGAAACAAATGAGTGACTGAACAACAGAGGAATAACCAGTAAAGAGGAGAGAGTGTATAGTGGGGGGGCACTAATCAGGGTGGAGGGCTTCCTGGGTCGCCCAATGGTAAAGAGTCCACCTGCCAACCAGGAGACGCAGGTCTCATCATCCCTGGGTCGGGAAGATCCCCTGGAGAAGGGAATGACAGCCCACTCCAGTATTCTTGCCTGGAGAATCCCGTGGACAGAGGAGCCTGGCGGGCTGCCATGGGGTCACAAAGAGTCGGACACGACTGAGCGACGAAACCACAACACCAGCATCACTCTGTGTGTGAGTTAAAATTTTTTCTTCTGTTTTTCAAATCGGAGTATAGTTGATTTATAATATTATATTAGTTTCAGGTATACAGCATAATGATTCAATATTTTTATGGATTATATTCCATTTATAGTTATCAAAAATAATGGCTATATTTCTCTGTGCTGTACAATATATCCTTGTTGCTTATCTAGTTTAATCATAATAGCTTGTATCTCTTAATCTCCTACCCCTATCTTGTCCCTCCCCACTTTCCCTCTCACCACTGGCAACCTCTAGTTTTCTACATCTCTGGGTCTGTTTCTGTTTAGTTATATATATCTGTTTTATTTTTTAGATTTCACATATAAGTGGTAACACATAATATTTGTCTTTCTCTGACTTATTTCATGAAGCATAATATTAGGTGCATCCATATTGTTGCAAATGGCAGAATTTCATTCTGTTTTATGGCTGTATAATATTTAATTATACATTGAATATATAATTTAATATATAATCTTATTTCTTCGTTCATCTGTTGGTGGATACTTGGGTTGCTTCCATATCTTGGCTCTTGTAAATAGTGCTGCTGTGAACATTGGGGTATATGTTTAGTGTTTTTGCCTTGGTTTCGGATATGTACTCAGAACTAGAATTTCTGGGTTATATGATAGAGTTGGACATGACTTGCGACTGAACAACAGCAATGGTCGTTTTAGTTTTTTGAGGAAAGTCCATATTATTTTCCATAGTGGCTGAGTTACATTTTGAGTTATATTTTCCTGTGTTTCAGGCAGAAAAATATATGAATGTATACTTGGAAACTATTTAATGGTTATTATGTATAGTTTACCTATGCCTCTGTCCTCTGTCTGGCACCACTGTGCTAGGTGTTAGGTTATAAGGGAGATAATAGTCATGGTGTTTGCCCTGACTAGCTACACTGCTTCATGTATGGACTTGAACATCACCCTCTCTTTTCTGTGGCATTTCCCTTGGTTTTGGTGAGAGCCTACTCTTTAATCTTCTCCTCGTCCTCTGCATGTCTTCCTCATGGCACCCTTCCTCCTTAATTCTTTCTTTGGCTTTGGTGATATCATTTTCTCCTGTTTTGCATTCACTCTTGTTCACTGCTCTTTCTCACTCTCTTTGTGAGTTTGAATGCTGGTGCTTCCTGAGTTCTGTTCCCAGACCTGTTCTCTGTGGACTCATTGCCTGAGAGGAGGTGATTTTTTCCAGACAGGAATTGAGCATGAAACCTCCAGTTCACTGAACGTAACATTGACTGACCTGGAAGAATCATAAAGGCAGAGGAGAGAGGCATCAATAAGTGATGTGTTGGCTTCTGACATGAAAACAGAAAGCACAATAACATCAGAAAGCAAGGACTATGTAGGGAGTTCCTCCGATAATTACTGGTGGAATGCGTTGAGATCTCCTTTTGGAGCTGAATGCCTTTAAAAAAATCATAATGGCTACAAAACACTGGAACTCTTGAAAACTTGTAAACAGGAAGTAGAGATATTGAAGAAATGGCCTGAGGTAGGGGAAACAGAACCTTAGAGAAAATTATAAATGATGCATTAAAATAGGAAAAATATGAAGTTGAAGCCCCACCATAGTCCACACTGAGTTATGGGCATATACCTATTAGGCAGAGTAATAAGTAAAGATGTGTTTTTGGCACATAGCTTCTGCCCTAGAGGAACACAGTTATGGCATGTAAGTTAGCTACTGCATGAATAAGTTGAGACAGATTATTAGATCACAGTCAGTTGATTTTTTCCTACCATTTTGCTTTTTATTTACATTGAACATTTTTTTTTTTTAGCCTGATTTCTCCTTTCTGATGTTTCAGAGTATATACAGTGATTTAAATTGCAAGGTATCTGATGCAAGAAGGTTGTGGTGAGATTTACACAAAGAATCAAGCTTTGAGAAATCTTATAATAAAGCTGTATCATCGTATAACATAAGCAGATTTTAAGTAAGCATTCCCTGGTGAAACATACAATTGTACACACAGGGTGGGAACAGCAAAGCAGACAATACCTCTGGAGACAGCTTCTTTTGCTTGTCTAGCTAGAACCTCAGTTTTTTTTTTTTTTTTCCCCAGCCTTTTTGAGACTTGTTTTCCTGGGTTTTGCTTCCAAGAAAGGAGGTTGTCTTTGCCAGGCTATGAGACTCTAAAGAAGATTACCAAGCTTAGCTGCCATTTTAGGATCCGGACATTCATTCCATGCGCTATTACCTAGAGGAAGGAAGGAAAAAATGAGACAGACTTTTCACGTTCATAAAGTACAACAGGCATTAAACCTAATGGACAGGAGAGATTTGAGCTGTGGACTTGTCTTGTGTGGGACCAAGGCCGCACCTTTTTGCTGTCTTTGCTAATGGAGAGGTAGTGACTAACTGAATGTTCCCAGGGGGGTGGCATGATTACCATCCCCTGGCCTCATCCGGGGGTCAAGATATAAAAAACGGGTGCTTGGAAGAGTCGGCAGGTCTGATTCATACCTCTAGGCGGTACTCACGAGGCATTTTTGGCCCATCAAATGGCTCTTGATAAAGTACAGTAGTGCAATTTGTATTTTTACTGCAGGCCAGTTAAGAAGGGGGAGAGAGTGTGATAAGGAAAACGCATGTCCTTGCAAAGCAGGAGCAACAGTCATAGCAGCAGGAGAAGGGGGAAAAAAGATACACAGAGAGGAAACAGCCAGCCACTTAAAGCAGCTAAAGGGGTCAGGCGGCTCATGTGTTGTGGCCCACCCACTGCCAGAAAATCCCTTTTCCTGCTGTTTTTTGGGCAGTGGAGATCTTCAAAAGGGAATAATTGTGTGGTAACATATGTTCATCCAGACATAGATTGGTGAGTTTCAAATCAAATAGTATTTTTTTTTAAACTGTCATTTGAAGAGGAAATAATGTTTCTTGAGATTCTCATCAGAGTGCGCTTAGTCTTTCATTCTCTGGTCTTGTGATTTTTGTCTTCTCACCTATATCTGTGTCTATTCTGACTTTAGAAAGGCAGAGAAAAGCTTTTGGAAAACTTTTATCATTTGATTATTATTTTCCCAGTTTCATTGAGGACAAGTTTTTGAGTGTGGGTTTATAAAAATTTGCCCTTTCTATAATGTTGAGGGTGTATTACCCACCCCATGAAATTCTCCTGGGGGCCTGTACTCACCAGGCTGCTTCTTAACTTACTTTTATTTTCTTTAGGTGCCTGGGATTGCTAGAGACTAGAAATAAAAAGAGAGAGTGGAGGAAGGGAAGGATGTATAAAAGGGGAAATAAATCAGGAATTACTTAATGAAGGAAGAGAGGAAGGAGGGAAAATAGAATTGATGGAAAATGTTAGTAATTTGAACAACCAGGAATAATGCTCGCTGTTTAAAATTAATGATAGGTAACAAACTCATCAATACTGCTGACCACCCATGGGAGGAGAGACAGAGTCGGAGAGCTAGAGTAAATACATCAAATTTAGGAGTATCCAAATGCATTTGGTCACCTAGGACATATGATTGTTCCTGAGACAGGGCAAAAATGGAGAAGAAAATTTCGAGGTAATTTGATCCCTAAATCCTACTACCGAAAAAAATTGGGGGGCAACAGAAGTAGGAATGGGGTGAAATATCCATTTCCAGCTGGCTGTTTAAGGGATTAGATCTGATAGTCAGAGTGCCTGAAGAGCTATAGCCAGAAGTTCCTGACATTGTACAGGAAGCAGTGATCAAGACCATTTCCAAGAAAAAGAAATGCAAAAAGCAAAATGGTTGTCTGAGGAGGCCTTTCAAATAGCTGAGAAAAGAAGAGAAGCTAAAGGCAAAGGAGAAAAGGACAGATACACCCATCTGAAATGCAGAGTTCCAAAGAATAGCAAGGAGAGATAAGAAAGCCTTCCTCAGTGATCAGTGCAAAGAAGTAGAGGAAAACAACAGAATGGGAAAGACTAGAGATCTCTTCAAGAAAATGAGAGATACCAAGAGAACATTTCATGCAAAGATGGGCACAATAAACGATTGAAATTGTATGGACTTAACTGAAGCAGAAGATATTAAGAAGAGGTGGCAAGAATACACAGAAGAACTATACAAAAAAGATCTTTATGACCCAGATAACCACAATGGTGTGATCATCCACCTAGAGCTGGCTGGAATGCGAAGTCAAGTGGGCCTTAGGAAGCAGCACTACAAACAAAGCTAGTGGAGATGATGGAATTCCAGTTGAGCTGTTTCAGATCCTAAAAGATGATGCTGTAAAAGTGCTGCACTCAATATGCCAGCAAATTTGGAAAACTCAAAAGTGGCCACAGGACTGGAAAAGGTCAGTTTTCATTCCAATCCCAAACAAAGGCAATACCAAGGAATGTTCAAACTACCACACAATTGCATTCGTCTCCCACGCTAGCAAAGTAATGCTCAAAATTCTCCAAGACAGGCTTCAACAGTATATGAACCGTGAACTTCCAGATGTTCAATCTGGGTTTAGAAAAGGCAGAGGAAACAGAGATCAAACTGCCAACATCCGTTAGATTATCAAAAGAGAGAGTTCCAGAAAAACATCTACTTCTGCTTTATTGACTACACCAAAGCCTTTGACTGTGTGGATCACAACAAACTGTGGAAAATTCAAGAGATGGGAATACCAGACCACCTTACCTGCCTCCTAAGAAACCTATATGCAGGTCAGGAAGCAACAGTTAGGACATGGAACAACAGACTGGTTCCAAGTTGGGAAAGGAGTACGTCAAGACTGTATATTGTCACCCTGCTTATTTAACTTCTATGCAGAGTACATCATATGAAATGCCAGGCAGGATGAAGCACAAGCTGGAAACAAGATTGCCAGGAGAAATATCAATAACCTCAGATATGAAGATGACACCACCTTTATGGCAGAAAGTGAAGAAGAACTAAAGAGCCTCTTGATGAAAGTGAAAGAGGAGAGAGAAGAAGTTGGCTTAAAACTCAGCATTCAGGAAACAAAAACCATGGCATCCAGTCCCATCACTTCGTGGCAAACAGATGGGGAAACAATGCAAACAGTAATAGTCTTTATTTTTCTGGGCTCCCAAATCACTGCATATGGTGATTGCAGCCATGAAATCCAAAGACGCTTGCTCCTTGGAAGAAAAGTTATGACCAACCTAGATAGCATTTAAAAAGCAGAGACATTACTTTGCCAACAAAGGTCTGTCTAGTCAAAGCTATGGTTTTTCCAGTAGTCATGTATGAATGTGAGAGTTGAACCCTAAAGAAACCTGAGCGCTGAAGAATTGAGGCTTTTCAACTGTGGTGCTGGGGGAGACTCTTGAGAGTCCCTTGGACTGCAAGGAGATCAAACCAGTCAATCCTCATGGAAATCAGTCCTGAATATTCGTTGGAAGGACTGATGCTGGAGCTGAAGCTCCAATACTTTGGCCACCTGATGCGAAGAACTGACTCTTTGAAAAAGACCCTGATGCTGGGAAAGATTGAAGGCAGGAGGAGAAGGGGACAACAGAGGATGAGATGGCTGGATGACATCACTGACTTGATGGACATGAGTTTGAGTAAGCTCTGGGAGTTGATGATGGGCAGGAAAGACTGGCGTGCTGCAATCCATGGGGTCACAAATAGTCGGACACGACTGAGTGACTGAACTGAACCAAGTTGATGGAATTCCCTGGCTGTTTTCTCACCCTTCTCTTTGTCTTTGCTCATTCTGTTTTGATTTTCAAAGACAATTTGAGCTTTATGTTTTTACCTGATTATAATAATATAACCCAAGAATCAGCCCTTTTCTTTCCTGTCCCTGGGATCCCAGGTCTGTAGTCTTAGGGCAGACTGTGTGTGTGTCATATCCCTTTCAGAGTTGTGACCCTGGCATCTGTTTGTCTGAACCATGCAAAACTCTTGGGTTTTTCTGGGTGAAAAAGAGTGACCATCTGCAAAGTGAGAGGGGTGAGCATTAGCTACATCTCATGATCTGGATTTCATGTTATCTATGAAAGTGCATCTCAGAGCTAATTCTACCAAATATGAAGATCTTCTGCAAATAAGCAATTGTTAGCAAGCAGGAGAAAAAAACCACACAATACATCTAACCTATAATTTCACTGAAGTCATGTAATTTCTTCTCTGAGGGACTCCAACCAATACTTCTATAAAAAGTTCACTTGACACCCCATTGAATTCTTGAGACAACCTTCTCTCACCCTTACTTTTATCAGTAGGCATCTTGAAGTCTTTAAACTGGTAGCTGGATGCAGGAGTATTTAAGAATCAAGACTCCGGGAACATTCCTGAAAATCTAGCCTCAGGCCACTCTAGTTACTTTTTACTGTGTGGAGAGAGGAGGTGTCTCTAAAACATTTTACCCAATTCACAAATTTGAATTCTACAAATTTCACCAGTGATTGCCCATTTCTAATATCCATTATGCTCATTAACAACCCATTAATTTCCCCTATGAAAATCCATTTCTGAAATTCAGTATGCTAATTAGCAGAACCATTTCTTGTTCATTAGAGACATGGATTACAGAAGGGCTTTTAGTAATCGCCTCTGGAGTGTGGCCTTTCTGATAAGATGTTAGCTGACATCAGGGTGTGTATTCCTGATTAGAACAATTGTCTCCTCCTAGGGTGTAGCCTAAACTATAAAGAACCTTCCCATGCATATCTGTATTATACTAAATTTGCTAAAGTAGTCTATATATAGTAATTATGGGTATGAAAGCTTATGTGTATAAATACAAATCTTTATATTTTATGTTTGTCTATAGAGTATTACGGAGAAAGCAATGGCAACCCACTCCAGTACTCTTGCCTGGAAAATCCCATGGACAGAGGAGCCTGCTAGGCTGCAGTCCATGGAGTCACTCAGAGTCGGACATGGCTGAGCGACTTCACTTTCCCTTTTCATTTTCATGCATTGGGGAAGGAAATGGCAACCCACTCCAGTGTTCTTGCCTGGAGAATCCCAGGGACGGGGTCACACAGAGTCGGACATGACTGAAGCGACTTAGCAGCAGCAGCGTAGAGTATTAATCATGTGTGTGCCACAAAAACGAATCCCCTTTTGTTTGGATTTAGGTTGGAGCATCCTTACTTTCACTCACCTGTTTAGTTTCTTCCTTAAAATGAATTCCTAGAAATGGAATTGCTGGGTCAGAGGTATACATATTTAGATGTAAACTGGTATATGTAAAATTGACAAACAACAAGGTCCTACTGTATGGTACAGGGAACTGTATTTAATACCTTGTAATAACCTATAGTGGAAAATAATCTAAAAAATAATGTACGTATATTCACATGTATATATATATAAGTACATAAAACTATATATATGTATATATACACAGACACATAAACCTCTCTCTATATTTGTATGAATATACATACACACACACACAAGCATAAAACTGAGCCTTCCCAGGTGGCTCACTGGTAAAGAATCTGCCTGCCAATGCTGGAGATGCAGGTTTGATCCCTGGGTTGAGACGATTCCCTGGAGAAGGAAATGGCAATCCATTCTAGTATTCTTGCTTGGAAGATCCCATAGATAGAGGAGCCTGGCGAGCTACAGTCCATGGGATTGCAAAAGAGTCTGACATGACTTAGCGACTAAACAACATCAGATATATAACTGAGTCACTTTGCTGCTCAGCAGAAACCAATGCTACACTGTAAACCAACTATGAAAGTGAAAGTGAAGCCGCTCAGTCGTGTCCGACTCTTTGCGACCCCATGGACTGTAGTCTACCAGGCCCCTCCATCCATGGGATTTTTCCAGACAAGAATACTGGAGTGGGTTGCCATTTTCCTTCTCCTGGAGATCTTCCCAACCCAGGGATTGAACCTGGGTCTCCCACATTATAGGCAGGCGCTTTACCATCTGAGCCACCTTTATCTCTTCAATTAAAAAGATATTCATGTTTAAATTTTGATACATGTTGCTAACTGCTTTCCAGAATGGTTTATCCTGATTTAGATGGAGGGCATATGAGAATGTGTGTTTTTTTAGGAATCTGTCAATATTTGGTATTGTCAATGTTCTTAATTTTTGCCTCTCTTTTGGTAATCCCACTCAGCCTCATGGCTTTAAATTCCACTCTATGCTGGTGGTTCTGTCTCCAGTTCAGAGATGGAAGAGACTGTGGGAATGTACTTCGTAGATACAGCTGACTATTTGACATCCCGCTTAGATTCTTACTATTAATATTGGCTCAGATGGTAAAGAATCTGCCTGCAAATGTGGGAAACCTGGGTTCAGTCCCTGACTTGGGAAGATCCCCTGGAGAAGAGAATGGCAACCCACTCTAGTATTCTTTCCTGGAAAATTCCATGGGCAGAGGAGCCTGGCAAGCTACAGTCCATCGGGTCGCAGAGTTGGACACAAGTGAGCAACTAACACACACACACACACACACACACACACATTAATATCTAAGCCTGCTTCATTTGCAGCTTTCCCATCACAGTTAGCAGTTACTTCATCCTTTCCATTGCCAAAAACCTGGACGCCTCCTTTGCCTCATTGCTCCGACCTTCAGGTCTCCATTGCTGTCTCATGCTGTCACTATCATCTCTCAGCCGGATTGGCCCGGCAGTGCTTCCAGGAGACTCTAGTATTTGTGTGGTGGCTGGAGTGATTCTGAGAAGTTATACGGTAACATCACCCCCTAGTCAAGACCCGCCAGTGCAGTCCCATCTCATTCTGAGTAAAGGCCTGAATTCTTGCAGTGTCCCACAGGGCCTCGCTGATATTCGCCCTGCCACCTGTGTCCACTCTTACCCTTGTTTTCTCCCGCTCTGGACACACGGGCCTTGTTGCTTGCAGATCAAGCAGCTCTTGCCTCAGGATTTCACTCCAGCTCAGACTTCTGCCTGGATCACTAGCCTGGCTCGCTAGGGAGACCTTCTCTGATGATCATATTAAAATGCCACCTGTCCCACCCTTAGTAGCCTTCAATCCCCTTTCCAGCTTTGTTTTATTTCATTGCATTTCTCTAGTATATTATGTGGCTTATGTATTCATCTTCCTGTCTGTCCGGACCGAATGGAATGTAAATGTCACAGGGATAGACATTTTTTTTAAAATTTTATTTATATCTGGATCCCCAGTTCTTAGTATAATGCTTATCCCATAATGGACACTTGACAGACATATTTTTGAAGAAATAAAGAACTGAATCTGATAGGTAAAAAAATTAAACCTCATTTTTGTTTGCATTTTTTATTACTAGTAGGTGAAATTTTAATAATCTGTCCAGAAGGCCTTTCTGAGCTTAATAATCACTTCACAATGCATGAGGGGAAAAAATGGTAGTTTGAATGATTACAAATTTAAAATATTTGCATAGAAAAATGTCCCTACCACAGATAGGACTGACAAAGAGAAAATACTTGCAATTCATATTTCAGAAGAAAATGGTAATAATCCTGATACACAAAGAGTGCATACGAATCAATAAAAATGATGAACCCTATAATAGAAAAATGAAAAACTGTAAATTTTGTACATTTACAAAAGACATAAACAGAAGGTATCTGAAAAAAATGTTTATCATCACTTCACTTTTTCTTAAAAGTATCTGCTTTAAATCAGAATTTTCATTTCCTCTTATTTTCAGTATTATCTTCCCTGAATTTAATTTTCAAGAAACTTTCTTATTTTCTCTAACAACTGCAGTGTATTTCCAACTGTTTTTCCCTTAGTAAATAGAGCCCCATATCCTGTCTCTCAGTTTTACAATTGCTTTCCCCCCTCCTCCATCCTTATTCTCCAAAATACTCTATTATCATGAGTAAAACTCCCCAGAGCTATACTGCTGGCTACAATGCTTTCCTTCACCATCAAGAGAGAATTGGAATGTGAAGACTGATGCCATGCTTGTATATTGAGTAGCAATTCTATTACAAATATTTTGAATCACACGAAATGCGCAGATTTGCTATTTCAACAACGATAAAGACCTGCTCGACTCGCATAGCATTTAATGAGCAAATGTGCCAGGAATGCTGATTGACACTATTTGGCTGTCTGAGTTTCCCAAGATATTTTGCACAAAGGTAGTAGACTTGCATTCTGAGATGATTTTTCTTTCATGCAGGCCAGTTGCAGCACTGTTGTCTCACTTCGGAATGAGCGTTATGTCTTATCCTGAAGTATGTTATCTCCAAAGACAGGGAGAGATGAAACAGGAGAGGATCGTTAACCGGGAAATACATAAGTGCAAATAAGTAGCAAGCAGAATTAGCAGAGACAACAAAGATGGTTTGGAGACTTTGATAATGACAACCACTCTCCACTCTGGTTGGACCATCCCAAAATTCCCAGAAGACTGTGGTGGACAGCCGGGCACTGCCACCTCCTGCCCCATCCATGTCTAATCCCCGGAACCAGTGAGTATGGTATTTTACATGGTGAAGGGGACTTTGCAGATGTCGTCAAATTAAGGATCCTCAGATGGGAAAGTTTATTCTGGATAATCTTAGAGGGCCCAGTGCAATCACAAGGATCTTTTTTAAGTCAAAGAGGAAGACAGGAGAGTCAAGCTGAGAAGCAGAGGTTAGAGTGATGCGGTTGCTGGCCAGGGGCCACAGGCCAAGGCTTGCAGATGCCTCTGGAAGCTGGAAAGGGCAAGGACACGTTCTCCCTTTGAGCCTCTAGAAGGAACACGGCTCAACCAACAACTTGGTGTGAGCCCTCTAACACTCGTTCCGACTTCTGATCTCTTGACCTGTAAGACAATACATTTTTATTGTGTCAAGCCAATAAATCTGTGGTTTGAACAAATTTAGAACAGCTCAGGGGAATCTGCCGAAGGACTTCCCACCTAAACTTCTCTCTATAGTCCACAGGGAGGAAGTGCATGGTGAGAGATGCCGGTCGCTGTTGGCTCAGAAAGATCCAAGGATGACGTTTTCTCCATTTTGGGTGCCTGGTTCTGCCTTACATGGTTAGTTTTTCTTATTTTCTCTTTCCTTTTTAATAAAAAAAAATTAGAAAAAAAGAAAAACACAGAAGATAAGAGAGAGTGTAGGTACATAAACATGTTACTTTGTAGGAGAAATCTGTCAGCACTTTTTAAAAAATTAAAAAATATTGAAATATAGTTGCTTTACAATGTTGTGTTTCAGGTATACAGCAAAGTGATTTGTCTATATGTATATATATTCTCTTTTTTACATTCTCTTCCATTGTAGGTTATTACATGATGTTCGTATAGTTCCCTGTGCTATACAATAGGTTCCTGTTGCTTATATATTTTATATATAGTGGTGTGTATCTATTAATCCCACACTCCTAATTTCCCCGCTTCCATTCCCTTTGGTAGCCATAAGTTTGTTTTCTGTGTCTGAGTCTATTTCTGTCTTATAAATAATTTCATTTGTATCATTGTTTTAGATACCACATACTGGCGATAACGTGTGGTATTTGTCTCCAGCTTACTTCACTTAGTATGACAATCTCTAGGTGCATCCACGTTGCTGCAGATGGCATTATTTCATTCTTTTTTATGACTGGGTAATATTCCCTTATATATATGTACCACATCATCTTTATCCATTCCTATGTTGATGGCATGCTGCAGTCCACGGGGTTGCAAAGAGTCAGACACGACTTAGCGACTGAAGCACAACAGCAAATGTTGACGGACATTTAGGTTGCTTCCATGTCTTGGCTATTGTAAATAGTGTTGCTATGAATATTGGGGTGCATTCCTCTTTTTGAATTATGTTTTTCTCCAGATATATGCCCAGGAATAGGATTGTTGGATAATATGGGAGCTCTGGTTTTTTTGTTTCTTAAGAAACCTTCAGACTGTTCTCCACAGTGTACCAATTTGCATTCCTACTAACACTGTAGGAGGATTTTCTTTTCTCCATACCCTCTCCAGCATTTTATTTGTGGGCTTTTTGATGATGGCTATTCCGACCGGTGTGAGGTGATACCTCATTGTAATTTTGGTTTGCATTTCTCTCATAATTAGCAACACTGAGCATCTTTCCATGTGTCCTTTGGCCATCTGTATGTCTTTTCTGGAGAAACGTCTTTTTAGATCTTCTGTCCAGTTTTTGACTGGGTTGTCTGTTTTTTTGGTGTTGGTCTGTAAGAAATCAAGGAGTGAGAGTTTTCTTTAGAGCTGTCACTCATTAGATTCAGTCCGGGGTGGCATGCATGGAAAGGATGGTCAAAGAAGTTGGCTCCACCCTGGTTGAACATATGGCAGAAACGGACATGTGCCTGATGGCCCCCCAGCCCGATCCTGCCTGTGGAAGTATGGGGTCTAGAACTGAGGATGGTGGCATAGGCTCCATGGGGCTAGACAAGGCTGGCCAGGTCACCCCTCAGGTCCCTGAGGATGCTGGGCCCAGCAAACTGATATCCAATTGGGAAGCAGCTGGGGTCTGCCCGCCGAACCCATTTCTGGCACCCCTGGAATTCCTTGGCCAGGCGGCCACCCCTGCGAGGTGAGGGTCTGGCAGGCAGGTGACCAGACATTGGTGACCCCCCAGCCCTCCATCCTGCTTGGGCTGGCACTGGGTTGTCTTGAGGATCTTGCCACAGTGGAAGTTCCCTGATAGTGTGTAGTACAGCATGTCCTTTAAGATGCTCAGTACAGTGGCAGATCTCAGAAACTGAAGCATAGTTATATGGCCATAGAACTGGGACAGGGTTCCAGCCAGGTTACTGGGCTAAAACCACCATCCAATACTCCTCTCACTGGTTCTTCATCCCTTTTGACTTCCTGTATCCCATGTCCTATAACTGAATCAAATTCTTGTCAATTCCCCTGCCCCCCTCCCCCCCCAATTGATTCCTCATGCTTTTGTATGACATCATATTCTTGCATGACATTGTTGGGCAGATCATTAAATTTGGTCCTGAATAAATTGACTCTCACTATTTCAAAGATGCTGAGGTTTGACCTAAGGAGGAGAGGGCCTTTTCCTCTCCATGGATGCCCAGGGAAAGTACAGAGAGATTTTATGGCTACTCTGTGGCTTCCAGGAGCGCTGGAGGGATGAGCTGCCTCATTTCCAGAGGGGAATTGAAGAAGGGACAGTGGAAGTGACACTCGGATGCCTGCAGGGAGGAGGCAGGAAGGGGGTTCCAGGATGGTTAATGGTCATGGGGTTATTGATAATGTCTGGCCAGAAGCCACTGGGGCTTATTAGGTTTCCAGAATTGACCCAAGCAGTAGATTTGTTTCAGGATGTCTCAGACACTGAGAAATTTAGGGGGAAGAAAAATAATCTTAGGATTTTCTTTGATTTAAGAAAAAGTCCAGCTGAACTCTTTCTCCTGGATTTGTAACTCATGTGTTCATGACACCCAAAAGCTTTTCTAGACTTTCATTTTTTCCTTGATGCAGAAACTTTAGTTCATGGACAAGTAGGGAAGGAGATATGGAAAAGAAAGGAAAAATTTTCTTGGAAGCTTCCAAGATAGGTTTCTTATCAAAGGGTATAAATGTGTTATTATCATTTTATTCCTTGGGGAAAACATTATTTATTTGTAGGAGAAAAGGACACATTTGTTGGTTGATGGCTCTGTTACCATGGAAACATAAATTTAAAAAAATAAGAAAAATGTTTTAATACATTAATTTTTAGATCTCTGATACTAGCCTGCCATTCCCTTGAGGTATGGCATGGCAAAATGAAGACAGAGCCCTGACCCAGCTCATTGTTGCAATGCTATCACAGAGGCAAACCTAAAGCCTCTCTTTCTCTCTTGCCTCACAAATTGGCCAGAAATGCATTTTAAGCACACACTTTCAATGTGAGTAGGTTGCTGTGGGCACATGCAGAAAAATCTTTAGGCTCCACGTAAGCTTTGCAAAGCTTTTGCACATTGCCTGTGGGACTTGGCTGAATAGATATGGAAAGAGGGAGTCACTGGAACTGGTGACAGACCACCGTCAAGATTTCAAAGTGGATGCTTTACTAAGTCCTCTGATGCTGTAATGAGCTCAGCTCTGCCTTCCTGTGGGTGTGAGATGGTGGAAATTGGGATGGTGTCAAGATATTAAAAAGCTTAATTAAAATAACCCCAGTATTATTTTGTGTTCACATTTCAACCCCACTCCCTTCACTGCTTTGGAGAGACTGTGTCCTATGGAAGGGGGAGCCTACGTGGCACTGGAGATTAGCACGGACTTTGGAGGCAGGCACGCATGGTTTCCAGTTCTTGCTCTCCCTCTAGCTTGATACCTGGGGCAGGTGGTGATCTCTTTAAGCCTTGATTTCATCATCTGGCAAAAGGGGATACTAATTCCTGCATTGGGGCTTCCCAGGTGGCTCAAGAACCCACCTGCCAATGCAGGAGACTTGGGTTCAATCCCTGGGTTGGAAAGATACCCCGGAGGAGGAAATGGCAACCCACTATAGTATACTTGCCTCGGGAATCCCATGGACAGAGGAGCCTGGTGGGCTCCAGTCCACAGGGTCACAAAGAGTTGGACATGACTGAGTGACTGAGCATGCATGCAATTCCTGCATCACTGTGATTTTATATACATTTAAAGAGATAATACTGTCTGCATAAAATACTCACATCTTGTTGGGTGCTCAGTGAGTCCGTGGTGTAGCATGGCTGTGATTTTAACCATTGCTGAAATAAACCAACTATTTTAACTATTGCTGAAATAAACTAACTGTGTCAAGGGCTTCATAGTGCTTCACATGGAAGTGGGGAGGGCTCTCTGTGGGTGCCCAGGTCTTCCGCATTCCTCAGAGAAGACGCCCCCAAGTCCCTGCTCATATGTTTATAGCTCTATTGGAGGCTCAACACCATCACAGTTCACTTTAATGCCAGTGTAAATTTGACAATATTTCCCTGAATTCTCCCCAATAAATGCACTTCTCTCTTTTTTATTTACTCAAGCAATATTTCTTGAGGACCCATTATATGCCAGGCCTTGTACTAGTGCTGAGGATAAGCTGAATAAAATAGAAATGGCTTCTACTCTCATGGATGTTATGAATGCAGTGTAGTGGGGATGAAAAAAGATCCGTGAACACAAGGTGATGTATCCAGGTCTCTGGCAAAGGAATATGGAGCTGCTGGAGCATTCTGCTGGGGCACTGAACTGGGGTTTGGGAGGGTTATCTCAGGAGTGGGATCATTTTTAGAGCCCTCTCAGAGTTGGTGGTCTGTTCTGGGGCTCTTCTCACTCTGCCAGTGCTGCTCCTAATTGCTAGAATTCATTCCTTTATGCCTTCATTTGTTCATACAGTCACTCAGTGTTCATGTTCCCATTAGTTCCCAGGCTCTGTGCCAAGCACTGGGGAAACCAAGGTGAGTAAGACAGACATGGTCCCTTCCTTTAGGAAACTGATGGGGTAACAGGAAGTGGGATGGTCCAGAAATAGATAGAAGAACTACCTGGGATGGGGAAGCAAAGGGAGCTGTGAGATCATCCGGCAGGTGGACTTCATCTCTCTGGGGCGGGGTTTGGCTCTGAGCTGACCCCTGAGGGGAAATAGGATTCAGGTGCAGGGAGAGGGTGCTGCCAAGAGCAGCAGGGTGTGCATGTGAAGATCCTGAGCTGAGAGAGAGCCTGGCCCTGGGGCGATGGACGGAAGGTCAGAATGACTGGACGGCGGAGTGGGGGAGCAGGAAGGGACAGAAGACCTGGAATTTGCCGGAAGCTTCAGGGCAGCCCTGGCAGGAGGGAGGCATTCCTATCCTTTCGAGGCTTTCAGGCTGGGTGGACTCGAAACCCTAGCTAGCCCTCCCTGCCCCCACTGCCTCTTCACTCCCTGTCTGGTTTTCAGTTTGGTGGGGGAGTGAGCGAGGCTCTCCCTAGGAATCTAGGGTTCTCCTTTGTGGGGGATGCTGTGGTGTGTTGCCCAGGTGCACCTCCAGGAATGACAGACTCGTTTCTCAAACTGCCAGGTGCCACAGACAAGAGGTCTCAGCTTTCAGCTTCCTCTGGGGATTTCTAGGGGCTTCCCTGGTGGCTCAGATGGTGAAGAATCTGCCTGCCATGCAGGAGACGTGGGTTCAATGCCTGGGTTGGGAAGATCCCCTGGAGAAAGAAGTGGCTACTCACTCCAGTATTCTTGCTTGGAGAATCCCATAGACAGGGGAGCCTGGTGGGCTACAGTCTTTGGGGTCACAACGAGCAGGATGTGAATGAGCAACTAACACTAGGCTGTACTAGGCTGTGGAAGGCCACCTTGCCCACTTCCAGGGTCCACAGTCAGACCACCTCATCTCCCAGCTCCAGGGCTCCCTGAGGGATTGGCTGAGCACTTCTTGGGTCATGTTGTTGTTCAGTGTCCCCCCTCTTCCCACTCCTCTTCCTCCCCCATCTCCCTTATACAGGTGGTGATCCCAGGGCACCCCTTAATAGACCTTCTCCCTGAAAGTTGGCTTCCCCCAGAGCCTAATTGAGCGCCCTGTGAGAACACTGTACAGGTATATGAACATCACTTAATAGAGACAGACCGATTCCCAAGAAAGCAAGGATTTGGTTATAACCTGGCAGAATTTCCCCTCAAGGAGGAGGAGCATTCAGTGATGGGTGGAGAGTGCAGAGATGCTCAGCAATCTCCCTACCTCAACATATTTTCCACGGAAGAGGAAGCCTCAGCCACTTGAATAAAGGCCTGATTCACATGGCCGTCCCTACTGTGGGACCAGATTCGGTGATAAGCCATCGTCCAGAGAGGCCGTGAAACCTGCACCCAAGGACAGGTGTTCCATGTTCGCCAGCCCCCTGCTGGTGACCAGCTGACTTCCCTGTGGGTCAGTCTAAGGGGAGGCTGGGGTGGATTGTGTTGCATTGTGTTTCACGTGGCAGATCAATTTTTGTTGGAATTTAATACTTTGGGAATCTGGTTTTATACATACTGCTCTTTCTTGACTGCCTCTGAGATAGACTTGGGTCCACTCTGTGCAGCAAAGAAATTAGACTCTTTGGAGACAGCCAGCTGACCACTCCCTGGAGGCAGCACACTACCTGGCTATGCTCTGAATAAGCTAGCTTTTTCCTTTAAAAATCCACACCCATATTTCTTGATTCTGTTTGGACTGATCCATCCTTTGCTTTGTAGGCTTGAAATTCACCTGGCTGGCATTTGCTAAACTCATGAATGAAAGGCATTTTAAGTATTGTTTATGTGTAGGGGATTTGGCTGTCATAATCTAATGGATCTCTAATTTTGGGAGGGGTTGGTGTAAGAAGCAGTTTGGGCTTCCCTAGTGGTTCAGTGGTAAAGAATCCGCCTGCCAATGCAGGAGACAGAGGTTCGATCCCTGGGTGGGGAAGAACTCCTTGAGAAGGAAATGGCAACCCACTCCAGTATTCTTGCCTGGGAAGTCCCATGGAAAGAGGAGCCTGGCGGGCTACAGTCTGTGGGGTCGCAAAAGAATCGGACATGAGTTAATGACTAAACAACAACAAAGAAGCAGTTTAGAGCAGATACTGTATCAGAGTGAAATGTCGGGATCGAGGGCCAGCTAAGTTGGGCTTGAATTTGGAGTGTGCCATTGAGCAGCTGTGTGGCTTGGGAAGCTTCCTTTCCTGCTCTGTGGTTCAACCTCCTCCTTGGTTGCTGGGGAAAGGAAAGTGTTTAGAGTGATGCTGGGCACGTGAAAGCATTCAGTATGTGAAAGCTACTATTATTACAGAAAAAAAGGTACCATGGTAATCATTCGTATCAGCCAATTTTACAGTGCTCTAGAAGCTTTGCTTCTGGGGGTCTTGGATGCTTTTTAAGTACTATAACAAATAAAACCTCGATGCTCCCGTCCTGTCCCAGATAGATTTCCAATGTCTCTTATGATGAAAAGCAGTAAAATACATCTCTTAATACGTCCCCAGGTCGCAGAATCAGGTCTGATTGAAGGGCTGGAGTGGTGGCGTCTATGATTGTCAGTTGCTGACGGTGGGGAAGTGTGCAGACATGGTGAGTCTGTGGTATGTAATGTCCTTTCCCCTCCGTTTCTTCCCAGTTGCATTTTTTAAAGTAATGCAGTTAATTTTCGTGAGCGTTTTATGCCCAAATTAGAGATCTTATGTTGTAAACGCTGCAGAAGCTGAGAAAGATCTTGTTAACAAAAGCACAATTACCAAACCCCCAGAAATCAGAATCAGACCCACAGCATTCAAACTCAGATGAAGCCTGTGCCCACCAAACCCATCCCGGGTCGTTTCTGCAGGATCAGAGTAAATGCAGGCGCTCGCAGCTGCACGGCACATGAGGGACCATGGTCTCTAATCGCAGCAGCCTTCAAACAGGTCAGTGGAGGTGCGATGATCTCAGGATCATTTGTCTTTAAGGTATTTCTCTGCTGTGATATATAATCCCTCAAGGAGGGGCCTTGTCCGTGTCAACTTCTGTTCCCAACTGTAATGGAATAAAGAACTGGTAAATAGGTGGTTCTTTACTCTCTCTCCTTGTCCTGCATAATGTGGGCCAAATGGATGGGCCCATCTCTCTGAAGGCGGCAGTGGGGGCGTTCTACCCCTAGATGATTCTGGGTTTGCTTTATGCTGTGATTGGGCTCAGTTGCATGTGCAGCTCTCCTAGAGTCTTGCCACACTTTAATAATGTGTGCAATAGTCAGAGAGCTGTTTTCCACTTTGCATCTTAAGTCCTACCTTCTCTGCTCACCTTTGAGAGAGCCAAGCACCTCAAATGGGGTGGAGTAAAGAGATCTGAAGAAGTAATTGTGCTATCTTGAGAGGCAGGAGCCCGGGAGGGTGAAGAACTCATTTTCTCTGTGTCTGAACATATTAGAAGTGCTCTGCTAAAGTGTGGATGGTCAGGCAATCAGCAGGGGTTGATAGGAAAACACACAGCCTAGCCGGTATGAAGCACAAGCCCCCCTCAACATTTCAGGTGTGCGTTAAGAATGGACGGGGTTTCTGCCCTCCAGCTTTGTAGTCTGTTGCCTTCGCCTCCCCTTTGCCCCTCCATCCCCATCCCAGGCTATTTGTAGATAGACCTGAAGCACTGACGGACTGGGATATTTCCAATAGGAAGAGTGCGGGGAGACTTGGTCAGGTGGAGACGTGGTTTGGTGTAGTTTTGGGAGGAATCTGCCCTTAAGCCAGGGACTTCTCCCCTCTCCCTGCCCAGTGTCCAGGACTGCATCACTGTTCTTCCATGGCAACTCTGTGCTGGGATACAGCAGAACCAGGCGGAATGAGCTTCCCATGTGTGAATATGTGTCTGTGTGTCCCAGCTCCTTCCTTCCAACAGGGAGAAGGTGCTCTCCGGGCCCCAGCTGCCCTCCGGGCCCCAGCTGCCCTCTCTCCTCAGCATCCTTTATCTCTCTCAAGGCTGCATTGCACAAATACCTCCTTCTGTTCTGAAATCCATTTACCTCCATTTTCCCTTCCTGACCTCCCTCCCTCCAGTTTCCTTTCTTTTCTAATCATTATATAACTCAGGTAGACAAATAGCCCACATATAAGCTATTATGTAAGTAAAGATGAGAGTTTACTGAAAAGGTCAGCAGTTGTGGAGAAATTAATGGGCAAAGCTTCAAGGAGGAGGTGGACCTTGAGCTTCTTTTATTTATTTATTTTTTTTTACTTATTTTTAAGGTTACCTTCATTTTCTTTTTAAAAATTTTAATTTATTTTTAAAAATTGAAATATAGTTGATTTACAGTGTTGTGTTAGGGTCAAGTGTACAGCAAACTGACTCAGAACATATATATATCCCAGAAGGGATGGGGTTGGCTGATGGAAGGCAGATGAATATCCTGTGATGACAAAGATGGTCGAGGGTTACAGTGCCAGAGGGCTGGGGTTGTATCCTGGCCTCCACAGTTATTGAGCTCTGTGGCTTTGGCAAAATCACTCCAGTCCTCTGAAACTCAGGCTTCTCTCCTGTAAGATGGGTGTAATCATATCTGGCTTCCACTGTTGTGAGAATGACAAATAAGTGAACAAGCATGTCATTAAAACGATATTATGAACCATGAAGGAGGCAAACCAAACAGTGTCAGTGAAGGTGCCTGAGAATGTGGGGATGTCATCAGAGTTCCTGGCACAGGGGGATGCAAGCTCTTAGTAGTTGGTTTTTTCTGAGGGACACTTGCGAGAGGACGGGAGACTTGGGGGAAGGGCTGAGGGAGAAAAGCACATACGCTGTTGACAAGAGGGGTTGTTGTGGCAGTGACCTCTCCTGCTTGCCCATCAGGCCATTTTTCTTTGGCAAAAGGTAGGTTCACATACAGCTTTGGGAGGAGAAGGAAGAATCTGCTCTGGAATTTGGTGGTTGACCCTGTGTCCTTGGCCAGCACGCTCTGTCTGTCAAACATTGTAACCCTGGAAAGAATGCATCCGGTGCGGGGTGGAGGCAATGTTAGTGACAGGGTTGCTGGACTTTGGACTCAGAGTGTTTTCTCTCAAGAGCTCAGGGAAGAGGTGGTCACAGGCTTTGTCATTATTGTATCTTGGGAGAGAAAGGCCAACCAAGGCACTGAAGGTGTCTGCTAGAAAGGTCATGGCTGGCCTCAGTTGGGCCTTTCATGTGGGTGCTCGTCGCCAGGTCAGGACCTGAACCACCAGGCTGTTTGCTTCAGGTGGATGTTTGGGTGTCTCCCCCACCTCCTCTGGCAATTTCTCGTCCTGTCCTTTCCAGACTCAGCCAGCCAGTGCCCTTGGAGGTCTTCTCTGGGCTTGTCAGCTCCCCACCAGGGCTAGACAGGGCTGCACTTTCTTCTTATGATAGAAAACCGGGAAGCAAGATGGAGAGATTTTCTTGGCAGCCACAGATTTTTAATCATGAAAGTAATTTAATATGAGGTGGTCAGAGGTCAGATTTTTTAAAAGGCCAGTCTCTGATTTAGCCTTGGCTGAAACCAAGGATGACGAGTGGTTCAGAAGGTAGGAAAATGTATTTTTGGGAGGTTTAGGGAACCCAGAGTAGGAAGAGGTGAAAGTCCATGGTTTTCCACTGGATTCCCTTTCTTAAAAATCATTCTTAAAATTTGAAGTGTAATTCGCAATACTGTGTTAGTTTCAGGTGTACAGCAAATTGATTCAGTTATATATGTTGTTAGTCCCTCAGTTGTGTCTGACTCTTTGTGAGCCCATGGACTGTAGCCTGCCAGGCTCCTCCATTCATGGATTCTCCAGGCAGGAATTCTGGAGTGTATAGTCATTCCTTTCTCCAGGGGATCTTCCCAACCCAGGGTTTGAAGAACCCTGTCTCCTGCATTGCAGGCAGATTCTTTACCATCTGGGCCACCACTGGACCAGATATATAAATAGAAATATAAATACACATATACACACACACACACACGTATAAATATATATATTTATATATATATGTGTATGTGTGTGTGTGTATTATTTAGATTATTTTCCATTATAGAGTATTACAAGACACTGACTGTAGTTCCTTGTGCTATGCAACAGGTCCTTGTTGATTATCTGTTTTGTATATAGCAGCGTGTATCTGTTAATCTCAGACTCTTAATTTATCCTTCCCCCTTTCCCCTATGGTAACCATAAACTCGTTTTCTCTGTGAGTCTTTCTCTGCTTTTCGCTGGATTTCCAGAGAGACCTTGTAGGAAGGTGGATGAGTTCCTTGCTCGGAAGTGGGCGTGGCAGATGCCACAAGACCGATGCAGGGTGCCTGGAGCCTCCGGGGCCTCGGGTGAAAGGTGGAAGGGCAGGTCAGAAGTTCCCTCAGAGGATAATTATTATTTTTGCATTTGGTTAAAAATTGACAAACTAATTGCTGAGCCCATTGTCACAAAACTGGCAATGCATTAGAGATGATTGTCAGCAATTTCTATTATTCCTAATGAGCCGGACGTGGTCTTCTCTTTTGTACTTACTGCTTTGAGAGAAGGGAGGGTTTTTCTTCTCTGTCTCCCTCAGAACTGGAGAGGGTCTGCTGCACCCGCCTGCTCTGGGCTTCGGGCAGGATGCTCTCCCTCCCTCGCCACCCGAGCCGGAAGACAGATGATTTGTTTGTCTGATTGCTCGAGTGAGTCCCTTGCTGCCTCTTCATTTTCCACCTTCTCTGCCTTCCAAACCCCCTTCTTAATCCTGGCCAGCTCTCAAGACACCATTAATTTAAAAACCAAGAAGACAGCATTGGATAGAAAAACAAAAACCAGACTCTTTGGGAAGTGAAACCTCAATGAAAGTGAAAGCTTCTAGGGGTTCAGTATTTCAGTGGGGCTTGGGAAAGACCAAAATAGTCTTTAAAAAACAAAAAGACTTACAAGTATTTCCCACATTCAGGTATCAGAGTAAATATTTGTGCAACAGTGGAATGTCCAGGGTCTTGATTATAAAAGAGAAAAGTATCCGAGAACCCTTCACTTTGGGGCATTACATCCCAGCGTATTCTTCCTGAGGTAGCCTAGAAGAAGTCCACGTTTAGAGTCCAGTTCAAAGGCAGCATTTCCGAAGCTAAGTCAGACCCCAGGTTTCCCTCTTGGTGAAGGCGTGGCCATCATCTTCCCTCTGTGATGGGGAGCTGGGGCTCCAGGAAGCCTTCCCCTTGCCCTCATTGCTTCCATGGTCTTCCATGACTGGGATGCATGCATCCCTTCTGTTTTTAGTGACAAAAAAAGTTCCGGTTCATCTGGTAGAGATGCAGGTCAGGAAGTCCATTTTAGTGGGGCTCCCTGGCTCACTTAAGAAAACCTGTTTCTGCAGACTCACAGTTTAAGAAAAACAAACTTATGGTTACCAAAGGGGAAAGTGGGGGCGGGGGAATAGGGTTTTGAGATGAACACATATATGCTACTATATATAAAATAGGTAACTAACAAGGACCTACTGTATAGAAGGGGGAAGTGTATTTAATATGCTATAATAGCCTTTGATGGAATATATGTGTGTGTGTATAACTGAATCACTTTGCTGTACATCTAAAACTAACACAACATTGTAAATCGACTATACTTGGGAGATTGGGACTGACATATACACACTACTATATATAAAACAGGGAGTTATTAATAATAAGGACCTGCTGTATAGCACAGGGAACTCTTCTCAATACTCTGTAATGACATGTATAGGAAAAGAATGTAAAAAAGAGTGGATATATATATATATATGTATAACTGATTCACTTTGCTGTATACTTGGAACTAACAGAACACCATAAACCAATTATACTCCAATAAAACAAACACAAACCATTTCTGTGTTAGTTGCCCACTCTTTGTTAATCATGAGGATGAGAGGAAATGATAAAATCACCGACATGGCTTCCAGGTCAGTTTCCATGAGCAGATTTCGTCATCCCAGTGTCCTCTGTGATGAATCCTTAATAATTTTGACTTAAAAAAAAGTTCAAGGGTAATTTACTTTTTCACTGGTAGTTGGCATCCAAGGCTATAAAGCATGTGTTGGATTGTAATTATGCCCACTGCTGTGTTGTCCATTTTTGAGACATACAGAGTGGCTGTCATCACTCCTTTCAGAAAGGACTTGGAAACTATTCTTGTTGCTGCTGAAACAAATGTCTGCTAGTTTAGCAGCTTAAAGCATCACAAATTTTGTATGCTATAGGTCTGAAGTCCAAAATGGGTCTCACGGGGAAGAATGCAAGTGTCAACAGGGCTGAGTTCCTGGAGGCCACCCAGATGCCTTGAACAGGGGCCCCCATCCATCTTCAAAGGCAACAGTCATGTCACGCCCCACTCTGCTTCCAGCTCAGCAGGTCCTTCTTTGAACAACTCCCCTGCTTCCTTCTTGGAGGGAGCTTTGTGATTACATTGAATCCACCAGATAATCCAGGATAATCTTCCCAACTCAAGATCCTCGGTTTAATTGCCTCTGCAGAGTCCCTTTGCCACTTAAGATAACATATTCACAGATTCCAGGGTTTAGGCTGTGGATATTTGCCAATGGAAGGAACAAAAGACAAAAGCAGAGTAGAAAATCTGTTTTTATAAACAAGCAATATCAATACATTTTTGGATTCCTTTTTCCCCCCCTTGCTTGAAACAGTTGTTTTCGGCCTCATACAGGGTTGAAAATGGCAAAAACATTAATTGAATTTCTGTTCAACTGTGTTCTTTGTGATTTATTTCATATGTATGGAAGTATAGTAGTTTTGTAGGATGAAAAATTTACTTTCTAATCTTCTTCTAAAGGTCAAATGGCAAAGAGAACTAGTTTTAAATGCATGTTACCCACATGGAGCAATTAAGGAGAGATATAAAATGGTATGGATTTTAAGATGTGACATAGGCCAGATACAAATGGAGAATTGACAAAGACATTAGCTGATTTAGGAAAATTCAAATCCTACCTCTGGGAAAGTACATGGATTCATATATATTTATTGTAATACATTAAAAAAACCCTTCTCTCTTCTAAACTGTTTTATCATTAAATTTGCAATTTGCTTCTCTTTGCGGCCAGACATAAACACTAAACAGCCAACCTCTGAGGTAAATTCTTGTCCTAGGCTTCTCTTTGCTGTCACTGGGTGGTAGTGACTTAGAAGCCACTTCAGCAGATGTATTGAAATTCTATAGCAAATTAAAGGATGCTCTGTAATATTCGATCTCTCTCCCAGAACAAACAGACCTGACATGGCCCTAGTATCCCTCCTCAGAATAAACTAAAAGGCTCTTTCCTTTTTTTTTTTTAATCAAATGAAAGAGTCATTTAAATTCTATAGTGTTTACAATTTTCAGAAGTTTCACACACATGATTTCATATAATCTCGTAATAACCCCTTTTCCCCCCTACTCCTGTATTGCCCCTCCCTGCTTCCCTCTCTCCACTGGTAAGCACCCTTTTGTCCTCTATTTCTGTGAATTTGCTTCTGTTTTGTTTCATTCACTCCTTTGTTGTAGTTTTTTAGATGCCACATTTAAGTGCTATCATATAGTATTTGTCTTTCTTGTCTGGCTTCTTTCACTTATTATAATATTCTCCAAGTCCGTCTATGATGCAGTGGCAAAATTTCATTCCTTTTTATGTTTGAGTAGTATTCCATCTTCTTTATCCATCCATCTGTTGATGGACACTTCCGTACCTTGGCTATTGTAAACAGTACTGCTGTGAACATTGGGGTACATGGGGTACTCTGTGTACACTGGGCTATATAGAGTTTTCCTCTTTTCCAGATATATATACCCAGACGTGGAATTGCTGGATTATATGATAACTCTATTTTTAGTTTTTTTGGTGAAACCTCCCTACCATCTTCCACAGTGGCTGCACCAATTTACATTCCCACCAACAGCATTTGAGGGTTTCCTTTTCTCCACACCCTCCAACAGACTATTTTCTTAATGTCATTCATGCTTCTAGAACTTCCTGTGCAGCTGTTGCTCTTGAGCATCAGCTTGACCACTGGGACCTTCCTCGATGTCACCATCAGCCTGCTCTCCCTTTGGGGTGAGCGCAAGGGAGATTCCTTTTCACCACTGTCTTCTCTGGTGAGCCCAGCCTGGTGGAGCTGAGGTCCTGCCCTCCTGGAACATGGGCTGTGGAACTTGGAGGATCTGGTTTTTCTGCTGGTGACTGAGGGGATGGTCTGCAGAGCTGAAAGACCCCCTTTAATCCTCACAGGTTCCCTGAGGCAGACACAGCCCATTTCCATCTCTTGCTGTGCCTCCCTGTGACACATCTGGCAAACAAGGGGCACAATGAAATGCAGCCCATCGGTCCTGGCGCCTAGCCACGTGCTACAGCATGCATGGAGACAGTCTGGCTGGGCTGGCACCTCAGCCTGGCTTGGCAGGACCAGGGCACAGTCCATTCTCACCAAGTCCTGGGACTGGATCAGATGACAAGTGGCCACGAAATGATGACAGAGAGAGGCTGAGAACTGTGGGTCAGGGGAGGGGATGGGGAGCAGGAGGCAGCACCAGGGGCAGCCAGTCCTGTTCAGAGAGGGTGAAAGATAGCCAGTGCTAGTTGCTTGGATTTCTTTTTTTCTTGGTTTCTTTTCTTTTTGTCTTTTCTGGCTGTTTTTGTCAAATCCTTCTCTATGAGGGCTGGGGCTGTGTGATACTCTCATGGTTGTCTTCTGATACAGTGAGTTATTTGTTGTTGTTCAGTCAATAAGTCATGTCTGACTCTTTGTGACCCATGGACTGCAGCACGTCAGGCTTCCTTGCCCTTCACTGTCTCCTGGAGTTTGCTCACATTCATGTCCGTTGAGTTGGTGATGTTATCTAACCATCTCATCCTCTGCTACCCTCCTTTTGCCTTCAAACTTCCCCAGAATCATGGTCTTTTCCAGTGAGTTGGCTCTTTCCATCAGATGGCCGTTGGAGCTTCCAATGAATATTCAGGGTTGATTTCCTTTAGGATGGACTGGTTGGATCTCCTTGCAGTCCGAGAGACTCTCAAGAGTCTTCTCTAGTACCACAGTTCAAAAGCATCAGTTCGTCAGTGCTTAGCCGTCTTTATGGTCCAGCTCTCATCTTGGTACATGACTCCTGGAAAAACCATACCTTTGACTAGATGGATCTTTATTGGTAAAGTGATGTCTTTGCTTTTTAATTCACTGTCTAGGCTTGTCATAGGTTTCCTTCCAAGGAGCAAGCGTCTTTTAAATTCATGGCTGCCGTCACCACTGCAGTGTTTTCTGCTTAATGAGTCATTTTATGCTGCTTCCTGATGGGGCTTTCCAAAAGCATGGCTTTGGGGTAAAAAGCACAATGGGAAACGACTACTAGCAACAACCAAGCGGTGTTGATGATGTGGGTGGGCTGTTGTCACTGTTTACTAGCTGAAGAGTGCCTTGCGCGACCAAGTGATAGCTTTTCATTTCTGTAGAAAATCAAGCAAATATATTAATTGATAGATACAAAAAGTTTGGTTATTCTTTATCCGTGTGATGTTTGGGAATTCCTGAATAGGAGACTTTTCTTAATGGAAATCAAAAATTTCCATTAAATTGTATTCATTGGTTCTCAAGGTTTAGTATGCACATTTCACCAAGAGGCATGGTAAATACAGACTTCTCGATCCTAACCGGAGTTTCAGATTTAACAGACCTTGACTGGGCTCCCAAATTGGCATTAACAAACTCCCAGGTTATTCTGATGCAGGTGGTTGGAGTCGTGGTTTGAGGAAACAGGCAATCATATAATACTTGGCCATAGAGAGATGGGCTCTCCACTCAACCCCTCCTCACGTGTTTTCATACAATTTTCTCTAAGATAGCAGTTGTGTTTTCATGCAGTTCAGGAGGGCGGCTTCTGATAGTGCAGTGTATCACCTGCATTGTTTTCAGCGTTTTTGGTCCCAGGTTTATTCCTGCTACAAAGATTGAAGGATGATCTGAAATCAAATACATTTGTCTGGGAGTTGAATGCCTGTCAGACCCAGGCATTGATTTCCTTGAGCTTGAGTTCTCAGGAAATGTCTTTCCAGTGAGAATTCCAATCAGGATTCTAAAGGTTATATAAAATAGGCCTGATTTCAGAGCCTTCTCTGGGGAGAAAGCTTAATTTATAAGCAAAAAGGGGGAGAAATCCACTCCCCACCACTGCTTGTTTTGTAATCAGCGCACAGTTCATGTTTTAGAATAAAACGGCTATGTTGATTACGGGTGTGAACCAGCCTGAGCCAGAATATATCTCTGTGCAGAGGATCTTTAAGGATGAAATATTTGCAGTTCGGAGAATGAAAAGATAGCAAAACGAAATCTAGGCAGAACTGTAAGGAAGTTTGCCTTGGAGAGTCTCGATTTCTTCAGGTGCTCTTACAGTGTTCTACCATCAGGGGGCAGCATTGCACTTTGGTTGGAAAATGGTCTCGGTGGCAAGCAGCCCTTTAAAGGAAAATACATCCAAGTGAGCAAAACTAAAAACCAGAATATTAGCAAGAACCAGAAAACCAACAACACAGAACCCAAACCATCTTTGTTATAACGTGCCATCTTTGCTTTTCTTGGTGTACAGAGTTTAATATTGTCGTATTAAGACTCTGCAGGGCATACTTTACCGGTTCATTAATACACACTTAGGGGTGGTAGATAATGTAGTGAGAGATTAGTTTTCCTTTTCCTCACTTTTTGTTTGGCTCTCCCATCTTTTCTCACTGCCCTTCTGTCTTATTGCCAAGCAGCTACTCCCCTACCTACTTCTCTCTAGGAACAGACAGACCTGGCAGCTGGTCGTCTTTGGCATTGCTGGTCATTTTGTGGAGCTGGTAGCTGTGTATAGAGCTGACTGCAAAGCTCTGTCTTTCCTCCTTCTTGGTGTGAAATTAGGCTCACAATTTGCATGATTCTGGGAAGTTTCTAGGTTTCACACTACTTTTATGCACCTATACAAACACACTTTTAAAGGAATCAAGCTATCATTTTACAGGGAGTGGTACAAAATAAATAGATGCTCAAATGTTGCATCTTTTAAGTTGACTCCTATTAATACTGGATAAAGTGTGGGTGGATTAAAAACAAATCCAACCATCGGTTTTAGGAATAAGTTCCATCAATACATGGATTTTGTGTTTGTTCACGATGTATCTCACCTTCTGGCTTTGCTTTTGAGCAATGACTCTCTTGGGGACTGAGGTCAGGCTGGGTAACTGCATTGGCTTTCTTTGTCCCAGTTATTGTTTTGTTTCTGGGCTCATGGAATTACACAGGCTGAGGGTTTCTTAAAGACAAGTTCTAAAATTCACCCTCCAAGAATAACTATGAACCCTAAGTATCTTTGTTCCTCTGAAATTTGTCTATAGATTGTTACGTATGCTCACCAGCTTCCATGGTGGCTCAACAGATAAAGAATCCACCTGCAATGTGGGAGACCTGGGTTTGATCCATGGGTTGGGAAGATCCCCTGGAGAAGGGAAAGGTTACCCACTCCAGTATTCTGGCCTGGAAAACTCCATGTACTAAATAGTGCATGGGATTGCCAAGAGTCGGACATGACCGAGCAACTTTGACTTCACTTCACATATGCTTCCAGTGTGTTTCCACCATTTTTGGAGGGGGATTCACAAAGAGTAGATCCAAAGGTAATTTTCTATTTATGTCCTTCGACAAAGAAGTCTATCTATTTTGCTTCCTCTTCCCTTTTCTTCTTGTACAAGAAGCAGACAGGTTGGGAAACTTGACTTTGAACAGGAGCAGAAGTATGCACAGGGCAGGGAATAACAGGCAGTATAAAGATTAATTATCCTCATCGGAATCTAGCTTGACTGGGCAAGGTGAGACAGTTCAATTATTTAATCACATTGGCTCTCGGCTTCAGAGGCCTGGGGTGCTGGGGTAGCCCTGCCTTCCAACTTTATTTCTGTGAGGAATTGCTCCTCACCTCCTGGCTCCCCGTTGGACCCTCAGGCCGAAGAAAAGGAGCCATCGATTTGGCCGGAGATGCTGCTGTCTGCCTGCTCCCTGTCTGTGCTGTCTGTGGTGAATTCTCAGTGTTTAGTTGGAGCCTTGCTGCTAGGCAGCAGTACCTCTCCTGCCCTGGTCAGGCCGTCCCACTCCATGTGTAGTGGTTGCGTTTTTCCTCTTGCTCATGACTTTGTAAGGCTTTCTTTTGGCTCAGGGATGGTTACCCGTGTTGCAGGTCAGAGTATGCCATTGGATCAGAATACACTGGAGCAGCACTGTCTGGCAGGACCTGCTGTGCTGATAAGGAAGCTCTGTATCTGCTCTGTCCGATAGGGCAGGCATTGGCCCAATGTAGCTATTAGCATTTGAAATGTGGCTGCTGTGATTAATGAACTACATTTTTAATTCATATTAACTTAAATTTAAATAGTTAACGATGGCCAGTGAAAGACCCAGCTGCACCCACAATACCCAGGAGAGATTTTTCATGGATTATCTTTGCTTTTATGATGGAGCTTGACTGTTGCACTGGTTTACACCGCAGCCCCTCTGTTATTAAGGTAGTTTTCCACATTTTATCAGACTCTCTTGTTCCTCATCGTATATTGTGCCCTCTTGTTTGTGTCTTGGCCGGGTCTCTCCTCATCAGCATCCAGAGAGGGACAGGAGAATGGAGGTTTACTCATTCTGTCCTAGTTCCTTGTTTCATGGTGGGGTGAAAGATCCTAATCACTGTGGAAACTGCTCTCCCAAAACAAAAAAATTAGGTGGGCATGTCGTCTCCAGACACTGGAGTCTTGCATACCCATGGATTTCTGCCATGATGGTGCCTCCTACGTAGCGACCCAGTCTGGCAGTCAAACACCCTGTGTAGTGTAGGTTTGCAAAGTACTTTTTAGAGATTTAATGCATGTATAAGGCCAGGTGGCAGTTTGTCAGGATGAACCCTTTAAAAAAATTGCTTTAGGATCCAAATGTCCAACTAGACCCAGTGAAAAAGGGTTAGGACATAAATACCAAGGAAATAAGAATTGGGCTTCTCAGGTGACCCAGTGGTAAAGAATCCACCTGTCAATGCAGAAGATGTAGATTCAGTTCCTGGGTTGGAAGGATCCCCTGGAGGAGGAAATGGTAACCCAGTCCAGTATTCTTGCCTGGAAAATCCCATGGACAGAGAAGCCTAGTGGGCTGCCATCCACAGGGTCACAAAAGAGTTGGAGATGACTTAGTGATTAAATGGCTGAGGGACCGCAAGCCTGAGTCATCCAGGCTGAGGTGTGGAGTCATGATCAGTGACATCCTATCTTCCCATCCTCCAGCATCCAGTCTGACCCCAAGGTGATCAGTCAACTCATTTTTCTTCTGTTCCCTCCACCAAGCTGACACTCAGACCCATGCACCTCATGCCTTAGTCACTAAAATTACACAAACAGAGACAAGGAAAAAAGATTCTGCGAAACCATTCTCTGGGTTCCTGTGGTTTACACTTGCTAGTTAATTCGAACCTTACCTTTAGTGTCTCAGAGTGACAGAAACAGCAGCCAGTCTGCTGTTGTACAAGCAAGCGCGTGCAGTCTAGTTGCTAACACCCTTGAAAAATGTCCCCAGAAATGCAGCTCACGGAGAGAGTTCTTTAAATTAAGCTAGATTTGTAAAGAGCCCATTTACTGCCTGACTTAGAGCTAAATCCTGTGGCAGAATGGAATTCGAGGCTTGCTGCCAGCGAACAGAAAACAGCTTGGGTACCAAACCGTGAGCCGGTGAGTGGCAGGGAAAGGAGGGATGTTAGAACAGAAGGCATCCTGAAGTTGGAAGGGAAAGAAAAAAACCCAAACAGAAGGAAGTGTCTGGAGGCCAAGTACAGAGAGGTGGTCCAAGAAAGCTGGGATGCGGAGAACAGAGAATGAGGGAGAGAAAAAAAATAAGAAGGCTTCACAGTGGAGAAGAAGAGGGTAGAGGAAGGAAAAGAGGAAGCTGCAGTGTTTTCCTGCTTTATATCCTGAAAGGGCCGGGGCTGAATGGCAAGTCATTTCAACAGGCAGCCAGACAGAAGCCAGTCAGCAGGTAAAACTGCTTAGCAGCCTAGGTCATGGCTGCAAACAAGGAAGCAGGCAGGCAGACAGACCCCATCTTTATATTCTTGTCCTCTGTTCTTTCTAGGCTACATTCACTTTATTCATTTAGTTGGCCCTGCCGGGTCTTAGTGGTGGCGCTCGGACTCCTCGCTGTAGCGTGTGGGATCTGGTTCCCGGACGAGGGACCAAACTAAGGCCCCCTGCACTGGGGGTGCGGTGTCTTAGCCGCTGAATCCACAGGGAAGTCTCTGTTTTTTTTGGTAAATTCAACCATAGTTAGTTTACAGTGTTGTGTTAGTTTCAGGTATACAGCAAAGTGATTCCCTTATACACACACACACATTCTTTTTCAGATTCTTATCCTTTACAGATTATTACAAGATATTGTGTGTAGTCTCCTGTGATATGCAGTAGGTTCTCGTTTATTTTATATGTAGTACTGTGTACCTGCTACTCCCAAGCAATTTACATCCCCCAGCGCTTTTCTAGCCCCTTTGGTAACCTTAAGTTTGATTTCTACAGCAGGTTTTCTCTCTGCTTTCTGCTGCATTCTTAGAAATAACCCTTACCTCAAACCTGGGCTTCCCTAGTGGCTCAGACAGAAGAGAATCTGCCTGCAATGTGGGAGACCTGGGTTTGATCCTTGGGTTGAGAGGATCCCCTGGAGGAGGACATGGCAACCCACTCATTCTTGCTTGGAGAACCCCCACGAACAGAGGAGCCGAGCGGGCCACCATGCCTGAGTGACTAAGCACAGCACAGCGCAGACCTGACACAGTGAGGTGGCTCTCAGTGGTCAGGAGCCTTGTCAGCCTTCAGATACTCTGTGTGTGTGTGTGTGTGTGTGTGTGTTAGTTGCTCAGTTGTGTCCGACTCCTTGCAACCCCATGGACTGTATTTAGCCTACTAGGCTTCTCTGTTCATGGGATTCTCCAGGTAAGAATACTCGAGTGGGTTGCCATTCCCTTTTCCAGGGGATCTTCCCGATTTAGGGACTGAACCCGGGTCTCCCACATTGCAGGCAGATTCTTTACCATCTGAGGCACCAGAGAAGCCCTTGGATACTCTAGTTATTATTGTTGTCAGTTGTTCCAAGAAGACCCAAGAAGCTAGCATAGTTTCCTCCTACAAGGCAAATTCAGCCTGGTTATTTCAGGACCCTCCGAGTTGTGATGCCTAAAATCAGAAGAACCCAAGAATTCTCCAGTGGCATTGTAAAGCACAAGTGCTTATGGGTGGAGTGGGATTTACCATGTGTTTTTCAAGGACAGATGTGTAAAATTTTGACCACACCTGTCCTTGATCCTACTGAGCAGTAGACAAGATGGAGCGTCTGACACCCTCGTGGGATTTCAAACATGTCAGACTCACTGACAGGCAATCATGATTCTAATGAGGGCAGAAGAATTTAACTCCATAAAAAACCTATTAGAATTGACAGTGCAAATGTAAACAGGTCCCTGGTGAATAATTTTGCTGGGCCTTCTTTTTTTGCTGCTGTATTTGTTGATGGACCATAACCAAGTAGGGGAAGGCAGATGCTCAAGTCTGTTCCAGCAGGATGGGATGGATCGTGCCTCTAGCTGAAGATAGGGTGTGACATACCATATGCATTGAATCCACAGGCATAGTACCTGGGAATGGTCCCATGAAAATGGCATTTTTTGTCTCTTTTTGGAGGTGAGTGTTTGATCCTGTGATGACTGGATGTAGATGTTACTGGAGATCATTTTTCGTCATTTTCAAGAGACTCAGGCAGTAAAAGGAAGTCTTTGGTCAGTGTTTTGATTTCCCCTGAAGCTCCTGGCCAATCACACTGAATAATTGTGTGAATGTTTGGGGGTTTTCCTTCTGTTTTAACAACTGGATTTTAAGGACTTTCCTTCGGGTTAGTTTGTGAGTTGTTCCCTTTTATGGCAAATCGGGGTTTCATCCAGCAATACAGAGTTCCATTATTAAAAGTCATAATTAATCAGCATCCTTTTAATCAGAGTCTCTCTCAGTCAAGAGACTCTGAGATAAAGCTATGTCATTGTGCCAAGAAGTCATTGTGAAAACCGTGGTCTTCTCTTCATTATTGTTTTTTTCCTAGTGCTTCAGAATACACATATTAGGATGCTTGATCTCTTCTTTAAGAAAGATTATAATCCTAAATATTGGTCTTACAAAAAAACTCTTTGGTTTATTAATAACAAAAAAACTCTTTGGTTTATTAATAAAACTCTTTGGTTTATTACATCAGGGATAAATGTACTCTCAGTAGTTGAATGTTGTCTGAATTTTCCTATTTAAAATTTTTCATTTTATATTGGAGTATAGTTGATTTATAAAGTCTGTGTTAGTTTTAGGTGTACAGCAAAGTGACTCAGTTATACATATATGTATTTCCATTCTTATTCAGATTCTTTTCCCATTTATGTTATTGCATACTAGGTCCTTGTTAATTATCTATTTTTACATATAGTAGTATGTATGTGTTAATTCCAAACTCGTAACTTATCCCTTCCCCCCACTTCCCCTTTGGCAGCCATAAGTTTGTTTTTGAAGTCCTTGAGTTTGTTTTGCAAATAAGTTCATTTGCATCATTTTTCTAGATTTCACATAAAAGTGATATATGATATTTGTTCTTTCTCTGACTTACCTCGCTCAGTATAATAATCTCCAGGTCCTTCCTCATTTTCTTATTTTAAAATCTTTGCTTCAAAACTACACAAATCATTATTCATCGTCAGCTTCTTTTGATGGAGATTTTATATAAAAGAAACCAGAGACTCAGTGTTGCAGGGAGTGGCTCTTCATCTGTGGGCACCTCTAGGAGAAGGGAATTGTTCACAACACTGCTGTGATGGGTCCAGAAAGCTGTTTTTGATATGTGTCTTTTGTTGGTGAGATAAATAATATTTTACACACAGATGTCAAAATTTTCAATGTATGTGGTACTATGTTGTTCATTTGCTAAGTCATGTCCTCTTCTCTGTGATCCCTTCATGAGCTGTAGCATGCCAGACTTCCCTGTCCTTCCCTGTCTCCCAGAGTTAGCTCATATTCATGTCATACTCATAAATGCGTTGATGATGCCATTCAACCATTTCATACTCTGTTGCCCCCTTCTCTTCCTGCTCTCAATCTTTCCCTGCATGAGGGTCTTTTCCAGTGAGTCAGTTCTTCGCATCAGGTGGCCAAAATATTGGAGCTTTGGCTTCAGCGTCAACCCTTCCAATGAATATTCTGGGTTGATTTCCTTTAGGATTGACTGGTTTGGCCTCCTTGCTGTCCAAGGGACTCTTAAACATCTTCTCCAGCACCACAGTTCGAAATGGGGATTCACAGTTGTTTCCCATGATTATGGATTTTCCTAATTGATGGCTACTGAAAGGGAAGCTCTTAACATGTGGGGAGTTGGCGTGGCAAAAAAGACATCTCGTGTTTTTAAATATTGGGAACACCTGTCCTAAACTGAAGTTGGATGTCTAAATAAGTGTTTTGAATCTATACCCTTACTTATATCATGAATGTGTTGGTTATTTTTAAGATGTCGCCGTTCCAGTTTCTACTCTGAAAGGAAGATGGCTCACTGGTCAGCTGCTTCTGAGCAGAGGTGAACACCGAGAGGGGGGTGCCTTCGGTCAAAGTCAGTGGTGTCGAAAGGCCCTCTGTAGTAAGCTCTCAGTGTGCTTGTGGGCATGTTGCTCTGCCTGCTAGGAGACATTAGCACTAAATATTCATTCTATTTTTGTAGTGACCGAGAACAATTTTTCATTTCTGAGAATTGCTTTCCTTGTGCTTCATTTTTACTCGTTAGTTCACTTCTCTTTTATGGCTCGTGACTGCTCTCCCTCCACAAACTGAAGTTCAGGGCTTTATAAAAGAATCCAGTATTGCTTAGCCAAAGCCATTTTGAAGGAAGAAAGAAAGGAAATCATCTTCTCTGAGTGCCTGCTGTATACTCCCTGTATACCTTACCTTCTTAGATGCCATGATTGCCATTATCCCGGAGAGGAATGTGGGGCTTGGAGAGGATCAGCGTCATGCTGATGGTGCCTGCAAAGTAGGTGGGGGGTTTGGGAATCAATCTTGGGTCTGGAGATTTCTAAAATCTCTGCTTTCCCTCCCTCCCTCCCTTCCATGTCTGGAATACTTCAGGACTTATTAACCACTTTGGATTATGGGGTGAATTTACATTTTTCATGTATACATGAGCTTTATTTTGCACTCAAGACTTCACTTATATTCTCAAATAAGTGACAGCCTTGCCTCTGGGATTCTTATTTATTTATTTTCAATTGAAGGATAATTGCTTTGCAGTATTGGTTTCATTCCTGTCATATCTCAACATGAATTAACCATAGGTGTACGTATGTCCCTTCCCTCTTGAACCCTCCCTCCCACCTCCCACTCTTTCCCACCCCTCTAGGTTGTTACAGAGCCCTGGCTTGAGTTCCTTGAGTCATATAGCAAATTTCTATTGGCTATCTGTTTTACATATGGTAGTGTATATGCTTCCATGCTACTCTCTCCATTCATCTGGGATATATATTTTTATGTCTAGGAAAATCCAAACATAAGGTTTATATTTTATATTTTCAGGTTAATAACTTGAAAACATACTAACAAACAGTTTCTAATTATTTTTTTTTTTTATTATTTTTTTTTAATTTATTTATTTATTTTTTATTATTGTTTTAGCCATACATTGTTATGATATCACCATGGGTTTACATATGCTTCCCCTCCGGGTCCCCCCTCCCTCCTCCCTCCCCCCCGGGAAATCTCGCTGCACCAGTCCCGAGCATCAATCCTGGGCTGGCGATTGATTAGACACATGACAATTAACATGCTTCAATGCCCTTCTCCCATCTCATCCCACCCTTACCCTCATCCACAAAGTCCACAAGTCTATTTTATACATCTGCGTTCCTTTTGTTGTCTCCCATGTTGGGTTCTCATTACTGTCTTTCTAAATTCCATATATATGTGTTAATATACTGTATTGTTGTTTTTGCTTCTGGCTTACTTCACTCTGGATAATGGGCTCCAGTTTCGTCCATCTGAGTAGAATTGCTTCAAATGAATTTTTTTTTAATGCTGAGTAATATTCCATTGTGTATATATACCACAGCTTTCTTATCCATTCGTCAGTTGAAGGGCATCTAGGTTGCTTCCATGTCCTGGCTATTGTAAACAATGCAGCGATGAACATTGGGGTGCACGTGGCTCTTTCAATTCTGGTTTCCTCGGTGTATATGCCCAGCAGTGGGATTGCCGGGTCATATGGCAGGTCTATTTGCAGCTTTTTAAGGAACCTCCACACTGTTTTCCATAGTGGCTGTACTAGTTTGCATTCCCACCAACAGTGTAAGAGGGTTCCCTTTTCTCCACATCCTCTCCAGCATTTATTGCTTGTAGACTTTTGGATGGCAGCCATTCTGACTGGTGTAAAGTGGTACCTCATTGTAGTTTTGATTTGCATTTCTCTGATAATGAGTGATGTTGAGCATCTTTTCATGTGTTTGTTAGCCATTTTTATATCTTCCTTGGAGAAATGTCTGTTAAGTTCTTTGGCCCACTTTTTGATTGGGTTGTTTATTTTTCTAGAATGGAGCTGCAGGAGTTGTTTGTAAATTTTTGAGATTAATTGTTTGTCTGTTGCTTCATTGGCTATTATTTTCTCCCATTCTGAAGGCTGTCTTTTCACCTTGCTTATAGTTTCCTTTGTTGTGCAAAAGCTTTTAATTTTAATTAGGTCCCATTTGTTTATTCGTGTTTTTATTTCCAATATTCTGGGAGGTGGGTCATGGAGTATCCCGCTTTGGATTATAGCAGAGAGTGTTTTGCCTATGTTATCCTCTAGGAGTTTTATAGTTTCTGGTCTTATGCTTAGATCTTTGATCCATTTTGAGTTTATCTTTGTGTATGGTGTTAGAAAGTGATCTAGTTTCATTCTTTTACAAGTGGCTGTCCAGTTTTCCCAGCACCACTTGTTAAAGAGGTTGTCTTTTCTCCATTGTATATTCTTGCCTCCTTTGTCAAAGATAAGGTGTCCATAGATGCGTGGATTTATCTCTGGGCTTTCTATTCTGTTCCATTGATCTATATTTCTGTCTTTGTGCCAGTACCATACTGTCTTAATGACTGTGGATTTGTAGTATAGCCTAAAGTCAGGTAGGTTGATTCCGCCAGTTCCATTCTTCTTTCTCAAGATTGCTTTGGCTATACGAGGTTTTTTGTATTTCCATACAAATTGAGAAATTATTTGTTCTAATTCTTTGAAGAAGACCTCTGGTAGCTTGATAGGAATTGCATTGAATCTATAGATTGTTTTAGGTAGTATACTCATTTTCACTATATTGATTCTTCCAATCCATGAGCACGGTACATTTCTCCATCTGTTTGTGTCCTCCTTGATTTCTTTCATCAGTGTTCTATAGTTTTCTATATACAAGTCTTTTGATTCTTTAGGTAGAAATACTCCTAAGTATTTTATTCTTTTTGTTTCGATGGTGAATGGGATTGTTTCCTTAATTTCTCTTTCTGATTTCTCACTGTTAGTGTATAGGAATGCCAGGGATTTCTGTGTGTTGATTTTGTATCCTGAAACTTTGCTATATTCACTGATTAGCTCTAGTAATTTTCTCGTAGAGTCTTTAGGGTTTTCAATATAGAGGATCATGTCATCAGCAAACAGAGAGAGTTTTACTTCTTCTTTTCCAATCTGTATTCCTTTGATTTCTTTATCTGCTCTGATTGCTGTGGCCAAAACTTCCAAAACTATGTTGAATAGTAGTGGTGAGAGTGGGCACCCTTGTCTTGTCCCTGATTTCAGGGGGAATGCTTCCAGTTTTTCACCATTGAGGATAATGTTTGCTGTGGGTTTGTCATATATAGCTTTTATTATGTTGAGGTATGTTCCTTCTATTCCTACTTTTTGGAGGGTTTTTATCATAAATGGATGTTGAATTTTGTCAAAGGCTTTCTCTGCATCTATTGAGATAATCATGTGATTTTTATTTTTCAATTTGTTAATGTGGTGTATTACATTGATCGATTTACGAATATTGAAGAATCCTTGCATCCCTGGGATAAAGCCTACTTGATCATGATGTATGATCTTTTTGATGTGTTGTTGGATTCTATTTGCTAGAATTTTGTTGAGGATTTTTGCGTCTAAGTTCATCAGTGATATTGGCCTGTAGTTTTCTTTTTTTGTGGCATCTTTGCCAGGTTTTGGAATTAGGGTGATGGAGGCCTCATAGAATGAGTTTGGAAGTTTACCTTCCTCTGCAATTTTCTGGAAGAGTTTGAGTAGAATAGGTGTTAGCTCTTCTCTAAATTTTTGGTAGAATTCAGCTGTGAAGCCATCTGGTCCTGGGCTTTTGTTTTTTGGAAGATTTCTGATTACGGTTTCAATTTCCATGCTTGTGATGGGTCTATTAATATTATCTATCTCTTCCTGGTTTAGTCTTGGAAAGTTGTACTTTTCTAGGAATTTGTCCATTTCATCCAAATTGTCCAGTTTATTTGCATATAGTTGCTGATAATAGTCTCTTATGATCCTTTGTATTTCTGTGTTTTCTGTTGTGATCTCTCCATTTTCATTTCTAATTCTGTTGATTTGGTTCTTCTCCCTTTGTTTCTTGATGAGTCTGGCTAACGGTTTGTCAATTTTATTTATCTTCTCAAAGAACCAGCTTTTGGCTTGGTTGATTTTTGCTATGGTCACTTTTGATTCCTTTGCATTAATTTCTGCCCTGATCTTTAAGATTTCTTTCCTTCTACTAGACCTGGGCTTCTGCATCTCTTCCCTTTCTAGTTGCTTTAGGTGTATAGTAAGGTCATTTATTTGATTTTTCTCTTGTTTCCTGAGGTGAGCTTGTATTGCTATGAACTTTCCCCTTAGCATTGCTTTCACAGTGTCCCATAGGTTTTGAGCTGTTGTGTTTTCATTTTCATTCGTTTCCATGCATAACTGAATTTCATTTTTAATTTCTTCTGCGATTTGTTGGTTATTCAGCAGTGTGTTGTTGAGCCTCCATATGTTGGAAGTTTTGAGAGGTTTTCTCCTGTAGTTGATATCTAATCTCACTGCATTGTGGTCAGAAAAGATGCTTGGGATGATTTCAATATTTTTGAATTTATCAAGGTTAGATTTATGGCCCAGGATGTGATCTATTCTGGAGAAAGTCCCGTGTGCACTTGAGAAAAAGGTGAAATTCCTTGTTTTGGGGTGGAATGACTTATAGATATCAATTAGGTCTAGTTGATCTATTGTATCATTTAAAGTTTGAATTTCCTTGTTACTTTTCTGTCTAGTTGATCTATCCATTGGTGTGAGTGGTGTATTAAAGTCTCCTGCTATTATTGTGTTGTTGTTGATTTCCCCTTTCATATTTGTTAGCATTTGCCTTACATATTGTGGAGCTCCTATGTTAGGTGCATAAATATTTATAATTGTTATTTCTTCTTCCTCGATTGATCCTTTGATCATTATGTAATGTCCATCTTTATCTCTTTTCACTGCCTTTATTTTAAAGTCTACTTTATCAGATATGAGTATTGCCACTCCTGCTTTCTTTTGGTCTTTATTTGCATGGAATATCTTTTTCCAGCCTTTAACTTTCAGTCTATATGTGTCCCTAGGTTTGAGGTGGGTCTCTTGTAGACAACATATATAGGGGTCTTGTTTCTGTATCCAATCGGCCAATCTTTGCCTTTTGGTTGGGGCATTCAGCCCGTTTACATTTAAGGTAATTATTGATAAGTATGATCCCGCTGCCATTTATTTTATTGTTTTGGGCTCCAGATTATCTATCCCATCGGTGTTTCCTATCTAGGAAAGATCCTTTAGCATTCGTTGGAGGGCTGGTTTGGTATTGCTGAATTCTCTCAGTTTCTGCTTGTCTGAGAAAATTTTGAATTCTCCTTCAAATTTGAATGAGATCCTTGCTGGGTAGAGTAGTCGGGGTTGTAGATTGTTTTCTTCCATGACTTTAAGTATGTTTTGCCATTCCCTTCTGGCCTGAAGCGTTTCTGATGAGAGATCAGCTGTTATCCTTATGGGATTCCCCTTGTGAGTTATCTTTTGCTTCTCCCTTGCTGCTTTTAATATTTGGTCTTTGTATTTGATATTTGCCAATTTGATTAATATGTGTCTTGGGGTGTCCCGCTTGGGGTTCATTCTATTTGGGATTCTCTGTGTTTCTTGGATCTGAGTGGCTATTTGCTTCCCCAATTTAGGGAAGTTTTCTACAATTATCTCTTCAAGAATTTTCTGATGGTCTTTCTTTTTGTCTTCTTCTTCTGGGACTCCTATGATTCGAATATTGGTGCGTTTAATATTGTCCCAGAGGTCTCTAAGGTTGTCTTCATTTCTTTTAATTCTTTTTTCATTTTTCCTTTCTGTTTCATTTATTTCTGTCATTCTGTCTTCTATCTCACTTATTCTGTCTTCTATCTCTGTTATTCTACTGTTGGTTCCCTCCAGGGTGTTTTTGATCTCATTTATTGCATTATTCATTGTATTTTGTCTCTTTTTCATTTCTTCTAAATCTTTGTTAAAGCTTACCTGCATCTTCTCAATCCTTGCCTGCAGGTTATTGAGCTGTAACTCCAACTTATTTTCCAGGTTTTGGATCATTTTCACTATCATTATTCGGAATTCTTTGTCAGGTAGACTTCCTATCTCTTCGTCTTTTGTTTGGTCTAGGGGGTATTTATCCTGTTCCTTTACTTGCTGGGTATTTCTCTGCCTTTTCATCTTGTTTATCTTGCTGTGTTGTCCCTTTATTGTGGGGATTCCTCTCAATGGGAGGGGTTGGATGCGTGGTTTGTCGAAGTTTCCTGGGTGGAAAGGCTTGTGTGGTTTTCTGGTGGGTGAGTCTAGGTTTCCTCACTGTTACTAGCAAGAGATAAGAATGGGGAGAAAGCAGTCAAGCCAATGATCTCATTCCCAGGTAGCAGTGGGTACTGGTGCTTGGATCTTGAAAGGTACAAAGTTGATACCAGGTACTAATGAGCAAAGATTAAAAATCTAGAGTAAAGACTGGGTTCTCAAAAATACTTAAAAAAAAAAAAAAACCGGAAAAAAAAAA